>CM067298.1:62798077-63471128 GCA_034231615.1 Meghimatium bilineatum
TCTGATTTTCGTTGGTCACTATTTATATACATGGAATCGCCTGTCAAAAATAGCCAAGACCGACCTATGAAATTCCCGGAAATAATCAAAGTTGGCCTTTTAGGTCATCTGTACTCATGTCTGTAATAATGGAGTCCGGTCATGGACAAACTAATAGTAGAGAGTGTGATACATAAACCTATAGCCGTATACATAGTTTGTCTATCAGATAGGAACACACACAAAATATACATATGTACATATTCGTATAACAAAATTTAGTAGCATACCCTATTCAGGATGTGTCCATCAACCTAGCATTTTTTTGGGGTGTAGTGATGTTATTAGCAATGTTTACGTTCAGTAGTTTGTCATTGCTTTCTAAACGATCCGGATGCACAATTAACTGCAGTGGCATTTTAACCCAGTATCGTTGCCATCATAGACGCGCTCTGCTCCTCCCCGCCACAGAGTCAGACCATATTCGTATACTACAATAACTATAGGAAAGAAAAACTTTGTGTGCAGAAAATCAATGATGTACTCTTAAGAATCACGTCATAAAACACTTCATCCGAATGTCTAGATATGCTGGTATTCCATTCTTTGTGTTGCCAGTGCTGTATTTTTGTTTATTTCTCTATGCTTCGGTTTTTAAATATTGCTTTCTACAACAATACATTATTATTTATGTGATATTTACGACAGTAAGAGGGTTGTTCAGAAAGTACGTCAATAAGCGTGTGATACTATTTTACCACCACGTTCTCTCCTGTCAGCAGCTGTTAAGAAATTAGAGCGGATGCACCCTCACCCCAACCTTTACTAAATACATCAAATAACGTTTACCTCAACCCCCCCCCCCCCACAAAAAATTGGGAAAAATAAGAAAAGAACTGAACAGAAAATGATAGAATGAGCACCATTATCTATTTCCAATTGTAACAGAAGCTATTGGGATGACCGCGTCCTTTCCTATTTTTGAAAAAAAGCAGATTGGTTTTAAGTTCATTCATCCCTTATCGGAGGTCAGAATAAAGTTGTATGGGTTCAAGTTCATTCATCCATTATCGGAGGTCAGAATAAAGTTGCTTGGGTTCAAGTTCATTCATCAATTATCTGAGGTCAGAATAAAGTTGCCTGGGTTCAAGTTCATTCATCCATTATCTGAGATCAGAATAAAGTTGCTTGGGTTCATGTTCATTCATCTCTTATCGGATATCAGAATAAAGTTGCCTGGGTTCAAGTTCATTCATCCATTATCTGAGATCAGAATAAAGTTGCCTGGGTTCAAGCTCATTCATCGCTTGTTGGAGGTCACGTTCCAGAATGTTATATTTATGTAATTACTGTATTTTCTTTTGAGAAGCAGATTCAAAATAGTTAAATTTCAAAGCGACCTTTAATATATTGCTGTTGTCATGATGTTTTGTGTAAAATATAGGTACAGCTCCTACTTTTGCTTGCAAGTAGTTCCAGAGTTAAATAAAACAGAAAAAGCGTCTTAAGAAAATTCTTTACCTTGCGTGGAGAAAGCTGGAATAAAGTATGTTAGTTATACAAGTAGACGTGATAATCTACTGCATTATCAAGACATACCATGATTGAATTCTACACCCATTTTATTTTTTAATAAACAAATTGTATCTTAAAAATGTTAATTTTATTGTATAAAATATTGCATTGTTGACGTCAACTTTTCATGGACTCTCCTTATAAATTAATGTAAATCCTTTTCAGACCCATGCCACTCCTAATTTTCTGACAATAGTTTTGACTTCTAGTTCAGTTAGTATTGCAAATTTTATTTCTGTATTTGCTCTCAGTTTAACTTACATTTTATTTGTAAAATGATGTTAGTCGAAACGTTGATTAAATTTGTTTTTGTAAACTGATAGCTAAATTTTATTGTAATTTAGTAAGTTTTTAAAATAGTAGCTATATTTTATAGAGATTTCAGTTGTTATGTAAGACGTCGTAAGTTGAGTGTTTTGTTCGACATATGAAGAGAATTAACGATTCTAACCATTTTTCTCCCCAGATCTGCCAGAATCAGTATACGATGAAGGGATCTTCACACAACTCTTAACTAATCATATGGGCAGGTCAAACAGTAGCCTTAACCATATCGAATCTCAACGAGACAAAGTGATGCCTCTAGAGGCAACAGTCATCCTCTTGCTGGCATATGGGCTCCTCTGTGTCATCGCTATATTTGGAAATGCCCTAGTATGCTACGTCATTTTTAAGAATAAACGGCTACATACAGCCACAAACTTTTTTATTGCCAATCTGGCAGTCAGTGATCTCCTTGTTACGTTCGTCAACGTGCCTTTCAATATTGCTCGTAGTTTGTTTGTTGACTGGCCTTTTGGTGAGGTGCCGTGTCATATGGTCAACTACTCGCTGGTTTTAACCTGCTACGTTTCAACGTATACCTTGACCTCCATAGCTTTAGACCGTCACAGAGTTGTTCTTAAGCCACTCTCCAGGCGAATGACCAGAAAATTCGCTATAAGTATTCTAGTTTTAATATGGGTAGTAGCGATATGCCTATCATTACCGTACGGTATGTACATGAGAGTACTAAAGGTTCAATTTTTGATTACTAAAGAATTTCGAAGATGTCGCTTCATTGGACCTGAAAGATGGACAGATTTCGAGAAGTTTCTTACGATTACTACCTTTATACTTCAATATTGTGTCCCATTCACGCTTATATTTTTTGCTTACGGTCGCATTGTGCAGAGTTTGTGGGCTAGGACGCATGTTGGAGCAGTGACCGCGAACCAACAGCTCTCACAGGCTCGAGCTAAGAGAAAAAGTATTAAACTTCTAATCGCCGTAGTTATTGTATTTGCGATTTGTTGGCTACCGCTCAACATGTACCACCTTTTAACAGACCTACATCCACAGCCGGCGATGTTTCAGTACAACACCTTAGCGTTCTTCGCATGCCACTGGGTAGCTATCAGCAGCACTTGCTACAACCCTTTTGTATATTGCTGGCTCAACGAACATTTCCGTGAGGAAGTAAAATCCAGGTTTACTTGTTTGTATGTGTCATGCCGTGGACCTAGACAATCCGAAAGTGGTACAACGCTCCTTAACGGAATCGTGACAGGAAAACCGTATCCAAAGATGATGCCAAAGTACTGCCATAACAGCATTAAAAGAGACACACTGACAACAGCAACGGACATTTTAAAAGAGCACACAGATAATATAGCTGAATGTGCAAGGTACTGTACCAACGACTGTGAAGCACTTAATTATAACGCAGAGACAGCGGCTGTCGTTGATGACGAAGAAGACCTTCATACAGATTATACAGATGAGGCCGCACAAGGTCTTATAATACACTTAGAATATAGCGGAGAATGTACGGTATCCTATAGAAACGGTAATAAACGCACTTAACATTAAACAAGCGGCCAATAGAGCTCAGAATGATTAAATACGAGAAAACAGCCAAAATAAGATTAGAATGTCACATACACAAAAGAAAATAAATGTTATCAAAATATGAATGAAACAAAAGTATGAGTACGAAAAATGTAACCAAATTGTTTCCGCTCTAACGCAGTGTTCAAATATCAGCCTTCATTGTGTCTACAAACGACGGAAACAGGACCGTTTTAAGACTTCATTTTCTACTTTCATTTAAAAGAGATATCAGTAAACAGGAGCACAAGTCAGGATTCTTCATAAAAGTGTGACATTCAAATGACGGGACGATGCCTAATAAATGCAAGTTCAACATACACGTTATATTTTTGGATAACCGGGGCATTGGACAAATATGGACTGTCATAGATTATGGTTATGACTTTCTCAAGTCATTTATTGTTTATGACTTTATGAGACATTTCCGTTGTTGATGTTTCGAATGTAATCACTCTCATTATATGGTATTTTGTATGAGTGAATGAATTATTTTTCACTAAATGTTATTTACTTATTAAAGAAAACTGCTCAGTAATTCCTTTCATTGAATGACTAAATCAATCAACATTACAGTATGTTGTATTTGACAACTAAAATGTATGTAGCATAGCAATTATATCTTTGCAATTTATCAGGAGTTTGAGGGTTCGATACCGTTCGTGGCGATTTGTTTACAAGTGCTTTTTCTGGGAGCTGCTGAGTAAAGTTCTTGAAATTAAGGAGCTATGTTCTGTGAGAGGCACTTGAAAGATTCACGCATGTGCTGTACACTTTCTAAAAGCTTAGAATTTTGTTCTTGTTGAGTCTTTATTGTTTTATTGTAGTAAACATCCCAGCGTCACACATAATCGCCAATTCAGATTTATTTTTGCAAACCTTTGATTACAAATCTGAGATAATTTCTCGCATGCAGGTAAGTAATACAACTACCTGCATCTCATCGTCAAAATCGTAACTGGCTACCTTTATGTGATCCTTTAGCTTGAATTGATGGACGAGGTAGCAACCTTCCAGGTGAAAGATGTGTGTCTGGTGCATGTATCAAGTTCGTGGATGCAAGTGTGATGATGTGTATCCATGGTTGGGATTGCTCGTCCCAAGGTTTGTCGTGGCTATTTTGTGTCATTTAACAAACATTGTCCACAAACTGGCAATACTGATATCCATCCACAAAGGTGTCATCACAAGCCGCAATAATTATTTAATGATTAATAAACTCGCATATAACATTCGACCGATCGGAATTCAATCATACCACGCTCCTTCAACCATTTTTCAAGTTTTTTAAATTTGTCTTCATGTCTCCTACAGTAATTTACTTGTGAAAGTCACTTGAAGAATGCTTGTTGTTACATCCACGAATATCGGGGGTGGGGGTGTGTGCTCTGTTAAAGTTTTAATCCTGCAAGTATCAATACATGGTCCTCGTTTACCAAACATCTACCATTAGCAACATCCTTTACCGCGATGAAACATTAACATAATTTATGCACTAAGAAAGACGTCTACACAACTTACACTTTCAATGTCTATCAATAACTCTTGGACCTGCTTGGATGAACAAATACACTAACAATAACTTTTTGAAAAGAACAGACTCGAATCCGGCTAGTGTCGTCTTGTTTGCAAGGTGGATTTTTTCGCAGATTCCTGTGGATTATCGTTTGAAGCTACGGAGTTGCGTGATATGACTGGCACTCTCGGAACGTAGGCTGCATGTTTATTCGTTGAGATTGACAGATTACATATGGGAAATCGAGTACACTAAAGTCAATCCTCTACGACTTTAGAACTTTTTGAACCTAAATTTCACAGAGCTGAACAAAGATCCCGACATCTTTCTTAAAGTGATCGATTACTTTATGATGGTACCATGTGCTTATGATATCAATACTAGTTCGGTTATTTAGTTGTAGATGCTACGCTGAACCATTGATTACGTTAGGCCCGCTGTTGGGGTGACTATTTTGTTATTGTGAACCCTTTGTTGCGGTTAGCTAGTCTTCAGATCATCATTATTGGACTCCGGATACGTCCATAAGTGTTCTGATCTCCTCTGAAATATATTCACCATTAAACGATAAACTGTTAGTTCCAGTTATGTGTTGGTTAACAAATATTATCATTACCCAAATTAGAGATCATGTAAGACAACGCCGCAAGTCAAACACAATTCATTTATTCTGATCATGCAATATTTATCATCACTCGTTAATTTCATGTGTCCTTATATCTAGTAAGAATTTAAAATATCAGCCTTATCCGGGCATTGGTCTAATACTCAACACAGTAGCAATGAAACCCAGCTGATCTGCTCGGTCATCTATTGAACACCCACATGACCAGGGTGAATAAAAATAAACATTATGCATTTCAGCGTTGATCTCTCCACTGTATCAAGCGGCTATTCACCAACGCAATCTATTTATATTTTTCTTTAAACGCTCATCGAGACTCTAAACATGAGTTGCTATCTATATACTAACCCAGTTCATAGCCTTTGTCGCTGCCATAATCTCCATAATCTTACAGCTTGTGGTCACATCACAGCACTAATTTCATATTTGGTGTTCTTCCCTACATCATCGTTATCATCAAGTGCCGTGCCGAATGGCGTTGGCGATCATATCTCTACATGTACATCGATCTTCCACATATATCATCGTCTCTGTTGGTGTCGTCAATCGAAGCCAGTTAGTCAAACTATCCAATATATTTTCTCTGGGTCTTCCCCTTGATCTTTTCTGTTTTCACTATATTCTCAATTCATCCTCTTCTTATTACGTGCCCAATACATGTTGACTGTCTTTTTCGTATATTATCAATAATACAGTTTTTCACATTCATTCTTCTAAGACATTCTTCATTGCATATTTCCTTACATACACAGCTGTACAGGCGCAAGGACTACGAACGAGTCTAAAACCGAACCATATCTTCTTCCTCTACGTGTTCACGAAAGAAGAATGGAATTCTTTGAGTTATGGTTTACAGCTTAGCTGCAATAACTACATTTTCGACCTGATACATCCGACTTCAACATGGTACCATATGCCATTTTACCTATTTAACTATCAGCTGACAATAAATTTGGTTAATCTATATTCTTCTTTTGTTTTCGATTCGTTTCTACCAATGAGCAGGGTGTCGTACATAGAATAGAAGAAATTGTTATGTAGTTTAATACTTTCATACATAGTCCTCTATTGATGTGATTTCTCTGACGTGGTAGGTAGCTTTTAGCATTATGCTCAGGAGATCAAAAGTCAAAGGTTCGAATCTCGATTGCAACGCATCATTTACAAAGTGGATGTTTTTCGAAGACCTCCGTGTGTTATCGCTGAAGATACGAGGTTACGCTCTACGAGTGGTACTACGAGTATGATGACGATGTGTAACCAAATCCTAATCCTTCAAAATCGCTTCTTACCGCATGTCCATAAATTGCAATTCTTTAAAAATTTGGGACCTCCCAAAAATGAAGGAAACCTCAGCACAAATTTCGTCATAGACTCAAGTCATTAAAGGCGTAGATAACCCGAATCTTTCGAAGTATACTCTTAGAAACAGTAAGAAATTAGCACTTTGATGCTCCAGCCATATCATTGCTTTTGTCACTGCCATCACCTCCATCGTCATTCTACTAGCCCCTGTATAAAAAGTACAACTTTCTTCCCAGATACACTACCCTCTACACTGAGCCGTTAATGCTCAAGCACTGCACATGTGCCGAACGACAACCCATTAGTGTAGACAATAATATTCCCATTTGATGAATTCTCACTGATTAGAGCCAGCACTTCGGAATCTATATTCACTGGCATGTCACAGTCACATTTCCTGGAAAGTGTGATTACTCCTTCAATGGAAGTTTTGATTTGTGTATATGTTGTGTCGACAGCCAATGGAAATCACCTGGATCTCTAGATAAAACGATATGGCAGTATTTGACAAGTCATGGTACAATTGAGTGTAAACAAATATTTCTGGGAGTATCTTTACAGTACTACTAGTTTTCTATGAGTTCGAGAACTTTGCTGGTAAAAAACATGTCATACTGGTCAAAACGTCAAAGGGACAACTTTTACAAATACAGCAAGCAGGGCTGCAGATACAATGGAGTTTACAATTTTACATAGGCCTAAATAAGAAAATTGTCGTTCATCCATTTTCGTGTAGAATTACCTATTTACTGATCAATACGTATATGAAGAATATGGTTGACATTTATTTCTAAGAATCAATCTTTATTTCTTTTTTGGGGGTGGGGGAGATGATTAAACCATCGTCATATAGGTGAAACACTTCTCAGCTCTGTAGTAACCTTCGATAACAGTTACGATATTGTTCCGACAGGCCGACGTTGTGCTTGAACTAGTTACGGGCACGGCGTGGGTGGACGGAACAACAAAGAAACCTGTCGCAAGGGCCAGAGTTGTGCCCTTATGTCGACGTCTGTTTCGGCGGCATTGGACTCGAAACACCATCGAGTCGAATGGCTGCTGGAACAGAGGACCTATGGGAATGCCCCACGTGCTGTGAGGCCAGTTTTCTAATCAAGAATCATGAATCAAGCTCTGTCGACAGAGTGTTTAGCTGTTACCTGCTATAGGCGCATACCCGAACTAAAGGTATGCCGAAATTGAATGTGCTCAAACGAAAGGCATACATATCGCAGATCTTCTGTAAAATAACAAAAATAACATCACACCTTCTTGAAGCTCCTCAGCTCAAACAACATAGCATATCGTGCTGGTTAATTGCGAGAAGAAGATCTGAGAATCGGGGACAGAGTAATTATTATTTGAAACTTTTAGCAATGGAGCTAGCACTAGTATATGCCTACACTCCATCATTTACTGGGGGTGAGTGAACATATCTGGATTTTTTGTTCGAGTGAAATCGCGTCGATTCTTACAGACCTAAATGTGTACACGGAAAATATTCGCCGGTGGACGGCTATTTGGACATACTTGTATATAAAATAAATCACACGACAAAATGTCTATTGGCGGAAACTGTTGATACATTGTTTTCTAACATACAAATACCGTAAAAATCATAATGTTATTAGAAACCATGTCTTTCCCACACATCTTCTCTCGGACTGTACATTAGCATTCAGCAGCAATGTCTCGAACCGAAGCAATGTCCCTTTCCGTGACTGTCACACAGAATCTCATCTGAATTTCTCTAGTCTGTTAATCTAGTCTTGTTCTTAGATTGCCTTGTAAAATGAAATATTGATCAGGAATAATTCGTCTACGTTAGCAAGTAACGCGAGAATGGCAAACTGAAAGTATACAAGGGATACTATAAATTTCCATTGTGCTGTAATACTATCTCTACAATCAAGATGTCGTAAAGATGCAACGTAATACTTACAATATTACATTCATATTATATATAACATTACCGCTCGTGTGTTGAGAATGTCTGAAAGATGAGCAATGAATAGTTAATGTCATAAGAGGATGTCTATAAATTATCTCAATCTACCTTTTGGAGGTAGGTGGGTATGAAAAGGTTTGACGTCGACAATATTGTTTATATACACTGATTAAATTGATTTTTTTCAATTGGAAGCATATTTTATGTGAATAAAAGGTATTGTTTAGTACTTTATCTGAAAAATAAAATTGTTCATAGTAAAGGGGGAGAGGTTTAATAATTTGTTTGCATAATTAAGCAAGGTAGGGTCTCGGAATTCTTCTCACAGTTGTTGACAAAGGGGGGGGGGGGGGGGGGCGGGGGGGGGGCTGGCACGTCGATGTTCAGGGAAATCAAGGAGCAAAGCTACTTGTCAGCAAGACCACAGCTACTATTGGCAGTTCATTTGACCGTGCTGATATTTTGAATGCGGTCATGGAATTGAATAAGTTGGTAGATGCTTTTTACTGTTGACGGGAATAGAAAGTTTTTGGAAGTGGACCAGTTATTAGATACGGGGCGTATTTCCTATTCCGTATCTATAGCTAGAATGTAGGACCTGGGAGTGAAGCGTGGTGTTGCAGGAAACGAGCGGTATATAGTAATAAAAAGAAGAGTTATCAATCAACACAGAACCTTAGCAGTCTTATCACAATATGCTGAAGGGCACACTGAATTTGGGATCGGAGCACCTATGGTCGTGTCCAAAGTGTCATAATGACGATCTGACGAGCAAATAAATAGCTATAGGCCTACACAAAGTGACGAATGCAAATCTTTGGAAATATAAAATACATCACATTAGAAGGATGAATATCAATGAGCAAGTAGGTCTTATATTTTGTGGTCACGGCTTCCACGTAAAAACAATGGCAGTGTTTAGATTAAATCAACGCTTCTAGCGCGGGAAATATCGTCCCAAGGCGAATTCTACGGGTCCACTTTGACAAATTTTGAAATTGGGAGGCCACACACACGTCTAGACGCGTCACACAGGAATGCAACAATTTAAACGATATTTAATTATATATATATATATATATATATATATATATATATATATATATATATATAGTAACAAGTCCAAAGAAAAAGTATGATTTTTTTAGGTTCCTCGTGAACCACAGAAGAAAAGTGTCTCAAAAATGGGGCAAAATCGAAAAATAGATTGATAACCGCTAATCGAAATTATATGTCCTCAAAATGTCTGATCTTCTTCAGCACTATCTGGAAGACAAACCTTTAGCATCATCATCAAGTGCCGTCTCCACAACAAATGTTGGCTGAGACAGACCCCTAACATCCACTGTATATTGTTTTAGTGGTGCACTCTCCTAGACTGTAGCCTGTCCATCTTGGGATGTTACTTTCCCACTTGCATCTCTACCTACCTCTTGCTCGACTCCCTTCGACTTTACCCTCAACAAGGTGTCATGTCTTGAAATGTTTCCAAAATATTTAATTCGCTTGATCTTTATTTCATTTAATAATTCTTTCCTCATATGAAGTGTTGTTAGAACCTATTTGTTTTTCTTCTCTTTCAATGATGTTCTTCCTATTCTTCTATATATCCACATCTCCAAGGCCTCAATTCTGTCTTCTAATTGTTTGTTTATTGTCACTGTATCTGAGCCATACATTAATGTAGAATAGATGTATCATTTTATAATTCTCTTTTTTAGCGTATGTGTAATGTGATATATATTTGAATAAGATAAACCTTAAACAAATATAAATATGATCATTACTTTGGAAGATGAATTTTTTCTTCATTTTCATGTACATTATCGGCATCTGTAAGTGATCAAGTCTCTTAACGACATGTCTGGCTGTATTCATGACAGACTTTATATTAAATAAGATCTTTAATCGGGTACTACTCACATGTGATGTCCCATTTATTACGTCAAGAATGTTTTTTTGTGTTTCAATATTTATCTCCCCAACCCCCAATCTTGTCAACACTTGTAAAGAAATCAGGACATAACCAGCTTTTTTATCCATAACTCTACCTTCCCCACTAAAATTATTGTTATCAGAAATAAAACTCTTCATGTGTCGTTTCATATTTAAAATTATTATTTTAATATCAGACAATATAATTGGTGTATCAAACATTGTACTTTTGACATCAACTTTGTCAACTCCTCCATTCCCCTTGTCAACAACTGTCAAACTTATTCTGATTCTTCCTCTCTCCCTTAATTGTTTAACTGTTGACGTAAATCATGGACAGTACTTAAACTTTATTTCCCTTCATTCTCAAAATACCACAGGATCTATCTTATCACAGCCGTCCATAGTAGGTCATCAATGAAAATAGCTTCAGAATTGTGTTGTTGCATGTATCCCGTGTGTGCGGGAATTACTGAAAAGTCAAATCCTAACACAGAATTTCCTGCCACGAATGAGACAAGTGTGATCAGTCTTTCTTGTAGTAGGACAATGGTCTTATAATGGTCCTACAAGATTTCCAGCAGGATGTAGCCCTGAGAGCGGAGATGTGGTGTAATTTTTTTAATATATTTTTCTCCATGTATTTATTTTGTCTATCTGCAAGCGCATGAAGAAGAGAGGGATGTTAGTAGTGTTGAAACTCCCTCTCTCTTCGTTAAATAAATAGTATAGGGTCCTATGCGATTTAGTACTTGGAAATGAGCAAACCAGATTACATAACCTTCCTTTTAAATCTTTTCTCACCAAAAATAGTTCATCATAAACAGGCCTCCCCCCAAATAAAAAATACAAATATCTGACGTTTTATTGAGGTAAAACATCCTTTATTAAAGACGTATATACGCTCAGATTTTTTCATATGCATGTATGCATTCCTATCATGCGGAGATATATATCTGCGTTCAACTAGTGCCCTCCCAACTCCAACTGATAGGAGCATTCTTTAGGCCGTCTGTTAGGACAAATAATGTCATATATATATATATGTCTGTTTAAATATGACTAAGAATGTATCATAACGGGTAACGTTATTCGGACTTGCCTGAGAAACGACTATAATCGATCACTTCGAAGATGGCATATTGTGTATGAGTGCAATCACCAGATTTATTTGCCTGTCTCTGATATAACCATCCTGGTCGCGACCTGCTACTAATACGTGGCCCAAGAGCACAGATTGGGAGGAATAAGTTGATTGGGTATTTGAAGAACAGACGACAGCAATATGATGGGGTAATTTTTTTGCCCTTTCCAAATGGAGCCCAGATTTTGAAAAATGATACATAAAATAAGTTTTTCTCATATTATATTATTATGTATCGCCGTGGGCGTGATAATGCGGGCAATTGAGGGAAAAGATATCAATGAAAGAATAAGTTTTCACATTAATAAATTCGGTACCAAAGAAAGAATAACATTTCATATTATCAAATAAAGAATAACATTTCACTATCAAAAATAGAAAAAGAACAGCAATTAAAGAAATATCTCACTGAATAGATTTGATATGGGAACACAATAATAGATATAAACACTGCTATTCCTTGATATTTCCTCATACTTGATATTTATAATTCATACGTTCTCAATCTGTTGTGGCTCGTGGCCCTCTTTTGTAGAAATGGTCTACTGTGCATCCCTTTCCCCATTGATACCGAATAAAAGTCATTGACATTACAAGTCGCAAAATATATTTAAGATATAACATTGTAATTGTTATTGTGTGTTGCTGTTTATTGATGAATCACTAACTAATGAACAGAAAGCTTACTGCGTGTGAAATGAGATGTCTAAGAAAAGCAGCAAACAGAACCAGAAGAGATCATGTGAGAAATGAGGAGATTACAAAAACTGTTGGAACACTATCATTTGTCAAGTGTATTGAAAAACAGATTGAAATGGCTCGGCCACCTAATGAAAATAAATCCTAATTGGCCAGCGGCAAGAGCATATAACATGAAAATTGTTAAAGATACAGAGGAAGACCAAGAAGAAGGTGGATTGAAAGAGTTACCAACCTTCTGACAGGGTACAGTATTACTGCATACCAAGCGGCCAAACGTGCAATATCCCGAAAACCGAACGTCATTGAATCCTGGGATACCTCCCATCATAAGCAGAGAAAAGACAATAGATAGATACATTATCGAATTGGTTACCAAACTGTTTAAGATATATCGAGTACTTATTGTTATTATTGTAGATGTGGTTACCTCAATGCCTAAACTATATCGCCGTAATTATTGTTGTTTATTGTTGAATTGGTTATCATTCTGTGGTTCCACTGGACGGGACTGTGACCCCTAAATTTTAAAATCTTCACTTCAGCACCTCTGCTAGTATCCGTGACTCTAGTGGAGCCACATGACAAACTCTGAGAACTACTCTAACTATAGCAGATTTAATTGTGCTGTGACTAACATGTTCTTCTCTCATCATTATTGTGAATATATTCCTTTCTTTCTATTTTTCCTTTAAATGGAAAGAAGAGATCAGACATTTTCCCCCACTATATTACTTCTGAGGAACACGGTAGCCTAGTTGATAGTGAGCTTGCTTGCTATCATCGGGTTACTAGTTGATAGTGAGCTTGCTTGCTATCATCGGGTTACAGCGATCCAGGTTCAAAACCACATCTGGATATTTAAAAAATCTGGCTTATGATTTCTCGCTTGACACTATCACTCCTCCAGTCGATTCAGCTGTAAATGAGTACCTGACGCACGAGTTAGGGGAGGTAACAACAGCAAAGAAGGGAACTGGCCATACCACCTAATAGTTGTTGCAGCTTAGTACATCTTCATCCATGATGACAGATGTCATGTGACCTACTTTTACTTTTTCCTTTATATCACTACTATGTTACTGCTAACACTACAACATGCCTTTCAGTGCCAGGATAAATCAGCCATCTGAAGACTCACAAACAATCAAACCAAACTTGACGCTTATTAATGCCATGCTGATTTTCGTATGCGTTAGATGACTAATTTCTTCGCTTGATAAGTAGGAACATCATGATATATTTCTGTATATTAAGAATTATATAAAGTAATTCAAAAAGACTTCACTCGAGTGTTGCCGGGACTGAAGGGGGTGCCAAGAATAGCAACACTGCGACCTGCAATCCATGTCGCAAGAGGATATTAAGGAAGGTTTATGGTAGGGTTAGCTATAGCCATCCTATATTAGATAAAAGTGACATAAAGCCTATGAAGATGTCAGATGTTAAAGCGCACACATCACAGCCAAGTTGTAAACCTTGACACATTTCATTCGGTCTCCATAAATCGTGCTAGTCAGCAGGAGTTTGAGAACGAACACAAGAGAAAGAAGGTATAGGTTCAAGAAAGAAACATCCATGCTAAGAAAAGCATAAGATATCCCACCGTCGCATGTTTTATACAGACAAGATTTAATGTGTTTAAGAATGGGTTCACATTGCTTCTTTAGCTCCAGAAACCCCTTTATATTCGGCACTGGATAGAAATTGTAGGGAGGAAAACTCTAGCTATTTGAATGCAGAAATTCAAGTATTCAATGATAACCACAATGTTGAAAACAGTTCCATTATTTACACCTGTGGTTTCAACATTGGGCACGTGCCTACTTGAGGCCACGGCGAATTCTAGAGGGTGAGGGCTACTACGACAAGTTTTGAAAATGGGAGCCACAGACACGTTTGCAGGAGCCACTAAAATTTTTAGGATATTTAATGACACATATAGTGATAAGTCATATATACGTTTTATTTTTGGTTCTAGTGAATCAAAATTGTCTGAGAATGGGGCGATGAACTATTTGTAAAAAAAAGGTTGAGAACACTTGGATACAATAAAACTGTGGGCTAACCCATGAACGTACTACAACTCTTGACTAAATAGAACGATTTGTTTTTCATTGGTCATACTTGATAGCCAATAATTGGTCATGCTTGTTTTTGAATGAAGAAAAACAAAGAAAAAGTCAGATAAGCTGAAATAATCACCGAAGTCGGATGTGTCGGGCCATTTGCGCAATAAAAAAAAATAGATACGATAACTGCTCTTATAAATATTTTACTACACATCTCAGTCAAAATTTACGTAATCATTAAATAACTACACATTTAAATCGACACACGCGGAAGACAAGACAGTGCTTCTTTAAGTACAGAGATCTGAGTGAAAATTAGACGACGTTAATTTCTTATGACTCAAATGTCTTAAAACATTTTCAAACACGACTCATCATCCTAGCGATCAACATTCGGTTCAAGTCTTACTATGTCGATAACCGAAATATGAATAGATTAAAAGAATTATCACAAGAGAGGAGTAGGAAGCACATGAGCAGCTGACATGAGCATATGAACACCAGCATTTTTGATCATGAAAAATAACACTATGAATGTAAGTAAATTACCTATATGAACTTTCATTACTAATGTAGTTTCCATTAGACTTACGTAAAACACAGGTTTATATATCGTTTCAATGGGACACGACAGACTATAGCTAAAACTAGTAGGTAATGATGGGCAATGATGAGCACACAAGAAATCATAAAAATTACAATACACAAATCACATTCAACGTTTCAACCAAAAGGTCTTTATCAAGACACAAACAAAACATCAAAAGACGACGAATGGAAAAATTATCTCAATTGTGTCTTGATAAAGACCTTTTGGTTGAAACGTTGAATATGATTTGTGTATTGTAATTTTTATGATTTCTTGTGTGCTCATCATTACCTACTAGTTTTAGCTATAGTCTGTCGTGTCCCATTGAAACGATATATAAACCTGTGTTTTACGTGTCTAATTGTTGTTACGTTTCAAGCAGTTACGTTGTATTGATTGTCATAATGTAGTTTCCATAAAAGTAATTGTAGTTCCTGTTTATACTTCTACTACACTACTACCAAATACATTTTAGGTTTCACAAGTATCTCTTATTTTAATGAATATTAGCCACTTAATAAGAAATCTCCATGTTATTTCTCATAAACTCAAGAGGGCGTGGATTTGACAAGTGTTGGGGTGTCTTGCTTACAAATGAATAATTTTTGGGGACCACTAAAGATGATCACTTGAACCAACACAGTTTTATGCTTAATTCTTTTCAAAAACAGGCATCATGGCACATATTACATTCTCATAAGTGCTCCCCTCTCCTTTCCAGAAGCTATGAAAGAGTATGCAGGCTTAAAATCAGTCAGATGTTGATTATTCGATCTTCGGATCTTTCTAAAGAGAACACTGTTTCCTCTTACCCACTGCCACCCTTGTTCACGTAATTCTGTGTATGTGCACATTATCAACATCAATACCGTCCTAACTCTGCAGTAAATCAATGAATGCCCGTATTAGGTCGACCTTATGAATACTGTGCCATCAACCACAGCATTGCCCACTAATGAGTCTTCTTCTTTCGTTACATCTGATCTTTGCATGACGAAGACAGTATTTGAATGCAACACTTTCGACATAGTTACATGCTACGAGCGCTCTTCGTATGTAGTATACCGCTTTGCTGAGGGGGCGGTGCACATAATATGAAACTCGAGTACAGTGGAGTATTTTGAGCCATTTTTTATAAATTATTCAATTTAATGAGCTAAAAAATTGGTAGCACATCCTTTTAAGGACGTAGCTATCAACCCATCATTTATTGGCTGTGGTGATGTTTTTAGGCAATATATACATACGTTCAATAGTTTGCAATTGATTTCTGAACGGTCCAGATGCACAATTACCTGTGGAGGATATCTAACTCGGTACCTTGCCCGTCACAGACGCGCTCTGTACCACAGAGCCAGACAACGTTTAAGGTGTAGCGACCGATATCCGCTGGTATTTTTGCAACTAGGCAGGGCGGCGCACCCATTTGTCCCAACATAAAGTATTGTCAAAGGTAGCGGATATAAACGGTTGTTTTTCACATATGGATGTGAAAAGCAAAGGGAGACTACCACTCTATTTTCCCAAGAAGAACGTCATAGCGACACAAAATTGAAAACAACAACCTTGATACATAATACTGGAGATAGAGAGCTTTGGAGAGCCATGATCACCTACTCCCGACGGTATGACACATGATGAATGAAGGTGTAAAAAAATGTGCTTTAACTATATATTTGGGTTAAAGCCTAATATAAAGTCTTCACTGTGCTATAAATAGCACATGTTTACAGTTTTAACTAGCTCACGTCATGGATTTCCCCCGAACATGAATAATCCGTAAGTTTTATAAAATGTAACAATTTTAATAAAACAAACACTCACCTTATTCAAAATTCTGTGTGCATGATACACTGTTTTAATCATACAAAGTAACTCCATGAACACTACTACGCTAACTTATAATGAAAGTAAGGTCACATCTAACAACACGCGCCATGGCTACTGTTCCTTTTCGTTACCGTATATTACTGCGCATGTCCCTTTATTATATCTTCCTTTTTTTGTACATAAAACTAATTAACTTTAATTATAAATACTAAAACCTGATAAAAACCCTTAATTCACCTAAACGCTAATTCTAATACAATCGTTTTAAATAAATATCAATTCATTTTAAATACTAATTATATTCCAAATTCAAACAAACTGGAAAGTGGGAAATTAGACGCAACAGAGATGAGGTTCTACAAAAGAATGCTGAGAATACCATGGACTGCCAGAAAAACTAATGTAGAGGTGTTGAAAGAGTCAAATGCGAAACAGACCTTAATGAACAATATAAGAAAAAGGCAAACCTTTTTTTGGCCACTTCATGAGACAGGTAGGTTTAGAGAACGTAGTCACAACGGGCAAAATTGAAGGCAACAGAGACAGAGGGCGACAACGTCAGAAAATATTAAGACAGATTGACAACCTGACATTGCAAGGAAACAAAAACGACTTTGATATATAATACTGTGAACAGAGAGCTGTGGAGAGTCATGACCGCCTACGCCAGCCGGCATTGCACCTGATGATGATGATTCCAAATTCAATCATACAATAGCGATCACACTACAAAGGTCAATAAATATCTCGAAAGTAGAGCAAATGTCACAGTGAAGACTTAAACTAGGCTTGGGCCTATATTTGTAATGTACTTGCAGCCTCTTGAATGGATACATGAAAACCACCGTTTCAACATTTCATGACATCCTATACGTTTGTTAATTGTCACGACAGCTGAATAACAGGAGACATTGGTTTGATATAATGTGTAATATGGGCGTAAACTCAGTGGCGTAGCGAGGCGGGGGCGGAGGTGCGGACCGCCCCGGGCGGCATCATCGGGAGGGCGGCAAATTTATTTTCGTCTAGTCTTTCACAATCGCTGACAAATTTTTTTCATGTCACATGGGATGTGCAAGTCTATGCATTTCTGCGAACCAGTCGATTTTAGTTCTTGATTCCTGATTAGAAATTGGCTTCACAGCAGGCGGGACATTCCCATAAGTGCTCCGCCCTCCGCTCCAGTAGACATCCCAGTGTATGTAGACTCAGAGTCCCGGTCAGATGTTGATTGTGTGATCTTCGTGACTTTCCAAAACATTTACTTTTCCTTCTCTCACCTCTGGACAGCGGCGTGCATAGGGTAATTGCAGCCCGGTGCGATGAATATTTTGACCCCCCCCCCCCCCCACCTGCCTGAAATTGATTTTAAAAATTCCGAGTAATATTTTACAAGTTTATTAATATTATCGATTTTATCCACATTTAACAAAGATAGAAATACATTTTAAAATGTAAATTTAAAATTACAAATTCACTTTGCGAGCTTTTTGACTAGAGAAGTTATTAATGACTGTGTCGAAGCTCACATCATTGACCAGCTCATGTTCGATTGATATAATTGCGAGGTTGTTTAATCTCAAGTTGTTCATAGTTGACCTGCGATAGTTTTTGATTAATTTGAGTTTGGAGAAACTTCTTTCACGTGTAGCTATACTAACTCCTAGAGTTAGGAACATACACAGTAAGATGACAATGTTGGGTATTGAATGGGAAAGCTGATGTTTGTGAATAAAGACAAGTAATTCCAGAGGAGGCCTTTGGTCCTTTACGTTCAAGACCGAAGGTGCTGCGACAAAATTCATTAGTCACTTTCGAGTAAAAATTCATCCTTGTCGATGTCATCAAAAAGGAGCGTTATGAAGATCAATGTCGACTCGATCGTCTAACAGTTGCTTTGGAGAAAGAAAGCCAAACTTGTCAGCAACCTCATGCATTTGTGCAATTCTTGTTGAACTCTCCTGATTCACTCTGTCCATGGAAGCGCATATTTCCAACCAAAGTTCATTTCTGTAGCTTAACCCGGCATCTGCGGCTTCTTCTCCGGGCATGGCAAAGACTGGCAAAGGATGGAACAACACAGGAACAAAAAGACCAAGAAATCACCTACCAAGAAAAGAAGACCCTCATCAAAGCCATCAGGAAAGTCGACCACCCAAAAGACAATTACCACTATCTCAACAGAGCAGAGCAGGTTATTATCTTCCGCCTCAGAACAGGACACAACAGATTAAACAGCCACTTAAATAGACTAAGATTGATCCCATCACCACTGTGCCTTTGTGGGCAGGCAGCACGGACAGCTGAACATATCCTGCAAGACTGCAATACACTAAACCAGTTAAAGGAAGAACACTGGCCTACAGAGATGGATATCCACAGAAAAATGTATGGGAACACTGAGGAGCTTTCAAATACAGCAGCATTTATTAAGAAAACAGGACTTGCTGTGTAGACATGTCAAACTCCGAACGAGAAGAAGAAGAAGACAAGACAGTACGACATCTTAACTATCAAAATTATTTTCTTTCACCGGTAAGATTTTCTAAAAGGAAAAAGACATATAGAGCCAAATCTGGAGAATATGATGGGTGTGGAATAATTTCAATATTCAAATCTAGAGAATATGATGGGTGTGGAATAATTTAAATATTCTTCTTCTTCAGCGTTCATTCTCAAACTCCCACTGGATTTCTCTTGTAACAGGACAATGATACTACAAGATTTCCAGCTGAATGTAGTCCAGAGAATGGAAATGCGTTGTGTTGCCGTTTTATTTGCGCCAGTGGCCCAACACATCCGTCTTCGGCGGTATTTAAATATTCAAATCGTTGACTGTTTGCAACGCAAGCCATGCTTTATGGGAAGGTGCATTGTTTTGAAGCAAGAGCATAATTTGAGTGCGAGTTATCCCTCGTTTTCTGGTCAGTCTTTTTAAGTTTGGTAAGTTTGGTATGGAGATCAACGTACCACTGGCCTTTAGTCGTCTTGCATTGAGGCAGGTAACTTTTCATTATGACACATTTGACGTCCCATAAAATCAAAATCACTTTTCTTGCATATTTCTTTACTCTTTGATTGATATATGAGTTGGTAATGGTGATTCTAACATACTCCCAGAGTATTCTGAAAAATGAGCTCTGGTTTCTGCCCTTTGTACCTCATTCTGCGTTGAAGAAACATAGATAGTACCGCTGGAACCACACAGGGTAAAATGGGGAGCGTACTTACCCATCGAAACACAGGAACAATTAACATGCATACCCTTCGACATTTGCTGGGAGAGACTGGGCACCTATGTGCATGTCAGTCATCGTTCTTCATCATGATGTGCTATCTTCGCGACGAAAGTTGGCTGCACCGGACCTCCAACATCCCCTTTCTTTTGCCTTGGTTATGCACTCTGCCAGACTGTAACCTGTCCATCTCGTGATATTTCTCTCCCACTTGTATTTCTGCATACTCTTGCTCGCCTCACCTCAATCCAGTAAGGTCTGCAATAAGGTGTCATGTCTTTTAATATGTTCAAACTACATTATTTATTTTATCTTTATTTCTTTAATAGTTCTTTTTTTCATACAAAGTATTAAAAGTTTTTTTGTTCGTTTTCTTATCTTTCCACGAAGTTCCCCCTATTCTCATACATACATACATACATACATACATACATACATACATACATACATACATACACACACACGCATACATACACGCATACACACACACACACATACATACACACATGCGTGTGTGTGTGTGTGCGTACGTGCGCATGTTCATTATTACATGATGGTCAGACAGTCCCATATGTAAGCTTAAATATATATATGGGTCATCAAGGAATAATTTTGATCAAAATATGTATGTGTAATAAATCTGTGTTTTGTGATCTTCATGTTTCATTATTACCTTGTTTGTATCACAATATTTTATTATTATTATAATTTTTTTAAGTAACATTATGGTTTGTGTTTTTGAGATCCCCAGGAATCGTGAGAACTCTTGCTTCCTATAGCTAGTTAGTTAGTCGTTGGATCATCATCACTGCACTCCGGACAAGTCCATAGATACTCAGATCTCTCCATGAGTGTAGCCGCCATTACACGTTGGCTGATGGTCCCAGTACGCAGTTGATTGACCATCATTCTTTCTTGCCTACGAAAACTGCTCCTTTCTAGCGACACCACATTTCAAACCAAATTTCTTGCTTCCTATGTGCAGTGGGATGGTTTTTCTGAGCTTTCTTTCATACCAAGGAGATTTCAGCTTTCGGCTTAGTGCAGTGACTATTTAAAGAGACCTAATCAGAGAGGGTCTATAATTGTATAGATGACATGATACAAAGCTTCCATAAGAGAGTCTCAATATAACGGCATGTCATCTACTAAGGTTTTCTGTTGCATTGGTGCAACTCTTATGGTAATGGTGCTCTTCTTTCATCCGCGGACATGATCCAATTTCGCTCTTGTTCTTCTGCGTTCGTTCTCAGACTCCTGATCAGCTTTATGTAGTTCGGAGAACGAAGTTCATTGTGTTATAGCGTACATCTTAGCTGCGATATTGTGTTGTGCATGGCATCCTGATTATCTGTGCGCCTTTTGGCTGGATGCCTCCGTCTTCAGCACTCTGCTTACTTAGGCAGGACTATGGTCCTGCTCGAGTGGGACTGCCCGACCAGTCTTAGTTTCCAGCCCCTGATGGTTGAACTAAGCCCCATCACCACTTCACGGTGCTGGCCTCGATGCCAAGTCATCCAATGAAGGAAAGATTCCAAAATCTAGCAATGGGGCGACTGAAAAGAAGCAGCTTTATCCATCAAGCTAAACGACTCCGTAGACAACTTACAAACCTACCTGAAGTTGACAGCCCCTTAAGGTCTGTACCAGAACAAACCCCGTGGAGTGAAAGGCATGGAATGTCAATATACATTCAGACCCACGTGAAAGGAATACTATGCGAGGACGAACAGAACAGTGTGCAGCGAATGACAGTCACCCTCAGTTTCCTGGATGAGGAATATCCACAAGATATATGGGTCAGAGTACACACAGATGGGTCAGCACAGAATGCTGTGAGGAATGGAGGTGCAGGTGTATATATAGAATATCCACACAAGCCAAGAGATACAATCAGAACACCGACAGAAAAATTCTGCAATAATTATGATGTAGAAATCCAGGCAATTAGTGTGGCAGTTAAAAAACTGCTGAACTCCAACTCTGACCTACAGCCTGTGGTATTCCTGACAGATGCAAGGTAAGTGCTTCAAGCTCTCCAGTCTGGAAAACTAACAGACTTGGAAAAAAAACTACTTAGCGAATTGTCTTACCAGTATAGGGTATGCAGTGGATACCCTCTCACTGTGGAATACCAGGAAATGAAAAAGCAGACCAACTGGCTAAGGAAGGTGCTGCCGAAGACCAACCAGATATACCAATCACCTACCATCAGAAAAAACAGATGATCAAGTCAATAAGAAAGCCATAAACACCAACACAAGATGACTATCACATTATGAACAGATCAAAAAAAAAGTTATAATTCTACGTCTCAGAACAGGACACAACCGACTCCGCAGTCACATGTATACAAAGTTCAAGATTGGCAACACGGCCATGTGTACATGTGGACAGGCAGCACAGAGTGCCAAACATATACTTCAAGAGTGTTCTGAGCATGAAACGCCGAGGCATACATATTGGCCAGAGGAAACACCACTGGAATCAAAGCTCTATGGGACACTGTATGAACTACAGAGGACAGTGAGTTTTATTAAGGGGACAGAATTACAGATATAGACATGTTTCAAGTGAACGAAAGAAGAAGAAGAAATATTGCCAATTGTCAGATCAAAATATTTGTGTTTTGATGATTTATTAATATCTCATACTTATTACCACCCTTGATTTTGGAGTGTATGCCCGGCTATGTCCCTTGGTAAATAAATTCTACTATCTTTAACTTCCGGTTTAAATAATGTTTTTGTTTTGCTGAATCAAGAACTGGTTGATCATTAATTTAACACATTAATATCGTAGAAATTAAATATCTGTGTTACTGAAACGGATTTAATGATTTCAATATTTACATCATGGTTCGTTCAACCTTATTTAATTCGATAATGAAGATATAAAGTAAATTGCAAAGAAACGTGAGACATCAACATTGTAGCCTACAATGTAGGCATTACAAAATTTTCAAAATGGGGTTACATAATTATAAAGACCACAGTTAGATAGCCCTTGAAAATTGCAATCCAACGATGCCTCAACCAAGTCTCTACGTCAATTCTGAAAAAAGGTACGAATTTTTTTCGAATTAATTTTTGCCTCGAGATAATTACATGGAACATATAAGGAAATATGAAATGACAGTTGTCAAAAAATTGCGGCCCTGCCTTGGAACTGAGCCACTAATTTATAAATATCAACGTTATTTGTACTAAAAAACCTAATAAATTATACATTTTCTTGTTCGGGAAGACAAGACGCACCTGTTGGTTACATTCTAATAATTTTCCGACGCATCCAGAGTTAATAAATAATTAACAATGGCATCTAATTAGCATAAATGCAATTGTATGTTTAATATATTACATTTTTTAATTATTTATTTTAGGATAAAATATATTGCAAACTGTACATTTTTGTGTTTGTGAAGACAAGGCGCATTTGTTGATTATATTGTGTTAATTTTCCGATGCAACCAGAGCCATAATAATCGCGTCTAATTAGCATAATTAAAATATCTTCTTTGCTCCCCTTTATGGCAACACGCATATGGCTGGCAATGTCATCTCAGCCCTCTTTGTATCTGAAATATATTTTATTATTATTATTATTATTACTGGTATTTGGTATCACAGGTACATAAACAATTCTATTTCAAAGGTATGGGTGAAATACTAGGTAGGTATGTGCACCAAATTTTCAAAATGGTTTGACATCATTATGAATATTCTTTTTCCTATATTAGTGATATTTAATTAGCTCTATATAATTAAATACTTTATTATATATGTTTTGTAGTGTGGATATTCTTATGTAGAAAATTTTATGATAAAAAACAAGAGACAAAGATATCAAAAAGAATGAGAAAGTTTGGAAGATGCTGCAGTTGACGTTCTCTACATTGATGATTTATTATTAGGTCTAATGAAAGGAGAACGCATCTCTCAAATTAAAATGAACTTTATGAAATTTCCATGAGAGAATTATAAGAATTGGACTTCATAGAACAATATATATTTAATGTACAATGTGTTTCTTGTATAATTATCCACATTAAACATGACGATTTGACTAAGAAAACACTTAGACTTAAGTAAGTCGTCATGGCAACGGACGCAGGATAGCACACGCACCTATGCATTGTTTTGTACCAATATCGAATTATTTTACATATAAATCTTAGATTTGTTACTAGAATCATTTAAAATTGATCCAAAGAAATTAAAATTGGCAAGAATTGTTGTTGTTAAACGTAAATTTCGTTAAATAAGAGACATTTCAGAATTACCGACGCGGCCGGAAGGAATAGCGCGAAACATAATGGCGGCTAAGGAACGCGTGACCGATCTGCAGTGGGTCTTTTTTAAATTCGATAAAAATTACCGGGAACTTCCAACAATAGTGAAATTTCGTATATAAAGAGAGAAATGGTTGCTATATTTGTTAGACATATACAATTATACTATCACAATAAAATTAATTCGATAAACGTGTGCAAAGATGAAAATCACTTACCTGGGCTTGTTTAATAAATAACTGTAAAAATTATAGAACGTTTTTCCAATTGATAGTTACTGAATTCGAGGCACAAATGAATGAGAAAGCTTAAACAGTTGTTTTTTATAGGCAATAAGGTTGCGTCAAGTTACCTAAAGACAATTGCATCGGTCAGTGTTTCACAAGATGCAAAAAATGGATTCTTGGACGCTACCAAAACAAGGGAAGTAAAATAAGCCAATTACACGTTTACGTCCCCTTATTATTTCCTAATGCCTATGTATTGTCACTTATTGTGTATTTTCATTATCTATTTTTAATCTACTATTGCATACAACTTTACTCACTGTCTAAATGTTATATTAGCCATTTATACAGTTATATACCAAGTATGAAAGACATTATGAGGAGCACTCTGTCCCATCCAATGTTTTAAAAGGGTTCACCAAGTCCATGCTGCATGTCCGCCATCTTGTTTTTTACAGACATATTGGTTAACAATACAATTGCCATCTATTTAAAATATTAAATGCTCTTTGTGTTTATGTATTTACAAAATTGTTAATTTCTTTAAAAAACTAAGCCAAAGCATATGAATGGGAGTTAGTTTGTTTGTTTGCCTGCTTGCAAGCTTTACAAAAGGTGTGTTGTCATGACAACTGTCCGACTTGGTTTGTGCTACTGATGTGCTGCAATGTGCACTCTTTGGACTATTGGTATTGCATTGCCTGCAAGTAGCAGCTTTGCTAGAACATGATCTATGCATAATAATACAAATTATATATACAATGGGATTTAGATGGGGGAAGACATGTATGACATGAGAAAGAAAAATATAAAAAAATGTCTACTTTATTCTTACCATTCTAGGAACATTTCCCTAAACAAGCAGTTCACAAAACTAAACACAAATCACATCACTATGCACATGAATAATCCATGAAAGTTTTATCACATTTGTAGCACAAAAACCCTGTAGAATATTTTATCATAATTCACAAATATATTGAATAATTATTTTAATTATGCAAATTAGCTGCCATTTTGAATATTAATCTTTGGCTGCAAATTAAAATTATATCAATGTGATCCGCAGATTCGTCTTGGCTTCCCGAACACAGAAATGTATAGTTTGCAACATATCTTTATCATAAATAATAGAAATGTTTAATAATTAGGCTATTCAATTCAATTTTAATTATGTAAATTAACCGCCATTTTTGAATATTAATTAGCTTTGATTGGATTTGAAAATTAGCATAATGTACTCCCCAGATTCGTCTTTTCTTCCCGAACACAAAAATGTATAGTTTGTTCTATTTTTTATCATTAGTAACTCGGATATGTCATGAATTATTGGCTAAACTACAATTCTTGGTCACAACTTTGTGCACTAATCAGCTTATATTTCCTTATATGTTCCATGTAAATTTTTTTGATGCAAAATTAATTCAAAAAAATTCATAACTTTTATCAGAATTGACGTACAGACTTGATTGAGGTATCATTGGATTGCAATTTTCAAGAGCTATCTAACTGTGGTATTTATAATGCTGTAAACCCATTTTGAAAATTGTGTGCTAATGCCTACCGAAATCAATGGGGTAAATCTAAGATCTATATGTAACTGTTTTGTAGTAGGTACTTCGAGAACAATCTCAGACAAAATTGTTCCCATAATTACAAATAATATAGATAGATAGCCCTTAAAAATGCAATTCAACGATACCTCAACCAAATATGTACGTCAATCCTGAAAAAAGTTATGATTTTTCTAAGTAATTTGACATCAAAATAATTTACATGAAACATAAGAAAATATAAATAAAACTTGTGACCACAAAATGTAGCCAAGCTGATAATTTGTAACTTATCTTTGTTATTTTCAATAATACACGCCACAAACTACATTTTTTTGTTCATGAAGACAAGATTCATCTGTTGATCCTATTTCTATAATTTTTAGGTGCACCCAGAACTAATTAATATTTAAAATGGCAGCAAATTAGCATAATTGAAATGGACATAAATAATGAAACTATTGAATATAATTAAATACCTCAGAAATTATATATATTTGTGTTGGCAAAGGCAAGACGCATCTGTTAATCCTATTTCTATCATTTTTAGGTGTGCGAAGAACTAGTTAATCTTAAAAATGGCAGCAAATTAGCATAGTTAAAATGAAAATAAATTATCAAAATATTAAATATAATTAAATACTACAGAAATTATATATATTTGGGTTCAATACAAGAATCCGTGGACAAATCACGTGAAAAGATACCACTTTTTAATTTCATGTGCTATTGCACTATCTCAGAAACTTAGAAAGTCGTAACATAAATTACAGATCTAGCAATTTGCGCGCAATGAACTGGCTATCCACCTCCCACTCAGTGTGCAGCGCGCATGTCAAGTGGTCAGGGTCACTCATCGTGCAATGTGTCGAATAGTGGACGCGTCTGTATATGCAACATTTAGGAATTTCATTCCGTCTATTTATGTTAGCTGTTTATTCCATAGAAACATGTTCACTGGTTCTTGTATTGTACCTATATTTTTATTGGCATAGGCAAGACGCATCTGTTGATTCTATTTCTATAATTTTTAGGTGCACACCGAACTAATTATTATTAAAAATTGAAGCAAATTAGCATAATAAAAATGAAAATAAATTATCAAACTATTGAAAATAATTAAATACCACAGAAAGTATATATATTTGTGTTGGTAAAGGTAAGATCCTACTTCTACAATTTTTAGGTGCGTGCAGAACTAATTAATATGAAAAATGGCAGCAAGTTAGCATATTGCTGCTAGAGTCTGATATGATGAGATATTGCTGCTAAAGTGCTGTCCATAGATTCATCAATAGGTTTTACCCTTCTCTCCCCACCCACCCGTAACCCCAAATATTTAGGAAACTACAGTCGTGCTTAATTATGTATTTTAAAAATTCACTCATCTGCCTTCTAGATCAACGTTTGTCTTAGCGTACATGACTTTCTTCTAGCTCACAAATTCTGTCTTCTAGCTCACACATCTGTCTTCTAGCTCACACATCTGTCTTCTAGTTCACACATCTGTCTTCTTGTTTACGCATCTGTCTTCTAGTTCACACATCTGTCTTCTAGCTCACACATCTGTCTTCTAGCTCACACATCTGTCTTCTAGATCGTTTGTCTTAGCGCACACAACTGTCTTCTAGCTCACACATCTGTCTTCTAGCTCACACATCTGCCTTCTAGATCAACGTTTGTCTTAGCGCACACATCTGTCTTCTAGCTCACACATCTGTCTTCTAGCTCACACATCTGCCTTCTAGATCAACGTTTGTCTTAGCGCACACAGCTGTCTTCTAGCTCACACATCTGTCTTCTAGTTCACACATATCCTGTAAGCTCACACATCTGTTTTCTAGTTCACATGACTATCTACTAGCTAACAAAGTTGTGTTCTTTCTCAAAACAGGACACTGAAGCTTAAAATTGACTTATTCAAACTTAAAGAACAAAGTGGAGTCAGGAAAGCAACTATAGACAGAATGATTATCCAGTTGAATAAACATGTACCTCAAACACTTGGTAATGATGTTGTCTCGCTTTTCATGTTTATTTGATCACGTGAATATATTGTTGTTGACATACTTGCCACACTACAACAATTATATTTCATATACTATATATTTATCCAAGACTGGTAACTTTACCACTGTGTCTATGTAGACAGACAGCAGAACATATCCTGCAAGACTACATTTCATTAAACCAGTTAAAGGAGGAACACTGGCCCACAGAGATGGATATTCACAGAAAGCTGTTAATTAATTTGGCAGACCATCTGACCTAGTTGGCAGACCTATCATTGTACCCACTATATGTAGATTGCCGATTGTTCTGATGGTATGGGTCAAGTGTAAACAGAACATTGTAACTCAACATGACAGTCTATGGAACGGCCACCAATATAGAAAACAGTCAGTCAATTGATATTGGAGAGGTTGCAGACTTTCTTTGTGGTGTGGAGGAATTGGTTGCCATGCTTATCCATGTGTATATACAATAGTGCCGTTCTTACCCATGGTTTTTTGCTGTGTGTCTTGATAAAGGCATTTTGGTTGAAACATCAGTTTGTGTGTTTTTATATGTGTTTCCAGTGATTAGCAAAACTTCATTGCGCTGTTCCAAGCTTTGCCTGATGGATTTCAGTTTTACTGCAGTCAGTACATATTATGGATCTTATCCATATGTGGTAATGTTGTACTATACATACATGATTGATGAATACAGACAGAATCTTGACAAATAATGGAGAAAATGGAACAATGGAAAAGCAGACCTTTAAATGAATCAACTGATATCTAATAAAGACAGGAACGATGATATTGTGTATCAGATAGATCTCTCCGTGGTGGTGAGAAATATGTTCCTTTCATACCACAGTCAGCACATAGGACAGAGGTTTTGATTCTCCACGTGTTGCAATCCTCTGCCTGCAGTTTTAGTTCTTGTATGGTCCTGCAGCCTGTTATTTCCTCTTCTTTAAGCATGGTGTATTTTAGGTTTGCTTTACTCCTTTCTCATTTTATTTTACCCTCAGGCGTCCATGTAAGGGCTTGTTGGTTTATTCTCTTTTCATCTAGTCTTAAAACATAACCAAGGTATTTCCATCTGCGTTTTCTTATGACGTATGAAACATATTCTTGGTGTGCTTTCTTTCTTAAATTACTATTTGTGACGAAATCGCTCCATTTTATGTTCATCAGTTTCCGGAGACATTTGTTTTCGAAGCTGTTTAATTTTTGATCTGTTGTTTGAGTTGATTTCCAGCTTTCTCTTTCATATGTTAATACTGAGACAATATAGGAGTTGAATAGCTTTAGCTTGGTGTTTATTCCTAGATCTTTTGACTTTCAGATATTAGTTTGGTAAATGTGCTAGCTGCAACTGCTATGTGTGTATTTATTTCTTTCATTGAGTCTCCATCAACAAACATTTAGTTACCCAAGTAATTAAAGTTGGAACTTTTTCCAGTATTTGGTTGTTTACTGAGATGTTATTTGTTGAACTGGTAAGTCCCGTGATTTTTGATTTATCTGAAAATATGAGAAAAATCTGGCTTGAGGTTTATTATAACTATTTATATTAAGAGTTCTCATGTAGCACAATGGGAAATACAGAATAATTGCTTCAATTATGATGATTGGGGTTAAAGTCAATACTATAAGTCTTTAATGCTTCATGGTTTACAACTTGTTTGTGATAGCTGCTTCTTTTGACAATTTTCAAATGAATAAAATATTCAGAACATCCATTGTCAAAACTATAACTATTTCTAAACTTCTGGGTATCACATTGATCTATTGCCTGGGTGTGCTGATATTCATAGTAATAAGAGAGCAGACAGACTTGTATCTGTGAATTTAAGATAAACACTGGTGATGTACTGAAGTTTGTGGTCACTTGCTGGAGTGGACACTGGGATAGATGAGGTATCCAGGAGGTATCCATGCTGCATCCACGGCAATTCAGTATCTTCTTCGTTCATTCTCAAACTCCTCCAAATTAGCAGGATGTAGTCGAGAGAATGGAATGTCTTGTGTCATGGTTTACAGCAATATGCAATATCTGCACCTTTCGGTCTGACACATATGACTTTAGCATAGCTTTGAGTCATGTTGACCCTATATGGAATGGGACAGCCAACTCCATCCCATAACCTCCTTAGTCGCCTCTTACAACATGCATGGAAGGTAAACAATGTTGCTGTTCTTTACTTTCCTCTCAGACCTTGGTAACACATGGGCGGCAATTCAATATTATTTATGGTATAAATAGAACTGAGAACACGTTGAGTAAAATTAAGAGTGTTTATCCAGCTAGCTAGCCATGGGGACTATCAGCATGCATATTCTTTGACATCTTCTCAGGGAGATGTAGAATTGTGGGTTTGCCTTGAAGTACAATAACATGGATTAACCAATAGCTTCTTTAATGTGATATTTCTTTAGCAGAACATCATCAAGCAATGATACTCTCTGTTCTGTGCAACCATCATTAAGCACTGCTACTCTTTGTTCTGTGCAACCATCATCAAGCACTGCTACTCTCTGTTCTGTGCAACCATCATCAAGCACTGCTACTCTCTGTCCTGTGCAACCATCATAATTTCTCCAGTGTCATATTAAGGAGGCCCTTTTCTTCTGCGTTCTTTTTCAAACTCCTTCAGATTAACAGGATGTAGTCTGGAGAATTAAATGCACCGTGTCATGGCTTGCAGCTTGGCTGTGATATCTTGGCCATTGGTCCTGACACGTTTGACTTTAGCATAGTTTCTGTGTCATTTGACCCTGTAAGGGATGTGACAGCCAACTCCACCCCCTAAAAGCCTGAGTCACCTCTTACAACATGCATGACATGTAAAAGTTTCATTATTATTTTCTCCCCTTTCAGGCTGGGCAACAGGGCGAAGAAGGTCCTTGCCAGAATCTTTTTTGCCTATTCATTTATTACTACGGATTAACTGTCTGTCAATATTTGATGTAAGTAAAACTGAAACTCTACATCTTTTGAAATGTTTGATCTCTTCTATTCTATGACCCTTTTTGTATCATTAAAGTAAATATTAAATGTCTGCAATGAATAAATCATCAATCCACAGACAAAAGTCCACAAGTAAAAAGTACAAAGAGGAGTTTATTGGAGGTCGTAGAAGCTCAAATTCAAGGTAGTAACAATATAAGTGTATTTGTTGTCCTCTATTTTGTTATATTTCTTATACTATATATTCATCCAAAACTGGTAACATTACATCTGTGTCCATGTGGGCAGACAATGGAGCATATCCTGCAAGACTGCATTTCACTAAACCAGTTAAAGGAGGAACGCTGGCCTATAGAGACGGATATCTACAGAAAGATGTTAATTAATTTTGGCAGACCATCTGACCCAGTTGGCAGATGTTTTTTTTACACCTTTTGATACAGACCACAGAGTTTGATGAATCCATTCACTTGAAGTGTTTTCTAGTGCTCTTTGGGAACTCTTCTTCTGTGTTCGTTCTTAAACTCCTGCATATTAGCAGGATGTAATCCGGAGACTGCATGATCATCCTGTCAAGTTCGTCCGTCATAGTCGATAATGACGATTTGGAATCAACTGTAAAAGGTAACGGTAATATGAGTTATGAACCAGTGTCATAACACATGGTTTCCCATAAGTACTCATATGTCTAGTCAGTGGTTGACCAGAAACCCCCATTGAAGATGGATGTGTCGTATTATTGGTGTAAATAAAACGGCGACTCAACGCAGGGAATTTCCATTCTCTGGATTAAATTCTGCTGGAAATTTAGTAGGACCATTGTTCTGCTGCAAGAGATATCCATTGGAAGTTTTGGAATGAAGAAAAAGACCAGAAACCACCTGAAGAGGGTCTTCGACAACACTTACTAAATTAATATGGCACCTTCTCAGAGTTTGAGCCCTGGTATCCAACTTTCTCATGTCTGGTTTAACCATGGGAGTAATTTTTATTTAAACCATGAATAATGAATGGACCCATGTGACGTCAGTGACCCACAAAGCTGTACTAAATTTGGTTTGTTGTACTGAAAGGAGCAGATATCTCAGACAGCTGTAAACCTTGATTTGGCAGATTCTGTTCTCCAGAATACATCCTGCTAGTTTACAAGAGTTTGAGAATGAATGCAGAAGAAGAAGTAACGGTTCATGCCTGGAACATGTGCCTACCAATGGTTACAGCGCTCATAGTTTTTTAAAAATTGTCTGGTCATAATTTTTTAATAATTTGTGACATTGCAGAATGCAATTGTTTAGTAGTTTGAAGCCAGGGAAATAATTAACGAAAATAGGAAGAACACAGTTTTTGAAACACAGCAGGAGGTGGTAGGGATAGAATTAGAATTAGTTGTAGGTAAAGGTAGGCCCCATGGCATCCACCTGATGTCACTGATGAATATAACTTCATGCACTAAGCCACAGCAGCTATTAATTGTGGTGGCCAGTTCCCTTTCTTACTGTCTTTACCTCCCCTAACTCATGTGTCAGGTACCCTATTACAGCTGAGTCGACAGGAGGAGTGGTCGTGTCCAGCGAGAAATCACAACGGGAATTTTTGTTTGTCCGGACAAGGTTTCGAACCTGGTATGCTGTAATCCAGAGATAGCAAGCAAGCTCACTATCAATTAGGCTACTGTGCTCCTCAGAATTAGTTTTAACACTGCGCCAAACACCTCTCCCCTCCAAACTCTCGCATTATCCCTTCTCATTAAATCATGGGGATGTAATTTCACTAACATTAGCCATTTTTGTAATTTGTGGCGACATGCTCTGCAAGTGATGTAAAATTATTGACTACATGAAAATTGTGTAAACCATAACAAACTTTCAATGAACCTGTACATAATTTCTGAGTTTGTTCTATTTTCTGCTTATAGATGAACTATTACATAGGCACGTGTTCCAGACAAGGACAAATGTGACATTATTCTATTGATCTGCTGATGCCCAAAAGGAGATCAAAGTATAGCAACCTTGTGACCTGCTATGCATGTTGTAAGAGACAGCTAAGGAGCTTTAGGGGTGTACTTTTCTATCCTATCACATGGGTCAAAGTGACCATAAAGCCATGTCAAAGAATGAGTCTAGAGAACTGAGTTCATTATGTGAGGTTTACAGCTTATCTGCGATATCTCATCTTTCTGCGACACATTCCAACTTCAGAATGACTTCTGGGTTACTTTAGTATTCTATGGGATGGGTCAAGACAACCCCAAATTTCCTAATTCATCTTTAACAACATATATGACAGGTCATAGTTTTGCTATTCAGCGCAACACTTTAAGATCCCGTCAACATACTGGGGGCAACTAAATCTTCATATCCATGACAAGGGGCTGGCTGTAATGTGTACTGACCCAAATAAAACATTAATTAAAGTCAATATTATTAATTTGAAGATGTCACAACTTTCTAATTTTCAGGGGGATCTCCCTAGTGTAATGGGGTTAAGCTGTTCGCCTTGAGTTCAAGAGGTCATGAGTTCGAATCTGACTCATGTCATTTTGTGTATAAAGTGGATTTTTTCAGAGATCCCTGTGGGTTATCACTTGAAGCTATGGAGTTACGTGCTATGAGTGGTACTCTTGGCAAGCGGCATGCCACTTTGTTGAGAGTGATGAGTATATATGGGAAACCGAGTACAGTGAAGTCAATCTTCTACAACTTTTGAACCCTTTTTTTAAAAACTTTTCTAATTTTCAGATGATGAGAGATAAAAAAGACAGAAAGTAGAACAGACTGCAGATAAGTATCAACAAATGACTTCAGTAGTGGAATATGAAGAGTGGAAAAGAAAAGTATTAGCTAGAGCTGCTAAAACCTCTCGTTGCTTTAATAACCTTACTGCCCATGAATGGAAACAATCAGGGCTTCATGATTGGGGTGCCCAAAGAGGAAGCTTATGGGGTGTACTTTGCTGTCCTATTACATGGGTCATCCAATTGTGTTGTGGGTGAAGTGGGAGTTGTCAGACTTTAGCTATTGTCAGCGCGTGTCTCTTTAAGGTTTCTTTGATTGTCTCCATCCATCTAATTCTTGGTCTTCCTTGTTCCCTGTAGCTCGATCTTCAGCTGTTGTATGCACAAGGTGCTGGTTGCTTTGGTTCTATTCTAATGATGTGACTAAACCACCTTGTATGTAGTCTTGAGATGGTTTTTATTTCTTCTCTGATATCTTCATTTCTCCGTTGGTCTCAATGTTTGATATTTTTAACTTTTCTTAAACATCTCATTTCTCGCAAATGTATTGTTAAAACCATACCTTGCAAGGTGATTTGGTGCCACTGGAATGGGCCTGGTTCAATTCCCATTAGTCTCAAGAATTTTCACCCCTTGGGGGACTGTGTGCTAAGATTTCAATGTGGTACCCTTATGACCCTGATGGGTGCAGGTTTATAAATAGAATAGATATTTAATGTAATTTAATTTAGATAAAATTGTTGAAGATTATATGAAGTACTTTGTCATTTTTTTTAACCACAATGAATGACAGAATTATATCAAAGAATGATTGTCCAGATTTAGAGACATGTCTCAGAAATAAGAGATTTCTTCTACATCAATCGCTCTGATTCTGAAATATTTTTGAGTCATGACCCCATTTTATAGAAACAATCTGATCTGCGACTCCATTTTATGAAACAAAGTTACCTTCTACCCGAATACATTAAAACAAGGTCTTGATATAGTTAGAAGAAAACATACAAATTTACAGCTTTTTGCGTCTTTACAGATGGTTGAAAAGCTGGCCAATGCAAAATTTCATATGAACAAGGAGACCCTTAAATTAATTAAATTGCCAAAATGCATAGTGTCTATGTTTCACGCGATTTCTTTCCTAGGCAAGTTTTATTGGTTGGTTGGTTGCTGATCCAGCGGTCCATGGGCTCATGCCCTTTGACCCAATGCCATTGTGTGATATATGCATGTGTTTGTGAGCTGTTGTTTTGTTCCAAATAATGTGTTCCATTTATCTAGCCCTGGAGACAGAAGCATTTTCCTGATGTCATCCAGTGCTGTGCATTTAAAAAGGTTGCGGTCAACATTTTCATAGGGATGAGTGCACAGTCAGCACTCTGGATTGTTTGTTGTGGTTGTATTCTGTTCAGGTTATTATTAAGCTGTACATGTTGTGTGGTGTGCAGTCGGAAGATGATATTCTGGTCTTTTCTTCCCAGGAGGTTGATGTTATCTTCAGGATTTGGGCTGGTCATATATTTCCCTCCCAGTGTTTCCCATAGCCCATCTGTTCACCCAATTTTCTTTAGTCACAGATTTCAGCATCATTTTAACTTTGTGCATGGTTGTTTATGTATATGGCTGTTCTTGTTGAGCTCCCATCTTTACTAGTCTGTCTGCCTTGTCATTGCCAGGTGTGTTTGAGTGGCCAGATATTCACTGCATAACAATGTAAGTAGCTGGTTGGCATGGTGATATATTTCCACCAGCTCAGGCTTACAATGTCCATCACATTCTAGTGCTTGAAGAGCGAACATAGAATCTGTGAAAATAACAATGTTTTGAACTTTTGATGGAAAGGCATCAAATATGGTCTTCAGGTGGTACAATGCAACTTCTAGTGCTGTTATTTCGGCTTCATAGATAGAACATATCTCCCCACAGACATCAAACAACTCATCAGATGTTTTGTCTGGATATTCTATATAGACACCATAACCTGCTTGATGGTAGTTTTGAAAGTAGACCCATCAGTATAGACATGAATCCATTGCTCTCGGTAGGTGTCTATTGTTTTCTGTGTTGCTTTCATAAGACTTACTGGGTTGGAACTTTTGGTGCATTATTTCTTAATTGTGCCTTGATTTCCGGTAATTTAAAACCTGCATGTGGTGATAAACAATTTTCTACTCTTTGCAGTTCTTGTCTCGTCTGGGAGGTGATATCTGCCTTTTATTTCATCGACATGGCTCAGGATTGACTTTTGTTTTATTCTGTGGTTTGGTTGCCAGTTTTCTACAAGTTGTTTCTACAAATGTAGAACCACTTGAGATGTGGAGAGATATGGCTTCAATGGAGGCTTATAAAAGAAGTAAAAAAATGAACAAAGACCACCCAAATAAACAAGCCAGTTTTTATTAAGATGCTGCTTTATCAATTTTTACTTGGAGGCTTTGAATGATAGTTTAAACAAGAAAACATGATCAGCCTTTTGATATAAATGTTTTGTGTATTGTAATTTGTAGGTTTTCTTGTTTACATCATAACACCCTAGTTTTAGTGATAGTTCGTCATGTCTAAGTGGACCATTCTAAAAACGTGTTTTACGTAAGTACATTTTTAGATAAATTTAAACAAGATTATATGTGAAAGTAGATATGCTTTCAAAATAGGCAAAAAATTGCAAAATATTTCGTTTTTTGCATTCTTTCTCAAAATCAATTGGTAGAATGTAGTCTAGAGAACGGAATGCATGTGTCATAGTCTAGAGCCTTGTTGAGATATCTGCACCATTTGGCCTGTCATATTCAACTTAATCATGAGCCAGATATTTAAAATGGCAACCCTGTGAAAGAGATAGAAACCTCGTGAAAGAGATAGAAACCCTGTGAAAGAGATGGAAACCTCGTGAAAGAAATGGAAACCCTGTGGAAGAAATAGAAACCTCGTGAAAGAGATGAAAACCTTGTGAAAGAAATGGAAACCCCATGAAAGAATAGAAACCCAGTGAAAGATGGCAACCATATGAAATAGATAGAAACCCTGTGGAAGAGATAGAAACCTCGTGAAAGAGATAGAAACCCTGTGAAAGAGATAGAAGATGGAGATCCGTTGCAGTCAACGCTTGAAAATTAGACTTGAAATAGCCACGACTGCAATGCCCAGATTAAATACCATATGGGAGAGCAGAATAAGTACATCAGTGAAGATACGCCTGGATACTATTGTATGCCATGTGTACCATTATAGGTCATGTCGTAGTGTGAGACTCGGAATTGGGCGAGGGGTTCACGCTGTCGGTGAACGACACTTCGGCTAAGAAGACGAAAGAACCATGGTCCAACTCTTCTCGCGGATGAGAAAAGGTTCAGCATCTGATGGGCATAGGCACAGAACGTTGAATTACACGAGGCAGGTTCACAGACGGCTGGACACCTCGCGCGAGATAGACGTAAATGACAATCGTCTTGGCGAAGAGTCACTACGCACCCACGTGACTGTCGACAGATAGGCAGGCTGTCACAGGCTAGGGAAGCCTACTACCCGAATTAAAGGAATGACAAAAACGGATATGCTGAGCCTCGGATGTCTAGACCACAAAGTGAGCCAATCGAGGTACAAATAACACAGTTCAACTGTGGAACTTGTGGCACAACATACTTCGCTCTCGCCAGCGGAAATCTCACGATTTATTCGTTGTGGTTATAAGAGAATGAACACAGAAGAAGAATAGGCCATGCATACCATATGTACCAATATAGACCTATAAATCTAAAAAGAAATACATTTTCTATTTGTATGGGTACACAGATTTCTATTTAAGATGTTGAGAATAATATGCTATGTAATATGTCACTGTCATTAGAAGCGCTGAAGAGAGTTTCATGGCTAGGCCTATATCAATCAATCAATAAACCGTAACCCTTCACGGTCGTAGGGGTGTCACATTGGTTGCTTCAGCACACAGAGTCCTCCAGCAAATTATATCCTCATCGATGCGGATGAGTGTGAGAATATATTGTCCTGTCCATTCCTTGATGTTGTCTGTCCATTACTTTATTTTCCCTCCCCTGTTTCTCCCTCCTTCGACAGTTCCCTGTAGTATTGTTTTTGACAAGGAATCATGTCTGCATACATGTCCGAACCATGCTAGTTTTCATGGTTTCACTATTGAAAGAAATGGTTCCTGGACTCCTGCACACATCTCTACTTTATTTCTTACGTACACATTGGTCTTATGTTCCCTATAGGAAATTCGTAGAATTTGTCTGTAGCATTTGTACTCGAAAACCTGTAATCTTCTCAGGCCTATATAGGGACCTACCACTGACTCTAAAATATTTATGCTAAGTTTGGCAATAAATAAACAGGATAGTGGAAAAATTAGAGGCAACAGTGATGTGGTTATATAGAGGAAAGTGTTGACAACACATAGAGGATTTATTTAATTGTAGTTGGATTATCCCATATGTATTCCATCCTTCTCAACAAAGCGATCCGAGCCAACCGAGAGTATCATTCATAGCACATAATTATGCAGCTTTAAGCTAAAATTGCTATAATTCACATGTAGGTAGGTTAATGAGTTTGCCTCTCTTTTGGAGAGGCGTGCCCCTTTCAACCAGCGGACAAAGTCCAATTAGGCTATATCATGAAACAAGCTATAATTCACTGGGGATTTCCGCCATCTTTGTTAGCATATTCTTCCCTGTACCTTGAGTGATGGGCGTGCCAAGGGGGTTGCGGTAGCACCGGGCATCAAAATGCCCCTCAAAATAATGAAAACATTGAAATTGGATTTAAGTGCCTTTGTCATGCCAAAGTTGATGCCCCACAACCAATAACGTAACGAGAGGGGGCGGAGGTGTGGACCGCCCTGGGCGGCACCATCGGGAGGGCGGAAAATGTATTTTCTTCCAGACTTTCACAATCACTGCCATATTTTTTTAATGTCACAAGGGCGGAAAATTATGATTCCGCTCCGGGCGCCATTGACCCACGCTAAGCCACTGCTGTGAGGAGTCGCAGAATTGAATGATGATCGGTTTTCAGGCTATTGCAAGTCTGGTCGCTTGATATGAAGTAATACTTTGCCTCGTTAGAATGTTGGTAACTCATTCAATCCAACTGTTTCTTTGTCTTCTGTATCTTGTTGTTTCCATTTTCATGTTATATGCTCTTGCCGCTGGTCAAGGGTTCTTTCTCATTAAGTGGCTGAACCATTTCAATTTTTTTTTTCAATATATTTTGACCATGAATGTTGTTCCAGATGTTGATGAAACTTTCTCTCTTATTCTTTATTTAGTGTCCATGTCTGACATTGAAAACATAATGTTGGGATGAATATTGAATTTTTTATGTCTTTTGGTTTCCTGTTTCAAAATTGGAGTAAGTTCATAATCTACTTGGTTTTTTCATCAGCTGTAAAAAATTTTGTTTGTTAGTTGGTGGATTTGTCTGTCTAGAGTCAGACACGCTCTTTCAACCGTGGAATGGTTTTCCTTTGGTTATATCGGGGCGTATATCGTGGCCCAATGGCCTGGGTTGTCCTGTTAGGGACTGGTGATGTGACCTGGGGTCTGGTCTGCATGTCCTTATGAAAAAAATATTGGGGGATTGGGATGTAGTCCTAAGAAGGACTTGTTTGTTGTACTTGGTGCGTTTGGTGTTAGGCTCGTGGGTCTTGGTTCTCCTCCTGGAAATAGATGGTTGTAGATCTTTTGTTGGCATCCTAAGGTTTGGATGGTCTTGTAGACTCTGTGGAGGATTTTATTTTTATTTTCCTTTTTTTTAAATATTTCTTTTAAAATATTCAATAAATGTAAACTGACTTTCTGGCAGAAGATTATCTGCAATTTTATGTGTAATTTAGTTGAGCATTACACAAGCCAATATTTTTCCAGCTTTGGATAACAAAACTATTTCTATGTGGTTATAACAGAACTGGGTTCATTACTGAAGATGTGTCTACATTATTTACCAAATAAACCACACATTATTTAATGAAACGAGCTTTTGCTAAAGGCGCACACAAATCCTCATCTATCGATCTGCGTGGAACGCATTGAGAGCCCCACTTTCCTGGAAAACTTTTTGGGGAGCGGAGTCGTCGAGAGAGCTCTCAGTCCGTTGCGCGCAGACCGAATGCTCGGTAGTAGACGCTGTATTTTATTTCCGCGTAACAGAAGCTGTGTGAAATCAGCCTAATATTTAAAAGTTGGAAAGTGTTGGACACGTCTACCCGTAATTAACCCAAAACTGTTTACTTCATTTTGCTTCATACAGGTAAACTATTACGGCATCTTTCCGATTTTTTAGCAGTGTTCCTGAGATCCAAAGCGTGACAAAAATATCATTAAGTTTCTGTGCAATTACAGCTCGTCATATCATGAAGATTTCTGCTGGGATGACAATCATTTCAGTTAAGCAAGACATAAACAACAACGCATCTCTAATAGTAAAATAAAATACATTCAGATCATTTCCTTCAATGCAAGACGTTATATGGCACAATACAGAGCATGATATATTCAGATTCATTGCAGAGATGAACCCATATCCCACTTTTTATTTCAATAGGAACTCATCGAATTATTCATTTCAAGACGAACCCATATCCTAATAATAGGGACTTTTTATCAAGAAACAACAACAGACTAGAAATAAAGATGAACCCACATACAATTCTCACTAGACGTGTCAATGGCAGTTGTGTCATCCCTACTTATTTTTGATGTATACGTGTATGTAATCCTTGAGAAAGGCCTTTCGGTTGAAACACCGATTTATGTGTGTGCTTATGTGCGTTCATGTTATTAGCGAAACTTCATTACCCCGTTTCACACTTACCTGTTGGATTTCAGTTTTCCTCCGTATGTATTTTACATTCTTAGCTTCCTCCTATAAATGAAGATGTTCTTCAATTCACACACGTCTTGATGTGCTCATACATCATTCTTGACAAATATCATCTACTGACATCTTTTTTAATCATTAATATATGGTATTTGTGTATGCGTGCGTGAATAATGAATATGACACTTGAAGAGGTTGAGCAGCTCGCATAGAACCGAGAGGCTTACATAATGGAAATGAGGACATCTGTAAAGGACACGTCACATACAGGTAGATTGAAATATATCATACTCATTTCTCAGTTTATTCGTTTCTAACACACACAAATCAATGTCCATGGTGTTGTTTTTGCTTGTTTTTTTGTTGTGTATGTAGTCTTGATAAAGGTCTTTTGGTCGAAATGTCAATTTGTGTGTGTTATGTGTTTCCAGTGATTAACAATACTTCATTACCCTTTTTCAAGCTTTACCAAATGACCGTTTTAGTACTTAGGCTTAATGGCATATGCAAATGTTAAATGTTTGTGGTCATCAAAGAATTTACATACTTGTACAGTGTGCATAAGATATTATGTCTTTCGATCGGTCAGAATATATTCATAGCAACTTGACAATATACACATTTAAAGTTTTGAGTAAAATCATATCTTTTTAGATAAGCTGCCCTGCCGAAGACGGATGTGTTGGGCCATTAACGCAAATAAAACTGTGACAACGCATTTTCATTTTCTGGACTACATCCTGCTGGAAATCTAGTAGAATTTCATGGTCCTGCTAGAAGGGAGATCCAGCGGGAGTTTGAGAGTGAACGCTGAAGAAGATACCGATAAGCTGCGTGGTCGAAGTAAGAAAACGCCAACTCAAGTTGCGTAGGAAATAGTGAATGACCTGGTTCAAATTCCATCTACTGTCTTCTTGCTGGTGAAAGTTGGAGTCTTTTGGGTGTGAAAGAAGTCTCTGCAACCACCCCCTGCCTTTTCCAAATTCCACATAGGTAACATAAGCTTCGCTGCTTGTAACCTTTGGGGATCAAACCAAAGATAAAAGAACATACATAGTCTACCAACATCGTCCTATGTTCTTTGAGCAGCGAGTCTGAGGGTGTCCATGTGATGTTTTGGTCAGTTTGCAACAATTATTTAACTGCAAAATGGTTGGTGCCTAGAATATACGAATCTGTTATGTCAATGAGACCTAGTCACACCTCTAGAGTTTGGGTATCTAAAACAGTGTCTCAGTCTGTCATGTTTTGTGCCTAGTTAGAAAATGAGACCTAGTCACCCCTCTAGAGTTTGGGTCAAATGGCATGAGCCCATAATCCGCTGGATCAGCAACCAACCAACGAACCTCTAGAGTTGATGATAGATATTGTCTTATTTTTAAGAGTTATGACTGCAGGTTGGCATCAGTGCACACTGGAGAGTTCATAGGTGCTCTCAATTTCACCTGTCTCAATAAATCCATCAGAGAGAAGCGGCCGACAGTTTCAGTTCGATGCTGGTTTATCAATATCTTCATACATTTATTATGTTATTTTTACAAAAGCTGTTTCAACCTTTACACCAAATCTCTCACAGTCTTGACTATGACAATGATTCATACTTTTTAAAATCTTCAGAGCAACAAGGTCCCATAATGCATTCACTATGTCAGATCGATCATTGATGTACCTATTGACACTGTGCCCATGCTCGCTAGTGTATCGACTCCTTCATTGGCTTAAGCTCCTGCATGCACTAATGCTTTCACAGCTGTTTCAACTAGCTCTTGTGTTATCCCTGTCATATTTACTGGCCATATTATTCTGCGTTAATTCTTAAACTCCTGCAGACCAGAATGCACTGTGTTATAGTTTACAGCTTGGCTATGTTATCTGAGCATTTCAGCCTGAAACATCCAACTTCAACATGGGTATTAAGTTAATTTGGCCATATGGGATGGAACAACCAACTACATCCCTAAACCTCATTAGTCACCTCTTATGTCATACATGACAGGTAACTCACTTTTCTTTGCTCTCTTTTCAGGCCTGACAACACAATGATGATTGGCCATATTGTGATATAAGCTGTGTGGTCAATAAAATGACCAACACTGATACTACCAAATGGTTTCAGGCTCTTATGCAACTTCTATACATGTTCCGTGCGTGTGTATAGAAGACACCAACATAAGGGATATATGCGTGTATATACAAACATACACACACACACATATATATATATATACACACACACACATATACATACAAGCATAGACCCCCCCCCCCCTTCTGAGTAGTAGGCTCCATCTCATAACATTACATACTGGTAAGGGTTGGAGTCTTCTAGGTATGAATAGGAAACCCCCCCCCCCCCCCCCCCACAAATTGCACATAGGAAACAATTGGTTTAATAGCTTGTAATGCCTAAGTACCAAAAGAAATATCTTATAGTGACAATACAAACATTACATGAATGAGCTAAAGGCAATTAAAATTGTGAAATCATTTAATACAGTAAAGTATTCCATAGAACAAGTAACAGAAGCATAGTTTCTATTTTGTGATGTTATCTGTGCTGGTACAGTCCACAGATTGAAGATTTCATATAACCTGGATCATATAATTGCACTAGTACTATTTATTAGTAACCGTTTTTTGGTTAAATAAAACATATCTCTTATGTGAGGTACGCTCCTTTCAACTTCAGACGCAAGTTCAATTTGGTTATATCAGAACTTTCAACCATCAAAAATAGTGGAGTTGATAGTTCTGGTAACCCTGTTACCCCAACCTCTGGAGTAGTGATTGGTAACTTACCTACTGGAATAATATAGTAAGAAATGGGTGATAGATATATAACTTTGTTAAGTCTGTGGAGGTGAGATAAAATATGTTTAACACATCAACATATCAGTTGGTTCATTGTTGATCCAGTGGTTTGTAGGTTTCCACCTTGTGGCTAACAACAAATGGGCAAACTGTAACAATACTACATAGTAAAAGTAAATATCGAAACAAAATTTAAAAAATACTATATCATATCACACAGTGTTGCCACTCGTGTGTTGCAAGGCCTGAAAGCATAGCAAAGAATAGCAGCTGTTACCTGCCATGTAAACTTTTACAAACAACCTAACTCTGCCAAAGACGGATGTGTCAGGTCATTGGCACAAATAAAACAGAGACACTGCACATTTTCATTATCTGGACTACATCCTGCAGGCAATCTAATAAGACCATGGTCCTGCTACAAGAGAGATCCAGTGGAAGTTTGAGAATGAACGCTGAAGAAGAAACACCCTAACAATTTCTAACATTATGAATCGTTAAGTCAACTTTAGAAGACCTGCACTTTTTCAGAATGACATTGAACTGCTAAAAGTTGATCAACTCAGCAGCAACTGGATATAGGAAACAACAACCTGTCATTCATTTTCTAAGAGGGGAGTAAGGAGATTTTGGGGGATGGAGTTGACTGTCCCATCCTATAGAGGATAAAAATGACCCATAGGCCATACTTAAATATTGGATGTTTCTAGCAAAAAGGTGCAGATATCACAGCTAAGCAGACAATCGTTCTGTAGTCAATTCTCTGGACTACGGTATATTCTGTACAAGTTTGAGAATGAACATGGAAAAACAGAACGAAAGAAAAATAAGACCCATGATTCACCATTAAGATCTACTCTGACCCATGTTTCACCATTGATATCTGCTCAGATCCCATCCTTCATCGTTAATATACATTCAGATCCCATTTTGAATCATTAATAGCTACTCAGATACAATCTTTCATTTGGGGAGAGGGGAAGACCCTGAAAAGAAAATATTTGTAACACTGTGACCTACTACAAGATTAACTAAGTGTGAAAGTGGGGGTTGACCCCACTCCATTCTGCAAAAACATCACCGTTAAAGACAGATGTACGTGCTAGGCTGAATAGTAGAAATATCACAACAGTAAATTAGCAACACAATATGGCAACTATCAACACAATATACTTTCAACTGTCTAAAATCACACAGAGAAATCTAAATAGATAAACTTGCATAAATACAAGTAGAAAAAACAACATAAAAATCACTTGTGAAACAACATACATTTAAGTAGACACACAAATGAAAGTGAATGTCAAGAATGTCTAGATTCGGGTAAAACTATTTTTACTGGTCCGTCAGGATGATTTAAAATACTTTACTCACTGGAAGTTGGGTTCAGAAGATATCAAATCACAAGCTATCTCAGCCAAACTGTATAATATGATACTAAACTGATAAAGATGAAATGATTAGGTCAAACAATTCTTGTTGCTAGTTTAAAGAACAAACTTCTCAGACAGTGACTACCTCCAATTTTTTGATGTTCGCTACTGGATGTGACAAAAGCTTTGACCTCAAACACAGAAAATCTTTCACTATTCAATAAAGCACTTTTTGCAATTAATGGGAAAAAAAACTACCGGTACATCTTTTTTAACCTCAAATCACAACAAAAAAGTTTTTTTTATTCTATCCCAGGTAAACATCCTGAATACTCACCAACCCAAACAAGATTGCCCACCTTTGGTCCAGAGGAATATATGTAACTTATAGTAATACCTCTACACACCATTCAGTGTAGAGGGTAATATGGTATTTCTGCATTTTTCGTGGACCAACGACACACCTAATTTAGTTAAATTTTAATTTTCTGAATCAACAGTGATGCAGACAAACCCATAGGTACTCAGTCTCTTCCTGCATATGGTGAAGAGTATGCATGCTGGTGGTTCTTGTAAGTCACTGGTTACACACACCTTTAACTCAACTGCCCTATTCTGCTTGCCCAGAGGGTAATTCTTAATTCCTTAAATCGCATTTCATATCTATTTTCCAGATTACAAAAAAAAACTGTGAAGCAAGATAAAATTGTGGACATACTGGACTGAACTGAGGTAGAAAATTTGGCCTGCAGAAGACTTGGAGCTTTGTCCTAGCAAGTGCCATGAAGATCTAGCAAGACCAAAAGAATCACGAAAACAGAAGAAAATATTTCTTTCTAGTCTAGTGTCCTCATTTATAAAATATTCATGTAGAGATCTTAATATGTCATTTTTGCACATAACTAATTCTCCAAGCAGAGATGTTTCACCCAATCGGGGTTAACTCCATGAAGTGGAGATAGAGCTAAGTCACGTCAACAGAGGCAGGATCATAGTCCTGCCCCTCCATCGAGACCAGCACCATGCAGAGGTGATGGGGCTTAGTTCAGCCATCATGAGCTGGAAACTAAGACTGGTCGGGCAGTCCCACTCGAGCAGGACCATAGTCCTGCCCAAGTAAGCAGAGTGCTGAAGACGGAGGCATCCAGCCAAAAGGCACACAGATAATCAGGATGCCACGCACAAAACACAATGGAAACATGTCTGTATCTATAAAAACGTATGGTGCCTGCCCTGTGGTGGACGTTCAGGCAGGGACGGTGCCGGGCCCTATACCTCGAAAGGGCCCAACCTCAGTTACTGGAAGTCCTCAATTGCCCCGAGGAGCCAGGAGGTAAGGGAATAGAGCTACTGGCCAAACAAACAAACGACCAATAAAAATAATGCACTGGAATGCTGAGGGTGTCAACAGTAAAAGAGATGGATACAAAAACAAATTGGAACTTGAAAATGTCCTCAGTGAAGAACAAGTTAGTATATGCTGTATCCAAGAAACACACCTCAGCAGCGACATAGCCTTCAAAATCAGAGGCTACCAGTGCTACCGGTCTGACAGAAAGGACAGGCGAAAGGGTGGAATTCTGACACTTGTTAAAAACAATATCAGCGCATGTCAGCTGGAAGTATATATGGAAGGGGCAGAATACCAGATACTCCTAAAAACAGACAGTGCAGAATTCCATCTCCTGAACTATTATTGCCCAAATGATAAACAATTGGCACTAGACACAATTCCAGACAAAGAGAGACTTATGGTGTGTGGTGACTTCAACAGCCACTCTCAGAGCTGGGGCTACGATCATATCGACAAGAGAGGTGAGGAACTTGAGAGCTGGCAGGATGAAAATAATCTCATCCTTATTAACCAGCCAGCAGACTCGCCAACCTTCTACTCGAGAGCATGGCACACCACCTCTACACCAGACCTGGCATTCCACTCACCAGGCTTGGAATGGAACATCACACGTGTTGTTGGAAAGCAGCTTGGAGGTAGTGACCACAGACCAGTATTTCTGGAAATCCACAATGAATTTACCAAGGACAGTAGCACGCTCACTAGGTGGAACTATAAAAGGACAGACTGGAAAATGTACCAGCATTTAACCAGTGTTCTAGCTAAGGACATGAACTTGGACAAAGACAATAGAGTAGTGAGTGAATTTAATAGATGTATACTACATGCTGCTAGTAAAACCATACCCAGGGGGGCACGCAAAAACTACAAACCCTACTGGAATGATGAACTGGAAAAGCTGCAAAATGAGATGGAAACATCTAGACAGCAGGCTGAGAACAGACCTAGCCAAGAACATCACAACAAATATCAGCAAACAAAGGCTAAATTTCAAAGAGCCAAGTTACAAGCCAGACGGAGCAGCTGGAAAGAAAAAACAGAGTCGCTGAACCTAGAAAGAGATACTAGGAAATTATGGAAACTTGTAAAACAACTAAATGATGAAGGTACAGGGAGAAATACCAGGATCACACTTTATAAAGATATAAACATTTTAACAGGTAAACATGCAGCTGATTACTTTGCAGATTCCTTTGCAGAAGACAATAACGTCAAAGTCAGCCCAGACAAACAACAGGAGGTTCGAGAGAACCAGCAAAACATTGGACAAGGTGAACCTATACCTGAAGTCATGGAGGCACCAATCACAATGAGAGAACCGGAGCATGCAATATCCAAATTGAAAATAAAAAGTCCCCTGGAGCTGATGGAGTGTCCAATGAAATGATTAGAAACCTGGGAATTGCAGCAAGAGCAAAGCTACTGCAGATCTTTAACACAAGCTGGTCCACAGGTTATGTACCACAGGCGTGGAGAGAAGCAATAATGATACCACTCCTCAAATCAGGAAAAGATGGCAACAGTTTCCAACTACAGGCCCATCAGCCTCACAAGCTGTCTATGTAAAACAATGGAACGCATTATCAATCTTAGGATGCAGTGGTACCTTGAAAGTGAAAACCTTCTGGTATCACAGCAAGCAGGTTTCAGACAGTGCTACTCTACTGAAGATCAGGCAACCTACCTCTCCCAAGAGATTGAGGATGCCTTCCAAGAAAAGAAACTGGTACTAGCAGCATGGATAGACCTCAGGAAAGCATTTGATAAGGTCTGGAAAGAAGGGCTCCTAAAGAAATTGCGAAATTGCAGGGTTAGCTCAAGAATGTACAAATGGGTAAAAGCATACCTGCATAATAGAAGAGCCAGGGTACAATTAGATGGTCGCAAGAGCAAGAAAGTTCTACTGCGTCATGGAGTCCCCCAGGGAGGAGTCCTGTCACCCACACTTTTCTTGGTTTACATCAATGACCTAGTTGCTGAACTACCACACGGGATCAAAGTGGCAATGTATGCTGACGATCTGGTGCACGGAAGAACATGCAACAGTGGCCACTAAACAAATACAAAGAGCTATCAATGCCCTAACCTTATGGGCAAATAGATGGTGCGTCAGCATTAACACAGATAAGTGCAGCGAATGACACTCTTTACCCTCTCACCAAAACAAAAAGCTGGTCATATCAAGATAGATGGAGAGCTCTTGAAAGAAGACAAACAACCCACATACCTCGGAGTTACTTTTGATGATAAGCTGACATGGAAGCAGCACATAAACAAAGCAACAACAAAAGCCAGGAGGAAGTTAGCTATCCTATCCTGAGAAAACTAAGTGGAACCACATGGGGAGCCAGTGGAAATATACTCAGTAAAGTTTACCAGCAAGGCATAAGACCACACCTGGAATATGGTTCAGCTGTGTGGTGTCCTGCATCAAACACCACATTACAAGATCTAGATAAAGTGCAAAACCAGGCACTTAGAATAATGTTGGGAGCAATGAAATCAACACCCATAGCAGAGATGCAGAAAATGGAAGGAATGCAAACACTTGGCGAACGCAGAGACACAAAAGTACTAATTCAAGCAGAAAAGTTTCAGTGTATGCCAAGTCATCCAATGAAGGAAAGATTCCAAAATCTAGCAATGGGGCGACTGAAAAGGAGCAGCTTTATCCATCAAGCTAAACGACTCCGTAGACAACTTACAGACCTACCTGAAGTTGACAGCCCTTTAAGGTCTGTACCAGAACAAACCCTGTGGAGTGAAAGCCATGGAATGCCAATATACATTCAGACCCATGTGAAAGGAATACTAAGCGAGGATGAACAGAACAGTGTGCAGCGAATGACAGTCACCCTCAGTTTCCTGGATGAGGAATATCCACAAGATATATGGGTCAGAGTGTACACAGATGGGTCAGCACAGAATGCTGTGAGGAATGGAGGTGCAGGTGTATATATAGAATATCCACACAAGCCTAGAGATACAATCAGAACACAGACAGGAAAATTCTGCAATAATTATGATGCAGAAATCCAGGCAATTAGTGTGGCAGCTAAAAAACTGCTGAACTCCAACTCTGGCCTACAGCCTGTGGTATTCCTGACAGATGCAAGGTCAGTGCTTCAAGCTCTCCAGTCTGGAAAACTAACAGACTTGGAAAAAAAACTACTTAGCGAATTGTCTTACCAGTATAGGGTAACCATGCAGTGGATACCCTCTCACTGTGGAATACCAGGAAATGAAAAAGCAGACCAACTGGCTAAGGAAGGTGCGGCCGAAGACCAACCAGATATACCAATCACCTACCATCAGAAAAAACAGATGATACAGTTAATAAGAAAGCCACAAACGCCAACACAAGATGACTATCACATTATTAACAGATCAGAACAAGTGATAATTCTACGTCTCAGAACAGGACACAACCGACTCCGCAGTCACATGTATACAAAGTTCAGGATTGGCAACACGGCCATGTGTACATGTGGACAGGCAGCACAGAGTGCCAAACATATACTTCAAGAGTGTTCTGAGCATGAAATCCTGAGGCAGACATATTGGCCAGAGGAAACAACACTGGAATCAAAGCTCTATGGGACACTGTATGAACTACAAAAGACAGTGAGTTTTATTAAGGAGACAGAATTACAGATATAGACATGTTTCAAGTGAACGAAAGAAGAAGAAGAAGAATAGTCCTGCCCAAGCAAGCACAGGTGCTGAAGTCAGAGATACCAGGTTGAGAGGTGCACCAGCAACCACGGTATCATGCAACATGACCAGATAACTATCTTCACAACAAAAAATAACAATGAGCCGGCTTTTTCATTGGTGTAGACTCCCACATGTCCAGGAGTATAAATCTACAGAATTATCCACAGATAAGAATATGAAATGTACTCCATCCACTCATCTGAGCCACCCATTATGAACCTTTCTAAGCATGGACTGAGTGTCTGACTATTACAGCTCCTATGAAATACCTAGAGATGATGTCATTACTACCATTCCTGAAGCCTTTACTTTCTCGGATTTTCTTAAGTTGTATCATGGGTTGCCTGAAGAGTCATTAGTGATCTAAAAAATTTTCCAATTGAGTCTCAAGATTTAGCTAACTCATCCCGGAAGCCAATGCACAATCTACTGAGCTCCCACAGCTCAGATGTAAATACACAAGAAACACATTTTTTTTTCAAATAAAATTCACAACAGTTAACAATAATAACAAAATAAAATATTTTCAACAAAATCCCAAGTTTCCAGTGATCAAAATTTCACTAAAACTAACCAAATCTAATACAATTTATCATTAAGAAAATGACCATCCCATTTTTGAAGCAGTAAATTATTATTTTTGACTTACCAAAAACAAGAAACAAAAATAGATACACAGATTACTGTGTATTGTAAAATATTCATGATTAAAATTTCCAAAGACAATTAATTTACAATATTTATTTCTTCCTCAACATCAACCTCCATTTTGAAAGTGTTCTTTCCAGACTCGTGGATCCCAAACCATCGGGGTTTCTCATAGACTGTCTCTTTAAGAGTTTTAACATTAGCCTTGGTGGAGATATCTTTAGTACGAGCAAATCCAACGCGATTGTTTCCCATATCAAATTCAGTGTAGTAGGGTCCAATAAACACATCTCCCAGGATCCATAAAGGTCCAGCTGGTGCAAGCACATCCAAGCCAATGAAACCATCTGCCCCATCGTTGTGACCTGAAGTAAGACATTAAAAATAATTGTTTATATTTATAGAATTATGAATTTCTTCTCCTTCAGTTTTCATTCTCAAACTTTCAATGGATCTATCTTGAAGTAGGACAATGGTCCTACTAGATTTCCAGCAGGATGTAATCCAGAAATTGAAAATGTGCAGTGTCATCGTCTTATTTGCGCCAATGGTCCAGCACATCTGCAGTAATTATGAATATAACTCGACCGCACCCTACTATTATTATACAGAGGGGAGACTCTAAGGCAGTCAATGTTGTATTAAACCATCATCTGGCATGACCTGCTTGTTTCCAAGTCTATTGACATTGCTTTTTCTTTTAACTAATCAAGAGGGGAGTGTCCAGTGCAGATGGCAAGGCAGATTTTCCATAAAACCTGTACAGGCAAGCAGTCGTATGAAACCTGTCCAGGAAAGCAGTCATGTGAAACCTGCCCGGGCAAGCAGTCGTGTGAAACCTGTCCAGGAAAGCAGTCGTGTGAAACGTATTAACTATGTGTCTCTGCAATTTACACTGGCCTGCTTTCTGACAATCTGTAAAGATCCAAAAGGCCATCATCATCTTACCAGCAGTTACAGGAAACCATTAGCATCATCTTCATAAATGTTGTTTGATGTACCAAACAAATATTACAACACTCTTCTTCTTCTTCTTCTGCGTTCAGCATCTGTGGTTATGCTATACCGTCAGGCCTGTCGTCAAGAAGTCCACTGTCTTCTCCATGTCAGAGCGGCTGCCCCATAGCTTTTGCCTCACATCTATATCCTCTGGCCAGGTCTGCTGTCTCTGCTCTTTCTATGTTGGGCAGTCTTGAAGTATGTGTTCCGGTACAAGAATATTTATAACTGTTGAATGCTAAAATAAAGTACAAAGTCCATCTTTAATATGTAAGTTGTATCAGATAGTTAATACATTTTACAAATGTGTTGAGGATAAAAATCAGCTTCAAGCAGTTGGGTAACTGAAAAATTCAGAAAACAATGGCAACCAAATGACAATACATATTACCTAGGAAACCACTACAACCACAAAATATGCGCTTGGGTCACTTTGACCCTATATGGGATGTGACAGCCAACTCCACCCTACAACTTTCTTAGTCGCCTCTTATGACATGCATAAAAGTTAAAGAGTGTCACTATTCTTTGCCCCCCTTTCGGACCGAACAACTCATAGACAGAGAAGTAGAATGAGGAAGATATACAGTGAATGAGTTATGGGAACTATCAGCATACATGCTCTTCCATATCTGATAAAAGAGATGAAACTCCTACGGTGATGCACATCAGTCTTCTTCTTCAGCGTTCGTTCTCGAACTCTCGAGGATTTCTCTTGTAACAGGACAATAGTTCTACAAGATTTCCAGTTGGATGTATTCCAGAGAATGGAAATACACTGTCTGTGTGTTATTTGTGTCAATGGCCTGACTAATCCGTCTCCATCAGTCTATTCAGAAAATCACTAAACCACAAATGATCCAGAAAAACCCCACATCCACTTTTGTTTTATGTGATGTGTCCTGGTAACAGGCTATATGCTGAAGTATGGCAAAGTGAAATGGGGCTGAAGAGGAAAGGCAAAATGGGTCCCTTGTATGCCATGATGAAAATTACTCTGATACATGTGAATACCAGAAAGGTACTTATTTGGTAAGGAAAGGGTAGCATATAACCGTGACCTTCATTATAACAGGCCAGAGTGCTCACTAACTTTACATCACTGAAGAATGCCAATCTGACTACTGCTGTACTTTTCATTGGCCGGCAAAACAAAGCATAAATAAATGAAATAAACAATCTTAACACATTTCTTCCATAACTGCTTATCTTAATCCATTGCTTTGATTTCTTTCCATGTTTTACCATTTTGAATGTGTCATTCTTTCCTCTATGAATGTTATCTTCCTCTTTCCATGCCGGTTATTTTGCAGTTTCCTTCTTTGTTGGTTATCTTTCTCTTTCCTTCTTTTCCGTGTTGGTTATTTTTTTCTTTCCCTCTTTTTCCTGTGGGATGTTTTTCTCATTCCTTTTTTCCTTGTGGGCCGTCTTTCTCTTTCCTTCTTTCCATGTGGGCTGATTTTTGCTATCCTTCTTTCCATGTGAACTGTTTCTTTACTTCTTTCCATGTGGGCTGTTTTTTGCTTTCTTTCTTTCCCAGTGGGCTGCCTCTCTCTTTCCTTCTTTCCCTGTGGGCTGTATCTTTCCTTCTCCTTGTGGACCATCTTTTTCTTTCCCTGTAGGTTGTCTTGGTCTTTCCTTCTTTCCCCATGTGCTGTCTTTCACTTTCCTCCTTTCCCTGTAGATTTCATAATACCTCTGCTTGTTCTAGGTAAACATAAAAAATAAGCTACACAAATCAACCCACCTCTCCTTCTACAAACTTGATAGCTCCAATCTGAGCATTCAACTTTTCTCTCTCACTGCTGGGTCCAGCGAGCAACGAGGTGCCAGTATCAGCTATGGTCCTGCAGCCTCCATTGCAATATGTTGTAGTACTAACAGTCAAACTGAGAAAACAAACAAAACAAATGGAATTATATGGAACATCAGGGTTTCTCAATATTTTAAACTGTGTACACCACATCTAAGCACAGATTCTCAACTTTTTTGTGTCTGGACCCAATTTTATAAAAGGAAAGTCTGTGGCTATGTTGATAACGACAAAAATGTCCAGCAAGTGTGATTTTGGTTAGCTTTGAGGTTGGTGGAACCAGATCTCTCTCTCGTGGCAGGGCTACTAGCAGTATGGTTACAGAGAAATAAAGTATACTAACCATAACCCAAATAGTTTATTCTACAACTAATACAGCCTAATCATAACCCAAAACCATAATAAATCCATCTAAAAAAATACCCCAAAAAACAACCCTATCCTAAAATCAAGATCTTTCCACTCGTCTGAATCTCCAAAGGTAGAAACTGCTGGAGGACTACGTGCTGATATATGATATTGTGATTGATGGAAGACTGTGTGCTGACATATTATATTGTGACTGATGGAAGACTACGTGCTGACATATGATATTGTGATTGATTGAAGACTACATGTTAACATATGATATTGTGACTGATGGAAGACTACGTGTTGACATGATATTGTGATTGATGGAAGACTACGTGTTGACATATATGTGATTGATGGAAGATTACGCTTACATGATATTGTGATTGATGGAAGACTACGTTCTGACATATTGTGATTGATGGAAGACTACGTTCTGACATGATATTGTGATTGATGGAAGACTACACGCTGACATATGATATTGTGATTGATGGAAGACTACGCGCGGACATAATATTGTGATTGATGGAAGACTACGTTCTGACATGATATTGTGATTGATGGAAGACTACGTGTTGACATATGATATTGTGATTGATGGAAGACTACGTGCTGACATGATATTGTGATTGATGGAAGACTACTCGCTGACATATGATATTGTGATTGATGGAAGACTACGCGCTGATATGATATTGTGATTGATGGAAGACTACGCGCTGACATGATATTGTGATTGATGGAAGACTACGTTCTGACATGATATTGTGATTGATGGAAGACTACGTGTTGACATATGATATTGTGATTGATGGAAGACTACGCACTAACATGATATTGTGATTGATGGAAGACTACATGTTGACATATGATATTGTGACTGATGGAAGACTACGTGTTGACATGATATTGTGATGGATGGAAGACTACGTGTTGACATATATGTGATTGATGGAAGATTACGCTTACATTTTATTGTGATTGATGGAAGACTACGCTCTGACATGATATTGTGATTGATGGAAGACTACACGCTGACATATGATATTGTGATTGATGGAAGACTACGCGCTGACATGATATTGTGATTGATGGAAGACTACGTTCTGACATGATATTGTGATTGATGGAAGACTACGTGTTGACATATGATATTGTGATTAATGGAAGACTACTCGCTGACATATGATATTGTGATTGATGGAAGACTACGCGCTGACATGATATTGTGGTTGATGGAAGACTACGCGCTGACATGATATTGTGATTGATGGAAGACTACGTGTTGACATATGATATTGTGATTGATGGAAGACTACTCGCTGACATATGATATTGTGATTGATGGAAGACTACGTGTTGACATGATATTGTGATTGATGGAAGACTACGTGCTGACATGATATTGTGATTGATGTAAGACTACGTGTTGACATATATGTGATTGATGGAAGACTATGCGCTGACATATGATATTGTGATTAGTGGAAGACTACGTGTTGACATATGATATTGTGATTGATGGAAAACTATGTGTTGACATATATGTCATTAATGTAAGACTACGTGTTGACATATATGTGATTGATGGAAGACTACGTGTTGACATATGATATTGTGATTGATGGAAGACTAGGTGCTGACATATGATATGGTGATTGATGGAAGACTACGTGTTGACATATGATATTGTGATTGATGGAAGACTACGTTCTGACATGATATTGTGATTGATGGAAGACTACGTGTTGACATATGATATTGTGATTGATGGAAGACTACGTGTTGACATATGATATTGTGATTGATGGAAGACTACGTGTTGACATATGATATTGTGATTGATGGAAGACTAGGTGTTGTCATATATTGTGATTGATGGAAGACTACGTGTTGACATATGATATTGTGATTGATGGAAGACTATGTGTTGGCATATATTGTGATTGATGGAAGACTACGTGTTGACATGATATTGTGATTGATGGAAGACTATGTGTTGACATATATTGTGATTGATGGAAGACTACGTGTTGACATATGATATTGTGAAGATGGAAGACTATGTGTTGACATATATTGTGATTGATGGAATACTATGTGTTGACATATATTGTGATTGATGGAAGACTACGCGCTGACATGATATTGTGATTGATGGAAGACTACGCGCTGAAATGATATTGTGATTGATGGAAGACTAGGTGTTGACATATGATATTGTGATTGATGGAAGACTAGGTGCAGACATATGATATTGTGATTGATGTAAGACTACGTGTTGACATATATTGCGATATGAAAGTAATGAATATGTTTGAAAACGTGAGACAGGTACCTCCACACCCAGCAAAGACATCCAGTGTTCGCAGCTGATGTACTGAAAAATGTTTCACAGCATTCTCCTGTTCTAACTCATCTTTACTAGACTTTCCTTTGCCCGTGCCTTTTCCTTTACCCTTACCCTACAATAGAAGTAAAGAGAATAATGTTAACAATAACTCTGTTTGCTTATTGCGACCATGAGAAATTATGACAATATCTTTCTTAATCTTGAAGACGAGTAGTCTTTTGCATTCGTTTTCAAGCTCCCACAGATTAGCAGGATGTAGTCCTGAGATTGAAGAACGTTGTATTATGTTTTGCAGCTTATGACGATTAGTTGAGTTTGGTTATCAGCTAGAGACTGGCATTTCTGCTCTCATCCTTTCTTTCGCTAATAGGTAATCAAATCTTTTCAATCACTGAATTACCACTGCTCTTCTGCGTTCATTCTCAAACTCCTGCAGATTAGCAGGGTGCAGTCCTGAGAACAAAGTTGTGTGTCATGATTTACAGTTTTGCTGCAAATATCTGCACCTTTCGACCTGACACACCGGCTTGAGTATGGTTTCTGGGTTACTTTGACCCTATGTAGTATAGGACAGTCAAATCCACTCCATAACTTCCTTAGTTGTCTTATGACATGCATGGAAGATAAATAGTGTTGCTATTCTTTGCTCCCCTTTTGGGCCCAGGAACACACAGGAGCACCACTTCTCCAATCTTTCCATTCAGTGAATTACCACTGATTCAATAATTGAATTACCACTGATCCAATAATTGAATTACCACTGATCCAATCATTGAATTACCACTGATCCAATCATTGAATTACCAGTGATCCAATCATTGAATTACCACTGATCCAATCATTGAATTACCACAGATCCAATCATTGAATTACCAGTGATCCAATTATTGAATTACCACCGATCCAATCATTATAGTCTAAGGATGTACAAGGCGATTATGATAATTTATTTTGCTGGAATCATTCTTAAACTCTTTCAGGCCACCTCTCAACTTTCTCACATATTCTGTATCCATTGATAGACTATTCTATATAGAATCAGACAGACGCAACTTTAAACAAGTTAATGAAGTTTTGTTAATCACTGGTAACGTACATAATAAAACACAAACTGACAATTTGAATCAATAAAAGATCTTTATACAAAAACACATTCACAACATAATATGACAAGCAAGGAATGGCACCACTGATGTTCAAAATAACATCAATTTCAATGGTGCAGCTCTAACTTATATTATGTTATTAATGTGTTCTTGATGAAGGCCTTTTTGTCAAAATGTTTATTTATGTGTGTTACTAGTCATTGTGTAACTAACTTATGTGTGTTACTAACAAAACTTCATTGCCCTGTTCCAAGTTTTTTTCCTTTCTGGATTTCAGTTTTGCTGCAGTTTGTACATATGTAGAATCTGTTCGGTAAACATCCCCGGGTTTATAAAAAAATGTTCTCATATCAGCACTAGGTCTTCTGTTTCTGGAGTTAGTAAGATTCACAAGATGTCAGAAGTAATCTGACAAAATAGAAACACATGGACTGTAGTAATCCAGGGTTAACAAGCAGTATAAATAGAAATAAGCCAAATGAAATATTTTACCCGCATGTTGCCAAGGTCTGAAAGGGGAGCAAAGAATAGCAATATTTTTTCTGTCATGAGTAAGAGGCGACGTTGGAGCTTTTGGGAGTTGGTTGTCCCATCCCATATGGGGTTAAAGTGACCCAAAAACCATGCTGAAATTGGATGTGCCAGACCAAAAGGTACAAATATCGCAGCTAAGCTCTAAACCATGATGCAACACACTCCGTTCTCCAGATTACAGCCTGCTGACCTGAAGGGAGTTTGAGAACGAACACAGAAGAAGATATGAAAGATAAAATCTGACAAAGTTTAATTTAATATGAAGAATTTTAGAGCATCTCACCTTCCCAGTATTGCCCATGAGCCGAGCCTTTGCTGGAGGGTCATCAAATTGCCGAGTGTCTGCACTGTAAGACTCCGCAAAATAGAAGCGGTCAGTCCCTCCAATGAAGTAACTATCAACATCTTCTGTCAAGTTCTCTCTCTAAACAACTGTACATTTTCCACGGATATGCGAGAAACCCAGAGTGGTCTCCTCATCACTCCAAAACAAGGCATTGAGGTCAGTGTGATAGACAGACTGTGACCCCTTATGTGTATTCTCAATTCTGAGGAACAAATGATTACACATTTATTAGAAAGTTAAAAAGAAATATAGTGATGAATTTCCCTATAAACATTCTTATAATATTATGTGTATAATTTCTACCTAAGGATCTATTCAGTCAAAAAAAACACCCACTCTTAGTTGTTTACTCTAAGTCAGAATTGAGTAAGCATAAACTGGTTCCAGTTTAGAACTTGCTTTGTTAAAAAGAAACCAGTGTGTTCTTTTCACAAGAAGAAAATCTCTCTATTAGTGGTTTGTTATTGGATGGAATTTTTGTCTGGTAGGACACCGGAGACCTACATGTGAACCTGTGTCATATCATCATCAAGTGTCATGCAGACTGACGTAGGTGATCACAGATCTCCACAACTGTTTATATTCAGTATAACTTATCAGGATAGTAGTTGTTTTTTTGCCACTCCACGATGTCAAAAAATATTTTCTCTGTCAATCTATCTGACCTTCTATCATGCCTGTTGTTACTCTTCTCCAGACCTCCCTGTCTCATAATGTGACCACAATAAACAAATATTGTCTTTTTCTATTATTAAATAACCCCTAATCTCACATTTAGAACATCCTCGTTAGTTTATCTAGCTGTCCAAATTACTCTTGGCATTCCATATTCTCTGTTGTCTCCAATGTTGCCACTATCCTGTTTATTTATTTGCCATATAAATTCTCATATAAATAACACCACATAAAAAAACTGACCTGTAAAACTTATTGACCTTCACCTTGACCTCAGAAAGTTCAGGTTGTTTTCCTGAGACTTTTTTGGTAAAGATTTCCATAATCCTGGCAACACGAAAAGGTTCCGGGCACTTGTCATTTGACCCTTTCACGTATTCCGACTTGCGATAGGCCTCTGGGTAAACATCATCAACCTGCATCAACAATTTCAGAAAATAAATCCATATTTCAACAAATTTGAAACAATTTCAGAAAATAAAACCATATTTCATCAAAGTTGCAATTTTTAAAATGTGCTTAATAAGCAGAAAAGTGATTTCAATGAGATGAGGAAAATATTAACATCTAAACAAATTACAAACAAGCTAAAAATGAGAATTATAAAGTGTTACATCTATTCTATATTAATGTATGGCTCAAAAACATGGACAATGAACAATTAGAAGACAGAATTAATGTCTTTGAGATGTAGATATGTAGAAGAATAAGGAAAACACTTTCTGCCTGATACATGGCTTCTGGGTCACTTTTACCTTATATGGGATAGCCAACTTTACCTCAAAACTTCCTTAGTTGCCTGTTATAACATTCTTGGCAAGCAACAGTGTAGCTATTCTTTGCTCCGTTCTCAGACCCTGGCTATGCACTGACAACTCCCTTTTCAAAGTCACTAAAATTAAGAATGTAATGTGGGTCCAAATAGCTGATATTAGAGGCAGGATTTATCAGCAGTTAGTGGGTGTAAATAGCTGGTATTAGAGATAAAGAGACCTACAGAGATAGTGTTAATAACAATTTATTGTATCTACCAGTAAATGCCTGGACTTACTTTGGACTGTGATTTTCTTGCAGTTGAGATCTTCTCGAGTACTATCTTGAACCCATATGCCGCCGGATCAATGTAACAACAATCACCTATAGAATATTCTAGACCATTGGTTCTGACACTTGTGTAATACAGACAGCTGGACGATCCACCGTCTGCCTGCAACAAACAGAATAATTAAAATAGATGCTAAGATGTCAACAACGCAAAATTGGTTATGAACTGACGTCTCCGCATTTAATGCATGCATGTGCTCAGTATCCCTGGCAAATGACTTAGGGTATGTATGCTTCTGGTTCTAACCCCTCACGGAATAAACACACTCCTGACTCTGCCTATGTTTGTTTGTTTTGTTTGTCAATAACCCCAGGAATTGCAAGCAATTAGCTCTCACTTGCTATGTGCAGTGGGGTGGTTTTTTAGCTTTCTTTCATACCCAGGAGACTTAAGCTTTCGGCTTAATACAAGTGCCTATTGAAGGAGCCTAGAGGGGTATATGTCACTAGACGAGCTGATAATTTGCCTGGGTCACCCAACATGCATCTTTCTTCTGACTAGGCACTTCGCAACCAGCGAGTTATCCCTTGTGTAGGAAGACCATTCCATTACCTCCCTTTGTGTCCCTAGGCCTAGACCTAGATTTCCGTTTGAGTCGTGTTGGACAATGTGACAGTTGAATTGACTCAGGGTTGATATACCTTCCTAGACAAGGTGCTACTTTGCCAAAAAACTTCAGAATCTGGGATTTGGCCTGTTAATTTCTCACACACTTGCCTCGTCTACATGTGATGACTTTCTAATCCATATTTTGGTTATCTGTTACCCCTAGGTCTGCATGAGAGCAATGATAAGCCCTTTGTACTGGTTTCCCAGTACATTTCCCTCCATTCCTTTCAACAAATGTGTTGCCATTATCCGATTTCTGCTGAATAAATATACTTTCAGTCATTTCGTTCACCAAAGTAGAACACCATCTGTAGACAGTACCATTCATAGCACTTAACTCTGTAGCTCAAATGCTAATCACCAGTAATCTTTGATAAAAATTCACTTTGTAAAGAACATGTCATAGTCAGATTTAAAACTTCAACCTAAAGTAAACGTAAAAGTAACATGAGTTATGAACCGGCAAGCAACAGAATTATTTATGAACCAGCAACATAGGATGGGGCTTCCCATAAGTGCTCAGCAGGCTAATCATTGGTTGATCAGAAACCACCTGACTAGCATCACCTACCACACTTGCTCAGTAGCGATGGTGCCATTTCTCGATCTCCCCAGAGCATTAGTCCTGGTACCCTATTTCCTGGTGGCTAGGTGAACCACAGGAGTAATCTTTAACAATGTTAGAAGACAATGAGTGATTAGACACAAAGAGATTGTTCATGCTCCCATAGAATAATAGAAACGGGAGTGACAAAGGGAGAGGGAAGAAAGTACATCCTCGCTTAAAACAACAAACTGACTGGTATGCAGCGTATACACCCTTAGATGGATGATCCCGCTGAAGATGCATGTGTCAGGTTACTGACGCAAATAATTCTTAAAGTTGATGGGAATTGAATTTCCTACTTGAATTTACTTGTGATGCAAATAAAACGGTGACACAGCGCATTACCATTCTCTGGACTACATCCTGCTGGAAATCTAATAGAGCCATGGTCCTGCTAGAGGAGAGAACCAGCAGGAGTTTGAGAATGAACGCTGACAAAGAAGTACATTGATGATTGAGCCAGCAATCTAAGCCTTTATGGGAATGTCCCCACATGCATGATATTGGTTCCTAATCTTCTTCTTCTTCTGCGTTCATTCTCAAACTCCAACTGGATCTAGCTGGATCATGGTCCTGCTAGATTTCCAGCAGGATGTAGTCCAGACAATGGAAATGCGTTGTGTCGCCGTTTTATTTGCGCCAATGGCCCGACACATCCGTCATCGGCATGGGTTCCTAATCAAGAATGAAGTATTAAACCACAGTTTACAAATAAATGTATTCAAGAATACTAAAATCATAATGAGATTATAAACAAATAATGCTTGCTTATAGAGCCTAATCTACATTTAGTTTATTTTTAAACTTTACTTTTTGTTATAATGTCGGAAAAGGTCAAATTATCCACTACTTACTCGAGTAACTTCCCCTAGGACTGTCTCCTCAAGCAATCTCTTCTTCTCCAACCTCTGATAGCTAATGCAGCAATTCTGGTTCTCACTGTCCGAAAGAACATCTATATCAGGAGGATCCTCAAACCTGCCAAAATTGGGTTCATAAAACTTCTGAAAATAGAATGTCTTGCCATCATCCTCAGAAATGACATTGTCTTCATCTGGGTTGTCAATGCCACCTTTCATATTCCAGTCTTCAGGAACAACTTTCTGGATGACCTAGAACAGAAGAATAATGTATTTTTATAGAAAGTAACCAAAACAAAGTTTATTCATTGTTTTCACACTCTTCTTGGTTACATTGATGCAGTCCTTTCAGCTTGACACATTAGACCTCGACATAGCTTACAGCTTGGCACATTAGACCTCGGCATAGCTTACACTTGGCACATTAGACCTCAGCATAGCTTACAGCTTGGCACATTAGACCTCAGCATAGCTTACAGTTTGACACATTGGACCTCGGCATAGCTTACACTTGGCACATTAGACCTCAGCATAGCTTACAGTTTGACACATTAGACCTCAGCATAGCTTATAGTTTGACACATTAGACCTCAGCATAGCTTAGAGCTTGGCACATTAGACCTCAGCATAGCTTACAGCTTGGCACATTAGACCTCGGCATAGCTTACAGCTTGGCACATTAGACCTCAGCATAGCTTACAGTTTGACACATTGGACCTCGGCATAGCTTACACTTGGCACATTAGACCTCAGCATAGCTTACAGTTTGACACATTAGACCTCAGCATAGCTTATAGTTTGACACATTAGACCTCAGCATAGCTTAGAGCTTGGCACATTAGACCTCAGCATAGCTTACAGCTTGGCACATTAGACCTCGGCATAGCTTACAGCTTGGCACATTAGACCTCAGCATAGCTTACAGCTTGGCACATTAGACCTCAGCATAGCTTACAGTTTGACACATTAGACCTCAGCATAGCTTACAGCTTGGCACATTAGACCTCAGCATAGCTTACAGTTTGACACATTGGACCTCGGGCATAGCTTACACTTGGCACATTAGACCTCAGCATAGCTTAGAGCTTAGCACATTAGACCTCAGCATAGCTTACAGCTTGGCACATTAGACCTCAGCATAGCTTACAGCTTGGCACATTAGACCTCAGCATAGCTTACAGTTTGACACATTAGACCTCAGCATAGCTTATAGTTTGACACATTAGACCTCAGCATAGCTTACAGTTTGACACATTAGACCTTGGCATAGCTTACAGCTTGGCACATTAGACCTCGGCATAGCTTATAGTTTGACTCATTAGACCTCAGCATAGCTTACAGCTTGGCACATTAGACCTCAGCATAGCTTACAGTTTGACACATTAGACCTCAGCATAGCTTATAGTTTGACACATTAGACCTCAGCATAGCTTACAGTTTGACACATTAGACCTTGGCATAGCTTACAGCTTGGCACATTAGACCTCGGCATAGCTTATAGTTTGACTCATTAGACCTCAGCATAGCTTACAGCTTGGCACATTAGACCTCAGCATAGCTTACAGTTTGACACATTAGACCTCAGCATAGCTTACAGCTTGGCACATTAGACCTCAGCATACCACTGAAGACGGATGTGTCGCACCATTGGTGCAAATGACGACAACGCATTTCCATTTTCTGGACAACATGCTGTTGGAAATTTAGTTGGACCATTGTCCTGCTACAAGAGAGATCCAGTGGGAGTTTGAGAATGAACTCTGAAGAAGAAGACCTCAGCACAGTTTTTGGATCTCTTTGAGATATAGAATGGCACAACCCAATCTCAACTCTTGTCTTCCCATGGTAGGTCAAGGTGACCCAAAAATCAAGATGAAGTCAAATGTGTTACGATGAAAGGTGCAGATATCGCAGCTGAACTATAAACTGTACCATAATGCATTCCATTCTCAAGACTACTAAATAGAAGAACTTTTAGAATGGACATTCCATTCTAGTTTTCAGCTAGAAGAATGAGACTTGTAACTTAAGCATGGTAATTTGGTGCTAGGGGTTCCCATCCTTGAACAGACTTCCCTTTTGCAACCTGAAAATCATGCCACAACATATTCTGTTCTCCAGGCTATATTCTGCTAACATGCAGGAGGTTGCTCTAACATGCAGGAGGTTGCGAATGAATGCTGAAAAACAATGAACACACGAGAAGACTGAATCCTAATTCCTACAGTTGCCAAGACAAAATAAACCATACCTGCACTTTGCTGTGTACTACAACAAGCTCATTGTCATCGCACTCGTCGACAAAAAATAGCTCCAGAGGATCAGATGCCTCTCCTAAGACAGTTTCACATCCTCTGTAGTACCAGTGGACATGTGCCTGCTTGCAGCCACCTTCTTCAAACAGGTACTGAACTTGAGCAATGTAGAACGGCTGAGTTGGGTCTGCAGGTGAGATGGAGACATAGTCTCCCTTGGTTATCTGGTGAAAGACAAGATTACATAAACATTTTTTCAAAGGTAACATTCCATATCACTGAGGCATTTTAGAGAATTTTACGTTGTGCCCACATTTTTGCCCGTAAATTGCGTACATAGGGATGTGGTCAGAATCATGCTTGGCGTTTCTTTCCCAGAAAATCTGGTACCCATTTCCTTATGCTGGGTTGATCTAGAAGTTGTTTGTGGTTTAAAACTATTCCAGTTATACTAGAAAATCTTGACAATCAATAAAAGGTAATACTGTAGTAAAACTGTATGAAAATAGTACTTACAAAACAGGTGATGAAGTTTTACTGCACGACGATTAACACACTTTCTTTATCTGAAGCTCACATGAAATAATACACACAAAACAAGCTAAAATCATACAAATAACAATACACATGACATAATCATTGTTATTTATAACAAGTAATCATAATGCACAATGCATTTAAAACAGCAGCACGACTTGCCCGGAAGTTACAGCAACAACAACATACATCTGCACTTTTGAGAAGTCAGATTGCCACTGGTCAACCAACAACAAAGAAACGAAAAGTTTACCAACATGTCAATGATGCTATTAAAACAATGGTTGAGCCTATCAACTTCTTGAAAAACAGCACGTGTTTTGAACATTAATGTTGTGTAGAACTTAATTTCATGTCTATCATTTATGAGACAATTCATATCATTTGAAGATTTTATTATAATTATTTACTAGCTATATTGTTCATTAGTGTTTATTACAGTTTGTATGAAATATTTTATATATTACCTTTGTATTTTGTCTTGGGGATATTTTGCCTGGGAATATTTATCTTGGAATATTTTGTCTGTGATATTTTGTCTGGAATATTTTGTCCTGGGAATATTTTGTCTAGTTACCCATGATTCTGTATCAATACTTGTATCATACATATCACATTTTCATACGTATTTAAATCAAAGTAGAAGTTGACTCCTTTTTTTCCCTCCAGATTGTCCCATAATTCCCAGATTTTTTTCCCAGATTGTTGCATAAAGTGGATCCTCCTGTATTCTGCCATCTTTCATCCTCTTAGATTGTCCCAGCCATCTGAGTCTATGCAAATTGAGCATAGAAAATACTGCGGTATTGCCTGTTCGTTTCAATGCATCTGTGTTAGTAATGTTCTCCTGCCACCGGACAAAGAACAGTATTCTGATAGGGATTCCTTCCAGTTTCCATTTTTATAACTGGACGCTAAGAATGTCATTGGTTATTTTCTTACCATGCTACAGACACGGCTACATTATTTCACATCATGTGAAAACTTCAGATCTCCTCCATATAGTTTGTGAAAACTTCAGATCTCCATATAGTTTGTGAAAACTTCAGATCTCCTCCATATAGTTTGTGAAAACTTCAGATCTCCTCCATATAGTTTGTGAAATCTTCAGATCTCCTCCATATAGTTTTTGGTATTCTAATGTTTCATTTACTTTCAGATATTCTTTTTAGACTAGTTCTTGTGAGAGAACTAGTTTCCATGTTAACAAATCTACAATCATGGTTGAAGACAACTCTCAGCTAGAACATGCAAACATCCCTCCACAGACAAGAGAGATAGAGAGAGAGAGAGACTAAGACATCTCAGATTAGATCACATCTACGACATAAATGATTTTCTGACTGACCTCGACGTCATTAATCCTGGCTGCTGTATAATATTTCCTCTTGTTTTCTTCATGTGTTGGTAGACAAGGCCAAAATACTTTGGTCTTGACATTTGTAGCAGATTTATGTTTAGTCACTGCCACCAAGTTTTTGCTTTCTTGATCCTCTTTTTCAATTTCTGATTCCTCTTCAACATCATCTTCTTCTGCCGTCTTAATGGCCATATTTGGACACCTAATGGAAAATACAAAAAATAAAAAGTATGTGAACTTTAAGGTCAAGGCAAACGTGAACAAGTGATAAAGTTTGTTAATGTTGTTTTTTTCCTTTATATTCCTAACAATCAATATTCTTCTTGTACATGTCGCTGCGTCTGCTATGGCAAAGCGGCCTTTATTTTCACAGTCCATAGAAAACCTCCCTGCACTCCATCACAGGAAAACATGTAGTAAGGAAAGTTTTTTATATTCCTAACAATATTTTATTTTATTTTCAAAAGTATCTTCTGCATTAATCTTCTTTTGCATTAATTCTCCTGCAGATTAGCAGGATGTAGTCCTGAGAACATAATGTGGTGTCATGGTTTACAGCTTTGCTGCGATATATGTGCCTTTTGATCTGACACATCCGATTTCAGCATGGCTTCTGGTTCACTGACTCTACGTAGGATGAGACACGCACACTCCACCCCAAAACCTTCTTAGTCACCACTTACAACATTCATGTAGGTACAGTGTTGCTATTCTTTTCCTCCTTCCGGAACCCAATAACACAAGGACAACTCAAAATTAAATTTAATACCATTCTTCCTCTCTCTGTGCAAGAGAGGATATCTGGTGGCATAGTGGTTAAGCCATTTGCAGTAAGTGCCAAGGGTTTGATATCCTGCGACATCTTCATTGCAAGTGCATTTGGGGGGGGGAGAATCCCTGGACATTATCGCTTGAAGGTATGAGGTTATGTGTTATATGTGGTACTCTCAGCATTTGGCATGCTGGTGCCGAGATGGGCGGAGTATATATGAGGTAACCGTAGCCATTTTTTCTTACCAACAGATAATCATTTATTCTGTCTCCAAGAGTATAGCTAACATCGTTTTTCTCTATCCAACTACCCAATGGTATCATTTAGACTTTTCTTTCTCACTTAAGGCAAGTATACGAGGGGTGGTTGAAAAGTTGTGCACTTTACTAAGTAATCGTAAAGACGGGCAGACTTGCTGTGTATCATTCTAAAGACACACTACTAGTTGACAATTCCCGCGCGTGCATAGCTCGAATGCTGCGGTGCGTGAAAAGAGAAATTAGCGGAAAACTAGTTCAGTTGTGTATGAAACTGTGTCACGGATAAAACAGAGCCTTGTTGTGTAATCTTCTTCTTCTTCAGAGTACATTCTCAAACTCCTGTTGAATTCTCTTGTAGCAGGACATGTCCTCTAAATTTCCAGCAGAATGTAGTCCAGTGAATGGAAATACGTTGTGTCACCGTTTTATTTGCGCCAATGGCCCGACACATCCGTCTTCGGCGGATTGTGTAATCAAATTCCTGCACTTGTAGCAGGGTAAATCTGCACAACAAATTCATGATGAGATAGTGTTTCTCATTTATAAGGATGTCACTGTAAAGCGTTGAAAAAAATCACTTTGAAGCGCTAGCGGTCAAGATGAGCCAAGGAGCGGCAGGCTGTCCATTGCAGATCCATCAATCTATCTCTTTGCAACATAATTATGTTAAATAGTCACAAATAAACACATTTACCTGCGTTCCTTACAAGCTTGTTTGGCTCGGCCTGAGCCCCCAAACTTGGTCATGTCACGGCATGCAGCACATTTACCACAATCTGGTTGTTGACATACCTACAATTAAATTTAAATAAGTCGTACAAGTCAATCTGTTATTAAGTTGAGGTTTAAGTATGTTGATTATCATGGTTGGACACTGAACTTATCGATAGGTGCTGAGATCTCCATTTCAGTAAATCTCTCAGGGTATAATGACTGATAGTTTAGTCTTCAATATCTACCATCCGATAAGCTGAAATACCCAATCTGTTATTTAAAAGCATAAACACAATGAAATGTTTATGGCCAAATTGTCGGTTACAAAATGGCCAAAATTGTGCATAAACTAATACAAACATGCTGAATTTTTTAGCTTGACGGATTTTATGATCATGACATTTTATGATTTTATGACATGCTGAATTATTTAGTTTGAATTTTAAAGAATGCTACCGTTTTATAAATTTAATATTACCTCTCTCAAATGATCAATATTCATTAATTTCACTATTGTCAATCCCCAGGTGGTGGAGTTGTCGTAGCTTCCATAGACCACAATCTAGGATACCTCACATGTCACAGACTGTCTGCGAGCATGCCTGTATACTCAGTGACTCCATGAACATGATTATGAAAGTTCAGGAGGGGTACGTTCGAGAACAGTGGCTGGAGATGCAGTGAAGATTACTGTGTGCGTACAGTGACTTTTATTTTTGTGCTGGGACACGCGGGAGTCCGGGGTAATGAGAAAGCAGATAGGTTGGCCTCCCACGCTGCTTCTACAGCTGTTGGTGGAGAGATGGAACGGGCAGACATTTTGAATGCCATATGGGAAAATGCACGAACAAATGACTGTACAAGTGACGATGACTCTTGTTCCATGATTAGAATAAAGGAACTTGGTTTGAAATGTGGGGTCGCTAGAAAGGAGAATTTCCATGGGTGAAAAAGAATGATGGTCAACCAACGACATACTGGGACTGTCAGTCAACGTGTAATGGCGGATACACTCAAGGAAAGATCTGAACACCTATGGACTTGTCCGGAGTGCAATGACGATGATTCAATAACTAACTAACACATGCCACAATCAAGCCTACCTCACATATACCACAATCAAGTCTACCTCACATATCCCACAATCAAGCCTACCTCACATATGCCACAATCTAGCATACCTCACATATACCACAATCAAGCCTACCTCACATATGCCACAATCAAGCCTACCTCACATATCCCACAATCAAGCCTACCTCACATATGCCACAATCAAGCCTACCTCACATATGCCACAATCAAGCCTACCTCACATATGCCACAATTAAACCTACCTCACATATGCCACAATTAAACCTACCTCACATATGCCACAATCAAGCCTACCTCACATATGCCACAATCAAGCCTACCTCACATATGCCACAATCAAGCCTACCTCACATATGCCACAATCTAGCCTACCTCACATATGCCACAATCAAGCCTACCTCACATATACCACAATCATAGCCTACCTTACATATGCCAAATAAAGCCTACCTCACATATGCCACAATCATAGCCTACCTTACATATGCCAAATAAAGCCTACCTCACATATGCCACAATCAAGCCTACCTCACATATGCCACAATCAAGCCTACCTCACATATGCCACAATCTAGCCTACCTCACATATGCCACAATCAAGCCTACCTAACATATACCACAATCATAGCCTACCTTACATATGCCAAATAAAGCCTACCTCACATATGCCACAATCATAGCCTACCTTACATATGCCAAATAAAGCCTACCTCACATATGCCACAATCTAGCCTACCTCACATATGCCACAATCAAGCCTACCTCACATATACCACAATCATAGCCTACCTTACATATGCCAAAAATAGCCTACCTCACATATGCCACAATCATAGCCTACCTTACATATGCCAAATAAAGCCTACCTCACATATGCCACAATCAAGCCTACCTCACATATGCCACAATCAAGCCTACCTCACATATGCCACAATCTAGCCTACCTCACATATGCCACAATCAAGCCTACCTAACATATACCACAATCATAGCCTACCTTACATATGCCAAATAAAGCCTACCTCACATATGCCACAATCAAGCCTACCTCACATATGCCACAATCAAGCCTACCTCACATATGCCAAATAAAGCCTACCTCACATATGCCACCAAGCCTACCTGACATATGCCACAACGCTGTCTCTTAGTCTTGGAAGTCTCATCAATCTGACCTTGGAAAATGGAGTCAAAGATTCTTCGGACAAGAGGAGCCACAGTGGCTTTTGTGCCCTTGGGTTTTTCTTTTTTAGCCTTTACTCTGGCCACCTCTTTTCTCAACTGCCTCCTGAGAACGAGAGTGACTCCATTACATAAATATTTATATTAGAAAAATTACAGGAAGGACATAAAACAGAAAATGAAGTCTTTATATTGTAAAAGTTCTTCTTCTTCTGCGTTCGTTCTCAAACAACTCCTGCAGATTAGCAGGATGTAGTCCGCAGAACGGAATGCGTTGTGTCATGGTTTACAGCATTGCTGCGATATCTGCGCCTTTTGGCCTGACACATCTGACTTCAGCATGGCTTTGGGTTACTGTACTGACCATATATGGGATGGGACAGCCAACCCCATCCCATAACCTCCTTAGTCGCCTTTTACGACATGCGTGGAAGGTAAACAGTGTTGCTATTCTTTGTTCCCCTATCGGACCCCGGCAACACAAGGGCGTTGTAAAAGTTAAACTTAATGCCATTCCACAACACCCAAACCAAATTTAATATGATATGATTTTCTTTCTTAGGTACATGCATATTTAGTATCTCACTGACTCTCGAGACACATTTACACACACGCCTTGAGTGAGTGTGCTATATAAACATTTATCAGGTATAAATGCTGCTAGTGAAATAATATAACGCTGCCAAAGTCGTACATGCTGAGCAACTGAAGCAAATAAAATTATGACATAACGCATCTGTTCTCTGGACATTCTTCTGGAAATCTAGTCTGACCATTTTCCTGCTAAAAGGGAGATCCAGCGGGGATCCCGTAGTCGTAACCTTCGATAACAGTTACCATGTTGTTTCAACATGCCGACGTTGTGCTTGGACTAGGACGGGCACAGTGTAGGTGAGCAGAACAAAGAAACCTGCCGCAAGGGCCTGAGTTGTGCCCTGATGTTGACGTCAGTTTCGGCGGCATAAGACTCAAAACACTATCAAATCGGATAGCTGATGGAATAGAGGGAGTGCACTTATGGGAATGCCCCACGTGCTGTGAGGCCAGTTTCTAATCAAGAAGATCCAGTAGGGAGTTAGAAAGCGAACAAACAAATGATACAACACCAGCTGACTGCGAAGATATTTATTGTGCTTCACATACCTTTTACCCAAAGTAACGCCAGCCAGTTTGATTAGCGCCCTCATGCAAGGTGTAGTAATGAGCAGAGACTCATCCTCCTCTGCTGCATCATCAAAACTCTGGACTTGGTCCACCACAAACTGGGCATGTTGGAGCACGCTATCTTCTGATAAACTTGTCAGCCCAGCTGGAGGTACGGTAGTCTGAGGAACATAAAGTTATGCCATGTGTAAATATAGAAACTAGAATATTTATAGAAATATAAGGTATTTTAAAATCTGCTCAAATTTTGACAAAATTTTTCTATCAAAAATTCTCTTGAAGTGCATATTTTAAACCTTGTTTAGAACCACATCCCGCTGAAGATGGATGTGTCGGGCCATTGCCGCAAATAAAACGGCACCACAGTACATTTCCATTCTCTGGACTACATCCTGCTGGAAATCTAGTAAGACAATGATCCTGCTACAAGAGAGATGCAGCGGGAGTTTGAGAATAAACGCTGAAGAAGAACCACATGACTTTCATTAATTTGTCTAGATCTAAATACACATGTAAATGTTCATAAGTTTTAAAATGTTCAAATGTAAGCATTAATGCAATTCTGGAAGTGACTGCTTGCTTCTTGCAATCACTGTTGATAATTTGATTACTGGCACTTTCCGTAACTTCATAATGCACAATCATTGGGTTCGTGCCATTTCTAACCTCACTGATTTGGTGCACAAAAAAAGCCACTATGACACTTTTATGACTGTGGAGATGAAAGACAAGGGGGTATGGAAGGTACACAAGTGGAACAGAAGGTACACGGAGGGATGAAACCCACTGTGTATGTGTGTCAGCGCACACATGTGAAAGGCGAACAGGGCAGATGAAGGGGAGGGGGTTGGTGTTGATAATGTTCCTCCTTTGCAAGCAAAGATGAGCATGGTATGAAAGACAAAAAATGTGGTGTGAACAAAAAGAACAAAAAATAATTTGTGATTGTCTAATTTGTTTTTGGTTTGTGAGTTTGCAGATGTCCGATTTGTGCCAGGAAAGTTCTATTGCAGTTTGTGCAGAGGGTCCAGAATAGGACAGATCTAAGATTTTTCCGTTTGCTTCTGTCTCTCGTAAATTGCCTGCAGTGTTCATTCTTTTTTCAAATTTAGTGATGTCGGCAGTGATCCGGGTGTGCCAAGCTGATCGATAAAGGGCTGTAGTCTCCCTGGAGCTAGGATCGATGCTGCAGTTCTAAACAGGGGGGATGAAAGGGACACAGAGGAATGAAAAATACACAAGAAGGATACCTGGGGGCACAAGAAGTTTTATGTGAATACGAATACCTGACAGAAAAGAACTGTTATTTTTACAATAATTAATTTATTCATAATACCTGAATTTTATTCAACAAATCCTCGTAACTAGCATCTGGATTGTTGATGAGAAATTCAATAACAATCTTGGACATATGAACTTTGACCCTCATCTGCTCAATGAAAGGACTGTACGCCTCGCTGGGTTGCATCAATATGTACTCGACAAAACCTGCAGTCAGAAAAAAAAAAATTATGTGTAACTGTAATCAAACCAGAGGTCGTAGTAACTGGATTACCAGAACCACAATTTTTTTTATGGTTGTAAAGCTTTTATATAACCAAATTGGACTAACATCTAAGGTTGAAAGAAAGTACCATAAGAGGTACATTTTACTTAACCTTTAGGACTCTACAGGCGCAATTTTGCAACAAAAGTGTGCCCCACATCTTGCCTATTGGCTCAATATTGCGCAGCGACTTAACAGATAGTGCCGAATCGCGAGTACGGAACTTCACGAAGTAAAGCTTATAAGACGTAGAAATTCCCACCAGATGAAACTAGGAATACGTCAGTCTAAAGATCAAATTCCTTTACACATTACCATTGTAAGAAGGGGAAAGCCAGTTGGTTTTGTAACGCATTTCTGGAGCGACTTTAGCTATTTTCGGTGCAGTATTTTACTATCAAATTGAGTACCGCCTGCCATGGGTAAGTAATCGCGACTACATGTTCTAATTGTTGTTTTTTGTGTTTAATATGTTGTTATTTGTTAAGAATGTATGTGTATTTGTTCAAAAACACAAAAATAATATGTATCAGGGGTGACACGTGTGTGCATGGACAATAATTACGCTGTGTGTCGGCCAAGACCTAGTGTTGACCGGACGGACATTATGAGATTTCTTCACGTTTTATTCGTTTTTTAGGCCATATTATATTAGTTTGTATATGAAACAATATATATACAACAAGTATAGGTATTAGGGAGGATTTTATCAATTTTTCCACACATTGCTCAAGTATTAGGGTCGTTAAGAAGTTATATGTGCGATTTTGCAATTTTTCCCCAAATTTTCAACTTCACATCATGCTCACCACTGTCATCATCTTCTTCTTCTGCGTTTCTACTCAAACTCCTGCAGATTAGCAGGATGTAGTCCAGAGAACGGAATGCATTGTGTCATGGTTTACACATTGCTGCGGTATCTGCGCCTTTTGACCTGACACATCTGACTTCAGCATGGCTTTGGGTCTCTGACCCTATATGGGATGGGACAGCCAACTACATCCCATAACCTCCTTAGTCGCCTTTTACGACATGCATGGAAGGTAAACAGTGTTGCTATTCTTTGCTACCCTTAAGGCCCTGGCAACACACGGGCGGCTCACAACTGTCATATCATACATACAACAACAACAAAAAAACACAACTATATTCACTATTCACTCCTTTATTTAGATATGCAAAAATTATTTTGATATCTGTTAAAACAAAAATGTTATCGCGTTTTCAAAACACCCACCATCAATAACGCAAATTTTCCAAAAAAGAATTCAGGCCCCAGGGGAATATTGCGTAATTTTAATTGAGGGCTGGGCTCTAAAGGTTAACCGGAAAAACATGCGTCCAGAATAAAACGGATTATTTGTTTGAAATAATGTTTCACTTTGTCAGATGAATGTACATACAAGGTTTTTACATCTCCTCCATAATTTCAAGAAGCATTATGCTTGTAAATTCATGAGTATTCAGTAATAATACACTCAAATTGTTGCAAGAATGCGGTGGACAAACTGGTTAGGGAACAAAATTCTACAACCTTTACAATTTTCTTGTACAGAATTATGATTTGACCTATTTACACACAAAACTCCCCCCCCCCTCCCCAAAGACAAATAAGATATGCGTTCAAACAATTGGGTCAAAGTGCATGAGCCATGGAAAGATGGATTAGCAACCAACCAATCATTTGATTAATTGCAAGTGATACAATGTATAAAACTGTGATATAATCAAGTGTTTTTAAGTAATTCAATCACATTCATGAGATATAAGAGTTTCCCTTACTTGAAACAATCAAATAAAGGCTAATTTAAATAATGACAAACCTGTTGAAAACCCAATCAAGGCATTTTCTCCTCCATCAAAGCCAGCAACAAACCATTCATTTATTGGACCCATGTTGCGGCAAGGTACTCCACCTGGAATAGAACAATCACATTAAAGAAAAAAAACTACCAAACATTGAAAACACTTTATTTTCTTCTACACATGAGAAGCCTTGTAGGCTAGTTGATAGTGAGCTTGCCTACTGTAACTGAGTTACAGAGGTGCCAGGTTCTAGCCTAGTTGATAGTGAGTTTGCTTACTGTCACCAGGTTACAGCGTGCCAGGTTTACTATCACCAGAAAATGTGATTTGTTTGAAACCAAGTCCAGATAAAAAATCATGTCGTGATTTCTCACTTAATACGGTCATTCCTCCAGTTCAGGGGTTGTAGTTGGGTACCAGGAGTATGTGTTGAGGAAGGTAAACACCGCAAGGAAGGAAACTGGCCACACCACCTAATAGTTGCTACCATGGGACTTTAACACATATCTGTACTACGACTAAAAGATGCCATTTTTGTTTCAATCCCTGGAAATAATGAGCAGTACAGGATTTGCATCCTTTTGTGCAATTGAGGTTTCTCCAGAGATGTATTTCATGACTCCCAACTCCCTATACGCATGCAATGCTTTGAGAAGAAATGTACCACTCAGAAGGTAAAAAGCTTCCTGTGTAGTCATATAATTTACTATGGCCACGCAGAAGATGGATGTGTTAGACCATTGGCACAAATAACAGTGACACAGCGCATTTCCATTCTCTGGACTACATCCTGCTGGAAATCTAGTAGGACCATTGTCCTGCTATAAGGGAGATCCAGCAGGAGTTTGAGAATGAACACTGTAGAAGATCTACTAGGGAATATGTGCTGTTGCATAGCAAGTTTGTCTAATGGGACACTAGTGAGACCTTCAAACCTGCATGCTAAAACTGGCATGTTTGTTTATCTGAATTTTAACTTTATGTATGTCTTTGAAACAGCCATTCCTTGTTTTCTTCTTTTTTAGACTAATTCCTTTGTTTTCACTTGCTTGTACTACCATGTCCAACAGGGCTTGAAGTTGTTGTTCGCTCCCTTCAATCAGAATTGTATCGTCGGCATTTCTTAGATTATTCAGATTGTAACCTCCAACTGTTAATCCTGGAATGTGAAATGAATATAGAAAAAGAAAATCTTCTAATGAAAAAAAAGCAAACAAAACAAGAAGTGATCATATGGGGAATATAAAGATTAAAAAAATTGCTGGAACATCTGCGGGCAAATATATTGAAAATCAGAGACTGAAATGGTTCCGCCACTTAATGAGAATGAACCAGTATTGGCCAACAACAGAGCATACAACATAAATGAAGACATCAAACGGCAAAGGAAGACCAAGAAGAAAGTGGATTAAAGGAGTTACAAACGCTCTGAGACCTCACAATATTACTGCATATCAAGCGACCAAATGTAATATTGCCCAAAAACCGACCAGCATTCAACCATGCTACAGCTAACAGTAACAGCAGAGAAAACACAATCGATAGAAGAAAAATGTTACACTGAAGAACTAATAACAGAAAAAATATGGAAGTTATTTGCTGCTGGCATCTTTTACAGAAACTCTATACAAACAACCTAACTTCACATCCATACCTTCTGGGCTGGCATCCTCTTCAAATATGGGTTTCAAGACTCCGCTGAAGTACAGATACTTGTTACGTTCAATCAGGCAGGTGTCAAATGCACACAAGTGTGTTCTTATCATAAACACTGGAAGGGAACACAGTTTTAAAGATTAAAGTGCATGCAGATGAATCTATCAATCAAATACTCAATCAATCAATCATCTATTATGTCTATCTATCTGGCTATACAACTATTTGCACCTCATGGAATATAGGTCTTAAACAAACTCCTCTATCTTGTCCTATTGTTAGCTTGCTTCCAGTTCTTTCCATGCTCTACCACACCAAACTACTTTTGCGTCTCTGCATCTATTTCTTTCCTCTAGATAATACTTATTATTTCTCGTTTCCTGTGGGTTCTAGAGTAATGCCTGTATTATTATGCTTTCTTCTTCAACGTTCATTCTCAAATTCCTATTGAATCTCTCTTGTTAGGACAATGGTTTGCTATGCTTTCTGTTAGCTTTCTTAATGTGTGTCCTCCGCCGAAGACGGGATGTGTCTGCCATTGGCGCAAATAAAACGGCGACACAGTGCATTTTCTGGACTACACCCTGCTGGAAATCTTGTAGGATCATTGTCCTGCTATAAGAGAGAACCAGCATGAGTTAAAATGAACGCTGAAAAAAGAAGATATCAGCTTCTGACTCCGATAGGAGAACGAGGAAGGACACAAATAATTTTTGAACGTTCAAAAAAAAAGAGGGAGACTTACCTGAAGTTTGTGATTTTATGTTGTGGCCGGTCTTCCGTTATTTTATCAAAGTCTTCATTACCAGTAAACAATGACAACTTTGGATCACTGAGGGCAATGAACTCTTCAACCTAGAAATAGTAAAACCAACATTAGCCTGACATTACAATAGATCTATTATGTGTATGAGAGACAAAATTAGCTATAAACATCAATCTTTGGGATTCGTTTTTAAATTACTAGATGAAATATATCACATCATGGTTTAAAGCTACACTATCCATGCATTTTTCGCCCAACACATCAAACTTCCGCATAACATTTTTGGTCAAAGACAACTTATTGAATGAGGAAGTCAGTCCATACCAAAACATCCTTAGTCACCACTTACACTATGCATGGTAAGTGGCAGTGTTATTTCTTTGATCCCTTTTTCAGACCTGGCAATACACATCATGATCATATCCATAACCCTTCAGGGTCGTAGAGTTGAGACTCTTGAAATATAGCGGTGCCACTCTTGAAATGTCAACAGAAAAATTTTGCCATGCCTCTCTGTTCTTTGTTTAGGTGAAGAATCTTAATCTTGTCCAGTCTTTAATATTATCAATCCATACTTTCCTCTTACCACCTCTTCTTCATCAACCATCAGCTGTTCCCTGCAAGATAATTTTGGAAAGGAAATCATGCCTCATGGCCAAACCACACAAGTTTTGTGATGTCTCACCACTGCCGTGAGATGTTCCTGTTGGCGTCAAATACACATAGGCCAACAGAAATATAATAGCAAGTGAACTGCAGATTAGTAGCATGTACTCTGGAGAAAAGAATGTTGTCATGGTTTACAGATTGACTGCACCTTTCGGCCTGACACATCCAACTTCAGCATATACCAAGTAAAAAATTAGAGACAGTTTTCAGGAATTCTAGGGATGCAATTATTAATTAAGAGAGAAAATGAAAAATTCACTGCATGGTACATGCCGAAATCGGATGTGCAGGACCTTCCAAGGTGCAAATAACTCAGTTATGCCGTAAATTAGTACTACAATGTACTTCATGCTTCCCGGCGGAAATCACATGCACTTTTGTGTTGGTTACCAGAGTTCGAAAGAAGAAGACTGTATGTCACAGTTCAAAATTTTTTCTGAGCTTGTTCTCAAACTCCTGCATATAACAGGCTGCAGTTCAGAGGATGGAATGAGTTGTACCATAGTTTGCAGCTTGACTACAATATCTGTGCCCGTCAGCCCAGCACATCCAACTTCAGTATAACATTGGATCATGAAACAGTAAATTCAACTCACAAAATCCTCTTAGTCACTTCCTACAACATGCATGGCAGGCCTTAGTGTTGGTAATCTCTGTTCCCCTTTTGAGTCCGGCAACACTTGCCCGACTACAAATAATCATTTTAGCTTAAGTAAGGCCTGCCGTCTAATGAAAGCAATGAGATCAAGCAATTACTAGAGTACACCCATAACTGAGCCAAATGCAAAGCGTGTTACGAAACCATGGCCTTTGGAAAAGTAAGAAATTGGTCGCTCACGGTCACTTACAAAGGACACTGTTCTGTAGCATTCTTTACATTCAGATCCGTCTCTCGTTTACACAAAAGTCGCTTCTAGTGGACAGCAGGCCTAATGTGTGCACAATGGAAAAAAAAATACTTTTATGGACGTGATTATTACCTTCTAACCTTGCTACAATGATCCTTCAAGGAACGATGCAAAAGAAAAAAAGGAAGAGACAAATTTTTCTTAACTGACCACAGATACAAACAAATGAGCAACACAACTTACAGCATCTTCAGAATCACCAGGAAATAACTTCAGTTCCTGATCGTCCATGTACTTCAAACATTCATTACATCTTTCTGGGAGAGCTTTCGTATGACTTAAAGTCAACACTATGGAATTTCTGTAAATAAGAAACAGTTCATAACATGAAGTAAAAGATTACAAGTGGGAGGGGAAACAAACAGATGATGATGATGAAATAATACCTTTAGCTGCGAGCATATACCTCTTGGCACATGATGATGAAATAATACCTATAGCTGCGAGCAGATACCTCTTGACACATGATGATGATGAAATAATACCTTTAGCTGCAAGCAGATAGCTCTTGACACATGATGATGATGAAATAATACCTATAGCTGCGAGCAGATAGCTCTTGACACATGATGATGATGAAATAATACCTATAGCTGCGAGCAGATAGCTCTTGACACATGATGATGATGAAATAATACCTATAGCTGCGAGCAGATACCTCTTGACACATGATGATGATGAAATAATACCTTTAGCTGCAAGCAGATAGCTCGACATTCCACTGATAAATTGACAGATTTTCTGACAAGAGTACAGGTCTTCCTCAACTAAGGTGATACCGGTGAGTATAAGCATGGTTGTGTTAAGGGGGCTTATAGGTTTATGTTTTTCCCAAAAGGAAGCATTTATTATTATTCGAGAAAAATAATACTATTCACGACATACACGTTATCTACTAGGGATTTGTTGTTGCATGGTGGTTGTTCTGGTATGTCACTGGCGAGACCAGGCACTCTACATGCAGTTAACAGAATCTATGCCGAGTCATATGCCAGATTGTAATTAATTTAAAAATCAGCTTACCTTTCTTGTTGGTTGATATTATTTTCATCTTCTAGTTTGGCCCTCTTGGGACTGTTTTCCTTATCATCGCTCTCATCAGGACACTTGTCACATTCAGTCATCTTGGATTGAACATCATTAGCAACTATTTCTTGACCTTTCTTTGGTTCCAACTTGGGCCTGCTTGGAAATTATGAATGTTTCCGTAGAAAGTAGTTTCAAACAAGTAATATCAATAATAAAATATCAATGCAAAAGCAGTCAAGCTAAATTACATCTGGACAGAGCAAGCATATTATTTATCAAGTGAGATATTATTCTCAGAACGATGTGTTCATCGTGGATACTCTGAGCGCTTCTCTATCCCGGGCAAGCAGGACTGCATTGGCCAGAGATATGTGCATACATTCTTCGATGTCGCTGGTCCATCGTCTTCTTGGTCCATGCACAGAGAAAGACAAATCAATGTAAAGAACATTAAATGTAGATAAGGGTCGAATCCTGAACAACATCACAACATGAAAGCTGAAGTTTATTTTGGTTATATAAAGAGACGTAATAAGCATGAGAAAACTAGTAATGGAAGGCATAGTTGCTGGTAACAAGGCAAAGATAACAACGGACGAGAGACATTTCAGAGTCTTTAGAGGTGCCCATGGCGGCATCATGTCAACTTGCTCAGAATTGTGAGGAAGTTTAGTGCTCATAAGTAATACTGCATTTTGGGAAGAATGTAACTCAATTAATGCTATTCATAATATATCCCAATCATTTATATTTTCATATAACCTTAATTTCTTGCTGCCTCAATGGAGCCCTGATATACAGGAACAGACGAGATCTGGAACAGACCCGTGAGCTTTCTAAAAACAAGTTGTTTTAGAAACCTCTTCTATTTATGCTGTCCATATTTTCATAGGTGCCTCTCTAACTTTAAGCCCACTGTATTTAAACAGCGTCACTTTTCGGATGGTATTAGTAACTAGTAGCATGTCAGAACCATTTGACCTGCTGTTTTCTGATGAAGTTCCGCACTCGTGTTATACCCACCTGCCGTCTGATTGTCTCATTACTGATTATATCTATTTTTGTGACCTTGTGAAGAAAAACTACTGAAAGCAAACAAAAGGGTAAAGTACACCCTGATCAAGTGAAAATATTTGATAGAATAGGAACTACCAAATCAATCAAACAAACACAGAATAGGAACCACCAAATCAATCAATCAAAGAATAGGAACCACCAAATCAATCAAACAAACAGAATAGGAACGACCAAATCAATCAATCAAACAGAATAGGAACCACAAAATCAAGTGATTGTTCTATGTAAACTGCTATTTAATTTTTTTTAATATATTTACTTACCAATTGGTGCACAATTTTACTGCAGTTTTCTATTTACTTGAATTTTTTTAATCAAACTAATGCAAGCATGTTTTGGCAGTAAAGAAAGTCAATAATAATCATGTACATTCAAGTAACTCACCTTCCAGAAAACAATGACATAATTGTGGGCTGTTTGTCATCAGGAGTCTTAGAGGCGAGACGACCTGAAGTCCGAGCAGGTGCTGTAGAGTATAGGTAAAACATATACATATTTTCTGATGCCACTAAGCAATTACACCTAATTAACCTTACAGGCTCTATAGGTGGTTATAGCCCCGACGTCATTATGTAACTTGGGTCGGTAGGCGTCTCCATTCACCCCCATTGCTATGCCCCAAATCATCAGCACGGAATCACACGAAGTAAAGCTTATATGATGTAGAATTCCCGCCACACGAAGCTAGAAGGAAATATGTCACAGCCTAAAGGTCAAATTCCTTTACACATTACGATTGCAAGAAGGAAAAAGCCGGCTAATTTTTGACAACAAATTTCTGAAATGAATTTGTCCATTTTCGACCACATATTTTACTATCAAATGTAGTGTAGCATTGACAAGTGATCAAATGTAGTGTAGCATTGGCAAGTGATCGTCATAGAAAGTGATATCTACATGTTTTAATTGCTGTTTTTATGTTTTAGTTGTTGTTATGTTATAGAATGTTCGTTTATTCATTGAAAAACACAAAAACAATATGTATCAGAGGTGCCACGTGTCAGCATTTAAAATAAAAACATTGTATGTCCAGTCTTAAACGAGCGGACATTGTATGTGATTTCTTCACGTTTGATTAGTTTGTTCAGTCCATATTACATTAGTCTGGAAATAAAAAATATTTTTAAAAAAGTGATTAAACACGTAGGAGTTGGTTGTCCTATCTCACATGGGGTCAAAGTGACCCAGATGCCATGTTTACCCTTAGTACCCAGTAGCTCGATACTTTAGGATTTACACTAAATATGGTTACCCCAGAAACCAATTTTTTGGTATTTCGACTTGCAAGAACAGCGCACAGCATAAGGTAAGTTAATGATATAACAAAACATAATTTTATGCCGTATTTGTGTCAAAATAACTCAGATAAGGTGGAGCGTTTTTGTGTATTTTTTTTCCTCAGGCGCCCAGGGAAAGGGGTGATTAAGTAGGAGAGAAACCACATCACTGTACACAGGAAGTAGGAGAGAAACCACATCACTGTACACAGGAAGTAGGAGAGAAACCACATCACTGTACACAGGAAGTAGGAGAGAAACCACATCACTGTACACAGGAAGTAGGAGAGAAACCACATCACTGTACACAGGAAGTAGGAGACAAACCACATCATTGTACACAGGAAGTAGGAGAGAAACCACATCATTGTACATAGGAAGTAGGAGAGAAACCACATCATTGTACATAGGAAGTAGGAGAGAAACCACATCATTGTACATAGGAAGTAGGAGAGAAACCACATCATTGTACATAGGATCAAACATTTTGTACAAACATCCTGCAACAATTTAAGTGTTGTTATTCTTTGCTCCTCTTTTGGGCTCCAGCAACACCCGAGCGCAATGGCCTGTAAATTTCTTGGAACCAAAACAAACTGCCAAAGACAAATGTGTCGGGCCATTGGAACGCATAAAAAGGCGACACAGCTTATTTCCATTCTCTGAACTACATCGTGTTGGAAATCTAGTAGGACCATTGTCCTGCTACAAGAGTGACCCAGTGGGAGTTTGAAAATAAACGCCGAAAAAGAAGAAACGATAACCATTTCTTCTACAACTTATGAGAACAAATTTGTTGTTTATTAAATTAATCCTCTATACTTACTTCGAGTGGGTGTCTCTACGGATTTTCTACCTCCTTTTAATTTTTTAACCGGTGGTGAGAAGTCATCTTCAAACCCATTGTCTGCTCCGTTAGTGTCAATCTCTGCTTCAATCAGATCAACTTCCCCTACACCGTTCAATAGTTGGTTACCATTCTGTGTCTCCGCGATATCCTGATGACATAAAGTAATATAGTATATAAAACAATTTCAAGATCGGATTATTTTTACATATTTTGTAGTAATTGTTATAAAGAAACAATTTTTAATTCTGAAAATGAAGTCCATCATCAAAAGATCCATTAACATGGAATAGAGCTCACCTCATCCATGGCAGCCAAAAGGACAATGCTATCTACAAGCTTGGAAGAAAGGAACAAACTATGTTTAGATTGAGAAAATACTCTAACATATGTACGGGAAGTTTGGAGTTGGTGTCACTGATATGTACCCTTTTGGACAAGTTCCAGAAAACACAAAACATATTTTACAGAACTGCACACTGTACGTAAGTAAAGACAAGAAGAAAGCTATGAGCCTCTGAAAAAGCTTCTTCTTCTGCGTTCAGCATCTGCATACCAGACAGTGGTGTGGGCAGCTATAGATATGCATACCACAGCGGTTTGGGCAGATACGGATATGTATGTGCAAAATAGACCACAGTTTGGGCAACTACAGACCTAAATTTAAAAACCAATGATTTTGGCAGATACTGACCTGCATGTGCCAGACAGTGGTTTCGGCAGATATGGGCCTGTATGAACACAATTCTCTTGGTGTGGTCACTGAATACATTTTTTAGACTAATACTCCTAGATCTTGTACACAGTGTGTTAAATGTACACACGTGTTGCCTTTCCCAAAAAGAAAACAAAGAATAGCATTACTAATCTTCCATGCATGGAGGGGGGGAAGGGGGGTCATGTCTGTGTGAGAGAGAGTTGGCAGTCCCATTCCATAGTGACCCAAAAACCATGCTGAAGTCAAACGTGCCGAGCTGGAAGGCGCAGATAATACAGCCTAGCTGTAAACCATCACACAATTTATTCGCCTTTCCAGACAATGTCCTGCTAACCAGCAGGACTTTAGGAATGAATGCTGAAAAAGGCAATGTACCATATTAGAAACACTGTTATTTGCAAATCATGTCATAAGAGTCAACTAAGAAGGTTTTGGTGTGGAGTTAGCTGTCCCTTCCCGTCATAGTGACCCAGAATCCATTCTTAAATCTGATTTGTTAGGCTGAAAGGCGCAGACATCACAGCTAAGCTGTAAACCATGACCAAATGCATTCCATTCTCCGAACTGCATCCTGCTAAACTTTAGGAGTTTGAGTACGAACGCAGAAGAAAAATAAACACAAAAATAAAACATTTATCTTACCACTTTGCAGTTGACCTAGCTTCTGCCATCTGTATTCTCGTTTGTAAATTCTTTATTTTCAATGTTAGAGCCCAATGCAAATTTAGACAATGTCACAGCAACAGAGGATCCGTTAGTGATATGCCCACTGGCTACTGTCGCTGATGAAAATTGACCATTGTGAGCATGCTCAATGTCGATGCTACTTGTACCATTGCTAGTTCCGTTTGTGTTAATACTTGCCAACAGGAAACCGCCAATGATGGCATCAATCTTCTTGTAAAAACCTTTCTATTAAAAAGAAAAAAAAGTATTTAAAAAATACTTTTAAACTGGGTTTATTCAGTTCAAAGATGATAAAAACCTGCTAGGATGGTCTTTATCTGGCATTCTTTATGAGGTTATACTAAAGAGAAATGTGGTGGCCTAGCTGATAGTGAGCTTGCTTACTGGATTACAGCGTGCCAGTGGCGGGTTCCAAATAACATCTGGACAAAACAATTGGGGCTAGATTTATCTCCTGACAGCTCCTCTAGTTGACCAAGCTGTAAATGGATACCTGACGCATGAGTTGGGGAAGGTAAACACAGCAAGGAAGGAAACTGGCCATCCCATCTAATACTGTAGTTGCTGCAGCTTAGCAAACGAAAAGTTATCTTCATCTCCGACGGCATGTCACTGTTATGGGATCTGCCGTACCTTTATACTAAAGAAAATCCTGGATTGACAACATCAAGGAATGGTCTGGGCATGATTTTGTCTACACCCCTTCAAGTGGCTATGGATAGAGATATTTGGAGAGCGTTCTTTTACTGATGTCACCAGTGTGGCACCCCTACGATCTAAATGTTTTTGGGTCTTATTGTTATTATCTAAGGTTTTCCACAGTTTATGCAAGCACCAGATGACTGCTGTACTCAATGTACCTGTGGGTTGCAATGCTACAAAATGGACATATTATTTCTAGATGAGATTTTGTCATGATTTTCTTGCACTCTCAAAGCATCCTGCAGATAAAAGGGTTAATTCTCTCCCAGAGGTACAGGAATGGGTTTTCAGCAGACTTCAGCTCAGAGAAGATCATTGGATGAAATAGCTCATACCTCCTTATTACCTTCTTACGACATGTGACAAGTGTTATTTCCCTTTCTGGTGCCAATAACACACAGGCAGTATTCTTCTTCTGCGTTCTTTCTCAAACTCATGCAGATTAGCAGGATGCAGTCCGGAGAACGGAATGTGTTGTGTCATGGTTTACAGCATTGCTGCGATATCTGCACCTTTCGGCCGGACACATCCAACTTCAGCATGGCTTTGGGTCACTGACCCTATATGGGTAAATGCAAATAAAGTAAATAGGTTACTAGAAAACTATCAATATAAAATAATAAAATATAGAAAATAACAATATAAAAATTTTTTTTTTAAAAGAACAAATACAATTGTCAACGTGGTGGTTCAATTGGGATCTTTATCAAGACAATAAAAACAGTTAAGAACAAAAAACCATAACGAATATAAAGAAAATGGATTTCTCCCACCAGGAAATCAACAACCAGCAACAACAGATCCAGTGCAATACCATCTCCATCCCATAACCTCCTTAGTCGCCTTTTACGACATGCGTTGAAGGTAAACAGTGTTGCTATTCTTTACTCCCCTTTTGGGCCCTGGCAACACACGGGCGAGGCATTATTCTAAACCTCTTTATTACCTCTTACGACATGTGGTAAGTGTTATTTCCCTTTCTGTGCCAATAACACACAGGCATTATTCTAAACATAAATAAAGTTAGCAGCAGAGACAAGAAAAACATTTAATCTTGTTTGTTTGTTTTGCGTTCGCTCCATTGTAATCAGCACAGATATTCATGTGATTTCCGCCAGGAGCGTAGTTACATTGTGCCACCGTTATGTGCCTTGCAGGCCCAGCACATCTGATTTCGACATGCCTTGACATTTCGGATGGACTGCCCTAGCCTGTGACAGCCTTCCTATCTGTCGTCAGGCAGTGAATGTGTACTTATTCTACGCCGAAACTGTTTGTCCTTCACATCTATCTTGCACAAGGTGTTCCGCCACCAGTGAACTTGTCTCATGTAATTTGACGTATTGTGACTGGGCCCATTGGGTACTGAACCTTTTCTCATCCTCAAGCCTGGTTCCGGTTTAGTAAGAACTTGACTGAAGAAATGGACTCGGACTCGTTCACCCTCTTAGCCGAAGTGTTCACCAACTTCATGAACCACTCATCCTAAGTCCGAGTCTATACACATTTTTATGAGCGTCAGGGACTAGCATTTGTTCTAGAACAGCTGAACAGTGCTGTCACCCTGGAAGGCTCTGCCTGCGCCCATCAGGCACTGAATCTTTTCTCTCCGCAAGCATGATTCCGTTATAGAAAAAACTCAACAGTAGAGTTGGGCCTGGGATCACCGGTATCTAGGAGCTTGTCTCAAATAAACAAAACAATAGTTCTGATTTCCTTGAAACGTTTTTCATTTTCTTTGCACGTGCTGCTGTCCTCTAGCGCTGTGCGTCCCTCTCAGTGTACACATTGTGCTATTATTTTTATTGTGACTAATGTGCCATTCTTTATATTTCTCATAACATCTGCCCACTTTGTAACAACTGCATTGGCCGCCCTTCCGATGCTTCTGCAGAACTGACTAGCTTCATCGTATGTCGACAGTGCTGCTGCATGTGTTGATGCAGAGGTGTCTGATATATTGCCTGTCAAATCTCTTTCCAACTGCTACCTCCACTTTCACGGACACAATCCCCAAAAGTTTTAGCCAGAATCAGCACGAGCAGTTGTATTTCTGTTTCCAGGGTGCAGGTAATTATGAGGAGGTAATTATGGGATCTTGGTTATCTGCTAACCCTGGGTCCGCCGAGAGCAATGCTGTACCCTTTGCACACAACATCTTATCTTGATAAAGACCTTTTTGTTCAAAACATCAATTCTGAGAATTGTTTCACGTAAAACTGTTTTTATTCAATCAAATATCATGTGCCTACCCACTTTTTTCTGAATTGTGAACGAAATGTGCAGCTTCATTCCAAGTTTGTTATAGTACGAGCAGTAAAGGTCACCAGCAGACAATGTTGCCAAAAAAACAAAACGGTTAATTTAATCGGAGATATCTGTTTAGTGAGCTTGCCAGCTACAGTACAGATAAAGATGTGTGTTTGTTACAAACTCCTGCCAAGGTCATGAGGGAGAGCTCTCAGTGTGTAGCGCACAGTTTGATTACAGCTTGGCTGCAATATCTGTGCCTTCTGGTCTGCCATATAACTTTTGGATCATTAGCCTGTGTAATGGAATAGCCAACTCAATCCCCAAATCTCCTTAATGGCCTCATATGACATGCATGGAAGGTGAGTGATGCTATTCTTTGTCCATATGTGACTCAGAGCAACACACATGAGGTCCTACACTCAATTCAGCAGCCACTGCTCCTAACTAAGTGTTGAAATAATGACGACATTTCACGACTAACAGAACATCGACTCGTTTTATATGTAAGTCCCTCACCCAAGTGTTACCTGGGAACCAAAATGAGAGCAAAGAATAAAAACACATTTACCTTCCATACAAATTGTAATAGGCGACTAAGGAGGTTAGATGGAGTTGGCTGTCCCATCCCACATATGATCAAAGAGACACAAAGTGATACTGAAGTTAAATATGTTCGGTTGAAAGGCGCAGATACCGCAGCAATGATGGAAACTGTGACAACACATTCTAACTACATCCTGCTGATCTGCAGGAGCTTGAGAAAAATCGCAGAAGATGAAATTTAAGTATGGAAACTGCTGGTTGCTCTAAAATATTGGCCATAAAACATAAATATTTCTCTTAGATCACAATTTCCACCAAAGGCAGATGTGTCGGGCAAATGCCGCAAATAAAATGGTTTTAAAGCGCATTTCCATTCTCTGGACTAAATCCAACTAGAAATTGTGTAGGACAATGTCATGTTACAAGGGAAATCCAGCGGAGAGTTTCTTCTTCATCATTTTTCAGTCAGATATCAGATACCAATAGCTTCAATGAATTGTGTGGTTCCTTCAGGTCATCCATGGAACCCCTCAAGTCTAGAAGAAGTGCAGTCTTTTCTGGGCCATATTTTCTCCTCTTGGTAGATTTGACACATATGAAGAATGTGTTCTGCAGTCTCTGGACTCCGTGGTAGTACAAGTGACGATGATAGAACTGTGGTAGTACATGTGACGATGATAGAACTGTGGTAGTACATGTGACGATGATAGAACTGTGGTAGTACATGTAACGATGATAGAACTGTGGTAGTACAAGTGACGATGATAGAACTGTGGTAGTACATGTGACGATGATAGAACTGTGGTAGTACATGTGACGATGATAGAACTGTGGTAGTACATGTGACGATGATAGAACTGTGGTAGTACATGTGACGATGATAGAACTGTGGTAGTACATGTAACGATGATAGAACTGTGGTAGTACATGTGACGATGATAGAACTGTGGTAGTACATGTGACGATGATAGAACTGTGGTAGTACAAGTGACGATGATAGAACTGTGGTAGTACAAGTGACGATGATAGAACTGTAGTAGTACATGTAATGATGATAGAACTGTGGTAGTACATGTAATGATGATGGAAATGTAATGATGATGGAAACTGTGGTAGAACATGTAATAATGATGGAACTGTGGTAGAACATGTAATGATGATGGAACTGTGGTAGTACATGTAATGATGATAGAACTGTGGTAGTACATGTAATAATGATGGAACTGTGGAAGTACATGTAATAATGATGGAACTGTGGTAGTACATGTAATGATGATGGAACTGTGGTAGTACATGTAATGATTATGAAACTGTGGTAGTACATGTAATGATGATGGAACTGTGGAAGTACTGTGGAATCCCTCTATAGCTCATACATTTCTAGCAAATTTCCTGTTACCAGCAAACCCCTCCATCACTAACGCCTTTTATACAGACATAACACAGCTGTTTATAACACAAACATAACACAGACCTACCACAACCTGACACAGGGATCTGGTAAGTGAGTAATAAATGCTTCTTTCCCTGAATTTGCGCCTACCAACTTCATTTTCTTTTGATTATAAAGAAAATATTATGAGTATACTCAACAGAGAGGTTGTAAGCTGGTAAACAGTGTCTACTTTCATAGGCAACAACAGACCATCATTTTTCGACTTAGAAAGGCTTCTGCACGACTCCAGGGCCACCTGTACCGGATCAGGGTAGCCCATACAAATGAATGTCCATGCCGAGCAGGCATACAGATCCCTGAACACATACTCAAAGATTGTCCAGGATACAAAGAACTGCAAGGCAAGACATAGCCACACTAGACTGAACTGAGGCAAAAACTTTAGGGCAGCCGCTATGACCTGGAGAAGACGGAGCTTCGTCCTGGCCACTGGCCTGAAGATCTAACAAAAACTTTGGAACAGCCGCTATGACCTGGAGAAGATGGAGCTTCGTCCTGGCCACTGGCCTGAAGACCTAACACAACCAAAAGAATCCTAAATACAGAAACATGGTCTGCTGAAATGTCGATGTGTCAGGAGTCTTCTTCTTCTTTCGTTCACTTGAAACATGTCTATATCTGTAATTCTGTCTCCTTAATAAAACTCACTGTCTTTTGTAGTTCATACAGTGTCCCATAGAGCTTTGATTTCAGTGTTGTTTCTTCTGGCCAATATGTCTGCCTCAGCGTTTCATGCTCAGAACACTCTTGAAGTATATGTTTGGCACTCTGTGCTGCCTGTCCACATGTACACATGGCCGTGTTGCCAATCTTGAACTTTGTATACATGTGACTGCGGAGTTGGTTGTGTCCTGTTCTGAGACGTAGAATTATAACTTGTTCTGATCTGTTCATAATGTGATAGTCATCTTGTGTTGGTGTTTGTGGCTTTCTTATTGACTTTATCATCTGTTTTTTCTGATGGTAGGTTGTCAGGAGTCAAGTTAACTATGTGATCATTGATGCCAACAAATAGAAGTTCTAAATTTTGAAAACTGATTTCGTTGGGTTCTGCTAACATCTTCCACCCCACGCAACTATCTTTGTTGTCTGATTCTACAAACTCACTCCCTATACACAATCATTTCTTGTTTGATTCCACTTGTTTGATTTATCGCAGCAATGCTGTAAACCATGGCACAACGCATTCCGTTCTCCGGACTACATCCTGCTAATCTGCAGGAGTTTGAGAACGAACGCAGAAGAAAAAAAGAATATTAAGCTAACCTCTGCTTCCATTTAGACATATGACCAATTACAAACAATTCATCTCACCTTCACAGTTATGTCTCCATCTTTGAACTCTGACTCAATATTGTTTAGCCTGAAATTCAAAAAATATTAATATTCTTGCTAAAGTCAGATGTGTCAGGACAGAAGTCACAAATATGACATCAAAGCTGTAAACTGCGACACCAATGCACTACATTCTCCAGACTACATTCTGCTTAGATGCAGGAGTTTTAAAACAAACGCAGACTTAGAAAGAATATAAACAACATAAAAATCAATGTCAGTTTTAGTCTTGTCTGCATTCTTTCTCAAATTCCTGCTTATATACAGGAGATAGTCCATACAACGGAATATACTATGTCATGATTAAATTGACATTAAGCACATGTGTTACTCAAACCGAAAGGGGAGCAAAGAATAGCAACACCACGACCCTTGACCCATGCATGTCATAAAAGGCAACTAAGGTTTGGGGAAAGAGTTTCAGTTTCACCTCATAGGTTGAATTTACCAAAATATCCATGATGAAATTGGATGTGGCAGACCAAAAGCAGATATTGCAACCAAGCTGTAAAACATGATACAATGCATTCTGCTATCCTGACTACATTCTAGTAACCAGGAAACGTTTAAGAATGAAAACAGAAAAATTATTCCAATAAATTAAACAATTGCAAAGTTTCACATTTAAACTTTACCACGAAACCAAAGGCCATCGGTTTTCCAGCGGTAAAAGACCGGCAGACATTTTCAACCAGTTGCTATACTCATTTAGCGACATATAACATATGATGTTTAACCTTTAGCAAGCCAGATTAAAAAATACGAAACGTCTCCCTGCCACCGGATTCTTTTTTGAAAATTTGCATTATTGATGGTGACTGTTTTGAAAATGTGATAATTTTTTGGTTGTTAGAGATATTTAAATAATATTTGCACATATACATAAAGAATTGAATTATGCATATATTGGTGTAATTTATGTACGTGTGTGTGTGATACCAGACGTATGAGAAAGTGGTAAAGACGTTTTTCACAAAAAACATATTTTATAACAAATAAAGAGGGAAAAAATAAGAAAAAAATATAACTTACCTTACATATCGAATTCCTTGGCAACACTGTAAACTAAATCACGCAAATCTGTTGTATTTATGTTCTTTCACTGCGAAATTATCAAAATATAGCCGGGGGAACTGTATAAAACATGTAGATTTGCAGTAAAATCATTGTTTGAGCTTAGGCCTAGAGTTATTTTTTCTGCCACTTCAAAATATTCGATATCAAACGTACAAGTCCCCAAACCAACACTGCATTCTGTATATTCACTGCTGTGAAACTAAATAACCTAATAATCCATGATTCAAGCCACGATTCAATGTTATTTTATTCGAAATACAATGAAATAAAGGTCTATAAAACCGATCCATCATCATGGCATCGTACCGGTGTACAGATGTGGTCAGATTAATTGCTCTTAAACTTTTACGAATAGCTAGCCATTCTCAAAAACGATCATTTCGGAAGTGGGGGATGTACCGGCTTCGATTGTGCATGTCCCCAGCTATGTGCACGGACTGTCGTACGTGTAAATCTCACGATATTATCGTTGGGTGGGCCGGGCCGCCAAAAGCGTGCGCGGCTATTTTGTTTCTCGGCGGCCGGGATTGATATAGGCTTGGTGAAGGTTAATAATAATTATAATATGTATTAATTATAATAATTATTATTAATAATACTAATTAATAATATTAATAATTATTCTAATTATAACAAAACATGCTTAGGGGCATTGATAACTAAACTACTACTAGTAATAAATAAATAGGCATGTATAGTTATAAAATATGTTTTTTGTGAAAAACGTCTTTACCACTTTCTCATACGTCTGGTATCACACACACACACGTACATAAATTACACCAATATATGCATAGTTCAATTCTTTATGTATATGTGCAAATATTATTTAAATATCTCTAACAACCAAAAAATTATCACATTTTCAAAACAGTCACCATCAATAATGCAAATTTTCAAAAAAGAATCCGGTGGCAGGGAGACGTTTCGTATTTTTTAATCTGGCTTGCTAAAGGTTAAATATTAAATCACATCATCAAATGTAGGCATTAGCACTAATCGAAATATTTACACAAAAAGATATTTAGAGTAATGTCCCTTGATAAAAATGCCATTTGCCGACATTTTCATTTTTTCATGGACCACGTGTGTACTATCCAATGGAATTGTCATTTAGTGACGCCACACAGCTTTAGTTCATATAAAAGTGAACTGTATACTATTTATCATCCATTTGTTCAGTGTATTAAGATTATAAATGTTGGAGATACCTTATGTACAATTAACACCAAGCAATTAAACAAGACGAGGTAGGTGTTTTTTCTCTTTGCACACGTATATTTTTTAGTTTTGATTAAAATTATATGTGAAACCATGTCTAACATATTCAGCAACCATTTCTCTCTTTATGTACCAAATTTTAACATTTCTAGAAGTACCTTGTAATTATTATTAAATTTTAAAATGCTATGGTGATCGACCGACCACGCTATTAACTTTAGAGTTCGTTTTCGGCTGTTCAATGTTGCTGCGCCGTTAATTATCGATATTCGTGTATAATGTTAAAAATTTATGTTACAGTTTAATGAATTTCTACATCTTATCATTCTTTAGTTAATTTAATGTGAGACTATGTACTAGTGTTTATTGAAATGTCTTCAAACAGTATTGCATTAAATTATTCAAGGGTACAGATAAAAAAAACATGTCAGCGCGTCAGAATGCTTGCAGCCCATGTTACCATGACGATGACAAGTGTTTGTGTCTCACTGTCACTGTAATCGAACTCAGATAGCTTCTATTCAAACATTTTTAGTAGGTCTAGGTATAAATTAGAATTACCGTAAAGATAATTTTTAAGATGCATTATTGGATATTCTATTTAATTCTGATAGTGACAGTGATGTTATAACTGGAGACCTAATGCATAAGGCATCTGGGTTCCCTCATCCCTCCCACCCACACTTTACTTTCTTGCGTGGCGTATCTCCGTCTCGGGGCTTCCGTCTATCCACCACATATTTTCTTCTTTTTTTCTTCTTTTCTTTTTTCCTCTTGTATTCTCCACCTCTGCATTTTTTCATCCTCTGTTCCAAACCTCCCACTTAGTTATTCGCCATACAGTTCCTGTACTCTAGTCAGTTGGCATTCGCTATGTCCTACCTTACCTCCAGAATTTTCTTATTAATTAGCCCCAATTATGCCTGGCAATTGGTACAGTATATTCAACAGATGCGTCTTGCCTTCCCGAACACAAAAAAGTATCATTTGTATGGTGTTTTATCATAAATAAGTGAAATAATTAATAATTAGACAATTAAATTACAAGTAAATTATGCAAATTAGCCACCATTTTGAATATTAATTATTTGGTACAGTATATTCAACAGATGCGTCTTGCCTTCCCGAACACAAAAAAGTATAATTTGTATGGTGTTTTATCATAAATAAGTGAAATAATTAATAATTAGACAATATAAATTACAAGTAAATTATGCAAATTAGCCACCATTTTGAATATTAATTAGCCCCAATTATGCCTGACAATTGGTACAGTATATTCAACAGATGCGTCTTGCCTTCCCGAACACAAAAAATGTATAGTTTTATGCATATATTATCATAAATAACTGAAATATTTCATAAAATGCTAGTTCTGCTTCAATTCTTGGTCACAACTTTCATCATCAGTCCGTTCATATTTTATTATATGTTCCCATGTAATTATCTTTTCCTGAAATTTCGACAAAAAAAATTCATAACTTTTCACAGAATCGACCTACAGACTTGGTTGAGGTATCGTTGAATTGCAAATTTCAAGGGCTATCTAACTGTGGTGTTTATAATGTTATAAACCCAATTTGAAAATTTAGTGCTAATGCCTAATTCAAATGTTGTTATTAGGCATTAGCACTAATCGAAATATTTCCGCAAAAAGATATTTAGAGTAATGTCCCTTGATAAAAATGCCACGTGCCGACATTTTAATTTTTTCATGGACCACGCATGTACTATCCAATGGAATTGTCATTTAGTGACGCCACGCAGCTTTAGATCATATAAAAGTGAACTGTATACTATTTATCATCCATTTCTGCAGTGTATTAAGATTAGGTATGTTGGAGATACCTTATCTACAATTAACACCAAGCAATTAAACAAGACGAGGTAGGTGTTTTTTGTCTTTGCACACGTATATTTCTAAATTTTGATTAAAGTTAATATGTGAAACCATGTCTAACATATTCAGCAACCATTTCTATCTTTATGTACCAAATTTTAACATTTCTAGAAGTACCTATTAATTATTATTAAATTTTAAAAATGCTATGGTGATCGACCGACCACGCTACTAACTTTAGAGTTCGTTTTCGGCTGTTCAATGTTGCCGCGCCGTTAATTATCGATATTCGTGTATAATGTTAAAAATTTAAGTTACAGTTTAATGAATTTCTACATCTTATCATCCTTTAGTTAATTTAATGTGACACTATGTACTAGTGTTTATTGAAATGTCTTCAAACAGTATTGTATTAAATTATTCAAGGGTACAGATAAAAAAAACATGTCAGCGCGTCAGAATGCTTGCAGCCCATGTTACCATGACGATGACAAGTGTTTGTGTCTCACTGTCACTGTAATCGAACTCAGATAGCTTCTATTCAAACATTATTAGTAGGTCTAGGTATAAATTAGAATTACCGTAAAGATAATTTTTAAGATGCATTATTGGATATTCTATTTAATTCTGATAGTGACAGTGATGTTATGACTGGAGACCTAATTAATGCATAAGGCTTTAGGCATCTGGGTTCCCTCATCCCTCCCACCCACACTTTACTTGCTTGTTGGCGTATCTCCGTCTCGGGGCTTCCGTCTATCCACCACATATTTTTTTCTTCTTTTCTTTTTTCCTCTTGTATTCTCCACCTCTGCATTTTTCATCCTCTGTTCCAAACCTCCTACTTAGTTATTCGCCATACAGTTCCTGTACTCTAGTCAGTTGGCATTCGCTATGTCCTACCTTACCTCCAGAATTTTCTTATTAATTAGCCCCAATTATGCCTGACAATTGGTACAGTATATTCAACAGATGCGTCTTGCCTTCCCGAACACAAAAAAGTATAATTTGTATGGTGTTTTATCATAAATAAGTGAAATAATTAATAATTAGACAATTAAACTACAAGTAAATTATGCAAATTAGCCACCATTTTGAATATTAATTAGCCCCAATTATGCCTGACAATTGGTACAGTATATTCAACAGATGCGTCTTGCCTTCCCGAACACAAAAATGTATAGTTTTATGCATATATTATCATAAATAACTGAAATATTTCATAAAATGCTAGTTCTGCTTCAATTCTTGGTCACAACTTTCATCATCAGTCCGTTCATATTTTATTATGTTCCCATGTAATTATCTTTTCCTGAAATTTCGACAAAAAAAATTCATAACTTTTCACAGAATCGACCTACAGACTTGGTTGAGGTATCGTTGAATTGCAAATTTCAAGGGCTATCTAACTGTGGTGTTTATAATGTTATAAACCCAATTTGAAAATTTAGTGCTAATACCTATTGTTATTTTTATGCCAATCTTCACATTTTTATCAGACTTGCCTGCTCATACAATCTGCATCAATAATAACTTCTGTGGCAGAAGACAACCGCACAATTGACCCGGGCATGGTGAACGAAGATATGCAATGCAATTTTATTTAGAAACTGCAGAATATCTAACAAACAAATGCAAATGAATTATACAGAAAGTAGGCAAACTTCGCGCTATTTCAACAACCGGAACTCTTCTTCCTGTCCAAGGTTACCACTCAATATTTTAGACAAGAACTTGTTCCGAAGACAAATCATCATCAGGTGCCTTGCTGCATCAAAGTCGTTGTTGTTTCCTTGTCGTGCCAGGTTGTCAAACTTCTAATATTTTCTCTGGAGGTGGCTCTGTTGCCTTAAATTTTGTCTGTTGTGACTATGTTCTCTAAACCATACAAATACAAATCCAAAAAGCCCAGAAAAAATGTATTTGTTCGTGACCATCGACAATATAAGTCTTTTTTTTCTTTTCGTTGTATACCCCTTTGTGCATTGCAGCGTCCGAGGTAGAATAGTCTCTGGGGGTGGCTTTTTGTGCGCTTCATATGTTTATTTTCGTTGACTCATTTATTTCTGTAATTCATCGTTTGCATGGTCAGCTCCTGGATTTGTAACCATCAGTCTTCAATCCTGTATAGTAATTCTTTTCAAGGAAGACTGTCTGATGGTAGTCTGGAAGCATGTAAAAACCACTTAATCTGTTGTCATTTTATATAATAATTTCAGGTTGTGAAATGATCAGACTAGTTAATTTATTTATTGACTTAGCTGAAATAGAGGATATATCATCCGCCGGAATCTTCTCCTCTTTGATTAGATGTCTTCATTCTATTGGATTGACAGAGGAGTGCTTGAATGAATGTTTAATTTTTGGTTTTTTTGGTGATGGTACAGCGGTAATGTTGGGTTCTCGTAGAAAAAAATGTTATGAAAAGATAAATGTCCATCATTAATTGTTTGACACTGTGCTAAGCATAATCTGGAATTATCTGTCCACGATGCTGGTAAGAATGTTTCTGGAATTAATAGATTCAAATAATTTATTGACAAGTGATACGTTTTTATCACGCATCGCCAAAAGAATAATTGCGAACTCCATGTATGTGTCAGTTCACTGGAAGCGTAGTAGTTGAAAATTCAACGAATATTAAGCATTCGTTGGGTAGAATCCAACCTTCGCTCAGTATCTGCAGTTTAGTAGGATTATAAAGACTTAGTTTGTCATTTTAGAAATCCTAAAGATGATAATTCCAGAGATAAATAAAAAAAAAAGAAGATAGGTGCACATATGAGGGATTGATGAAGAAGATTACTATTGTTTAGTTTATTTTAGACTTATGATAGATGTGCGATACACTTCAAAAGCTCTCTGAACAGAGCCTGACATCGCAAAAACGAAAAATAACTTTTAATTGTGCCAATAAAGCAATTAAACGCACTATACAGTTGTTTGTAGATATGAGATCATATCCCGGACAGTACTATAAGGAAACCGCCCTAGCTGCAAAGTCTCTAGTCCAAGAAATTCTTATTTACAAAAGAGATAGAAAAGATAACCAACTAATATGCCCTGTTTCCTTTTATGATAACTTGGAGACTTCACTAAAACAACGACAGCTCGAATATAAAGAAGTTGATTTACTCAAATGAGCCCTTTGTGTTTGATGAAAAACAGTGGTCTGAAGAAACACACAATTTTGTAATATATGACGAAGAATATATTTGTCAATGCGGTTTCGTTTGAACGACAGAAATATAATACATAGAATCTTGGAATAAAAGGAGGAAAAATACTTTCAAACCTTCAATTCACAATCTTGACATCACTCCGATCTTCCCAAGTAAACTTGCAAGAGATTTCTCACAGCTGAACATGATTGCAACACCTTTAAAATCGTCATTACTGATTAAGATTATATCAGCAGTTATGTTTATCAAGATAGTTGACCCACTCTCTGTCAATTTGATCCTACAAATGTGTTGAATCCTGGCTGCTTTTTGGGCACCACGCAGCAACATATTACAAAAGCAAGGAAAGAAACAGAAATATTGAACTTTCTAAAGGCATGGATAAATTATGGCCTTTATGATAAATCTGGCTACAGTAAGTTTTATATTAATGTATTTTTGTATGTATGTCTGTATGGGTGGAGGTTGTGAGGCCCATATATATATATGGAAAGGTTTGAGTGGTTCTTTTTGTTGCTCGTTCGCATACTCAACACTAACCGCAAACCTATTAGTAGTCTCTTATGACATGCATGGCAGATCAAAGTGTTAATATTCTTCGCTCCTCCTTCTGAAACTGTCAAAACACGAAATGATTGAACCCTTCCTCTTTAGGTAACGCTACCTCATAATTAACGTTACGGAGAATACACAACAAACCACACCGCCGCCCGTTTTATATTATGACAGTAGAACTATAAGAAAATATATGATTACTCAAAATATTTCATACATAAGCTTGTTGTTTTTTTTCAAAGTTCCCAATATGCAAATTATTACGGCCAAATGGAGGGGGTATGGGAATGGGTGGTGGCCATTCATGTTAAAGTATTGACCATCCACTTCTGTAAACGCCGTATACCCTTCTTTTTTCCTAGAAAAAAAACCACTTAATGTATGTATGTATGTATATATATATATGGCGCTCTACAGTCAAAAAGAGCGCATCATCTTGTGAAAAGAGGAGAAATGTTGCAGCCTAACAGCCGAGAGTAACTAGAAAGTCACGGATAGGTCAAAATCCGTCTACAGTGGTAATTCCATGTTCGAACTGTGCACGGATATTTACAGCTCGAATAGGGCTCATTAGCCATCTACGAACTATTAGACATGGTCATAATTCTAATTGAATTTTCAAATGTGAATGTAAAAATGGTCATCATACACACACGCACGCATTCATATATATATATATATATATATATATATATATATATATATATATATATATATATATATATATATATATATGTGTGTGTGTGTGTGTGTGCGTGCGTGCGTGTGTGTGATCAAGGAATAATTTTGATCACAATATGTTTATTTAATAAATCTCTGTTTTGTCATCCTCATGTTTCGTTATTACCTAACTCTTGTTTGTACTACAAACTATGTTATTATTATAATTAATTTTATTTAAAGTAACCTTATGGTGAGGCGCACTTCTTTCAAACGCGTAAATGGTCTAATTTCTCTCCTCTTCTTCTGCGTTCGTTCTCAGACTCCTGAATATTAGTATTATGTAGTTCGGAGAACGAAGTGCATTGTGTCATAGCTTATATCTTAGCTGCGATATCTGCGCTTTTCGGTCTGACACATCCTACTACTTTGACCTTTTTGGGGATGAAACAACCAACGCGAGCCCAAGACCTGCTTACTCACCTCTTACAACATAATTGGCAGGTAATAATGTTGCAATTCATTACCCCCCCCCCCCCTTCTGTCCTCTGGCAACACACGGGCACCAATTTGGTTATATAATAGTTTTTTTTTAACCATAAAATAATAATAGAGCCACCCTTGGGTAATCCAGCCACCATGAATTCGAGAGTATGTATTTCAGGGAGTGCTGCAAAACCATAACCGCCGAGTTATATATTCAATACGTTTTTGTCATCACAATGTTAATATTGGAATCATGATGACTGGATGATCTGAAACATAACCTTTTTTTTGTGGCTGAAAGGCGCCTACCTCGCCATAAGATACTTTCTTTATTTTTTTTAAAGAAAAATTGAAGAATGGTGATTATTTTGGTAAACAGTGAATATATTAATATTCAGAAATATATTTATAACTTTCGTATTGTAGGAATGTCAAAGAAACTAACAATATATATGATGTCCCTATAATCTACAGTTTACTCAATCTGTGTACTTTGAATCGTAGGTGCTTAACATGACTAGCATACCACCTCAGGACAAAGATGGTGCCATAGACCTCACACTCTAACATCCACGCTTCCTTTTCTCACTTACTGTCTTTGGAATAAATGAAAGTGATAATTTGTCATGTGTATCACGTTACAGAAAACCCAAACGTATCATCCATTATTCAATAACTTACAGAGACCATGACTAACCCTTATACATAATAATACTAGACAACACACTGTTAAAATTATATTCCTTACAACTCTCCCACATGTGTACAATGATATTCCTTACAACTCTTCCACCTGTGTTAAAATGAATAAATGGTAGAAGTTTCTCTGGCAAAGAACGCCGCAATAAAAGCGAGCACAGGGTTCAAAAGAAACAATAGATTAATGCTTTTGAGATTGTTAAATAGTCCAATGTCAGATGAAACTTGTTTGTTTCTTCTAAATCCATAAATGTGATCCATAAATGTCTAGTTTGTTTGTTTGTTTGTTTGTTTTGCGTTCGCTCCATTGTAACCAGCACGGATATCCGTGCGATTTCCGCCGGGAGCGTGATTACGTTGTGCCACAGTTATGCGCCGTGTAGGCCTAGCATATCCGATTTTGGCATGCCTTGACAATTCGGGTGGGCTACCCTAGCCTGTGACAGCCTCCATATCTGTCTCCAGGCACGCGTGTATGTGGTGACTCTTCGCCAAGACGATTTTTGCTCTCGTCTGACTCGTACAAGGTGTTCCACTGTCTATGAACTTGCCTTGTGTAATTGGACGTATTGTGCCTGTGCCCATCGGGTACTGAACCGTTTCTCATCCGTGAGCCTGGCTCCTTAAGGGGAATAACTCAACAGAAGAGTTGGACCCTGGCTCTTTCGCCTTCTTAGCCGAGGTGTCATTCGCCGACATCGTGTACCCCTTGTCCAAGTTCGAGTCTCACACCACGCGTTTGAGAGCAAGGCGTTCTCGAGCTGAGCGACCTTGTCCCAATATTGCCTGAGCCCATCATGTACTGAACCCTTTCTCTCTGCCAGTGTACTTCCGGTATAGGAAAACTTGACAGTAGAGTTGGGCCAGGACATCCATCGGTGTCCCTTTCTTGCCTAAGCCCATCGGGTACGGAACCCTTTCTCTTCGCGAGCATATTTCTGGTTTAGGAAGGCTCGACATTAGAGTTGGGTTAGGTCTTCTTGCTTTTCCGAACGCCAATTCTAACATCCATTCAAGAATGGGTCTGGGTCTCCGCCTGTAAGGAGCACAGGTAACTACAAGCTCGTCTCGAGCTGACGGAGCTTGTAGTTCCCCTTTCCTAGAAACTTTTCACTTTCTATTTGCAGTTAACGCAGTTCTTTTCACTTTCTATTTGCAGTTCGGGCTGGGCTGACTAGCTTCACTGTATGTCGACAGTGTCGCTATATGTGGTGATGCTGGTGGTGTCGGAGATAGTGTCTGTCTCTTATGCAGTCAAATCTCTTTCCATCTGCTGCCTCCACATTCTCGGACACGATCCCCAAATGATTTGGCCAGAATCAGCTCGAGCTGCTGTATTTCTGTTTCCAGGGTGCACCGCGAGGAGGTACATTTGGGGTCTTGGTTATCTGCTAACCCTGGGTCTGCCTAGTGCAATGCGTTCCCTTTGCACCCCAAATGTCTAGTGAATCCAAGGTGGAGAAAGTGAACAATGTATAACCCAAGTATGTAATTATTGAGCACTCTGAACATTCTGCAGTTATGTTGAATGGTGTACAGGATTTTTGATGTTTTTAAGATCAAAACTTGCAAAATGAAATGTCTGAAGAAGGTCATTGGAATCACCAGACTCAACAAAATGCGCAATGAGAACATCAGAAAGATAATAGATATAACACCATGCATAGAATATATATAGAAACAACAGATAAAATAGTTTGGACAATGGAGGGAGGGGGTTTAAATTTCAGTAATTATTACTAATGCGGACGTTTTTATAAGAATTGTCTATTGTCGTAACGTCCACACTTGCCGCTGAGGGTAGAGGTTTGTATAGAAGATGTAGTCTGTGTTCCAGAGCCAGGTATGTTGCTATGGTTGTAGTGTAGTCATGTTTATTCAGGATGGTCTTGATGTTGTCTATCTTTTCCTTGGTCTGCCCTTGGCTTTTTATCATTAGTTAAATCTTGTTATACGCTCTAATGGGACCGTTCATCCTCATAAGACGTCCAAACAATGTTATCGGTTGTTTCTCTATATACTTGATGCACTATGTTATACTTAGTATCCGTCTGATGTTCTAATTGCGCACCTTGTCGAATCTGGTGACTCAAATAGTCTTACTTAGACATTTCGCATGTTTCGATCTTTCTCTTATGTGTAGGTGTTAGTTACCAAGTCTGACATTGGTAGCATAGTGTTGGTACAAAGATGCTCTTATTTATGTGTAGGTGTTAGTTGCCAAGTCTGACATTGGTAGCATAGTGTTGGCAGAACGATGCTCTTACTTATGTGTTTCTTTACCTCCGTGTTGTTTTTTGGGTGTTATAGCAAAAGTGACATCTGGTATATCCCAATATTTGCCTTTTTTACATCTTGTTTCTATCTCTCAATTGACTCATCCGTCTTCTGTAAAGATACTTCGTAGGTACTTGAACTCTGTGACTTGTATTATTTTTGTTTTCTCTATTTGAATGTTTAAATGCTCTGTTGATCTCGTTATTTGCACAGTTTCTGCTTTTTGTCTGTTAATATCGTTATTTGCATAGTTTCTGCCTTTTGTCGGTAGATCCGCATGTTGTATTTATTGCATATTCTTGATAGTGAGTTGATGTGAGTTTGCAGTTTTTCTTCGTCATCATACATGATGTTTTTATCGTCAGCGAAAAGCAGTTTATTGAGTTTGTTTTTACGTTGTTCATTCTCTGTTGTTTCATAAATCAGAAGTTGTATAAGAATACGCATATAAATTCTACTACATATGACTGTATATAAAAATAAGATGACTGCTATGTTGATGGAAAAGATCTAAAGATAGTAAGAAACATGTATTGGAAACAAACAGCTGTGTCGAGTGTTGACGGCAATGTAGGAGAATTTCAAAAGATAGAGATGGGCATCAGACAAGGATGTGTAATGTAACCAGATCTTTTCTTCCTGTATACAGAGGATATTATATGAAACTTAGAAAACATGCTAGGAATAGCAGCTAGAGGTTACAAAATCTGAATAATCTAACATATGCTGACGATACAGTTCTGATTGCAGGGGGAGAAAAAGAAATTTGAAGTTTGTTAGACATGGTAGTACAAAAAAGTGAAAACAAAGCTCTCAGTCTAAACAAGAAGAAACTAGAAGTAATGGCCGTTTCAAGAAATACACACCGCCAGAATACAGCATTACTATCTATGTTATGTTATGTTCCTCCAGGGCCATAGACGGCGCATAGGGCATAAACCATAGCTTTCCATTTCTGTCTGTGTTGCCAGGTCTTTCAATTGTTGCGTGTTGTTTAGGTTCATTGACATGCCTTCTCTATTAATGGATCTTCGTAGAGTTTCTCTAGGTCTCCCTCTTCTTACTCTAGGTGGCACCCAATATAGTGACTGCTGGGGAATTTTTAGGCTGTTCATTCTGAGAACATGGCTGATGTAAGTCCAACGCTAATGAAGGAAGATATATACTATCTATGATTCAACATTAAATCATGGGGATAAAGTCAAGTATCTTGGCACCATTTTAACATCAGATGGCAGGTGCTCCAGTGAGTTACAGTAAGAGTAACTGTAACAATGAAACAGTAACCCTATGATATTTTAAAAATTGATAGAACAAGGGGATCTCATCCAAATTTATCGTTTTTGTATATAGGAAACACTTAATGTGCCAGCCTAAGTGTGAGAGTTTCATAATAATTTGTAAAAATATTTTAGACAGATGCATACAATTTAAAAAAAAAAACACACTAATTGGTAAATGCAAGTTTAAAGTGAAAGTACATCAGGAATAGATTTCTCAACTTTGTTTTGACACAATAATTAATTAAAACAAATATGTTCACAACTGTACATATTATCTCCCCTTCATTGCAAACGTAAAACCACTTTCTATAAAGTGAAAACCACTTTCTATAAAGTGGGAAGTTCTCTGTTTACTGTGACTAAATTATATTTTATTAATGAAGCATTATGTTTAGTCAGTGTGACTATCTAAGACACAATAGTCAAGTTTTCTTCCAGAAAACAGAGCCCTATTTCTATCTCGTGAACATAGTTCACGAAAGTTCGAGTGCTCTTAAAATGTCAACATTAGGACTAGTAAGAAAAACCAAAACACAAACAATGCGTGGTGTGTACTGTGATATGTGGTTTAGATCAGTAAATGTGGTTTAGATCAGTGTTGCCAATGTGGTGTGGAAAAAGAAGCAAAGTTAGTGGTACTGTTATTGTTGTCTACCATGCACATCGTAAAATGTGACTAAGAAGGTTGGTTTTTTTTTTGGGGGGGGGGGGGGTTGATTTGGCTCTCCTATTCAATAGAGGATCATGCTATCCAGAAATCATGCTGAATAGGGTGTGTCAGATCGAAAGGCGCAGATATCGCAACCACGATGTAAATCATGACATACCACATTCCATTCTCCGGATTACATCCTGATAACATACAGGAGTTTGAGGACGTACACATAAAAAGATAAAGCAGATAAAGATCAGTGGTTCTCAAAATGTAATTAGGTCCACGTTTGAGGCTATATATTTGAAGGGAGGGGGATAATTTCACCCAAAAATGAAACTATGGCGCAGATTCTTCCAGATCTGCGACACAAAAATAAGTTTTTGAATGCTTCTATTCTTTTTACAAAACTGCCCACTATATCACATCACAAAGGGAGAAACGATGGCTATCTGAAACAATTCTGGCGGAAAGCTCTACTGCACTAACTACTGGAGCTTCTAACTACAGAACAGTTCTTTGATGGAATCCATATCAGCATCTGACCTGCTGGAAAACGAGGAAGAAGGAGAAAAGAATTATGCGACGCATAAGATATACGATAGTAATAATCCTTGAGGAAAGATGACAAGCTTTTTTCTCTGGTCTATTGGAATTAATCTCTAGTGCCGGGAACAACACATCGGTTGGAAATACGAGGGCTGGGGCAACACAGTGGAATATAAGGAAAAACGGATTTAGATACAAATGTTGTCAATATGTATACACACGACATACTAGCGAATAGACGCAAAGACATACGAAGTTTTGAAAAAGAAACCATCATCAGGACAAACTATAGCTGACTAACATTGAATAGAAACATACGTATGACGAAATGGGAGGCAAGGGATGATGAAAGTGGGAGAGAAAGAAGCACAAGCACAAGTGATTATTAAGGGAGTGATATTACGGATGATGTGATCAACCCTGGTAACAGGAGATAAAAAGAAAATTGAGATCTTGTCAACAAGACATAGATGCTTTCCATCTTAGTTCTCACTCTGGATAATTGAGTCTGCGTTTGTTCTCAAACTCCTGCAAATTAGCGTTTTGTCATTGTTCACAACATTGATGCGAGATCTTCGCTTTTGACCTAACACATTCGACTTTATAATGGCACTGTATCATTGTGACCTTATATAGGAGGGGGCAGCCAACTCCACCATATAACCTCCTTAGTCGTTTCTTAAAATATACATGGAAAGCAAACAGTATTGCTATTATTTGTTCCCCTCTCGAGATTAAAAAAAAACACTAATGGTGTGTGACTTTTTAAAAACAATTTGTGTTGTCTAGTGCTTTTGACGGAACGAGTTGGTGGCACTTGCCTAAACACAATACGTGTTAAATGGTGGTTATTTTGTGCATCTATCATTCAGGGCAATATACCGCTAATTTTCCCAAACAACTTGCATATCATATATTAATAAAAGAAAAGTGTGAAAACCAGAATACTGGTTTCATTAGTTATTATACAGATAAAGAATGCAACAGATCGCATGTAACCCATGTCTGCTGAAAGACACCAGTACAAATAGAAATTTGTGGTATCAAAAATTCCCCATTACACATTGTTTACTACACTGTATAATCTTGTCTCTCAATTAGTTGTGTGGACTATTTGAAAATAATCCATCTGAAGTCACATTATTTAACCATTACAGTGATTTTAATTGGTCACTTTTGTATACATTGTGTCGACAGCCAATGACAAATCAACGTCAAGTAAAGTCATTTAGAAGAATGAGTTCACGTGACTGTATTTGACGAGAGACACGGTACAGTAAGTCGATATGACCTAGCAAAAGACACCTTACAAACAAAAATGTAATAGTCATGATTGAATGATTGTCCAAACAAATGTCATGTGTTTTGTTTTTGAGAAAACTAATTGTACTTGAATTAAACTCACAACATAAAAACATGACTCTTTTTGCAACTTGACGTTTTAAAAAGATAAAAACGTGATTGCAATGCAAAAATAGGATAAAAACTGAGGCTCTGTATGGAAAAATAATTTTGTGAAATATATTTTGAGGCTCTGTCTAGGATAGCAGGGCTATAGAGAGTGGACATTTCCATTATTCATTAAGGGTCATAACCCCGCAGATACTATCAGATAAGGGGATGTAATACATGTGAAATGTATTAATATGTGAAAATGTATTAATAAATCATAAGAACACAAATATTTTGATCTGATCATGTGGTAATATAATTTAAATAAACAACTCTCATTTATCTTGAGTGATTTTGTGTAACTCTTCCCCGTTCTACTATTTATAAAAACGTTTTTTTGAAAGCAATATGCACGACATTCTTCCCTAACTGTTGACATGGTGAACAAAAGTGTGGCACATAAACTTTTGGATGTTAAGGGATAATGTCCGTATAAGGTTCAAGTTCCCCGCGGAACTTTCCTACAAAAGTTGGCTCTTGACTTTGTATGGGAACTAGTGTCAGTAGTCCGTTCACATGTCTTAGACTCCACCGCGGGGTCAAGGTTCAGCCAGTGTCGAGTCAGCTCGCTCGTCACAGTACCGCTTGGGATCTAGGCTGGTTCCTCCCCATATGACATGTTAAGACAGGACGAAGTCACCGGGGTGAAGTTTTCGGTCGTACGGAATGTTAACAGCATAAACGTGCTCAGCTAAGTGGTGAGCTATACTTAGCGTCCGAGTGGCTTTCGAATGTCGGCGCCTGCTATGTCATACCGCCTCGAAAGAGGATTACGGGGGTATAGGAGAGCTGCTTAGAAAGTGCTTCACTCGACTTTTTTGTCATGAAATTATCTAAATTTTAGTATTATTTGTATTTACACGGTTACCACTTAAACGTATTTTTGATACTGTTATTTATTGGAAAGAATAAACAATATTGATACAAAGTAATAATATAGTCTTACAGTTTTTAATGGCCATAGTTCTTAATTCGTAATTTAAAAGATCTAATTATAATTTCGTTAACACAAGAAAATAAATTTAGTATTCACGAGAAAAAAAATGGGATTGCAATTTGTGAGTTTTAAAACGCTTCATTTTTGAGAGAAAATTTACTTTCAACAATAACGCAATTCCACAATATAACGACATCCACCTGTGTCAGCTGACTTTGTAAAAAATGTAAACTCAAAATATTTTGACTTGATACATTGCTTACTAAAATTGCGGAAATATACATTTGTTTATGTTAATAGCACGTATGTATTGTAATTGTATGTATTGAGTGCAAAGATGTGTCCAGGTCTCACCAAGATTGTCTTGGTTTTATAACACTGACTTATATCTCGCCCTGTTTTGCCTATGTCCCGGTTTCTATAACAGTTTACAAATACAATAAACGTGTCACGTGTTCAAAACAATACACATGGTCTCGCTTTGTTCAAGCGAATAAACACGCTTGGTAATTCTAAATGCGGTAGAGCGTGAAGACTTTGATTTATTTATACATAGATCAGTGGTCATAAGGTATTTTCTGTAGAAGTATTCATTAATTCATAGTATTATGTGATTGCCATGTGTCTTCTGTCACGGAGATTATCCAATAAATAAATTAAATTTCCATCACAGCTGACCTATGTTCTTTGATATAATTAAAAAGAAAGAATCTCTTCAAGAATCTGTTTCTAGTAAACAAAAATCTGAACGTAGTGATAGTTAGATAAACTTAATTTCCAATAGAAATCGTCCTTGGTTAGCGGGTCTGAAAGGGGAGCATGGGGAGCTAAACTGTTACCTGTCAAGCATATCGTAAGCAGCAACTAAGAGGAATTTAAGGTAGAGTTTGTTGTCCCATAAAGGCTCGTAGGGTTGAGATATTCAATTTCCCGTCCTTTAGCAAATCAGAATAGGTCTATGCCTTTTAGCATTAGAAATTTGGCCAAAATGCGGGTAAAAAGTCTCTCCCCCCCACCCCGTAGAGATTTTCACAAAAGGAACATCACATGAAGATCTGATACACGAAAACACACGAATGACTTTTTAAAAGGAATTACTCCTCCCCCCTCCCCCTACTTATATGACATATAACATTTATAACACTGGTCTCACCCCACAGTATCAAATTGACCTAGAGGCTATGCTGAAGTTCGATTTGTCAGTTAAGCTGTCAATTATGGCACAACGTTTATCTGGACTATATCCTGCTGATCTGCAGGAGCTTGAGAATGGATACAGAAGATGAAACAAGAAGTTGAAAAGATGTTTACACCAGAAGGCATCTATCTTGAACAGATGTGTGCACCAGAAGGCATCGATCTTGGTGAAGAATGGATTATCTTTTCAAGACTATCTTTGCAATCACTAGAGAGTTCATTGATAAACATATGAATGTGAATGAATGCTGTGTTCACGGAGTTCATCTCCGAACATTTTCATGACACAGATGACGTGAGACACAGACGATCAAAATAATCCACAATCAGTGGTTCGAATGGACTTTTACCACCAGCTCACGTGGAATAACAGTTCACGAAGCCAGTAGAGCCTACACCAAACAACAAGCAGCCTAACGATGTGTGTGTTTGCTGTAACGCAAGTACACTTGCTAGAAATTGAAGCCTATTTACGCTAAGACGATATCAACATCATCATCAGGTGCCATGCCGGCTGTCGTAGGCGACCATGGCTCTCCATATCTCCCTGTCTCCAGTATTATGTATCAAGCTCGTTGTTGTTTCCCTGCCGTGCCATGTTGTCAAACTGTCTAATATATTTTCACGTTGTAGCCATCTGTCTCTGTTGCCTTCAATCTTGCCTGTTGTGACTATATTCTCCAAACCTCCTTGTCTCATGAAGTGGCCAAAAATATGAAGATTGTCTATTTCTTATATTATTTATTAGGGTCCGTTTCGCATTTGACTCAACACTTCCACATTAGTTTTTCTGACAGGCCATGATATTCTAAGTCCATGATGTCAACATACCTTAACCAAAAGGTTGTAATCCCTTATCGACCAATCATCAACTAAGGAGACATTTATTCATACACTGTAAATGTCACGTGACTGTGTCTCCTGTGTACATCGTTATTAGTTTACAGTGTATACGTTTTTGAGTATTCCTGTATTTCTCGGTCGTTGGGTTTTTGTGGTTGGGGGGGGGGGGGGGGGTTTAGCGTGAGGATAAAATGAGACGATTGATTGAACAGGCCTAAGTCTGACCTATTTATTCGAGGTTCTTAAGCAGAGTTGGCACGTTCCTTTTTTTTTTTATAAAGTGACATTTCCCCGTAAACATGAAAGAAGTTTAACATTACAATAGCCTATTCATTACAGATGCGGGACCGTCTTCGCACGAAAGGTCAGCGACAGTTCCCATTTACCTCATGTTCGTCTCCCTGCTATCACACCATACTATAAGCCTATAACCCGGTGTTGTGGCACACGCCCCAAAGGTGAAAAAGGGGGGGGGGAATTTCATTGTTTGGGGGACACTTAAAAAAAATTGTGTTCTTGAGATTTAGTTGTCCATTATATGTTTTGAAAATTTAGCCTACTTAACTGTTTTTTTTTCTTTTAATAATTTTCTAGTGTTTTCTTCCTAAAACGCAAGTCTTGTGTCCTGAACAAGTTATAATTAGGTTTCATTTATGGAATAAGTCATTTTTTGAATAGACCTATAAAAAATGTAGGACTGGGGGGGGGGGGGGTGGCATCAGAATGTTTGAAACATTGAGGGTGGGGAAAGGTTTAAAGAAAAGGTTGGGTAAAACTGCTATAACCTGCCAGGTTCACAGTAGTACCACATGGGATGAAACAACACCCAGAGTTCTCCAGCAAATTCTTTCTTCAGCAACGCAGATGAGTGTGAAAATATCTTGACCTATCCAGCCCTTGATGATGCCTGTCCATGATTTTCTTAGTCTTTGTCTGCTTCTTCCAACCTCGACTGTTCCCTGTAGTATAGTTTATAATGAATAATCATATCATCACACATCCAAAAAAACCCATCAGAGCCGCAGACAAGTTTTCATTGAGGAAGGGGATTTACCTATAAAATAATAAATTATTAAATTTTTTAATGTAATTCCTTCCTTTTTATGAGAAAACTGATGACTTTTTTAATGAGAAAGCTGATGACTTATTTGATGCGAAAGGTGATGACTTTTTAGATGTGAAAACGGATGACTTTTTTGATGCGAAAACTGATGAATTTTTGAATGAGAAAGATGATGACTTTTTTGATGCGAAAACTGATGACTTTTTTGATGAGAAAGCTGATACCTTTTTTGATGCGAAAACTGATTACTTTTTTGATGAGAAAGCTGATGACTTTTTTGATGAGAAAGCTGATGACTTTTTTTATGTGAAAGCTGATGACTTTTTTGATGAGAAAACTGATGGCATTTTTATGAGAAAACTGATGACTTTTTTTATGTGAAAGCTGATGATTTTTTTGATGAGAAACCTGATGACTTTTTTGATGAAAAAACTTATGACGTTTTTGATAAGAAAATTGTATTTTTATGAGAAAGCTGATGACATTTTTATGAGAAAGTTGATTTTTTAATGAGAAAGCTGATTACTTTTTTAATGAGAAAGCTGATGACTTTTTTTATGAGAAAGCTGATGACTTTTGTGATGAGAAAGTTGATTTTTTGATGAGAAAGCTGATGATTATTTTGATGAGAAAGCTGATGACTTTGTTGATGAAAAAACTGGACTTTTTTTAAATGAGAAAGCTGATGACTTTTTTGATGAGAAAGCTGATGAATTTTGTGTGAAAAATCGTTAATGTAGGGATTTCACCCAACTTTTGGCTAAATTCCTAGCAAATAAAAAACATGATTTCCTAAGGGTGGAAGAGGGGAGTTGAACACCCACCTCCCACCACCCACCTAAGCAACAGACCTATAAACCATGCAAGTAGGGATATTTGTTGCTTTACTATTGAAAGTAATGATTCTTGTATGAATCTATTTTATTTCTAATGTACACATTTGTCGCTAGATGGACTAGTATTGTGGCACGGTAAAATTTCACAAACCGAGCTCATTGACAACACAAGAGAGATAGAGTCGTGGAGAAACATGATCGCCTATGCCATTCGGCATGGCACTTGATTGATTGACACATTTGTCTCATGCTCTCTATAGGAGATGTGCAGAATATGTCTGTAACATTTGTATTCGAAGGTCTGTATCCTTTCTCCATGACTGCAGTGAGTGTTCAGCTTACACACCAACACAACACAATAAACAACATAAGTCAGATTCAATGTTAGATTTTCACACTAACACTGATTTATCTTTTCCAAATTAAAGTTAACCTTGACATATCAGTTATATTTCTCCAGCCTTAGGGGCATATCTTTAAGTCTGTTTTGCGTTTTCCGTCGCTGCATACGCAGGATCCGAGGTATTTGAAAATATTCACGTCCTCAAATTTATGCCCATTTATCATGATGTTTGTCTGTGCTTCTGTGCCGTGTGAAATTCTCACAGTAATAATAAACTACAGAATCAGAAATAACAACATCAGTAACAAACACAATGCCAATTCACGATTACACCAGAAGACAATAGATTAAGAGGTTCTCACATGCTTCCAGACTACCATCAGACAGGGCCCCCTCAAAAAAGCATTACTATACCGACAAGATGGATACAAACCAGGGGCAAACCTTTGCAAACAATGGATTACAGAAATAAATGAGTCAACAAAAACAAACATATATGAGGCATACAAAAAGGCAGTCTCCAGATTCTTGATTAGAATCTAGCATCACAGCACGTGGGGCACTTCCATAAGTGCTCCACTCTCCGTTCCAGCAGCCATCCCAGTGTATGTAGACTCAGAGTCCCAGTCAGGTCTTGCTTGTGTGACCTTTGGGACTTTCCAAAAAATTTACTTTTCCTTCCCTCCCCTCTAGATACTTCCAGTACTGACATTCTCTGTATGTGTACGTTCTCAGCCTCATTGGCATCATCTTCATCTTGAAATGAATTTATTACTGCCTTGATCAAGTCTGCTTCATCTCTTCTCAGTATTGTGCTGTCTATTGCTGCATTTCCTGCCAATAAAATGATATAAGCAAGTACTTCTTCTTCTGCATTTTTCTCAAACTCCTGCAGATTAGCAGAATGTAGCCTAGAGAATGGATATATGCTCCTTTCGGTCTGCGACATCTGACCTCAGCATGGCTTGGATCACTTTGACCCTATATGGGATGAGACAGTCAACTTCACCCCATAACCTCCATAACAGCCTCTTACATCCCGCATGGAATGGTAAACAGTGTTTCTATTCTGTGCTGCTATTTCAGGCCCCCAGCAACACACAGTTGAAAAACAAAAAACAAATGTTATTAGAAAACTGTTTATTAATAAAGTATAAACATAATATTCGAAACAGAGAAAATATTTGCTCAAAATATCAGCTATATTCAAATGTTTCATTCTAAACAGAGAAAATATTTACTCAAAATAGAAGCTATATTCAAATGTTTCATTCTTCTTCTTCCTCAGCGTTCATTCTCAAATTCCCACTGGATTTCTCTTGTAACAGGACAATGATCCTACAAGATTTCCAGTTATGTAGTCCAGAGAATGGAAATGCGTTGTGTTGCCGTTTTATTTGCGCCAATGGCCCAACACATCCGCCTTTGGCGGGAAATGTTTCATTTGAAACAGAGAAAATACTTGCTCAAAATATAATCCTGACTCTGTGTGTTGATGCTATCAATCCGGTACCCCTATAATCTTCAATATAACATTCTGAATTACCAAAATTTTTGTCAATATAACATTCTGAATTACCAAAACTTTTGTCAATATAACATTCTGAATTACCAAAACTTTTGTCAATATAACATTCTGAATTACCAAAAGTTTTTTCAATATAACATTCCAAATTACCAAAAAATTTTTCAATATAACATTCTGAATTACAAATTTTTTTTTCAATATACCATTCTGAATTACCAAAAAAATTTTCAATATAACTTTCTGAATTACCAAAAAAATTTTCAATAAAACTTTCTGAATTACCAAAAAATTTTCAATATAACTTTCTGAATTACCAAAATTTTTTTCAATATAACTTTCTGAATTACCAAAATAAAGCATAGAATAATGATATACATTTCATTGTGACACAAACAATGCATGCAGATTATATTGTGCAACATGAGTTTACAAAATAAAAAGTATTTAATGGCATATAGCGGTAGATATAAATATATCGTTTGGAAACTAATATACATGTGATTATGAATGAGATTCACACACCCATATGTTACAAGGACATACAAAAGAGGAGCAGAGAATAGTAACAATGTTACCTACGTACGTATGTCATAATAAGTGGTTACGGTGCTGAACTTTGGCTTGTTTACCTCCACTTCATAATCTTCGCAGCGATGAATTCTGCTTAAGACCTGTGCCGAACGATCCATTGCACATGTGGTGTGCTGTTGTGGCCCGAAATTGGAGCAAAGAATAGCACCACTGTTTATATTCTATGCATGTCATGGGTCGACTAAGGAGGTTATGGGATGGAGTTGGCTGTCGCATCCAATATAGGGTCAGCATGGCCCAAAACCATGCTAAAGCTGGATGTGTCAGGCCAAAAAGCACAGATATTGCAGCATTGCTGGAAACCATGACACAACGCACTCCCTTCCCTGGACTACATTCTGCTAATCTGCAGGAGTTTGAGAAAGAACGAAGAAGATCTGTGTCTGAACGATCCACCACACTGATGTTGTGGCCCAAAATGGGAACAAAGAATAGCAACACTTTTTACCTTCTATGCATGTCATAAGAGTCAACTTCTGCATTTGTTATCAAATTTCTGCAGATAAGCAGGATGAAGTCTGAAATATAGAATGCATTGTGTCATGGTTTGTAGTTTTGATCCGATTTTGGCTTGACACATCTGACTTCAGCATGGCTTCTGAGTTACTTTGACCCTATATGGAATGGAAAAGCCAACTTCACCCCATGACCTCCATAGTTGAATCTTATGACAGGCATGGAAGGTAGTGTTGCTATTCTTTGCTCCTCTTTTGGGATCAAGAGAAAACATTGGTGTTCACTGTGATGAAGTCTGTTGAGACCAGTATCTCCATGCTGAGATCTATGTCTATATGATCCATGCTTGAATTGTTGAGATTTCTGCTGGAGTAGAATACTGTCTAGCTAATGACACATCACCACGCTCATCTGGGACACAGCGATGATTGACTACATCCTGCTGCAAATCTGGTAGGACCATTGTCCTTCTACAAGAGAGATCCAGTGGGAGTTTGAGAATAACAGCTGATGAAGAGTAAACGATTCATCTGGGACTTGAAAAAGTCCTGGAAAACTTCCCTTAAAAAATGCTACGAGAAACACCCTTCAGGAGATAAAAGCAAAACTTCACCACCCGGCACAGGAAGAATCTAGGCAACCTCATACTCCTTCATGGTTTTATTTGTGTGATAACCCTGGCCTAGACTTCTAGCTCAAGGAGCACAAAATAGGAACTCTTCTTTTCAGGCATGTCATAGAGAGATGACAAGAAAGTTGGGGGGATGGGATGACATGTGAAAAATCATCATTGCTGCTGCATGTCTTGTGTCGAGGATGATAACCTATGAAAAATCACCATTGTTGCTGCATGTCTTGTCTCAAGGATGATAACCTGTTAAAAATCATCATTGCTGCTGCATGTCTTGTCTCGAGGATGACAACCTGTGAAAAATCATCATAGATGATGAAGAGATGCAGTAAACATTGCACCTTTGTGGCACAATCCCACATGGCAGGGAAGACTAGGTGGTACAATCCCACATGGAGGGGAAGACTAGGTGGTACAATCCCACATGGCGGGGAAGACTAGGTGGTACAATCCTACATGGCGGGGAAGACTAGGTGGTACAATTCCACATGGCGGGGAACACTAGGTGGTACAATCCCACATGGCGGGGAAGACTAGGTGGTACAATCCCACATGGCGGGGAACACTAGGTGGTACAATCCCACATGGCGGGGAAGACTAGGTGGTACAATCCACATGGCGGGGAAGACTAGGTGGTACAATCCCACATGGCGGGGAAGACTAGGTGGTACAATTCCACATGGCGGGGAAGACTAGGTGGTACAATCCCACATGGCGGGGAAGACTAGGTGGTACAATCCCACATGGCGGGGAAGACTAGGTGGTACAATCCCACATGGCGGGGAAGACTAGGTGGTACAATCCCACATGGCGGGGAAGACTAGGTGGTACAATCCCACATGGCGGGGAAGACTAGGTGGTACAATCCCACATGGCGGGGAAGAATAGGTGGTACAATCCCACATGGCGGGGAAGACTAGGTGGTACAATCCCACATGGCGGGGAAGACTAGGTGGTACAATCCCACATGGCAGGGAAGACTAGGTGGCATCACTGCAGATGGGTCAACAGATCTGATAGAAGAATGGATGAACTAGTTGGCCCAGACATATAATTCTGCCCTCCTAGAACGATGTGATGATACAGGGATATTGCCACACTGGAATGTCTCCATTCAGGGACTAAACATGTATCCATAAAACTCCCTAAGACAACCATAAATTTTGAAATGGCAAATACTGCAGAGGATGGATGTGTCGGGCCATTGGTGCAAATAAAACGGGTACACAACATATTTCCATTTTCTGGACTACATCCTGCTGGAAATATAGTTTAACCATTGTCCTGCTATAAGAGAGATCCAATGGGAGTTTGAGAATAAATGCTGAAGAAGAAGAAATAGTAAATCTTATGTGAATTTGTGTATCACCTCAGTTACTCAACCGATGAGGACATGTGGTTTTTCTAGAAGGACCGTCGAAAGCTACCTGCGTACATCTAAAGCTACCTGCGTACTTCTAAAGGTACATCTGATATTTTCATCCCACTTCAGTATGACTTCTGAGCCAATACGACTTTCTATAGAATGTGACCAGCCATCAAATGCCCTCACGACCGAGGAAGTGTATCCATGAGATACCCAGGGGGATGGATGAGCTTATCATGTCTGGGGAAGTATATCCATGAGATACCCAAGAGGATGGAAGAGCTTATCATGTCCAGAGAAGTATATCCATGAGATACCCTACCCAAGAGGTTGGAAGAAACTAGAGATATCAATGACTCACAGCAGCATCAGCCATTTATAATCTCTCAATGCATGTACACATTCTTTACTTCATCCTCTTCAGCGTTCATTCTCAAACTCCAGCTGGTTCTCTCTTGTAGCAGGACAATAGTCTTATATTTCCAGCAGGGTGTAGTCCAGAAAATGGAAATAAATTATGTCGGCGTTATTTTTTCCGCAATGGCTCGACACATCCATCTTTGGTGGGACTTTTTTTAAAGTCCTGTTACAAAGTCATTATTTTACACTTCAATTTCCCTTCATAAAGATCATTCACAGACTCGACACGTTTTAAGCAAGTCGAACTGTTCTGTCATTACCACCAGCACTATCATGTGCAGGGAAGAGATCCCTGTGATATCCAAGAGGTTGGAAGAAACTAAAGATACGAATCACACGGCAACACTGGTCATTCATAAACTTTCAAAGTATGTAGATTGGCAGTCTGTTAATTACTGTTATAAAGCAAATATTTGACACAGCAAAATTTGTAGAGATAAATCATCAGGAAACCATACAATTTGCTGAACATTTCCCTTAGTACATGGATAATATAATATAGAGCACTGAGACAAATGTGTTGGGCCATTGGTACAAATAAAACACTTGGCACAACGCATTTCAATTCTCTAGACTACATCCTGTTGAAAATCTAGGACCATTTTCCTGCTACAAGAGATATAAAATCTTAGACCATTGTCCTGCTACAAGAGATATAAAATCTAGGACCGTCCATTGTCCTGCTACAAGAGAGATAAAATCTAGGACCATTGTCCTGCTTCAAGAGAGATAAAATCTAGGACCATCCATTGTCCTGCTACAAGAGAGATAAAATCTAAGACCATCCATTGTCCTGCTACAAGAGAGATAAAATCTAGGACCATCCATTGTCCTGCTACAAGAGAGATAAAATCTAGGACCATCCATTGTCCTGCTACAAGAGAGATCCAGTGAAAGTTTGATTAAAAAAATACTGAAGATGAAACATTGAGGATTTATTTTAGAAACAATCAGGATCTGTCCCCGAATGCGTGCCTACCCAATAAAATTGTATTTTGATTATTTCCCTGATTATGTTTATCTATGTTTATTAACTTAAATATTTATTTATTTAAGATGATCGTATGTATGAGTGGTTAGGAGAGTTGTATGAGTTAGGGTTAGCATTTCGGCTAATAAATACCCATTATCTGACAAACATAACCAAGAGAAATAATAAAAATATTTTGGTAGGCACGCATTCAGGGAAAGCTCCAAAAATCATAATGAATTGTTTGTACACTCCTACAATAAAAAAATATTTGATGTCTGCTCAAAAGATTTCTATCTTCATTAGTGAAGCACAAATATATTTAAATGATTACATTGTTGATATATCAAATATGAATATATTGTTTAGTCTGCAGCTCTGTACACGACTAAATAGCACCAATTAATATCAAAATATATGTTTGTGAGAATATATTACATAATCTGCAGCTCTGTACATGACTAATTAGCACCAATTAGTATCACATAATATGAAAAATCATTAAGTGAAAAAACATATGTATAATACAAAAACAAATGACAACATCGCTGATGTAAAGTTCTTCATCTGCAATCATTCTAAAACTCTGTGGTGTGTCTGTGGCTATGACAACAAGTATGAGAACCAGTTCTTTTGTACGTCTGGCGTATAATAATAATGACCCATAACCTATCAGGGTTGTAGGGATTCCACTCTGGCGATGTTAGAAAAAAAAGCACACCAAAAAACCCTATCACAAAAATCCCTCCTAACACCCTATCATAAAAAGTCCTCCTAACACCCTATCACAAAAAGCTCTCCCAACACCCCTATCACAAAAAGCCCTTCAAAGCCCTCCATACACCTGTCCTCCATCATTCGGACGAGTGTAGAAAAATCACACCATTTGCTTACTATACTATCAATACAGTTACAGACATTTACTGTTCAGTCAAAGTAGTAAAAATAATGAATGTATTAGTTACTAACGCCGAAGTCGGATTTATTGGCGCAAATACAATTGCGACACAATGTATTTTTGTTCTCTAAATTACATCCTGCTGGAAATCTAGTAAGACCAGTGTTCTGCTATACAAGAGATAAAGTGAGAGTTTGAGAATGAATGCCCCCAAAACTACTGATGATTATCTAGAAGTAGTCTGGAGAATAGATTCTGTTGTTTTGGCTTACAGCATGACTGCAATATCTGTACCTTTTGACCTGAAAGATCCATATTGAGCATGGTTGATGTACTTTTGAGTCAGGCCACTGATGCAAATAAAATGGGGACACAATGAATTTCCTTTCTCTGGATTACGTCCTGCTGGAAATCTAGTAGTACCATTGTCTTGCTACAAGAGAGATTCAGCAGAAGTTTGAGAATGGACGCTGAAGAAGAAGAGTCACTTTGACCTATGGGTTGGAAATGTCAATAACACCCACAAACCTCCTTAGTTGCCACTTACTACATGGCAGGTAAGTTGATGTCTTTGCTCCCCTTTCGTGCCCTGGCAACACACCGGTGAGAGGAAGACAATGATATATATATTGGGGACATGCAGAAAAATGGATATACCAAGTTGAAAGTACAAATATTTCAGCTGTACTGCAAACTAACAGAACAACATTACACAGAGAAATTCCAGTCAACAATATACGTGAGAAGCAAACCCTAAGATAAAACATGGGCTGAAGTTCACAATCTTAACCCTAGGATAAAACGTGATGAAGTTCACAATCTTAATCTTCGGATAAAACATGTACTTGAAAACTACAGGGAGCTGGGTAGGGCAGTGGTTAGCGGGCTGGTTTCGCATATGAGTGGTCTTGGGTTCATTCCCCAGTTTGAGGTGGAAAAATTTTTCAAATCACAAAGGCTCCCGGGTCAACCCAGCCTTAATTGGGTACCGGATTAATCCAGGAAGTAAAGACTGCGAGGGAGAGGAGATGGCTACCACCCTCATATAGCAGAGCCACTGAAATGTGAGGTCATTAACATCTTACACCTCTACGGCATTTAATAAATGCTATGGTTAACTTTAACATTACTACTTGAAAACTAGCTCCAACAATGGCATAGCACCAGATCTGTAAATAAGGAAGTATGGGGTGGTGGTTTAGAAATTCAAACACAGCTATTTTCCCTTTCAGCTAAATAGAGTATTTAGAAAAAGTAAAGATATTGTACAAATATAAAGAATAATTAGATGCTAAAAAAATGCCTGAAAGCAAAGACGAATTGTCAAAAATGGCAGATAATCTCCCTCAATCCCACGTACTTCAAAATTTCAGGGAAGTAGCGTCTCCGCTAAAATAATCTGAGACTTTAGTGGAGAGAACTAAATGGAAACTACAGCCCCGAGCAAGACAGCATGAACAAATTCAACTGACAGGAACAAGTCAGGGTATTTCGACTGAGAATGGAACATTGCCAACTAAAAGCACACTTACCCCGAATCGGTATTAGCGACTCTGCAACCAACATGTGCAGAATAACAACACCTACCCAGAATATATACTACAGTATTAACCCAGAGAATTTGTTGACAGAGCAATATCCTGGTCCACAGGAATATCTCTACAAAACAAACTGTGGGAGACTCATGGCAACCTAAACAAACTATTCTATACAGGACCAATCGCCCATATAGTAACTTGGGCCTGGACTGCTGGTTCCGGGTACAAAGAATAAGGATACTGTCTTCTTTCCAGGAATGTTGTAATAGGTTACTAAGGAAAGTTGAGTGAAAAAAATCATCTTGTTTCAATTTCTTACTTTTGTTTTCTATCAAATAATCTTTGATCATGGATGCCGAAGAGCTACCGACCAGCAGACATTGCACCATTGTCCAGTTGTGGCAGAGGAATACTTAATGTGCATCACTGCGGATGTGTCAACAAATCTGACAGAAGAATGATGAGATTGTTGGCTCAGATGTGCGTGCTGTGCTCCTAGCAGGATGTGATAATCCTAAGATACTGCCACAGTGGAATGCCTCCCTTTGGGGACAAAACATATGCATCTATAAACTCCCCCTAACCATCCATACCTTTGAGACAACCTTACGTGAGTCTGGCAGGCACCTCAGTTACACAACTGAGAAGAACCTGTGCTTATGTCAAAAAAGGCTATGGACTTTCAAGAGCTACCTGCTCACAGGTAACGGGATGCATCATCATCATGTGTCAAGAGCTATCTGTTCACAGGTAACGGGATGCATCATCATCATCATGTGTCAAGAGCTACCTGCTCACAGATAACGGGATGCATCATCATCATGTGTCAAGAGCTACCTGTTCACAGCTAAAGGGATTATTTCATCATCACCATGTGTAAAGAGCTACCTGTTCACAGCTAAAGGGATTATTTCATCATCACCATGTGTAAAGAGCTACCTGTTCACAGCTAAAGGGATTATTTCATCATCACCACGTGAAAAGAGCTACCTGTTCACAGCTAAAGGGATTATTTTATCATCATCAAGTGTCAATAGCTACTTGCTCACGGGTAAAGGGATTATGTCATCATTATCATCCGTGAACAATATCAAACTGGATGTATAATAATTGATCGCAGAAAAATGCTCGAGATACAAATAGCATGTCTATATCAACAATATTGCGACATAAAATTAAATATACCAGGCCAAAATGCATACATATTGCAGCTTTTCTGTAAACTAGACAGCTAATGTAGTTTTACTCAACTACATTACGTCACAATAAGAAATATAAATGGTCAGCTGGAACAACAAGAGAAAAATCAACAATATTACAGAAAACATAAATCTATTTCAAATAGTTCATGATAAAAAAACACAGAAAATAAAACACACAAATAAAACAGGATTCTGATAATAAACTCCATGCAGTGTAATCCCTCTATCCTTCAGCCTTCCTAATCCCCCAACCCTTTAATAGTTCTTCATGTTGTGGCGGTCCCAAAATTTAAAAATTATTTTTGTTGCTACTTCATATGTGTTTTCCGATGGTCTTAGACGTGCGATGAGAAAAGTAAAACTTCAACATTTAATAACAACTGGAAAGATCAAGGGGAGAAGAGACAGAGGAAGACAAAGAGATAAATTTCTGGATGGGTTGTCAGTGTGGTACAAAATGAAGTCATCAATTGAATTACTTAACAACACAAGAGGCAGAAAGTTGTAGAGAAGCATGATTACCTACACCAATTGGCATGGCACTTGATTGATTACTTGTAGGTAAGGAGATCTAACTGTCTTGCTACAAAACCCATATCTAATTTAGCGAGCTAAGTTCCAGCTTAGTAATAGAGTTCATCTATATGCCTATTCTCATAATTACACAGCGATTAATTAACTATTCCCATACTTGATTAAAACTCATCCTTGACAACCTGTCTGCAGCACCTTTACGAGCATGACCCTTGTCAATGATGATTGAATCTTCAGTGTCGGAGATGTAATATGGTTCTCCAGTGTAATGTGTTGGATATAGAAGGTAAGGCTCCGCTGATAGGCCAACTAGGTCCAGTGGAGAAAAATGCTGTTTCCACTGTTCTCTAAAAGATAATTTATAATTAAAAAAAAAAATTACAAGTAACAATTTACAATAAGTAACAACTTATAATACGCTAAATTTATAAGTAACAATTTATAATAAGTAACAATTTATAAGCAAAAATGGAACAATACAGGATCAAGTGTACATCTAGCATTTCCTGCTTACACTTTTTTTTAAAAATGCGCTCCTGTCGTCTTTTTTAGAACTTGGTAATGCCATTCACACTTCCGTTACGTCACTCTTCCACTACATATCTTTAGTAAAATGGCTGCCGTATGTATGTTGAATTTGCCTTTGACTGACAAAGACGCAGTACAATTGTTGCAGTCACGAAGAGTACTTGCAAACGGGAAATGCGCACAGTGTCATACTATGACATTTAACTTCTATTGTGACAATCAAATTCACTATCCGAAACAAAATAATACCCTGCATTCAAACCCAATCATGTTTCCACTCATACAACCCTCCAATTAAATACTCCCTCATTTATTGTCTTGGCATATTTATATATGTAAAGCCCAATAATTGTCGCTCAAATATTCGCATGGGAGGTAATACTTCTTCTTCAGCGTTCATTCTAAAACTCTCGTTGGATCTTCTTTGTAGCAGGACCATAGTCCTACTAGATTTCCAGTTCAGAGAATGGAAATGCGTTGTGTCACAATTTTATTTGCGCCAATGGCCAGACACATCCGTCTTCGGCGAGAGAGGTAATACATAAACAAAGAGTAAGCAGAAATCATTTGTCTCCCTTTCAATGTAGTTACCAACTTGAATTGATTAAATCAGAAAGGGGGTTTGCGTTAGAATTAGTCCTAACACTGAGTCTAATCCCCCCCCCCCAACACAACATCTAAATTCTAACAGTACCTCATATCTTGAAAATACAAAAACCATTAAATCGTTGCTAGTTTTAATCTCCGCGCGTAACTACTATTAGCTATTTTGAATTACAGTGACAAGATCTGTAAATGATGTAATTTCATTGAGCTCGCTAAATGTGTGTGAACCAAAGAACACAAATATTGATCGTATGAAATATTTGTAAGTTTGTTTAAAATCCCGCTAATTGATGATAGTATATACATGGACCCTTGATCCCGTATTGTTCTGCAAAAATTTATAAGTAACAATTCATAATAAGGAACAATTTATAATAAGCAAACAATTTATAATAAGTAAACTATTAAAAAGTAAAAATTAATAATAAGCCAAAATAATAAACAGCACAAATTTATAATAAGCAATAATTACATAAACATGAAAATATAGAATAAGCACTGTTTGTGGGTCACTTTAACCTATGAGTTGACACAGTCAATTCCATCTTAACTGCCTCTTACATCATGCATGTCGGGTCACATTGTTTCTATTTTTTGCTTGACTTTTGAATTCAACACAGGGTAGACACCTTGCCTCCTCTCTTTAGTTGCCTCTTACACCGTGCATGTCAGGCTATATTATTTCTCTTTTCTTTACGCTCGTTGCCATACTCCCATAAGATCTTTCCTGTAGCAGGATGTTCGTACTAGATTTCCAGCAGGACATACACCAGAGAACGTAAATGTTTTGTCACAGTTTTATTTGCCTCAATGGCCCAACATATATGACTTTGGCATTGTAAAGGACTGAACAGGATGTAGTCCGGATAAGATAATATGTTACATCATAGTTTACCATTTGGCTTTGATATCTACAACATTTGGTCAAACACATACAACATTTGGTCAAACACATACAACATTTGGTCAAATATACAAAATTTGGTCAAACACATACAACATTTGGTAAAACACTTAGAAAATTTGGTCAAACACATAGAAAATTTGGTCAAACACATACATTTGGTCAAACACATACAACATTTGGTCAAACACATACAACATTTGGTCAAACACATACAACATTTGGTCAAACACATACAACATTTGGTCAAACATATGCAACATTTGGTCAAACACATACAACATTTGGTCAAACACATACAAAATTTAGTCACACTGTCAGTGACATATTCTCTCCAGAACGTTGTCTTTCTAATGAACTCCGTGAACCATTCTCTGTCGTGGGCGATGCGGCTTGCATTCTCCAATGACATATTCATGTTATATTTAATGTTGTCAGTCCATCATCTTCTTGGTCTGCCTTTCCTCCTCTGCCCTGGTGCTCTGCCCTCCATTATTATTTAACCAAATACATAACAACATTTAGCCAAACTCATGCAACATTTGGCAAACATATGTCCTGCTACAAGAGAGATCTGGCGGGAGTTTGAGAATGAACGCTGAAGAAGAAGAGTTTCCTATACCATGTTCAGTTGTAGGATGTTAAGCGAAGACTTTGTTTTATGACGATCTTGTATCTGCTTGTCTGTAAATAATATTTGTTGTGCTAGCATTATATTGATGGGAGGTCTGTGGATTTTTGGTCCAACCTGGTTAGAGCCAGAGGATACCTGATGATGTTCCTCCTTCGCAAGCGAAGATGCACATGGCATGAAAAACAATAAATGCGATGAAAAAAAAATATAATTATAATAAATTGGTAATTGTCTAATTTGGTTTGTGAGTTTTCTACCTAAGTAATGCTCAAATTACTGGAGCTAAGGTAGGGTTCACTATGTTCATTCCCCGCCACCAATTGACTACTGGTTATGTCAGACTTCTCTATTGCTTCAGGCATGCAACCAAATGTTCAAGTCAAAATGATTGTCACTTCCTAAGTCATTGCGCCTCTATGATGGGCCTCAGCATAGGAAACATATAGTGCTGTCAGCTTCCTCCTCCCCTCCCCAGTGCTGCACAGTACATCTCTGGCTTTATCCCAACCACAGAAGGTGCATACATATATATATACAAATAAAGCATAAAATACATTGCAACAATAAAATAAAAGCATAATTGTATATATGATGTGCCATGAAGCTTCTATAAGAGAACCTCAATATAACGGCATGTCATCTACTAAGACTTTCTTTTGCATTAATGGTTTGTCTAGTTGGTGATACCCACAGATGCAAACCATGTGGCACTTGCCCCTTCATTATTATAATAATGGAATTCTACACCTCGGCCTATAAATGGATTCTAGACTTGTGTCAAATTTCAGACATTAAAATAATGTGCTCTGTTTATAATCGAATTAGTTTATACATGGTATGCTACTATTTTTGTGTGTCTTTCTATGAAATGGAGTAACCAACCACACTCCAAGCCCTCCTTAGCTGCCTCTTACAACATACATTGCAAGTCACAGTATTATAATGATGATTATGAAATAATCCCTTTAGTAATGCTGAAGTCAGATGTGTCAGGCGGCTGAAAGGTGCATATATCACAGCAATGATGTAAACCATGACACAACGCATTCCGTTCTCTGGACTACAACCTGCTAATCTGCAGGAGTTTGAGAATGAACGAATAAGAAGAATCCCTTTAGTTTTTAGGTGGTAGCTATATAGCTATATATATGAGCTATATTTGATAGCCCATAGCCTTTCTGACAATAGCACAGCTTCTTCTCAGTTGTGTAACTGAGGCTCTTGTGTAACCTAGACTCTATAAGGTTGTCTCAAAGGCATTGTTGCATCATGAAGGTTTCTGAATGCATGTTTAGTCCCCAAAGGCAGGCATTCCAGGAGCCAGGAGCACACCACACAAATCGGGCCAACTATGTTGTCATTCTTATGTCAGATCTATTGACCCATCAGTAGTGATGACACAACTAACATTCTCCGTCACATAGTCCCCGTCACACAGTCTCAGTCACATAGTCTCTGTCACATTGGAGTCTGCCACAAAAGGTGCAATTTCCTGGCCGGCATCTCTTCATCATCCATGGGGGTTGATTTGTTGGAAGACAAAATTGTAACAATATGTGACAACGATTTTTCCGCAGGTGACAACTTGTCAGTCTACTGTACCTCAACTGTACTTAGTCGCCTCTACTGTACCTTAACTGTACTTAGTCACCTCTACTGTACCCCAACTGTACTTAGTCGCCTCTACTGTACCCCAACTGTACTTAGTCGCCTCTACTGTACCCCAACTGTACTTAGTCGCCTCTACTGTACCCCAACTGTACTTAGTCGCCTCTATTGTACCCCAACTGTACTTAGTCGCCTTTACTGTGCCCCAACTGTACTTAGTCGCCTCTACTGTGCCCCAACTGTACTTAGTCGCCTCTACTGTGCCCCAACTGTACTTAGTCGCCTCTACTGTGCCCCAACTGTACTTAGTCGCCTTCAACGACATGCTTGAAAATAAGACACTGGCCCTATTCTTTGCCATTAACTAGAAGTTCAAGAAAGTCAGTTGTCATACAAGCCCGTCACAATATTATTCTATACATCCTTCCCAGAACCCCACAGCACATGTGATTCCAAGCTCTAACTTAATACCTTGTTCCACCCCACTGGATGGTGGGTGTTATAATTTATCTTACCACCTTTAACACTAAGGCATAATTTGTTTTTAGCTCTCAATTAAACAAGAACTCAACATCACCGTTAACACTAAGATATTATGTCTTTTAGCTGACAATTAAACAAGTACTCACTCTGGATGCCTATCAAACATGATTGGAAGGTACTCATCCACAGGCACCATCTTTGACAAAGGTTTCTGATCTAGCAGTTTTCGTGCACCCCGGATAGACAATATGTAACTGATTGTCCAATAGGAATAGTGTGGCCACGCCAACCGATCGCTGCCCTCTACCATTGTCTCTAAGTCTTTGCGTAAACGTTTCCTTCCCAAATATCTGTGGACAGTATCATTCATGTAAATACTTCTTAGATTTATTGTAAACAATATCATATTTCACAACTGTTGAGTTAAATCCTAAGGATCACCTTTGTTGTGCAGTCACACAGGAACACAGTATTTCAAGTCTGTGCTAACTTAATGACAATGGTTCCTGAATGTGGAAGGTTTGAAGGTCGCACTATTTGCTTATCAGACTAACCATTATGCAACAGTAAACTAGCAATACAGTCAAAGTCCGATGTATTAGGCCATTAGCGCAAATAAATCAGAAACACAATGCATTTCCATTCTCTGGACTACATCCTACTTGAAATCTTGTAGGATCATTGTCCTGCAACAAGAGAGTTCCAGTGGGAGTTTGAGAATGAACAATGAAGAAACAATAGAAGCCATGCCAATATAATGTGAATTTCTACTTGTGAATTACCCCCATCTCATTTCATCTGTACATTTCTTCTTCTTCTGCATTCGTTCTCAAACTCCTTCAGATTAGCAGGATGTAGTCCGGAGAATGGAATGTGTTGTGTCATGGTTTACAGCAAAGCTGCGATATCTGCACCTTTCGGCCTGATACATCCAACTTCAGCATGGCTTTGGGTCACTGACCCTATTTAATGGGACAGCCAACTCCATCCCATAACCTCCTTAGTCACCTCGTATGACATGCATGAAAGGTACACGGTGTTGCTATTCTTTTCTCCCCTTTCGGGCCACAACAACACACAGGTGGTAAAAATATGTGAAGAAATAGATAAAAAAATAAATCATAATTTTAAAATATGAATTTAAAATATATATTTTATCAGTAATTATTTATACTATTATTTCTACTTTTCTAATTCTTTTATTTTGTTGTTTAATTTATATAATAATCTTTTACGCACTCTTATCTTTATAAGTAACTTTACTAGGATCAATTTGTTTGATATATTTTTTATTATATTTCTGAATTATTTCATTAATTTATCACCACCAATTATTGTTTCATATTCATTCATTAAACATTGTTTTTCTTCTAATTCTTCTTCATACTCAATCATTTGTTCACCAACTATTTTTAAAACTTCTTTATTAATCGTATTTTTTACAATATATTGTTTTAATAAATAATCTTTTGTTTTATAATTTTGTTTTTCAAGTTTTTTTATTTCTTCTTTAATTTCATCACTTTTATTTTTTTTTAACAAATAATTTTAGTTCTTCCATTTTTAGAGAATGAAATTCTCAACATCAAATACCAATTTTCTCTTTTATTTTTTTAACTTTTAATTTCCTTGTTTCTTTATTTATTTTTAATGTTTCTTTATTACTACCGGTAATTTCAATATTTTTTTTATTCTTGTTACTTTTTAAAAGGAATATCATATTTATATGGAAATTTTACATTTAAATCTTGTCTTATTCTTTTTTTTATTGTAGAAGAAGAAATACCTAATTTACTACAAATCTGATCTTGTGATAAATTAGGTTGTTCGGTTTTAATATTCATAAATTTAATAATCTATCTATTGTCTATTGTCTTTCCCTAGGTGGTTTGTGATCCACTCTTGCAGTTAAGCGTAGGGGTGATTGGAGCTCGAGCTTGCGTTCTAAAGCCAGATGTGTGGCCTCGGCTGTGCTATGACCGTGTCTGTTAAGGATGTCCCTGATGTTTTCTATCCATCTTTTCCATGGTCTTCCTCTGGCCTTGTACCCTGAACTCATTTGGTTATATGATTTGTAAGGGCAACTTTTCATGATGCATTCTCATAATGTGGCCAAACCACTTGATCTGTTCTCTCTCTATGTAATCTGTACAAGATATTATACCTATTCTTTCCCTGATATATTCATTTCGCAATCTATCAATTTAATAATCATATTTGTTGTATATGCATTATTCATACTTTCAGGAGTCATTTCACTTAAAAGTTTTAATTCGTTTAAATCCATTTTATAAGAGAATAAAAAAGTAAATAGAGGTCAAATTAGTAGAAATATATTTTTTTATTTTCTTTTTCAAACTTTTCAACACATCTCATAAATGTATCTACCGGTAGAAATATATCTTTTCACTTTCTTTTTCAAATTTTCAACACATTTCATGAATGTATATAGTTTATCATTAGAAATATTTTTTTTAAATTTTCTTGTTCAAACTTTTAAACACATTTCATAAATAAATATAGTTTATCATTAAAAATATCATTTTTTTATTTTCTTGTTCAAACTTTTCAACATATTTCATAAATGTATATAGTTTATCATTAGAAATATATTTTTTTAATTTTCTTGTTCAAACTTTTCAACATATTTCATAAATGTATCTAGTTTATCAATAGAAATATATTGTTTTGATTTTCAAACTTTTCAACACATTTCATAAATGTATCTAGTTTATCATTAGAAATATATTTTCTTTAAATATCAAACTTTTCAACACATTTCATAAATGTATGTAGTTTATCACTAGAAATATATCTTTTCACTTTCTTTTTCAAACTTTTCAACACTTCTCATAAATGTATATAGTTTATCATTAGAAATATTTTTTTTTATTTTCTTTTTCAAACTTTTCAACACATCTCAGAAATGTATCTACCAGTAGTTTATCATTAGAAAAATATTTGTTTTATTTTCTTTTTCAAACTTTTCAACAATTCTCATAAATGTATCTACCAGTAGTTTATCATTAGAAATATATTTTTTTATTTTCTTTTTCAAACTTTTCAACACATCTCATAAATGTATCTACCGGTAGTTTATCATTAGAAATATATTTTTTTATTATCTTTTTCAATCTTTTCAACACTTCTCATAAATGTATCTACAGGTAGATTATCACTAGAAATATATCTTTTCATTTTCTTTTTCAAACTTTTCAACACATTTCATAAATGTATATAGTTTATCATTAGAAATATTTTTTTTTTATTTTCTTGTTCAAACTTTTCAACACATATCATAAGTGTACATAGTGTATCAATAGAAATTTATTTTTTGATTTTCCTTTTCAAACTTTTCAAGACATTTCATAAATGTATCTTGTTTATTATTATACATATATTTTTTATTTCCTTTTTCACACTATTCAACACATCTCATAAATGTATCTAGTTTATCATTATAAATATATTTTTTTGATTTTCAAACTGTTCAACACATCTCATAAATGTATCTACCGGTAGTTTACCATTAAAAATATATTTTTAAATTTTCTTTTTCAATCTTTTCAACAGATCTCATAAATGTATCTACCGGCAGATTATCACTATAAATATATCTTTTATTTTCTTTTTCAAACTTTTCAACACATCTCAGAAATGTATCTACCAGTAGTTTATCATTAGAAATATATTTTTTTATTTTCTTTTTCAAACTTTTCAACACTTCTCATAAATGTATCTACCAGTAGTTTATCATTAGAAATATATTTTTATTTTCTTTTTCAAACTTTTCAACACATCTCATAAATGTATCTACTGGTAGTTTATCATTAGAAATATATTTTTTTATTATCTTTTTCAATCTTTTCAACACTTCTCATAAATGTATCTACCGGTAGATTATCACTAGAAAAATATTTTTTTATTTTCTTTTTCAAACTTTTCAACACATTTCATAAATGTATATAGTTTATCATTAGAAATATTTTTCTTTTTATTTTCTTTTTTAAACTTTTCAGCACATTTCATAAATGTACCTAGTTTATCATAAGAAATATATTTTTTTTAAATTTCAAACTTTTCAACACATCTCATAAATGTATCTACCAGTAGATTATCACTAGAAATATATCTTTTCATTTTCTTTTTCAAACTTTTCATAAATGAATATAGTTTATCATTAGAAATATTTTTTTTTATTTTCAAACTTTTCAACACATTTCATAAGTGTATATAGTTTATCAATAGAAATTAATTTTTTAATTTTCTTTTTGAAACTTTTCAACACATTTCATAAATGTATCTTGTTTATTATTATACATATATTTTTTATTTCCTTTTTCAAACTATTCAACACATCTCATAAATGTATCTAGTTTATCATTAGAAATATATTTTTTGATTTTCAATCTGTAACACATCTCATAAATGTATCTACCGGTAGAGTATCACTAGAAATATATTTTTTGATTTTTCATTTTCAAACTTTTCAACACATTTCATAAATGTATATAGTTTATCATTAGAAATATTTTTTTTTAATTTTCTTGTTCAAACTTTTCAACATATTTCATAAATGTATATAGTTTATCACTAGAAATATATTTTAAGATTTTCTTTTCCAAACTTTTCAACACATTTCATAAATGTATCTAGTTTATCATTAGAAATGTATTTTTTGATTTTCAAACTTTTCAACACATTTCATAAGTGTATATAGTGTATCAATAGAAATTTATTTTTTGATTTTCTTTTTCAAACTTTTCAAGACATTTCATAAATGTATCTTGTTTATTATTATACATATATTTTTTATTTCCTTTTTCACACTATTCAACACATCTCATAAATGTATCTACCGGTAGTTTACCATTAAAAATATATTTTTAAATTGTCTTTTTCAATCTTTTCAACACATCTCATAAATGTATCTACCGGCAGATTATCACTAGAAATATATCTTTTCATTTTCTTTTTCAAACTTTTCAACACATTTCATAAATGTATATAGTTTATCATTAGAAATATTTTTTTAAAATTTTCTTGTTCAAACTTTTCAACACATTTCATAAATGTATTTAATTTATCATTAGAAAAATATTTCTTTGATTTTGAAACTTTTCAACACATTTCAGCAATGTATCTAGTTTATCATTAGAAATATATTTTTTTATTTTCTTTTTCAAACTTTTGAACACATCTCATAAATGTATCTACCGGTAGTTTATCATTAGAAATACATTTTTTTATTTTCTTTTTCAAACTTTTCAACACATCTCATAAATGTATCTACCGGTAGATTATCACTAGAAATATATCTTTTCATTTTCTTTCTCAAACTTTTCAACACATTTCATGAATGTATATAGTTTATCATTAGAAATATATTTTTTTAATTTTCTTGTTCAAACTTTTCAACATATTTCATAAATGTATCTAGTTTATCATTAGAAATATATTGTTTTGATTTTCAAACTTTTCAACACATTTCATAAATGTATCTAGTTTATCATTAGAAATATATTTTCTTTAAATTTCAAACTTTTCAACACATTTCATAAATGTATGTAGTTTATCACTAGAAATATATCTTTTCACTTTCTTTTTCAATCTTTTCAACACTTCTTATAAATGTATATAGTTTATCATTAGAAATATTTTTTTTTATTTTCTTTTTCAAACTTTTCAACATATTTCATAAATGAATATAGTTTATCATTAGAAATATATTTTTTTACTTTCTTGTTCAAACTTGTCAACATATTTCATAAATGTATTTAATTTATCATTAGAAAAATATTTCTTTGATTTTGAAACTTTTCAACACATTTCAGCAATGTATCTAGTTTATCATTAGAAATATATTTTTTTATTTTCTTTTTCAAACTTTTCAACACATCTCATAAATGTATCTACCGGTAGATTATCACTAGAAATATATCTTTTCATTTTCTTTCTCAAACTTTTCAACACATTTCATGAATGTATATAGTTTATCATTAGAAATATATTTTTTTAATTTTCTTGTTCAAACATTTCAACATATTTCATAAATGTATCTAGTTTATCATTAGAAATATATTGTTTTGATTTTCAAACTTTTCAACACATTTCATAAATGTATCTAGTTTATCATTAGAAATATATTTTCTTTAAATTTCAAATTTTCAACACATTTCATAAATGTATGTAGTTTATCACTAGAAATATATCTTTTCACTTTCTTTTTCAAACTTTTCAACACTTCTCATAAATGTATATATTTTATCATTAGAAATATTTTTTTTTATTTTCTTTTTCAAACTTTTCAACACATCTCAGAAATGTATCTACCAGTAGTTTATCATTAGAAATATATTTTTTTATTTTCTTTTTCAAACTTTTCAACACTTCTCATAAATGTATCTACCAGTAGTTTATCATTAGAAATATATTATTTTATTTTCTTTTTCAAACTTTTCAACACTTCTCATAAATGTATCTACCAGTAGTTTATCATTAGAAATAAATTTTTTTATTATCTTTTTCAATCTTTTCAACACATTTCATGAATGTATATAGTTTATCATTAGAAATATTTTTTTTTTATTTTCAAACTTTTCAACACATTTCATAAGTGTATATAGTTTATCAATAGAAATTAATTTTTTAAATTTTCTTTTTGAAACTTTTCAACACATTTCATAAATCTATCTAGTTTTTATCATTAGAAATATATATTTTTGATTTTGAAACTTTTCAACATATTTCATAAATGTATCTTGTTTATTATTATACATATATTTTTTATTTCCTTTTTCACACTATTCAACACATCTCATAAATGTATCTAGTTTATCATTATAAATATATTTTTTTGATTTTCAAACTGTTCAACACATCTCATAAATGTATCTACCGGTAGTTTACCATTAAAAATATATTTTTAAATTTTCTTTTTCAATCTTTTCAACAGATCTCATAAATGTATCTACCGGCAGATTATCACTATAAATATATCTTTTTATTTTCTTTTTCAAACTTTTCAACACATCTCAGAAATGTATCTACCAGTAGTTTATCATTAGAAATATATTTTTTTATTTTCTTTTTCAAACTTTTCAACACTTCTCATAAATGTATCTACCAGTAGTTTATCATTAGAAATATATTTTTATTTTCTTTTTCAAACTTTTCAACACATCTCATAAATGTATCTACTGGTAGTTTATCATTAGAAATATATTTTTTTATTATCTTTTTCAATCTTTTCAACACTTCTCATAAATGTATCTACCGGTAGATTATCACTAGAAATATATTTTTTTATTTTCTTTTTCAAACTTTTCAACACATTTCATAAATGTATATAGTTTATCATTAGAAATATTTTTTTTTTTATTTTCTTTTTTAAACTTTTCAGCACATTTCATAAATGTATCTAGTTTATCATAAGAAATATATTTTTTTTAAATTTCAAACTTTTCAACACATCTCATAAATGTATCTACCAGTAGATTATCACTAGAAATATATCTTTTCATTTTCTTTTTCAAACTTTTCATAAATGTATATAGTTTATCATTAGAAATATTTTTTTTTTATTTTCAAACTTTTCAACACATTTCATAAGTGTATATAGTTTATCAATAGAAATTAATTTTTTAATTTTCTTTTTGAAACTTTTCAACACATTTCATAAATGTATCTTGTTTATTATTATACATATATTTTTTATTTCCTTTTTCAAACTATTCAACACATCTCATAAATGTATCTAGTTTATCATTAGAAATATATTTTTTGATTTTCAATCTGTAACACATCTCATAAATGTATCTACCGGTAGAGTATCACTAGAAATATATTTTTTGATTTTTCATTTTCAAACTTTTCAACACATTTCATAAATGTATATAGTTTATCATTAGAAATATTTTTTTAAAATTTTCTTGTTCAAACTTTTCAACATATTTCATAAATGTATATAGTTTATCACTAGAAATATATTTTTTGATTTTCTCTTCCAAACTTTTCAACACATTTCATAAATGTATCTAGTTTATCATTAGAAATGTATTTTTTGATTTTCAAACTTTTCAACACATTTCATAAGTGTATATAGTGTATCAATAGAAATTTATTTTTTGATTTTCTTTTTCAAACTTTTCAAGACATTTCATAAATGTATCTTGTTTATTATTATACATATATTTTTTATTTCCTTTTTCACACTATTCAACACATCTCATAAATGTATCTACCGGTAGTTTACCATTAAAAATATATTTTTAAATTTTCTTTTTCAATCTTTTCAACACATCTCATAAATGTATCTACCGGCAGATTATCACTAGAAATATATCTTTTCATTTTCTTTTTCAAACTTTTCAACACATTTCATAAATGTATATAGTTTATCATTAGAAATATTTTTTTTAAATTTTCTTGTTCAAACTTTTCAACACATTTCATAAATGTATTTAATTTATCATTAGAAAAATATTTCTTTGATTTTGAAACTTTTCAACACATTTCAGCAATGTATCTAGTTTATCATTAGAAATATATTTTTTTATTTTCTTTTTCAAACTTTTCAACACATCTCATAAATGTATCTACCGGTAGTTTATCATTAGAAATACATTTTTTTATTTTCTTTTTCACACTTTTCAACACATCTCATAAATGTATCTACCGGTAGATTATCACTAGAAATATATCTTTTCATTTTCTTTCTCAAACTTTTCAACACATTTCATGAATGTATATAGTTTATCATTAGAAATATATTTTTTTAATTTTCTTGTTCAAACTTTTCAACATATTTCATAAATGTATCTAGTTTATCATTAGAAATATATTGTTTTGATTTTCAAACTTTTCAACACATTTCATAAATGTATCTAGTTTATCATTAGAAATATATTTTCTTTAAATTTCAAACTTTTCAACACATTTCATAATTGTATGTAGTTTATCACTAGAAATATATCTTTTCACTTTCTTTTTCAATCTTCTCAACACTTCTTATAAATGTATATAGTTTATCATTAGAAATATTGTTTTTTATTTTCTTTTTCAAACTTTTCAACACTTCTCATAAATGTATCTACCGGCAGATTATCACTAGAAATATATCTTTTCATTTTCTTTTTCAAACTTTTCAACACATTTCAGAAATGTATTTAATTTATCATTAGAAAAATATTTCTTTGATTTTGAAACTTTTCAACACATTTCAGCAATGTATCTAGTTTATCATTAGAAATATATTTTTTTATTTTCTTTTTCAAACTTTTCAACACATCTCATAAATGTATATAGTTTATCATTAGAAATATATTTTTTTAATTTTCTTGTTCAAACTTTTCAACATATTTCATAAATGTATCTAGTTTATCATTATAAATATATTTTTTTGATTTTCAAACTGTTCAACACAATTCATAAATGTATCTACCAGTAGTTTACCATTAAAAATATATTTTTAAATTTTCTTTTTCAATCTTTTCAACAGATCTCATAAATGTATCTACCGGCAGATTATCACTATAAATATATCTTTTTATTTTCTTTTTCAAACTTTTCAACACTTCTCATAAATGTATCTACCAGTAGTTTATCATTAGAAATATATTTTTATTTTCTTTTTCAAACTTTTCAACACATCTCATAAATGTATCTACTGGTAGTTTATCATTAGAAATATATTTTTTCATTTTCTTTTTCAAACTTTTCATAAATGTATATAGTTTATCATTAGAAATATTTTTTTTTTATTTTCAAACTTTTCAACACATTTCATAAGTGTATATAGTTTATCAATAGAAATTAATTTTTTAATTTTCTTTTTGAAACTTTTCAACACATTTCATAAATGTATCTTGTTTATTATTATACATATATTTTTTATTTCCTTTTTCAAACTATTCAACACATCTCATAAATGTATCTAGTTTATCATTAGAAATATATTTTTTGATTTTCAATCTGTAACACATCTCATAAATGTATCTACCGGTAGAGTATCACTAGAAATATATTTTTTGATTTTTCATTTTCAAACTTTTCAACACATTTCATAAATGTATATAGTTTATCATTAGAAATATTTTTTTAAAATTTTCTTGTTCAAACTTTTCAACATATTTCATAAATGTATATAGTTTATCACTAGAAATATATTTTTTGATTTTCTTTTCCAAACTTTTCAACACATTTCATAAATGTATCTAGTTTATCATTAGAAATGTATTTTTTGATTTTCAAACTTTTCAACACATTTCATAAGTGTATATAGTGTATCAATAGAAATTTATTTTTTGATTTTCTTTTTCAAACTTTTCAAGACATTTCATAAATGTATCTTGTTTATTATTATACATATATTTTTTATTTCCTTTTTCACACTATTCAACACATCTCATAAATGTATCTACCGGTAGTTTACCATTAAAAATATATTTTTAAATTTTCTTTTTCAATCTTTTCAACACATCTCATAAATGTATCTACCGGCAGATTATCACTAGAAATATATCTTTTCATTTTCTTTTTCAAACTTTTCAACACATTTCATAAATGTATATAGTTTATCATTAGAAATATTTTTTTAAAATTTTCTTGTTCAAACTTTTCAACACATTTCATAAATGTATTTAATTTATCATTAGAAAAATATTTCTTTGATTTTGAAACTTTTCAACACATTTCAGCAATGTATCTAGTTTATCATTAGAAATATATTTTTTTATTTTCTTTTTCAAACTTTTCAACACATCTCATAAATGTATCTACCGGTAGTTTATCATTAGAAATACATTTTTTTATTTTCTTTTTCACACTTTTCAACACATCTCATAAATGTATCTACCGGTAGATTATCACTAGAAATATATCTTTTCATTTTCTTTCTCAAACTTTTCAACACATTTCATGAATGTATATAGTTTATCATTAGAAATATATTTTTTTAATTTTCTTGTTCAAACTTTTCAACATATTTCATAAATGTATCTAGTTTATCATTAGAAATATATTGTTTTGATTTTCAAACTTTTCAACACATTTCATAAATGTATCTAGTTTATCATTAGAAATATATTTTCTTTAAATTTCAAACTTTTCAACACATTTCATAATTGTATGTAGTTTATCACTAGAAATATATCTTTTCACTTTCTTTTTCAATCTTCTCAACACTTCTTATAAATGTATATAGTTTATCATTAGAAATATTGTTTTTTATTTTCTTTTTCAAACTTTTCAACACTTCTCATAAATGTATCTACCGGCAGTTTACCATTAAAAATATATTTTTAAATTTTCTTTTTCAATCTTTTCAACACATCTCATAAATGTATCTACCGGCAGATTATCACTAGAAATATATCTTTTCATTTTCTTTTTCAAACTTTTCAACACATTTCAGAAATGTATTTAATTTATCATTAGAAAAATATTTCTTTGATTTTGAAACTTTTCAACACATTTCAGCAATGTATCTAGTTTATCATTAGAAATATATTTTTTTATTTTCTTTTTCAAACTTTTCAACACATCTCATAAATGTATATAGTTTATCATTAGAAATATATTTTTTTAATTTTCTTGTTCAAACTTTTCAACATATTTCATAAATGTATCTAGTTTATCATTATAAATATATTTTTTTGATTTTCAAACTGTTCAACACAATTCATAAATGTATCTACCAGTAGTTTACCATTAAAAATATATTTTTAAATTTTCTTTTTCAATCTTTTCAACAGATCTCATAAATGTATCTACCGGCAGATTATCACTATAAATATATCTTTTTATTTTCTTTTTCAAACTTTTCAACACTTCTCATAAATGTATCTACCAGTAGTTTATCATTAGAAATATATTTTTATTTTCTTTTTCAAACTTTTCAACACATCTCATAAATGTATCTACTGGTAGTTTATCATTAGAAATATATTTTTTCATTTTCTTTTTCAAACTTTTCATAAATGTATATAGTTTATCATTAGAAATATTTTTTTTTTATTTTCAAACTTTTCAACACATTTCATAAGTGTATATAGTTTATCAATAGAAATTAATTTTTTAATTTTCTTTTTGAAACTTTTCAACACATTTCATAAATGTATCTTGTTTATTATTATACATATATTTTTTATTTCCTTTTTTAAACTATTCAACACATCTCATAAATGTATCTAGTTTATCATTAGAAATATATTTTTTGATTTTCAATCTGTAACACATCTCATAAATGTATCTACCGGTAGAGTATCACTAGAAATATATTTTTTGATTTTTCATTTTCAAACTTTTCAACACATTTCATAAATGTATATAGTTTATCATTAGAAATATTTTTTTAAAATTTTCTTGTTCAAACTTTTCAACATATTTCATAAATGTATATAGTTTATCACTAGAAATATATTTTTTGATTTTCTTTTCCAAACTTTTCAACACATTTCATAAATGTATCTAGTTTATCATTAGAAATGTATTTTTTGATTTTCAAACTTTTCAACACATTTCATAAGTGTATATAGTGTATCAATAGAAATTTATTTTTTGATTTTCTTTTTCAAACTTTTCAAGACATTTCATAAATGTATCTTGTTTATTATTATACATATATTTTTTATTTCCTTTTTCACACTATTCAACACATCTCATAAATGTATCTACCGGTAGTTTACCATTAAAAATATATTTTTAAATTTTCTTTTTCAATCTTTTCAACACATCTCATAAATGTATCTACCGGCAGATTATCACTAGAAATATATCTTTTCATTTTCTTTTTCAAACTTTTCAACACATTTCATAAATGTATATAGTTTATCATTAGAAATATTTTTTTAAAATTTTCTTGTTCAAACTTTTCAACACATTTCATAAATGTATTTAATTTATCATTAGAAAAATATTTCTTTGATTTTGAAACTTTTCAACACATTTCAGCAATGTATCTAGTTTATCATTAGAAATATATTTTTTTATTTTCTTTTTCAAACTTTTCAACACATCTCATAAATGTATCTACCGGTAGTTTATCATTAGAAATACATTTTTTTATTTTCTTTTTCACACTTTTCAACACATCTCATAAATGTATCTACCGGTAGATTATCACTAGAAATATATCTTTTCATTTTCTTTCTCAAACTTTTCAACACATTTCATGAATGTATATAGTTTATCATTAGAAATATATTTTTTTAATTTTCTTGTTCAAACTTTTCAACATATTTCATAAATGTATCTAGTTTATCATTAGAAATATATTGTTTTGATTTTCAAACTTTTCAACACATTTCATAAATGTATCTAGTTTATCATTAGAAATATATTTTCTTTAAATTTCAAACTTTTCAACACATTTCATAATTGTATGTAGTTTATCACTAGAAATATATCTTTTCACTTTCTTTTTCAATCTTCTCAACACTTCTTATAAATGTATATAGTTTATCATTAGAAATATTGTTTTTTATTTTCTTTTTCAAACTTTTCAACACTTCTCATAAATGTATCTACCGGCAGTTTACCATTAAAAATATATTTTTAAATTTTCTTTTTCAATCTTTTCAACACATCTCATAAATGTATCTACCGGCAGATTATCACTAGAAATATATCTTTTCATTTTCTTTTTCAAACTTTTCAACACATTTCAGAAATGTATTTAATTTATCATTAGAAAAATATTTCTTTGATTTTGAAACTTTTCAACACATTTCAGCAATGTATCTAGTTTATCATTAGAAATATATTTTTTTATTTTCTTTTTCAAACTTTTCAACACATCTCATAAATGTATATAGTTTATCATTAGAAATATATTTTTTTAATTTTCTTGTTCAAACTTTTCAACATATTTCATAAATGTATCTAGTTTATCATTATAAATATATTTTTTTGATTTTCAAACTGTTCAACACAATTCATAAATGTATCTACCAGTAGTTTACCATTAAAAATATATTTTTAAATTTTCTTTTTCAATCTTTTCAACAGATCTCATAAATGTATCTACCGGCAGATTATCACTATAAATATATCTTTTTATTTTCTTTTTCAAACTTTTCAACACTTCTCATAAATGTATCTACCAGTAGTTTATCATTAGAAATATATTTTTATTTTCTTTTTCAAACTTTTCAACACATCTCATAAATGTATCTACTGGTAGTTTATCATTAGAAATATATTTTTTCATTTTCTTTTTCAAACTTTTCATAAATGTATATAGTTTATCATTAGAAATATTTTTTTTTTATTTTCAAACTTTTCAACACATTTCATAAGTGTATATAGTTTATCAATAGAAATTAATTTTTTAATTTTCTTTTTGAAACTTTTCAACACATTTCATAAATGTATCTTGTTTATTATTATACATATATTTTTTATTTCCTTTTTTAAACTATTCAACACATCTCATAAATGTATCTAGTTTATCATTAGAAATATATTTTTTGATTTTCAATCTGTAACACATCTCATAAATGTATCTACCGGTAGAGTATCACTAGAAATATATTTTTTGATTTTTCATTTTCAAACTTTTCAACACATTTCATAAATGTATATAGTTTATCATTAGAAATATTTTTTTTAATTTTCTTGTTCAAACTTTTCAACATATTTCATAACTGTATATAGTTTATCACTAGAAATATATTTTTTGATTTTCTTTTCCAAACTTTTCAACACATTTCATAAATGTATCTAGTTTATCATTAGAAATGTATTTTTTGATTTTCAAACTTTTCAACACATTTCATAAGTGTATATAGTGTATCAATAGAAATTTATTTTTTGATTTTCTTTTTCAAACTTTTCAAGACATTTCATAAATGTATCTTGTTTATTATTATACATATATTTTTTATTTCCTTTTTCACACTATTCAACACATCTCATAAATGTATCTACCGGTAGATTATCACTAGAAATATATCTTTTCATTTTCTTTCTCAAACTTTTCAACACATTTCATGAATGTATATAGTTTATCATTAGAAATATATTTTTTTAATTTTCTTGTTCAAACTTTTCAACATATTTCATAAATGTATCTAGTTTATCATTAGAAATATATTGTTTTGATTTTCAAACTTTTCAACACATTTCATAAATGTATCTAGTTTATCATTAGAAATATATTTTCTTTAAATTTCAAACTTTTCAACACATTTCATAATTGTATGTAGTTTATCACTAGAAATATATCTTTTCACTTTCTTTTTCAATCTTCTCAACACTTCTTATAAATGTATATAGTTTATCATTAGAAATATTGTTTTTTATTTTCTTTTTCAAACTTTTCAACACTTCTCATAAATGTATCTACCGGCAGTTTACCATTAAAAATATATTTTTAAATTTTCTTTTTCAATCTTTTCAACACATCTCATAAATGTATCTACCGGCAGATTATCACTAGAAATATATCTTTTCATTTTCTTTTTCAAACTTTTCAACACATTTCAGAAATGTATTTAATTTATCATTAGAAAAATATTTCTTTGATTTTGAAACTTTTCAACACATTTCAGCAATGTATCTAGTTTATCATTAGAAATATATTTTTTTATTTTCTTTTTCAAACTTTTCAACACATCTCATAAATGTATATAGTTTATCATTAGAAATATATTTTTTTAATTTTCTTGTTCAAACTTTTCAACATATTTCATAAATGTATCTAGTTTATCATTATAAATATATTTTTTTGATTTTCAAACTGTTCAACACAATTCATAAATGTATCTACCAGTAGTTTACCATTAAAAATATATTTTTAAATTTTCTTTTTCAATCTTTTCAACAGATCTCATAAATGTATCTACCGGCAGATTATCACTATAAATATATCTTTTTATTTTCTTTTTCAAACTTTTCAACACTTCTCATAAATGTATCTACCAGTAGTTTATCATTAGAAATATATTTTTATTTTCTTTTTCAAACTTTTCAACACATCTCATAAATGTATCTACTGGTAGTTTATCATTAGAAATATATTTTTTCATTTTCTTTTTCAAACTTTTCATAAATGTATATAGTTTATCATTAGAAATATTTTTTTTTTATTTTCAAACTTTTCAACACATTTCATAAGTGTATATAGTTTATCAATAGAAATTAATTTTTTAATTTTCTTTTTGAAACTTTTCAACACATTTCATAAATGTATCTTGTTTATTATTATACATATATTTTTTATTTCCTTTTTTAAACTATTCAACACATCTCATAAATGTATCTAGTTTATCATTAGAAATATATTTTTTGATTTTCAATCTGTAACACATCTCATAAATGTATCTACCGGTAGAGTATCACTAGAAATATATTTTTTGATTTTTCATTTTCAAACTTTTCAACACATTTCATAAATGTATATAGTTTATCATTAGAAATATTTTTTTTAATTTTCTTGTTCAAACTTTTCAACACATCTCATAAATGTATCTACCGGTAGATTATCACTAGAAATATATCTTTTCATTTTCTTTCTCAAACTTTTCAACACATTTCATGAATGTATATAGTTTATCATTAGAAATATATTTTTTTAATTTTCTTGTTCAAACTTTTCAACATATTTCATAAATGTATCTAGTTTATCATTAGAAATATATTGTTTTGATTTTCAAACTTTTCAACACATTTCATAAATGTATCTAGTTTATCATTAGAAATATATTTTCTTTAAATTTCAAATTTTCAACACATTTCATAAATGTATGTAGTTTATCACTAGAAATATATCTTTTCACTTTCTTTTTCAAACTTTTCAACACTTCTCATAAATGTATATATTTTATCATTAGAAATATTTTTTTTTATTTTCTTTTTCAAACTTTTCAACACATCTCAGAAATGTATCTACCAGTAGTTTATCATTAGAAATATATTTTTTTATTTTCTTTTTCAAACTTTTCAACACTTCTCATAAATGTATCTACCAGTAGTTTATCATTAGAAATATATTTTTTTATTTTCTTTTTCAAACTTTTCAACATTTCTCATAAATGTATCTACCAGTAGTTTATCATTAGAAATATATTTTTTTATTTTCTTTTTCAAACTTTTCAACACATCTCATAAATGTATCTACTGTTACTTTATCATTAGAAATATATTTTTTTATTATCTTTGTCAATCTTTTCAACACTTCTCATAAATGTATCTACCGGTAGATTATCACTAGAAATATATCTTTTCATTTTCTTTTTCAAACTTTTCAACGCATTTCATAAATGTATATAGTTTATCATTAGAAATATTTTTTTTTGATTGTGAAACTTTTCAACACATTTCATAAATGTATCTTGTTTATTATTAGACATATATTTTTTATTTCCTTTTTCAAACTTTTCAACACTTCTCATAAATGTATGTAGTTTATCACTAGAAATATATCTTTTCACTTTCTTTTTCAAACTTTTCAACACCTCTCATAAATGTATCTACAGGTAGTTTCACATTAGAAATATATTTTTTTATTTTCTTTTTCAAACTTTTCAACACTTCTCATAAAGGTATCTACCAGTAGTTTACCATTAGAAATATATTTTTTTATTTTCTTTTTCAAACTTTTCAACACTTCTCATAAATGTATCTACCAGTAGTTTATCATTAGAAATATATTTTTTTATTTTCTTTTTCAAACTTTTCAACACATCTCATAAATGTATCTACCGGTAGATTATCACTAGAAATATATCTTTTCATTTTCTTTTTCAAACTTTTCAACGCATTTCATAAATGTATATAGTTTATCATTAGAAATATTTTTTTTTGATTTTGAAACTTTTCAACACATTTCATAAATGTATCTTGTTTATTATTAGACATATATTTTTTATTTCCTTTTTCAAACTATTCAACACATCTCATAAATGTATCTAGTTTATCATTAGAAATATATTTTTTTATTTTCAATCTGTAACACATCTCATAAATGTATCTACAGGTAGAGTATCACTAGAAATATATTTTTTGATTTTTCATTTTCAAACATTTCAACACATTTCATAAATGTATATAGTTTATCATTAGAAATATTTTTATTTTATTTTCTTGTTCAAACTTTTCAACATATTTCATAAATGTATATAGTTTATCACTAGAAATATATTTTATGATTTTCTTTTCCAATCTTTTCAACACATTTCATGAATCTATATAGTTTATCATTAGAAATATTTTTTTTTTATTTTCAAACTTTTCAACACATTTCATAAGTGTATATAGTTTATCAATAGAAATTAATTTTTTAAATTTTCTTTTTGAAACTTTTCAACACATTTCATAAATCTATCTAGTTTTTATCATTAGAAATATATTTTTTTGATTTTGAAACTTTTCAACATATTTCATAAATGTATCTTGTTTATTATTATACATATATTTTTTATTTCCTTTTTCACACTATTCAACACATCTCATAAATGTATCTAGTTTATCATTATAAATATATTTTTTTGATTTTCAAACTGTTCAACACATCTCATAAATGTATCTACCGGTAGTTTACCATTAAAAATATATTTTTAAATTTTCTTTTTCAATCTTTTCAACAGATCTCATAAATGTATCTACCGGCAGATTATCACTATAAATATATCTTTTTATTTTCTTTTTCAAACTTTTCAACACATCTCAGAAATGTATCTACCAGTAGTTTATCATTAGAAATATATTTTTTTATTTTCTTTTTCAAACTTTTCAACACTTCTCATAAATGTATCTACCAGTAGTTTATCATTAGAAATATATTTTTATTTTCTTTTTCAAACTTTTCAACACATCTCATAAATGTATCTACTGGTAGTTTATCATTAGAAATATATTTTTTTATTATCTTTTTCAATCTTTTCAACACTTCTCATAAATGTATCTACCGGTAGATTATCACTAGAAATATATTTTTTTATTTTCTTTTTCAAACTTTTCAACACATTTCATAAATGTATATAGTTTATCATTAGAAATATTTTTTTTTTATTTTCTTTTTTAAACTTTTCAGCACATTTCATAAATGTATCTAGTTTATCATAAGAAATATATTTTTTTTAAATTTCAAACTTTTCAACACATCTCATAAATGTATCTACCAGTAGATTATCACTAGAAATATATCTTTTCATTTTCTTTTTCAAACTTTTCATATATGTATATAGTTTATCATTAGAAATATTTTTTTTTTATTTTCAAACTTTTCAACACATTTCATAAGTGTATATAGTTTATCAATAGAAATTAATTTTTTAATTTTCTTTTTGAAACTTTTAAACACATTTCATAAATGTATCTTGTTTATTATTAAACAAATATTTTTTATTTCCTTTTTCAAACTATTCAACACATCTCATAAATGTATCTAGTTTATCATTAGAAATATATTTTTTGATTTTCAATCTGTAACACATCTCATAAATGTATCTACCGGTAGAGTATCACTAGAAATATATTTTTTGATTTTTCATTTTCAAACTTTTCAACACATTTCATAAATTTATATAGTTTATCACTAGAAATATATCTTTTCATTTTCTTTTTCAAACTTTTCAACACATTTGATAAATGTATATAGTTTATTATTAGAAATATTTTTTTTAAATTTTCTTGTTCAAACTTTTCAACACATTTCATACATGTATTTAATTTATCATTAGAAACATATTTCTTTGATTTTGAAACTTTTCAACATATTTCAGCAATGTATCTAGTTTATCATAAGAAATATATTTTTTTTAAATTTCAAACTTTTCAACACATCTCATAAATGTATCTACCAGTAGATTATCACTAGAAATATATCTTTTCATTTTCTTTTTCAAACTTTTCATAAATGTATATAGTTTATCATTAGAAATATTTTTTTTTTATTTTCAAACTTTTCAACACATTTCATAAGTGTATATAGTTTATCAATAGAAATTAATTTTTTAATTTTCTTTTTGAAACTTTTAAACACATTTCATAAATGTATCTTGTTTATTATTATACATATATTTTTTATTTCCTTTTTCAAACTATTCAACACATCTCATAAATGTATCTAGTTTATCATTAGAAATATATTTTTTGATTTTCAATCTGTAACACATCTCATAAATGTATCTACCGGTAGAGTATCACTAGAAATATATTTTTTGATTTTTCATTTTCAAACTTTTCAACACATTTCATAAATTTATATAGTTTATCACTAGAAATATATCTTTTCATTTTCTTTTTCAAACTTTTCAACACATTTGATAAATGTATATAGTTTATCATTAGAAATATTTTTTTTAAATTTTCTTGTTCAAACTTTTCAACACATTTCATAAATGTATTTAATTTATCATTAGAAACATATTTCTTTGATTTTGAAACTTTTCAACATATTTCAGCAATGTATCTAGTTTATCATTAGAAATATATTTTTTTATTTTCTTTTTCAAACTTTTCAACACATCTCATAAATGTATCTACCGGTAGTTTATCATTAGAAATATATTTTTTAATTATCTTTTTCAATCTTTTCAACACTTCTCATAAATGTATCTACCGGCAGTTTACCATTAAAAATATATTTTTAAATTTTCTTTTTCAATCTTTTCAACACATCTCATAAATGTATCTACCGGCAGATTATCACTAGAAACATATCTTTTCATTTTCTTTTTCAAACTTTTCAACACATTTCAGAAATGTATTTAATTTATCATTAGAAAAATATTTCTTTGATTTTGAAACTTTTCAACACATTTCAGCAATGTATCTAGTTTATCATTAGAAATATATTTTTTTATTTTCTTTTTCAAACTTTTCAACACATCTCATAAATGTATCTACCGGTAGATTATCACTAGAAATATATCTTTTCATTTTCTTTCTCAAACTTTTCAACACATTTCATGAATGTATATAGTTTATCATTAGAAATATATTTTTTTAATTTTCTTGTTCAAACTTTTCAACATATTTCATAAATGTATCTAGTTTATCATTAGAAATATATTGTTTTGATTTTCAAACTTTTCAACACATTTCATAAATGTATCTAGTTTATCATTAGAAATATATTTTCTTTAAATTTCAAATTTTCAACACATTTCATAAATGTATGTAGTTTATCACTAGAAATATATCTTTTCACTTTCTTTTTCAAACTTTTCAACACTTCTCATAAATGTATATATTTTATCATTAGAAATATTTTTTTTTATTTTCTTTTTCAAACTTTTCAACACATCTCAGAAATGTATCTACCAGTAGTTTATCATTAGAAATATATTTTTTTATTTTCTTTTTCAAACTTTTCAACACTTCTCATAAATGTATCTACCAGTAGTTTATCATTAGAAATATATTTTTTTATTTTCTTTTTCAAACTTTTCAACACTTCTCATAAATGTATCTACCAGTAGTTTATCATTAGAAATATATTTTTTTATTTTCTTTTTCAAACTTTTCAACACATCTCATAAATGTATCTACTGTTACTTTATCATTAGAAATATATTTTTTTATTATCTTTGTCAATCTTTTCAACACTTCTCATAAATGTATCTACCGGTAGATTATCACTAGAAATATATCTTTTCATTTTCTTTTTCAAACTTTTCAACGCATTTCATAAATGTATATAGTTTATCATTAGAAATATTTTTTTTTGATTGTGAAACTTTTCAACACATTTCATAAATGTATCTTGTTTATTATTAGACATATATTTTTTATTTCCTTTTTCAAACTTTTCAAAACATCTCATAAATGTATCTACCGGTAGATTATCACTAGAAATATATCTTTTCATTTTCTTTCTCAAACTTTTCAACACATTTCATGAATGTATATAGTTTATCATTATAAATATATTTTTTAAATTTTCTTGTTCAAACTTTTCAACATATTTCATAAATGTATCTAGTTTATCATTAGAAATATATTGTTTTGATTTTCAAATTTTTCAACACATTTCATAAATGTATCTAGTTTATCATTAGAAATATATTTTCTTTAAATTTCAAACTTTTCAACACATTTCATAAATGTATGTAGTTTATCACTAGAAATATATCTTTTCACTTTCTTTTTCAAACTTTTCAACACCTCTCATAAATGTATATAGTTTATCATTAGAAATATTTGTTTTTATTTTATTTTTCAAACTTTTCAACACATCTCATAAATGTATCTACCGGTAGATTATCACTAGAAATATATCTTTTCATTTTCTTTCTCAAACTTTTCAACACATTTCATGAATGTATATAGTTTATCATTAGAAATATATTTTTTTAATTTTCTTGTTCAAACTTTTCAACATATTTCATAAATGTATCTAGTTTATCATTAGAAATATATTGTTTTGATTTTCAAACTTTTCAACACATTTCATAAATGTATCTAGTTTATCATTAGAAATATATTTTCTTTAAATTTCAAATTTTCAACACATTTCATAAATGTATGTAGTTTATCACTAGAAATATATCTTTTCACTTTCTTTTTCAAACTTTTCAACACTTCTCATAAATGTATATATTTTATCATTAGAAATATTTTTTTTTATTTTCTTTTTCAAACTTTTCAACACATCTCAGAAATGTATCTACCAGTAGTTTATCATTAGAAATATATTTTTTTATTTTCTTTTTCAAACTTTTCAACACTTCTCATAAATGTATCTACCAGTAGTTTATCATTAGAAATATATTTTTTTATTTTCTTTTTCAAACTTTTCAACATTTCTCATAAATGTATCTACCAGTAGTTTATCATTAGAAATATATTTTTTTATTTTCTTTTTCAAACTTTTCAACACATCTCATAAATGTATCTACTGTTACTTTATCATTAGAAATATATTTTTTTATTATCTTTGTCAATCTTTTCAACACTTCTCATAAATGTATCTACCGGTAGATTATCACTAGAAATATATCTTTTCATTTTCTTTTTCAAACTTTTCAACGCATTTCATAAATGTATATAGTTTATCATTAGAAATATTTTTTTTTGATTGTGAAACTTTTCAACACATTTCATAAATGTATCTTGTTTATTATTTGACATATATTTTTTATTTCCTTTTTCAAACTTTTCAACACTTCTCATAAATGTATGTAGTTTATCACTAGAAATATATCTTTTCACTTTCTTTTTCAAACTTTTCAACACCTCTCATAAATGTATCTACAGGTAGTTTCACATTAGAAATATATTTTTTTATTTTCTTTTTCAAACTTTTCAACACTTCTCATAAAGGTATCTACCAGTAGTTTACCATTAGAAATATATTTTTTTATTTTCTTTTTCAAACTTTTCAACACTTCTCATAAATGTATCTACCAGTAGTTTATCATTAGAAATATATTTTTTTATTTTCTTTTTCAAACTTTTCAACACATCTCATAAATGTATCTACCGGTAGATTATCACTAGAAATATATCTTTTCATTTTCTTTTTCAAACTTTTCAACGCATTTCATAAATGTATATAGTTTATCATTAGAAATATTTTTTTTTGATTTTGAAACTTTTCAACACATTTCATAAATGTATCTTGTTTATTATTAGACATATATTTTTTATTTCCTTTTTCAAACTATTCAACACATCTCATAAATGTATCTAGTTTATCATTAGAAATATATTTTTTTTATTTTCAATCTGTAACACATCTCATAAATGTATCTACAGGTAGAGTATCACTAGAAATATATTTTTTGATTTTTCATTTTCAAACATTTCAACACATTTCATAAATGTATATAGTTTATCATTAGAAATATTTTTATTTTATTTTCTTGTTCAAACTTTTCAACATATTTCATAAATGTATATAGTTTATCACTAGAAATATATTTTATGATTTTCTTTTCCAATCTTTTCAACACATTTCATGAATCTATATAGTTTATCATTAGAAATATTTTTTTTTTATTTTCAAACTTTTCAACACATTTCATAAGTGTATATAGTTTATCAATAGAAATTAATTTTTTAAATTTTCTTTTTGAAACTTTTCAACACATTTCATAAATCTATCTAGTTTTTATCATTAGAAATATATTTTTTTGATTTTGAAACTTTTCAACATATTTCATAAATGTATCTTGTTTATTATTATACATATATTTTTTATTTCCTTTTTCACACTATTCAACACATCTCATAAATGTATCTAGTTTATCATTATAAATATATTTTTTTGATTTTCAAACTGTTCAACACATCTCATAAATGTATCTACCGGTAGTTTACCATTAAAAATATATTTTTAAATTTTCTTTTTCAATCTTTTCAACAGATCTCATAAATGTATCTACCGGCAGATTATCACTATAAATATATCTTTTTATTTTCTTTTTCAAACTTTTCAACACATCTCAGAAATGTATCTACCAGTAGTTTATCATTAGAAATATATTTTTTTATTTTCTTTTTCAAACTTTTCAACACTTCTCATAAATGTATCTACCAGTAGTTTATCATTAGAAATATATTTTTATTTTCTTTTTCAAACTTTTCAACACATCTCATAAATGTATCTACTGGTAGTTTATCATTAGAAATATATTTTTTTATTATCTTTTTCAATCTTTTCAACACTTCTCATAAATGTATCTACCGGTAGATTATCACTAGAAATAAATTTTTTTATTTTCTTTTTCAAACTTTTCAACACATTTCATAAATGTATATAGTTTATCATTAGAAATATTTTTTTTTTATTTTCTTTTTTAAACTTTTCAGCACATTTCATAAATGTATCTAGTTTATCATAAGAAATATATTTTTTTTAAATTTCAAACTTTTCAACACATCTCATAAATGTATCTACCAGTAGATTATCACTAGAAATATATCTTTTCATTTTCTTTTTCAAACTTTTCATATATGTATATAGTTTATCATTAGAAATATTTTTTTAATTTTCTTTTTGAAACTTTTCAACACATTTCATAAGTGTATATAGTTTATCAATAGAAATTAATTTTTTAATTTTCTTTTTGAAACTTTTAAACACATTTCATAAATGTATCTTGTTTATTATTATACATATATTTTTTATTTCCTTTTTCAAACTATTCAACACATCTCATAAATGTATCTAGTTTATCATTAGAAATATATTTTTTGATTTTCAATCTGTAACACATCTCATAAATGTATCTACCGGTAGAGTATCACTAGAAATATATTTTTTGATTTTTCATTTTCAAACTTTTCAACACATTTCATAAATTTATATAGTTTATCACTAGAAATATATCTTTTCATTTTCTTTTTCAAACTTTTCAACACATTTGATAAATGTATATAGTTTATCATTAGAAATATTTTTTTTAAATTTTCTTGTTCAAACTTTTCAACACATTTCATACATGTATTTAATTTATCATTAGAAACATATTTCTTTGATTTTGAAACTTTTCAACATATTTCAGCAATGTATCTAGTTTATCATAAGAAATATATTTTTTTTAAATTTCAAACTTTTCAACACATCTCATAAATGTATCTACCAGTAGATTATCACTAGAAATATATCTTTTCATTTTCTTTTTCAAACTTTTCATAAATGTATATAGTTTATCATTAGAAATATTTTTTTTTTATTTTCAAACTTTTCAACACATTTCATAAGTGTATATAGTTTATCAATAGAAATTAATTTTTTAATTTTCTTTTTGAAACTTTTAAACACATTTCATAAATGTATCTTGTTTATTATTATACATATATTTTTTATTTCCTTTTTCAAACTATTCAACACATCTCATAAATGTATCTAGGTTATCATTAGAAATATATTTTTTGATTTTCAATCTGTAACACATCTCATAAATGTATCTACCGGTAGAGTATCACTAGAAATATATTTTTTGATTTTTCATTTTCAAACTTTTCAACACATTTCATAAATTTATATAGTTTATCACTAGAAATATATCTTTTCATTTTCTTTTTCAAACTTTTCAACACATTTGATAAATGTATATAGTTTATCATTAGAAATATTTTTTTTAAATTTTCTTGTTCAAACTTTTCAACACATTTCATAAATGTATTTAATTTATCATTAGAAACATATTTCTTTGATTTTGAAACTTTTCAACATATTTCAGCAATGTATCTAGTTTATCATTAGAAATATATTTTTTTATTTTCTTTTTCAAACTTTTCAACACATCTCATAAATGTATCTACCGGTAATTTATCATTAGAAATATATTTTTTTATTATCTTTTTCAATCTTTTCAACACTTCTCATAAATGTATCTACCGGCAGTTTACCATTAAAAATATATTTTTAAATTTTCTTTTTCAATCTTTTCAACACATCTCATAAATGTATCTACCGGCAGATTATCACTAGAAACATATCTTTTCATTTTCTTTTTCAAACTTTTCAACACATTTCAGAAATGTATTTAATTTATCATTAGAAAAATATTTCTTTGATTTTGAAACTTTTCAACACATTTCAGCAATGTATCTAGTTTATCATTAGAAATATATTTTTTTATTTTCTTTTTCAAACTTTTCAACACATCTCATAAATGTATCTACCGGTAGATTATCACTAGAAATATATCTTTTCATTTTCTTTCTCAAACTTTTCAACACATTTCATGAATGTATAAAGTTTATCATTAGAAATATATTTTTTTAATTTTCTTGTTCAAACTTTTCAACATATTTCATAAATGTATCTAGTTTATCATTAGAAATATATTGTTTTGATTTTCAAACTTTTCAACACATTTCATAAATGTATCTAGTTTATCATTAGAAATATATTTTCTTTAAATTTCAAATTTTCAACACATTTCATAAATGTATGTAGTTTATCACTAGAAATATATCTTTTCACTTTCTTTTTCAAACTTTTCAACACTTCTCATAAATGTATATATTTTATCATTAGAAATATTTTTTTTTATTTTCTTTTTCAAACTTTTCAACACATCTCAGAAATGTATCTACCAGTAGTTTATCATTAGAAATATATTTTTTTATTTTCTTTTTCAAACTTTTCAACACTTCTCATAAATGTATCTACCAGTAGTTTATCATTAGAAATATATTTTTTTATTTTCTTTTTCAAACTTTTCAACACTTCTCATAAATGTATCTACCAGTAGTTTATCATTAGAAATATATTTTTTTATTTTCTTTTTCAAACTTTTCAACACATCTCATAAATGTATCTACTGTTACTTTATCATTAGAAATATATTTTTTTATTATCTTTGTCAATCTTTTCAACACTTCTCATAAATGTATCTACCGGTAGATTATCACTAGAAATATATCTTTTCATTTTCTTTTTCAAACTTTTCAACGCATTTCATAAATGTATATAGTTTATCATTAGAAATATTTTTTTTTGATTGTGAAACTTTTCAACACATTTCATAAATGTATCTTGTTTATTATTAGACATATATTTTTTATTTCCTTTTTCAAACTTTTCAAAACATCTCATAAATGTATCTACCGGTAGATTATCACTAGAAATATATCTTTTCATTTTCTTTCTCAAACTTTTCAACACATTTCATGAATGTATATAGTTTATCATTATAAATATATTTTTTAAATTTTCTTGTTCAAACTTTTCAACATATTTCATAAATGTATCTAGTTTATCATTAGAAATATATTGTTTTGATTTTCAAATTTTTCAACACATTTCATAAATGTATCTAGTTTATCATTAGAAATATATTTTCTTTAAATTTCAAACTTTTCAACACATTTCATAAATGTATGTAGTTTATCACTAGAAATATATCTTTTCACTTTCTTTTTCAAACTTTTCAACACCTCTCATAAATGTATATAGTTTATCATTAGAAATATTTGTTTTTATTTTATTTTTCAAACTTTTCAACACATCTCATAAATGTATCTACAGGTAGTTTCACATTAGAAATATATTTTTTTATTTTCTTTTTCAAACTTTTCAACACATCTCAGAAATGTATCTACCAGTAGTTTATCATTAGAAATATATTTTTTTATTTTCTTTATCAAACTTTTCAACACTTCTCATAAAGGTATCTACCAGTAGTTTATCATTAGAAATATATTTTTTTATTTTCTTTTTCAAACTTTTCAACACTTCTCATAAATGTATCTACCAGTAGTTTATCATTAGAAATATATTTTTTTATTTTCTTTTTCAAACTTTTCAACACATCTCATAAATGTATCTACCGGTAGATTATCACTAGAAATATATCTTTTCATTTTCTTTTTCAAACTTTTCAACGCATTTCATAAATGTATATAGTTTATCATTAGAAATATTTTTTTTTGATTTTGAAACTTTTCAACACATTTCATAAATGTATCTTGTTTATTATTAGACATATATTTTTTATTTCCTTTTTCAAACTATTCAACACATCTCATAAATGTATCTAGTTTATCATTAGAAATATATTTTTTTTATTTTCAATCTGTAACACATCTCATAAATGTATCTACAGGTAGAGTATCACTAGAAATATATTTTTTGATTTTTCATTTTCAAACATTTCAACACATTTCATAAATGTATATAGTTTATCATTAGAAATATTTTTATTTTATTTTCTTGTTCAAACTTTTCAACATATTTCATAAATGTATATAGTTTATCACTAGAAATATATTTTATGATTTTCTTTTCCAAACTTTTCAACACATTTCATAAATGTATCTAGTTTATCAATAGAAATGTATTTTTTGATTTTCAAACTTTTCAACACATTTCATAAGTGTATATAGTGTATCAATAGAAATTTATTTTTTGATTTTCTTTTTCAAACTTTTCAAGACATTTCATAAATGTATCTTGTTTATTATTATACATATATTTTTTATTTCCTTTTTCACACTATTCAACACATCTCATAAATGTATCTAGTTTATCATTAGAAATATATTTTTTTATTTTCTTTTTCAAACTTTTCAACACATCTCATAAATGTATCTACCGGTAGTTTATCATTAGAATTACATTTTTTAATTTTCTTTTTCAAACTTTTCAACACATCTCATAAATGTATCTACCGGTAGATTATCACTAGAAATATATCTTTTCATTTTCTTTCTCAAACTTTTCAACACATTTCATGAATGTATATAGTTTATCATTAGAAATATATTTTTATAATTTTCTTGTTCAAACTTTTCAACATATTTCATAAATGTATCTAGTTTATCATTAGAAATATATTGTGTTGCTTTTCAAACTTTTCAACACATTTCATAAATGTATCTAGTTTATCATTAGAAATATTTTTTCTTTAAATTTCAAACTTTTCAACACATTTCATAAATGTATGTAGTTTATCACTAGAAATATATCTTTTCACTTTCTTTTTCAAACTTTTCAACACTTCTCATAAATGTATATAGTTTATCATTAGAAATATTTTTTTTTATTTTCTTTTTCAAACTGTTCAACACATCTCATAAATGTATCTACCGGTAGTTTACCATTAAAAATATATTTTTTTATTTTCTTTTTCAATCTTTTCAACACATCTCATAAATGTATCTACCAGTAGATTATCACTAGAAATATATCTTTTCATTTTCTTTCTCAAACTTTTCAACACATTTCATGAATGTATATAGTTTATCATAAGAAATATATTTTTTTTAAAATTTCAAACTTTTCAACACATCTCATAAATGTATCTACAGGTAGTTTATCATTAGAAATATATTTTTTTATTTTTTTTTTCAAACTTTTCAACACATCTCAGAAATGTATCTACCAGTAGTTTATCATTAGAAATATATTTTTTTATTTTCTTTTTCAAACTTTTCAACACTTCTCATAAATGTATCTACCAGTAGTTTATCATTAGAAATATATTTGTTCAACCAGTAGTTTATTATTAGAAATATATTTTTTTATTTTCTTTTTCAAACTTTTCAACACATCTCATAAATGTATCTACCGGTAGTTTATCATTAGAAATAAATTTTTTTATTATCTTTTTCAATCTTTTCAACACATTTCATGAATGTATATAGTTTATCATTAGAAATATTTTTTTTTTATTTTCAAACTTTTCAACACATTTCATAAGTGTATATAGTTTATCAATAGAAATTAATTTTTTAAATTTTCTTTTTGAAACTTTTCAACACATTTCATAAATCTATCTAGTTTTTATCATTAGAAATATATTTTTTTGATTTTGAAACTTTTCAACACATTTCATAAATGTACCGTATCTTGTTTATTATTAGACATATTTTTTATTTCCTTTTTCAAACTATTCAACACATCTCATAAATGTATCTAGTTTATCATTAGAAATATATTTTTTGATTTTCAATCTGTAAAACATCTCATAAATGTATCTACCGGTAGAGTATCACTAGAAATATATTTTTTGATTTTCATTTTCAAACTTTTCAACACATTTCATAAATGTATATAGTTTATCATTAGAAATATATTTTTTTATTTTCTTTTTCATTCTTTTCAACACTTCTCATAAATGTATCTACCGGTAGATTATCACTAGAAATATATCTTTTCATTTTCTTTTTCAAACTTTTCAACGCATTTCATAAATGTATATAGTTTATCATTGAAAATATTTTTTTTTAATTTTCAAACTTTTCAACACATTTCATAAGTGTATATAGTGTACCAATAGAAATTTATTTTTTGATTTCCTTTTTCACACTATTCAACACATCTCATAAATGTATCTAGTTTATCATTAGAAATATTTTTTTTGATTTTCAAACTGTTCAACACATCTCATAAATGTATCTACCGGCAGATTATCACTAGAAATATATCTTTTCATTTTCTTTTTCAAACTTTTCAACACATTTCATAAATGTATATAGTTTATCATTAGAAATATTTTTTTAAAATTTTCTTGTTGAAACTTTTCAACACATTTCATAAATGTATTTAATTTATCATTAGAAAAATATTTCTTTGATTTTGAAACTTTTCAACACATTTCAGCAATGTATATAGTTTATCATTAGAAATATATTTTTTTAATTTTCTAGTTCAAACTTTTCAACATATTTCATAAATGTATCTAGTTTATCATTAGAAATATATTGTTTTGATTTTCAAACTTTTCAACACATTTCATAAATGTATCTAGTTTATCATTAGAAATATATTTTCTTAAAATGTCAAATTTTCAACACATTTCATAAATGTATGTAGTTTATCACTAGAAATATATCTTTTCACTTTCTTTTTCAAACTTTTCAACACTTCTCATAAATGTATATATTTTATCATTAGAAATATTTTTTTTTATTTTCTTTTTCAAACTTTTCAACACATCTCAGAAATGTATCTACCAGTAGTTTATCATTAGAAATATATTTTTTTATTTTCTTTTTGAAACTTTTCAACACTTCTCATAAATGTATCTACCAGTAGTTTATCATTAGAAATATATTTTTTTATTTTCTTTTTCAAACTTTTCAACACTTCTCATAAATGTATCTACCAGTAGTTTATCATTAGAAATATATTTTTTTATTTTCTTTTTCAAACTTTTCAACACATCTCATAAATGTATCTACTGTTACTTTATCATTAGAAATATATTTTTTTATTATCTTTGTCAATCTTTTCAACATTTCTCATAAATGTATCTACCGGTAGATTATCACTAGAAATATATCTTTTCATTTTCTTTTTCAAACTTTTCAACGCATTTCATAAATGTATATAGTTTATCATTAGAAATATTTTTTTTTGATTGTGAAACTTTTCAACACATTTCATAAATGTATCTTGTTTATTATTAGACATATGTTTTTTATTTCCTTTTTCAAACTTTTCAACACATCTCATAAATGTATCTACCGGTAGATTATCACTAGAAATATATCTTTTCATTTTCTTTCTCAAACTTTTCAACAAATTTCAAGAATGTATATAGTTTATCATTAGAAATATATTTTTTAAATTTTCTTGTTCAAACTTTTCAACATATTTCATAAATGTATCTAGTTTATCATTAGAAATATATTGTTTTGATTTTCAAATTTTTCAACACATTTCATAAATGTATCTAGTTTATCATTAGAAATATATTTTCTTTAAATTTCAAACTTTTCAACACATTTCATAAATGTATGTAGTTTATCACTAGAAATATATCTTTTCACTTTCCTTTTCAAACTTTTCAACACCTCTCATAAATGTATATAGTTTATCATTAGAAATATTTGTTTTTATTTTATTTTTCAAACTTTTCAACACATCTCATAAATGTATCTACAGGTAGTTTCACATTAGAAATATATTTTTTTATTTTCTTTTTCAAACTTTTCAACACATCTCATAAATGTATCTACCAGTAGTTTATCATTAGAAATATATTTTTTTATTTTCTTTATCAAACTTTTCAACACTTCTCATAAAGGTATCTACCAGTAGTTTATCATTAGAAATATATTTTTTTATTTTCTTTTTCAAACTTTTCAACACTTCTCATAAATGTATCTACCAGTAGTTTATCATTAGAAATATATTTTTTTATTTTCTTTTTCAAACTTTTCAACACATCTCATAAATGTATCTACCGGTAGATTATCACTAGAAATATATCTTTTCATTTTCTTTTTCAAACTTTTCAACGCATTTCATAAATGTATATAGTTTATCATTAGAAATATTTTTTTTTGATTTTGAAACTTTTCAACACATTTCATAAATGTATCTTGTTTATTATTAGACATATATTTTTTATTTCCTTTTTCAAACTATTCAACACATCTCATAAATGTATCTAGTTTATCATTAGAAATATATTTTTTTTATTTTCAATCTGTAACACATCTCATAAATGTATCTACAGGTAGAGTATCACTAGAAATATATTTTGATTTTTCATTTTCAAACATTTCAACACATTTCATAAATGTATATAGTTTATCATTAGAAATATTTTTATTTTATTTTCTTGTTCAAACTTTTCAACATATTTCATAAATGTATATAGTTTATCACTAGAAATATATTTTATGATTTTCTTTTCCAAACCTTTCAACACATTTCATAAATGTATCTAGTTTATCATTAGAAATGTATTTTTTGATTTTCAAACTTTTCAACACATTTCATAAGTGTATATAGTGTATCAATAGAAATTTATTTTTCATTTTCTTTTTCAATCTTTTCAACACATCTCATAAATGTATCTACCGGCAGATTATCACTAGAAATATATCTTTTCATTTTCTTTTTCAAACTTTTCAACACATTTCATAAATGTATATAGTTTATCATTAGAAATATTTTTTTAAAATTTTCTTGTTGAAACTTTTCAACACATTTCATAAATGTATTTAATTTATCATTAGAAAAATATTTCTTTGATTTTGAAACTTTTCAACACATTTCAGCAATGTATATAGTTTATCATTAGAAATATATTTTTTTAATTTTCTAGTTCAAACTTTTCAACATATTTCATAAATGTATCTAGTTTATCATTAGAAATATATTGTTTTGATTTTCAAACTTTTCAACACATTTCATAAATGTATCTAGTTTATCATTAGAAATATATTTTCTTTAAATGTCAAATTTTCAACACATTTCATAAATGTATGTAGTTTATCACTAGAAATATATCTTTTCACTTTCTTTTTCAAACTTTTCAACACTTCTCATAAATGTATATATTTTATCATTAGAAATATTTTTTTTTATTTTCTTTTTCAAACTTTTCAACACATCTCAGAAATGTATCTACCAGTAGTTTATCATTAGAAATATATTTTTTTATTTTCTTTTTGAAACTTTTCAACACTTCTCATAAATGTATCTACCAGTAGTTTATCATTAGAAATATATTTTTTTATTTTCTTTTTCAAACTTTTCAACACTTCTCATAAATGTATCTACCAGTAGTTTATCATTAGAAATATATTTTTTTATTTTCTTTTTCAAACTTTTCAACACATCTCATAAATGTATCTACTGTTACTTTATCATTAGAAATATATTTTTTTATTATCTTTGTCAATCTTTTCAACATTTCTCATAAATGTATCTACCGGTAGATTATCACTAGAAATATATCTTTTCATTTTCTTTTTCAAACTTTTCAACGCATTTCATAAATGTATATAGTTTATCATTAGAAATATTTTTTTTTGATTGTGAAACTTTTCAACACATTTCATAAATGTATCTTGTTTATTATTAGACATATGTTTTTTATTTCCTTTTTCAAACTTTTCAACACATCTCATAAATGTATCTACCGGTAGATTATCACTAGAAATATATCTTTTCATTTTCTTTTTCAAACTTTTCAACAAATTTCAAGAATGTATATAGTTTATCATTAGAAATATATTTTTTAAATTTTCTTGTTCAAACTTTTCAACATATTTCATAAATGTATCTAGTTTATCATTAGAAATATATTGTTTTGATTTTCAAATTTTTCAACACATTTCATAAATGTATCTAGTTTATCATTAGAAATATATTTTCTTTAAATTTCAAACTTTTCAACACATTTCATAAATGTATGTAGTTTATCACTAGAAATATATCTTTTCACTTTCCTTTTCAAACTTTTCAACACCTCTCATAAATGTATATAGTTTATCATTAGAAATATTTGTTTTTATTTTATTTTTCAAACTTTTCAACACATCTCATAAATGTATCTACAGGTAGTTTCACATTAGAAATATATTTTTTTATTTTCTTTTTCAAACTTTTCAACACATCTCATAAATGTATCTACCAGTAGTTTATCATTAGAAATATATTTTTTTATTTTCTTTATCAAACTTTTCAACACTTCTCATAAAGGTATCTACCAGTAGTTTATCATTAGAAATATATTTTTTTATTTTCTTTTTCAAACTTTTCAACACTTCTCATAAATGTATCTACCAGTAGTTTATCATTAGAAATATATTTTTTTATTTTCTTTTTCAAACTTTTCAACACATCTCATAAATGTATCTACCGGTAGATTATCACTAGAAATATATCTTTTCATTTTCTTTTTCAAACTTTTCAACGCATTTCATAAATGTATATAGTTTATCATTAGAAATATTTTTTTTTGATTTTGAAACTTTTCAACACATTTCATAAATGTATCTTGTTTATTATTAGACATATATTTTTTATTTCCTTTTTCAAACTATTCAACACATCTCATAAATGTATCTAGTTTATCATTAGAAATATATTTTTTTTATTTTCAATCTGTAACACATCTCATAAATGTATCTACAGGTAGAGTATCACTAGAAATATATTTTGATTTTTCATTTTCAAACATTTCAACACATTTCATAAATGTATATAGTTTATCATTAGAAATATTTTTATTTTATTTTCTTGTTCAAACTTTTCAACATATTTCATAAATGTATATAGTTTATCACTAGAAATATATTTTATGATTTTCTTTTCCAAACCTTTCAACACATTTCATAAATGTATCTAGTTTATCATTAGAAATGTATTTTTTGATTTTCAAACTTTTCAACACATTTCATAAGTGTATATAGTGTATCAATAGAAATTTATTTTTCATTTTCTTTTTCAAACTTTTCAAGACATTTCATAAATGTATCTTGTTTATTATTAGACATATGTTTTTTATTTCCTTTTTCAAACTTTTCAACACATCTCATAAATGTATCTACCGGTAGATTATCACTAGAAATATATCTTTTCATTTTCTTTCTCAAACTTTTCAACAAATTTCAAGAATGTATATAGTTTATCATTAGAAATATATTTTTTAAATTTTCTTGTTCAAACTTTTCAACATATTTCATAAATGTATCTAGTTTATCATTAGAAATATATTGTTTTGATTTTCAAATTTTTCAACACATTTCATAAATGTATCTAGTTTATCATTAGAAATATATTTTCTTTAAATTTCAAACTTTTCAACACATTTCATAAATGTATGTAGTTTATCACTAGAAATATATCTTTTCACTTTCCTTTTCAAACTTTTCAACACCTCTCATAAATGTATATAGTTTATCATTAGAAATATTTGTTTTTATTTTATTTTTCAAACTTTTCAACACATCTCATAAATGTATCTACAGGTAGTTTCACATTAGAAATATATTTTTTTATTTTCTTTTTCAAACTTTTCAACACATCTCATAAATGTATCTACCAGTAGTTTATCATTAGAAATATATTTTTTTATTTTCTTTATCAAACTTTTCAACACTTCTCATAAAGGTATCTACCAGTAGTTTATCATTAGAAATATATTTTTTTATTTTCTTTTTCAAACTTTTCAACACTTCTCATAAATGTATCTACCAGTAGTTTATCATTAGAAATATATTTTTTTATTTTCTTTTTCAAACTTTTCAACACATCTCATAAATGTATCTACCGGTAGATTATCACTAGAAATATATCTTTTCATTTTCTTTTTCAAACTTTTCAACGCATTTCATAAATGTATATAGTTTATCATTAGAAATATTTTTTTTTGATTTTGAAACTTTTCAACACATTTCATAAATGTATCTTGTTTATTATTAGACATATATTTTTTATTTCCTTTTTCAAACTATTCAACACATCTCATAAATGTATCTAGTTTATCATTAGAAATATATTTTTTTTATTTTCAATCTGTAACACATCTCATAAATGTATCTACAGGTAGAGTATCACTAGAAATATATTTTGATTTTTCATTTTCAAACATTTCAACACATTTCATAAATGTATATAGTTTATCATTAGAAATATTTTTATTTTATTTTCTTGTTCAAACTTTTCAACATATTTCATAAATGTATATAGTTTATCACTAGAAATATATTTTATGATTTTCTTTTCCAAACCTTTCAACACATTTCATAAATGTATCTAGTTTATCATTAGAAATGTATTTTTTGATTTTCAAACTTTTCAACACATTTCATAAGTGTATATAGTGTATCAATAGAAATTTATTTTTCATTTTCTTTTTCAAACTTTTCAAGACATTTCATAAATGTATCTTGTTTATTATTAGACATATGTTTTTTATTTCCTTTTTCAAACTATTCAACACATCTCATAAATGTATCTAGTTTATCATTAGAAATATATTTTTTTTATTTTCAATCTGTAACACATCTCATAAATGTATCTACAGGTAGAGTATCACTAGAAATATATTTTTTGATTTTTCATTTTCAAACATTTCAACACATTTCATAAATGTATATAGTTTATCATTAGAAATATTTTTATTTTATTTTCTTGATCAAACTTTTCAACATATTTCATAAATGTATATAGTTTATCACTAGAAATATATTTTATGATTTTCTTTTCCAATCTTTTCAACACATTTCATGAATCTATATAGTTTATCATTAGAAATATTTTTTTTTTATTTTCAAACTTTTCAACACATTTCATAAGTGTATATAGTTTATCAATAGAAATTAATTTTTTAAATTTTCTTTTTGAAACTTTTCAACACATTTCATAAATCTATCTAGTTTTTATCATTAGAAATATATTTTTTTGATTTTGAAACTTTTCAACATATTTCATAAATGTATCTTGTTTATTATTATACATATATTTTTTATTTCCTTTTTCACACTATTCAACACATCTCATAAATGTATCTAGTTTATCATTATAAATATATTTTTTTGATTTTCAAACTGTTCAACACATCTCATAAATGTATCTACCGGTAGTTTACCATTAAAAATATATTTTTAAATTTTCTTTTTCAATCTTTTCAACAGATCTCATAAATGTATCTACCGGCAGATTATCACTATAAATATATCTTTTTATTTTCTTTTTCAAACTTTTCAACACATCTCAGAAATGTATCTACCAGTAGTTTATCATTAGAAATATATTTTTTTATTTTCTTTTTCAAACTTTTCAACACTTCTCATAAATGTATCTACCAGTAGTTTATCATTAGAAATATATTTTTATTTTCTTTTTCAAACTTTTCAACACATCTCATAAATGTATCTACTGGTAGTTTATCATTAGAAATATATTTTTTTATTATCTTTTTCAATCTTTTCAACACTTCTCATAAATGTATCTACCGGTAGATTATCACTAGAAATAAATTTTTTTATTTTCTTTTTCAAACTTTTCAACACATTTCATAAATGTATATAGTTTATCATTAGAAATATTTTTTTTTTATTTTCTTTTTTAAACTTTTCAGCACATTTCATAAATGTATCTAGTTTATCATAAGAAATATATTTTTTTTAAATTTCAAACTTTTCAACACATCTCATAAATGTATCTACCAGTAGATTATCACTAGAAATATATCTTTTCATTTTCTTTTTCAAACTTTTCATATATGTATATAGTTTATCATTAGAAATATTTTTTTAATTTTCTTTTTGAAACTTTTCAACACATTTCATAAGTGTATATAGTTTATCAATAGAAATTAATTTTTTAATTTTCTTTTTGAAACTTTTAAACACATTTCATAAATGTATCTTGTTTATTATTATACATATATTTTTTATTTCCTTTTTCAAACTATTCAACACATCTCATAAATGTATCTAGTTTATCATTAGAAATATATTTTTTGATTTTCAATCTGTAACACATCTCATAAATGTATCTACCGGTAGAGTATCACTAGAAATATATTTTTTGATTTTTCATTTTCAAACTTTTCAACACATTTCATAAATTTATATAGTTTATCACTAGAAATATATCTTTTCATTTTCTTTTTCAAACTTTTCAACACATTTGATAAATGTATATAGTTTATCATTAGAAATATTTTTTTTAAATGTTCTTGTTCAAACTTTTCAACACATTTCATACATGTATTTAATTTATCATTAGAAACATATTTCTTTGATTTTGAAACTTTTCAACATATTTCAGCAATGTATCTAGTTTATCATAAGAAATATATTTTTTTTAAATTTCAAACTTTTCAACACATCTCATAAATGTATCTACCAGTAGATTATCACTAGAAATATATCTTTTCATTTTCTTTTTCAAACTTTTCATAAATGTATATAGTTTATCATTAGAAATATTTTTTTTTTATTTTCAAACTTTTCAACACATTTCATAAGTGTATATAGTTTATCAATAGAAATTAATTTTTTAATTTTCTTTTTGAAACTTTTAAACACATTTCATAAATGTATCTTGTTTATTATTATACATATATTTTTTATTTCCTTTTTCAAACTATTCAACACATCTCATAAATGTATCTAGGTTATCATTAGAAATATATTTTTTGATTTTCAATCTGTAACACATCTCATAAATGTATCTACCGGTAGAGTATCACTAGAAATATATTTTTTGATTTTTCATTTTCAACCTTTTCAACACATTTCATAAATTTATATAGTTTATCACTAGAAATATATCTTTTCATTTTCTTTTTCAAACTTTTCAACACATTTGATAAATGTATATAGTTTATCATTAGAAATATTTTTTTTAAATTTTCTTGTTCAAACTTTTCAACACATTTCATAAATGTATTTAATTTATCATTAGAAACATATTTCTTTGATTTTGAAACTTTTCAACATATTTCAGCAATGTATCTAGTTTATCATTAGAAATATATTTTTTTATTTTCTTTTTCAAACTTTTCAACACATCTCATAAATGTATCTACCGGTAGTTTATCATTATAAATATATTTTTTTATTATCTTTTTCAATCTTTTCAACACTTCTCATAAATGTATCTACCGGCAGTTTACCATTAAAAATATATTTTTAAATTTTCTTTTTCAATCTTTTCAACACATCTCATAAATGTATCTACCGGCAGATTATCACTAGAAACATATCTTTTCATTTTCTTTTTCAAACTTTTCAACACATTTCAGAAATGTATTTAATTTATCATTAGAAAAATATTTCTTTGATTTTGAAACTTTTCAACACATTTCAGCAATGTATCTAGTTTATCATTAGAAATATATTTTTTTATTTTCTTTTTCAAACTTTTCAACACATCTCATAAATGTATCTACCGGTAGATTATCACTAGAAATATATCTTTTCATTTTCTTTCTCAAACTTTTCAACACATTTCATGAATGTATATAGTTTATCATTAGAAATATATTTTTTTAATTTTCTTGTTCAAACTTTTCAACATATTTCATAAATGTATCTAGTTTATCATTAGAAATATATTGTTTTGATTTTCAAACTTTTCAACACATTTCATAAATGTATCTAGTATACATTTATCATTATCATTAAAAATAACATTTAAATTTATCATTAGAAATATTTTTTCTTTAAATTTCAAACTTTTCAACACATTTCATAAATGTATGTAGTTTATCATTAGAAATATTTTTTTTTATTTTCTTTTTCAAACTTTTCAACACATCTCATAAATGTATATACCGGTAGTTTATCATTAGAAATATATTTTTTTATTATCTTTTTCAATCTTTTCAACACTTCTTATAAATGTATCGAGTTTATCATAAGAAATATATTTTTTTTTAAATTTCAAACTTTTCAACACATCTCATAAATGTATCTACCAGTAGATTATCACTAGAAATATATCTTTTCATTTTCTTTTTCAAACTTTTCATAAATGTATATAGTTTATCATTAGAAATATTTTTTTTTATTTTCAAACTTTTCAACACATTTCATAAGTGTATATAGTTTATCAATAGAAATTAATTTTTTAATTTTCTTTTTGAAACTTTTCAACACATTTCATAAATCTATCTAGTTTTTATCATTAGAAATATATTTTTTTGATTTAGAAACTTTTCAACACATCTCATAAATGTATCTAGTTTATCATTAGAAATATATTTTTTGATTTTCAATCTGTAACACATCTCATAAATGTATCTACCGGTAGAGTATCACTAGAAATATATTTTTTTATTATCTTTGTCAATCTTTTCAACACTTCTCATAAATGTATCTACCGGTAGATTATCACTAGAAATATATCTTTTCATTTTCTTTTTCAAACTTTTCAACGCATTTCATAAATGTATATAGTTTATCATTAGAAATATTTTTTTTTTATTGTGAAACTTTTTAACACATTTCATAAATGTATCTTGTTTATTATTAGACATATATTTTTTATTTCCTTTTTCAAACTTTTCAACACATTTCATAAATGTATATAGTTTATCATTAGAAATATTTTTTTTTAATTTTCTTGTTCAAACTTTTCAACATATTTCATAAATGAATATAGTTTATCACTACAAATATATTTTTTTATTTTCTTTTCCAAACTTTTCAACACATTTCAGAAATGTATCTAGTTTATCATTAGAAATGTATTTTTTGATTTTCAAACTTTTCAACACATATCATAAGTGTATATAGTGTATCAATAGAAATTTATTTTTTCATTTTCTTTTTCAAACTTTTCAAGACATTTCATAAATGTATCTTGTTTATTATTATACATATATTTTTTATTTCCTTTTTCACACTATTCAACACATCACATAAATGTATCTAGTGTATCATTAGAAATATATTTTTTTGATTTTCAAACTGTTCAACACATCTCATAAATGTATCTACCGGTAGTTTACCATTAAAAATATATTTTTAAATTTTCTTTTTCAATCTTTTCAACACATCTCATAAATGTATCTACCGGCAGATTATCACTAGAAATATATCTTTTCATTTTCTTTTTCAAACTTTTCAACACATTTCATAAAAGTATATAGTTTATCATTAGAAATATATCTTTTCATTTTCTTTTTCAAACTTTTCAACACATTTCAGAAATGTATTTAATTTATCATTAGAAAAATATTTCTTTGATTTTGAAACTTTTCAACACATTTCAGCAATGTATCTAGTTTATCATTAGAAATATATTTTTTTATTTTCTTTTTCAAACTTTTCAACACATCTCATAAATGTATCTACCGGTAGATTATCACTAGAAATATATCTTTTCATTTTCTTTCTCAAACTTTTCAACACATTTCATGAATGTATATAGTTTATCATTAGAAATATATTTTTTTAATTTTCTTGTTCAAACTTTTCAACATATTTCATAAATGTATCTAGTTTATCATTAGAAATATATTGTTTTGATTTTCAAACTTTTCAACACATTTCATAAATGTATCTAGTTTATCATTAGAAATATATTTTCTTTAAATTTCAAATTTTCAACACTTCTCATAAATGTATATATTTTATCATTAGAAATATTTTTTTTATTTTCTTTTTCAAACTTTTCAACACATCTCAGAAATGTATCTACCAGTAGTTTATCATTAGAAATATATCTTTTCATTTTCTTTTTCAAACTTTTCAACACATTTCATAAAAGTATATAGTTTATCATTAGAAATATATCTTTTCATTTTCTTTTTCAAACTTTTCAACACATTTCAGAAATGTATTTAATTTATCATTAGAAAAATATTTCTTTGATTTTGAAACTTTTCAACACATTTCAGCAATGTATCTAGTTTATCATTAGAAATATATTTTTTTATTTTCTTTTTCAAACTTTTCAACACATCTCATAAATGTATCTACCGGTAGATTATCACTAGAAATATATCTTTTCATTTTCTTTCTCAAACTTTTCAACACATTTCATGAATGTATATAGTTTATCATTAGAAATATATTTTTTTAATTTTCTTGTTCAAACTTTTCAACATATTTCATAAATGTATCTAGTTTATCATTAGAAATATATTGTTTTGATTTTCAAACTTTTCAACACATTTCATAAATGTATCTAGTTTATCATTAGAAATATATTTTCTTTAAATTTCAAATTTTCAACACTTCTCATAAATGTATATATTTTATCATTAGAAATATTTTTTTTATTTTCTTTTTCAAACTTTTCAACACATCTCAGAAATGTATCTACCAGTAGTTTATCATTAGAAATATATTTTTTTATTTTCTTTTTCAAACTTTTCAACACTTCTCATAAATGTATCTACCGGTAGTTTATCATTAAAAATATATTTTTTTATTTTCTTTTTCAAACTTTTCAACACTTCTCATAAATGTATCTACCAGTAGTTTATCATTAGAAATATATTTTTTTATTTTCTTTTTCAAACTTTTCAACACATCTCATAAATGTATCTACCGGTAGTTTATCATTAGAAATATATTTACCGGTATTTATTATCTTTGTCAATCTTTTCAACACTTCTCATAAATGTATCTACCGGTAGATTATCACTAGAAATATATCTTTTCATTTTCTTTTTCAAACTTTTCAACGCATTTCATAAATGTATATAGTTTATCATTAGAAATATTTTTTTTTGATTGTGAAACTTTTCAACACATTTCATAAATGTATCTTGTTTATTATTAGACATATATTTTTTATTTCCGTTTTCAAACTATTCAACACATCTCATAAATGTATCTACCGGTAGATTATCACTAGAAATATATCTTTTCATTTTCTTTCTCAAACTTTTCAACACATTTCATGAATGTATATAGTTTATCATTAGAAATATATTTTTTAAATTTTCTTGTTCAAACTTTTCAACATATTTCATAAATGTATCTAGTTTATCATTAGAAATATATTGTTTTGATTTTCAAACTTTTCAACACATTTCATAAATGTATCTAGTTTATCATTAGAAATATATTTTCTTTAAATTTCAAACTTTTCAACACATTTCATAAATGTATGTAGTTTATCACTAGAAATATATCTTTTCACTTTCTTTTTCAAACTTTTCAACACCTCTCATAAATGTATATAGTTTATCATTAGAAATATTTTTTTTATTTTATTTTTCAAACTTTTCAACACTTCTCATAAATGTATCTACCAGTAGTTTATCATTAGAAATATATTTTTTTATTTTCTTTTTCAAACTTTTCAACACTTCTCATAAATGTATCTACCAGTAGTTTATCATTAGAAATATATTTTTTTATTTTCTTTTTCAAACTTTTCAACACATCTCATAAATGTATCTACCGGTAGATTATCACTAGAAATATATCTTTTCATTTTCTTTTTCAAACTTTTCAACGCATTTCATAAATGTATATAGTTTATCATTAGAAATATTTTTTTTTGATTTTGAAACTTTTCAACACATTTCATAAATGTATCTTGTTTATTATTAGACATATATTTTTTATTTTCTTTTTCAAACTATTCAACACATCTCATAAATAATGTATCTAGTTTATCATTAGAAATATATTTTTTTTATTTTCAATCTGTAACACATCTCATAAATGTATCTACAGGTAGAGTATCACTAGTAATATATTTTTTGATTTTTCATTTTCAAACATTTCAACACATTTCATAAATGTATATAGTTTATCATTAGAAATATTTTTTTTTTATTTTCTTGTTCAAACTTTTCAACATATTTCATAAATGTATATAGTTTATCACTAGAAATATATTTTATGATTTTCTTTTCCAAACTTTTCAACACATTTCATAAATGTATCTAGTTTATCATTAGAAATGTATTTTTTGATTTTCAAACTTTTCAACACATTTCATAAGTGTATATAGTGTATCAATAGAAATTTATTTTTTGATTTTCTTTTTCAAACTTTTCAAGACATTTCATAAATGTATCTTGTTTATTATTATACATATATTTTTTATTTCCTTTTTCACACTATTCAACACATCTCATAAATGTATCTAGTTTATCATTAGAAATATATTTTTTTGATTTTCAAACTGTTCAACACATCTCATAAATGTATCTACCGGTAGTTTACCATTAAAAATATATTTTTAAATTTTCTTTTTCAATCTTTTCAACACATCTCATAAATGTATCTACCGGCAGATTATCACTAGAAATATATCTTCTCATTTTCTTTTTCAAACTTTTCAACACATTTCATAAATGTATATAGTTTATCATTAGAAATATTTTTTTTTAATTTTCTTGTTCAAACTTTTCAACACATTTCATAAATGTATTTAATTTATCATTAGAAAAATATTTCTTTGATTTTGAAACTTTTCAACACATTTCAGCAATGTATCTAGTTTATCATTAGAAATAAATGTTTTTATTTTCTTTTTCAAACTTTTCAACACATCTCATAAATGTATCTACCGGTAGTTTATCATTAGAAATACATTTTTTTATTTTCTTTTTCAAACTTTTCAACACATCTCATAAATGTATCTACCGGTAGATTATCACTAGAAATATATCTTTTCATTTTCTTTCTCAAACTTTTCAACACATTTCATGAATGTATATAGTTTATCATTAGAAATATATTTTTTTAATTTTCTTGTTCAAACTTTTCAACATATTTCATAAATGTATCTAGTTTATCATTAGAAATATATTGTTTTGCTTTTCAAACTTTTCAACACATTTCATAAATGTATCTAGTATACATTTATCATTATCATTAAAAATAACATTAACATTTATCATTAGAAATATTTTTTCTTTAAATTTCAAACTTTTCAACACATTTCATAAATGTATGTAGTTTATCACTAGAAATATATCTTTTCACTTTCTTTTTCAAACTTTTCAACACTTCTCATAAATGTATATAGTTTATCATTAGAAATATTTTTTTTTATTTTCTTTTTCAAACTGTTCAACACATCTCATAAATGTATCTACCGGTAGTTTACCATTAAAAATATATTTTTAAATTTTCTTTTTCAATCTTTTCAACACATCTCATAAATGTATCTACCGGTAGATTATCACTAGAAATATATCTTTTCATTTTCTTTCTCAAACTTTTCAACACATTTCATGAATGTATATAGTTTATCATTAGAAATATATTTTTTAATTTTCTTTTTCAAACTTTTCAACACATCTCATAAATGTATCTACAGGTAGTTTATCATTAGAAATATATTTTTTTATTTTTTTTTTTCAAACTTTTCAACACATCTCAGAAATGTATCTACCAGTAGTTTATCATTAGAAATATATTTTTTTATTTTCTTTTTCAAACTTTTCAACACTTCTCATAAATGTATCTACCAGTAGTTTATCATTAGAAATATATTATTTTATTTTCTTTTTCAAACTTTTCAACACTTCTCATAAATGTATCTACCAGTAGTTTATCATTAGAAATATATTTTTTTATTTTCTTTTTCAAACTTTTCAACACATCTCATAAATGTATCTACCGGTAGTTTATCATTAGAAATAAATTTTTTTATTATCTTTTTCAATCTTTTCAACACATTTCATGAATGTATATAGTTTATCATTAGAAATATTTTTTTTTGATTTTGAAACTTTTCAACACATTTCATAAATGTATCTTGTTTATTATTAGACATATATTTTTTATTTTCTTTTTCAAACTATTCAACACATCTCATAAATAATGTATCTAGTTTATCATTAGAAATATATTTTTTTTATTTTCAATCTGTAACACATCTCATAAATGTATCTACAGGTAGAGTATCACTAGTAATATATTTTTTGATTTTTCATTTTCAAACATTTCAACACATTTCATAAATGTATATAGTTTATCATTAGAAATATTTTTTTTTTATTTTCTTGTTCAAACTTTTCAACATATTTCATAAATGTATATAGTTTATCACTAGAAATATATTTTATGATTTTCTTTTCCAAACTTTTCAACACATTTCATAAATGTATCTAGTTTATCATTAGAAATGTATTTTTTGATTTTCAAACTTTTCAACACATTTCATAAGTGTATATAGTGTATCAATAGAAATTTATTTTTTGATTTTCTTTTTCAAACTTTTCAAGACATTTCATAAATGTATCTTGTTTATTATTATACATATATTTTTTATTTCCTTTTTCACACTATTCAACACATCTCATAAATGTATCTAGTTTATCATTAGAAATATATTTTTTTGATTTTCAAACTGTTCAACACATCTCATAAATGTATCTACCGGTAGTTTACCATTAAAAATATATTTTTAAATTTTCTTTTTCAATCTTTTCAACACATCTCATAAATGTATCTACCGGCAGATTATCACTAGAAATATATCTTCTCATTTTCTTTTTCAAACTTTTCAACACATTTCATAAATGTATATAGTTTATCATTAGAAATATTTTTTTTTAATTTTCTTGTTCAAACTTTTCAACACATTTCATAAATGTATTTAATTTATCATTAGAAAAATATTTCTTTGATTTTGAAACTTTTCAACACATTTCAGCAATGTATCTAGTTTATCATTAGAAATAAATGTTTTTATTTTCTTTTTCAAACTTTTCAACACATCTCATAAATGTATCTACCGGTAGTTTATCATTAGAAATACATTTTTTTATTTTCTTTTTCAAACTTTTCAACACATCTCATAAATGTATCTACCGGTAGATTATCACTAGAAATATATCTTTTCATTTTCTTTCTCAAACTTTTCAACACATTTCATGAATGTATATAGTTTATCATTAGAAATATATTTTTTTAATTTTCTTGTTCAAACTTTTCAACATATTTCATAAATGTATCTAGTTTATCATTAGAAATATATTGTTTTGCTTTTCAAACTTTTCAACACATTTCATAAATGTATCTAGTATACATTTATCATTATCATTAAAAATAACATTAACATTTATCATTAGAAATATTTTTTCTTTAAATTTCAAACTTTTCAACACATTTCATAAATGTATGTAGTTTATCACTAGAAATATATCTTTTCACTTTCTTTTTCAAACTTTTCAACACTTCTCATAAATGTATATAGTTTATCATTAGAAATATTTTTTTTTATTTTCTTTTTCAAACTGTTCAACACATCTCATAAATGTATCTACCGGTAGTTTACCATTAAAAATATATTTTTAAATTTTCTTTTTCAATCTTTTCAACACATCTCATAAATGTATCTACCGGTAGATTATCACTAGAAATATATCTTTTCATTTTCTTTCTCAAACTTTTCAACACATTTCATGAATGTATATAGTTTATCATTAGAAATATATTTTTTAATTTTCTTTTTCAAACTTTTCAACACATCTCATAAATGTATCTACAGGTAGTTTATCATTAGAAATATATTTTTTTATTTTTTTTTTTCAAACTTTTCAACACATCTCAGAAATGTATCTACCAGTAGTTTATCATTAGAAATATATTTTTTTATTTTCTTTTTCAAACTTTTCAACACTTCTCATAAATGTATCTACCAGTAGTTTATCATTAGAAATATATTATTTTATTTTCTTTTTCAAACTTTTCAACACTTCTCATAAATGTATCTACCAGTAGTTTATCATTAGAAATATATTTTTTTATTTTCTTTTTCAAACTTTTCAACACATCTCATAAATGTATCTACCGGTAGTTTATCATTAGAAATAAATTTTTTTATTATCTTTTTCAATCTTTTCAACACATTTCATGAATGTATATAGTTTATCATTAGAAATATTTTTTTTTTATTTTCATTCTTTTCAACACATTTCATAAGTGTATATAGTTTATCAATAGAAATTAATTTTTTAAATTTTCTTTTTGAAACTTTTCAACACATTTCATAAATCTATCTAGTTTTTATCATTAGAAATATATTTTTTTGATTTTGAAACTTTTCAACACATTTCATAAATGTATCTTGTTTATTATTATACATATATTTTTTATTTCCTTTTTCACACTATTCAACACATCTCATAAATGTATCTAGTTTATCATTATAAATATATTTTTTTGATTTTCAAACTGTTCAACACATCTCATAAATGTATCTACCGGTAGTTTACCATTAAAAATATATTTTTAAATTTTCTTTTTCAATCTTTTCCACACATCTCATAAATGTATCTACCGGCAGATTATCACTATAAATATATCTTTTTATTTTCTTTTTCAAACTTTTCAACACATCTCAGAAATGTATCTACCAGTAGTTTATCATTAGAAATATATTTTTTTATTTTCTTTTTCAAACTTTTCAACACTTCTCATAAATGTATCTACCAGTAGTTTATCATTAGAAATATATTTTTATTTTCTTTTTCAAACTTTTCAACACATCTCATAAATGTATCTACTGGTAGTTTATCATTAGAAATATATTTTTTTATTATCTTTTTCAATCTTTTCAACACTTCTCATAAATGTATCTACCGGTAGATTATCACTAGAAATATATTTTTTTATTTTCTTTTTCAAACTTTTCAACACATTTCATAAATGTATATAGTTTATCATTAGAAATATTTTTTTTTAATTTTCTTTTTTAAACTTTTCAGCACATTTCATAAATATATCTAGTTTATCATAAGAAATATATTTTTTTTAAATTTCAAACTTTTCAACACATCTCATAAATGTATCTACCAGTAGATTATCACTAGAAATATATCTTTTCATTTTCTTTTTCAAACTTTTCATAAATGTATATAGTTTATCATTAGAAATATTTTTTTTTTATTTTCAAACTTTTCAACACATTTTATAAGTGTATATAGTTTATCAATAGAAATTAATTTTTTAATTTTCTTTTTGAAACTTTTCAACACATTTCATAAATGTATCTTGTTTATTATTATACATATATTTTTTATTTCCTTTTTCAAATTATTCAACACATCTCATAAATGTATCTAGTTTATCATTAGAAATATATTTTTTGATTTTCAATCTGTAACACATCTCATAAATGTATCTACCGGTAGAGTATCACTAGAAATATATTTTTTGATTTTTCATTTTCAAACTTTTCAACACATTTCATATATGTATATAGTTTATCATTACAAATATTTTTTTAAAATTTTCTTGTTCAAACTTTTCAACATATTTCATAAATGTATATAGTTTATCACTAGAAATATATTTTTTGATTTTCTTTTCCAAACTTTTCAACACATTTCATAAATGTATCTAGTTTATCATTAGAAATGTATTTTTTGATTTTCAAACTTTTCAACACATTTCATAAGTGTATATAGTGTATCAATAGAAATTTATTTTTTGATTTTCTTTTTCAAACTTTTCAAGACATTTCATAAATGTATCTTGTTTATTATTATACATATATTTTTTATTTCCTTTTTCACACTATTCAACACATCTCATAAATGTATCTACCGGTAGTTTACCATTAAAAATATATTTTTAAATTTTCTTTTTCAATCTTTTCAACACATGTCATAAATGTATCTACCGGCAGATTATCACTAGAAATATATCTTTTCATTTTCTTTTTCAAACTTTTCAACACATTTCATAAATGTATATAGTTTATCATTAGAAATATTTTTTTTTAATTTTCTTGTTCAAACTTTTCAACACATTTCATAAATGTATTTAATTTATCATTAGAAAAATATTTCTTTGATTTTGAAACTTTTCAACACATTTCAGCAATGTATGTAGTTTATCACTAGAAATATATCTTTTCACTTTCTTTTTCAATCTTTTCAACACTTCTTATAAATGTATATAGTTTATCATTAGAAATATTTTTTTTAATTTTCTTTTTCAAACTTTTCAACACTTCTCATAAATGTATCTACCGGCAGTTTACCATTAAAAATATATTTTTAAATTTTCTTTTTCAATCTTTTCAACACATCTCATAAATGTATCTACCGGCAGATTATCACTAGAAATATATCTTTTCATTTTCTTTTTCAAACTTTTCAACACATTTCAGAAATGTATTTAATTTATCATTAGAAAAATATTTCTTTGATTTTGAAACTTTTCAACACATTTCAGCAATGTATCTAGTTTATCATTAGAAATATATTTTTTTATTTTCTTTTTCAAACTTTTCAACACATCTCATAAATGTATCTACCGGTAGATTATCACTAGAAATATATCTTTTAATTTTCTTTCTCAAACTTTTCAACACATTTCATGAATGTATATAGTTTATCATTAGAAATATATTTTTTTAATTTTCTTGTTCAAACATTTCAACATATTTCATAAATGTATGTAGTTTATCATTAGAAATATATTGTTTTGATTTTCAAACTTTTCAACACATTTCATAAATGTATCTAGTTTATCATTAGAAATATATTTTCTTTAAATTTCAAATTTTCAACACATTTCATAAATGTATGTAGTTTATCACTAGAAATATATCTTTTCACTTTCTTTTTCAAACTTTTCAACACTTCTCAGAAATGTATATATTTTATCATTAGAAATATTTTTTTTTATTTTCTTTTTCAAACTTTTCAACACATCTCAGAAATGTATCTACCAGTAGTTTATCATTAGAAATATATTTTTTTATTTTCTTTTTCAAACTTTTCAACACTTCTCATAAATGTATCTACCAGTAGTTTATCATTAGAAATATATTTTTTTATTTTCTTTTTCAAACTTTTCAACACATCTCATAAATGTATCTACAGGTAGTTTATCATTAGAAATATATTTTTTTATTTTTTTTTCAAACTTTTCAACACATCTCAGAAATGTATCTACCAGTAGTTTATCATTAGAAATATATTTTTTTATTTTCTTTTTCAAACTTTTCAACACTTCTCATAAATGTATCTACCAGTAGTTTATCATTAGAAATATATTATTTTATTTTCTTTTTCAAACTTTTCAACACTTCTCATAAATGTATCTACCAGTAGTTTATCATTAGAAATATATTTTTTTATTTTCTTTTTCAAACTTTTCAACACATCTCATAAATGTATCTACCGGTAGTTTATCATTAGAAATAAATTTTTTTATTATCTTTTTCAATCTTTTCAACACATTTCATGAATGTATATAGTTTATCATTAGAAATATTTTTTTTTTATTTTCAAACTTTTCAACACATTTCATAAGTGTATATAGTTTATCAATAGAAATTAATTTTTTAAATTTTCTTTTTGAAACTTTTCATAAATCTATCTAGTTTTTATCATTAGAAATATATTTTTTTGATTTTGAAACTTTTCAACAAATTTCATAAATGTATCTTGTTTATTATTATACATATATTTTTTATTTCCTTTTTCACACTATTCAACACATCTCATAAATGTATCTAGTTTATCATTATAAATAAATATATTTTTTTGATTTTCAAACTGTTCAACACATCTCATAAATGTATCTACCGGTAGTTTACCATTAAATATATATTTTTAAATTTTCTTTTTCAATCTTTTCAACAGATCTCATAAATGTATCTACCGGCAGATTATAACTATAAATATATCTTTTTATTTTCTTTTTCAAACTTTTCAACACATCTCAGAAATGTATCTACCAGTAGTTTATCATTAGAAATATATTTTTTTATTTTCTTTTTCAAACTTTTCAACACTTCTCATAAATGTATCTACCAGTAGTTTATCATTAGAAATATATTTTTATTTTCTTTTTCAAACTTTTCAACACATCTCATAAATGTATCTACTGGTAGTTTATCATTAGAAATATATTTTTTTTTTATTATCTTTTTCAATCTTTTCAACACTTCTCATAAATGTATCTACCGGTAGATTATCACTAGAAATATATTTTTTTTATTTTCTTTTTCAAACTTTTCAACACATTTCATAAATGTATATAGTTTATCATTAGAAATATTTTTTTATTTTTTTTTTATTTTCTTTTTTTAAAAAACTTTTCAGCACATTTCATAAATGTATCTAGTTTATCATAAGAAATATATTTTTTTTAAATTTCAAACTTTTCAACACATCTCATAAATGTATCTACCAGTAGATTATCACTAGAAATATATCTTTTCATTTTCTTTTTCAAACTTTTCATAAATGTATATAGTTTATCATTAGAAATATTTTTTTATTTTTTTTTTATTTTCAAACTTTTCAACACATTTCATAAGTGTATATAGTTTATCAATAGAAATGGGGTGCAAAGGGAACGCATTGCTCTAGGCGGACCCAGGGTTAGCAGATAACCAAGATCCCAAATGTACCTCCACGCGGTGCACCCTGGAAACAGAAATACAGCAGCTCGAGCTGATTCTGGCCAAATCATTTGGGGATCGTGTCCGAGAATGTGGAGGTAGCAGATGGAAAGAGATTTGACTGCACAAGAGACAGACAATATCTCCGATACCACCAGCATCACCACATATAGCGACACTGTCAACATACAGTGAAGCTAGTCAGTCCAGTCCGAACATTGGAGGGGCGGCCAATGTAAAATGCACGTAAAGGTAAATGCATGGCGAGAGACAAATATGTTTCATACAGAGTACAATGAAACAATGAAAGGGCAGAACAGCGCTAGAGGGCAGCGCGAACTGCAAATAGAAAGTAAAAAGTCCCTAGGAAAGGGAACTACAAGCTCCGTCAGCTCGAGACGGGCTTCTAGTCACCAGAGTTCCTAACAGGCAGAGACTCAGACCCATCCATCGGCGTTTGGTAAAGCAAAAGACCTAAACTAACTCTAATGTCGAGCCTTCCTAAACCGGAAATATGCTTGCAAAGAGAAAGGGTTCTGTACCCGATGGGTGAAGGCAAGAAAGGGACAACGATGGCAGTCCTGGCCCAACTCTACTGTCAAGGTTTCCTATACCGGAAGTAACTTGCAGAGAGAAAGGGTTCCATACTCGATTCGCTCAGGCACAAAAGGGACAACGATTTAGCCCTGGCCCAACTCTACTGTCAGGTTTTCCTACACCGGAAATACACTTGAAGAGAGAAAGGGTTCAGTACCTGATGGGCTCAGGCGCTATTGGGACAAGGACGCTCAGCTCGAGAACGCCTTGCTCTCAAACACGTGGTGTGAGACTCGAACTTGGACAAGGGGTACACGTCGGAGAATGACACCTCGGCTAAGAGGGCGAAAGAGCCAGTGTCCAACTCCTCTGTTGAGTTCTTCCCCTTAAGGAACCAGGCTCACGGATGAGAAACGGTTCGGTACCCAATGGGCACAGGCACAGCACGTCCAATTACACGAGGCAAGTTCATAGACAGTGGAACACCTCGTTTGAGTCAGACTAAGAGCAAGAAAATCGTCTGGGCGAAGAGTCTCCACCACGCGTGCCTGGAGACAGATATAGAGGCTGTCACAGGCTAAGGGTAGCCCACCCGAATTGTCAAGGCATGCCGAAATCGGATGTGCTAGGCCTACAAGGCGCATAACGGTGGCACAACGTAATCACGCTCCCGGCGGAAATCGCACGGATATCCGTGATGGTTACAATGGAGCGAACGAAAAACAAAAATCAATAGAAATTAATTTTTTAATTTTCTTTTTGAAACTTTTCAACACATTTCATAAATGTATCTTGTTTATTATTATACATATATTTTTTATTTCCTTTTTCAAACTATTCAACACATCTCATAAATGTATCTAGTTTATCATTAGAAATATATTTTTTGATTTTCAATCTGTAACACATCTCATAAATGTATCTACCGGTAGAGTATCACTAGAAATATATTTTTTGATTTTTCATTTTCAAACTTTTCAACACATTTCATAAATGTATATAGTTTATCATTAGAAATATTTTTTTTTAATTTTCTTGTTCAAACTTTTCAACATATTTCATAAATGTATATAGTTTATCACTAGAAATATATTTTTTGATTTTCTTTTCCAAACTTTTCAACACATTTCATAAATGTATCTAGTTTATCATTAGAAATGTATTTTTTGATTTTCAAACTTTTCAACACATTTCATAAGTGTATATAGTGTATCAATAGAAATTTATTTTTTGATTTTCTTTTTCAAACTTTTCAAGACATTTCATAAATGTATCTTGTTTATTATTATACATATATTTTTTATTTCCTTTTTCACACTATTCAACACATCTCATAAATGTATCTACCGGTAGTTTACCATTAAAAATATATTTTTAAATTTTCTTTTTCAATCTTTTCAACACATCTCATAAATGTATCTACCGGCAGATTATCACTAGAAATATATCTTTTCATTTTCTTTTTCAAACTTTTCAACACATTTCATAAATGTATATAGTTTATCATTAAAAATATTTTTTTTAAATTTTCTTGTTCAAACTTTTCAACACATTTCATAAATGTATTTAATTTATCATTAGAAAAATATTTCTTTGATTTTGAAACTTTTCAACACATTTCAGCAATGTATCTAGTTTATCATTAGAAATATATCTTTTCACTTTCTTTTTCAATCTTTTCAACACTTCTTATAAATGTATATAGTTTATCATTAGAAATATTTTTTTTAATTTTCTTTTTCAAACTTTTCAACACTTCTCATAAATGTATCTACCGGCAGTTTACCATTAAAAATATATTTTTAAATTTTCTTTTTCAATCTTTTCAACACATCTCATAAATGTATCTACCGGCAGATTATCACTAGAAATATATCTTTTCATTTTCTTTTTCAAACTTTTCAACACATTTCAGAAATGTATTTAATTTATCATTAGAAAAATATTTCTTTGATTTTGAAACTTTTCAACACATTTCAGCAATGTATCTAGTTTATCATTAGAAATATATTTATTTATTTTCTTTTTCAAACTTTTCAACACATCTCATAAATGTATCTACCGGTAGATTATCACTAGAAATATATCTTTTCATTTTCTTTCTCAAACTTTTCAACACATTTCATGAATGTATATAGTTTATCATTAGAAATATATTTTTTTAATTTTCTTGTTCAAACTTTTCAACATATTTCATAAATGTATCTAGTTTATCATTAGAAATATATTGTTTTGATTTTCAAACTTTTCAACACATTTCATAAATGTATCTAGTTTATCATTAGAAATATATTTTCTTTAAATTTCAAATTTTCAACACATTTCATAAATGTATGTAGTTTATCACTAGAAATATATCTTTTCACTTTCTTTTTCAAACTTTTCAACACTTCTCATAAATGTATATATTTTATCATTAGAAATATTTTTTTTTATTTTCTTTTTCAAACTTTTCAACACATCTCAGAAATGTATCTACCAGTAGTTTATCATTAGAAATATATTTTTTTATTTTCTTTATCAAACTTTTCAACACTTTTCATAAAGGTATCTACCAGTAGTTTATCATTAGAAATATATTTTTTTATTTTCTTTTTCAAACTTTTCAACACTTCTCATAAATGTATCTACCAGTAGTTTATCATTAGAAATATATTTTTTTATTTTCTTTTTCAAACTTTTCAACACATCTCATAAATGTATCTACCGGTAGATTATCACTAGAAATATATCTTTTCATTTTCTTTTTCAAACTTTTCATAAATGTATATAGTTTATCATTAGAAATATATTTTTTTATTTTCTTTTTCAAACTTTTCAACACTTCTCATAAATGTATCTACCAGTAGTTTATCATTAGAAATATATTTTTTTATTTTCTTTTTCAAACTTTTCAACACATCTCATAAATGTATCTACCGGTAGATTATCACTAGAAATATATTTTTTTTATTTTCTTTTTCAAACTTTTCAACACATTTCATAAATGTATATAGTTTATCATTAGAAATATTTTTTTATTTTTTTTTTATTTTCTTTTTTTAAAAAACTTTTCAGCACATTTCATAAATGTATCTAGTTTATCATAAGAAATATATTTTTTTTAAATTTCAAACTTTTCAACACATCTCATAAATGTATCTACCAGTAGATTATCACTAGAAATATATCTTTTCATTTTCTTTTTCAAACTTTTCATAAATGTATATAGTTTATCATTAGAAATATTTTTTTATTTTTTTTTTATTTTCAAACTTTTCAACACATTTCATAAGTGTATATAGTTTATCAATAGAAATGGGGTGCAAAGGGAACGCATTGCTCTAGGCGGACCCAGGGTTAGCAGATAACCAAGATCCCAAATGTACCTCCACGCGGTGCACCCTGGAAACAGAAATACAGCAGCTCGAGCTGATTCTGGCCAAATCATTTGGGGATCGTGTCCGAGAATGTGGAGGTAGCAGATGGAAAGAGATTTGACTGCACAAGAGACAGACAATATCTCCGATACCACCAGCATCACCACATATAGCGACACTGTCAACATACAGTGAAGCTAGTCAGTCCAGTCCGAACATTGGAGGGGCGGCCAATGTAAAATGCACGTAAAGGTAAATGCATGGCGAGAGACAAATATGTTTCATACAGAGTACAATGAAACAATGAAAGGGCAGAACAGCGCTAGAGGGCAGCGCGAACTGCAAATAGAAAGTAAAAAGTCCCTAGGAAAGGGAACTACAAGCTCCGTCAGCTCGAGACGGGCTTCTAGTCACCAGAGTTCCTAACAGGCAGAGACTCAGACCCATCCATCGGCGTTTGGTAAAGCAAAAGACCTAAACTAACTCTAATGTCGAGCCTTCCTAAACCGGAAATATGCTTGCAAAGAGAAAGGGTTCTGTACCCGATGGGTGAAGGCAAGAAAGGGACAACGATGGCAGTCCTGGCCCAACTCTACTGTCAAGGTTTCCTATACCGGAAGTAACTTGCAGAGAGAAAGGGTTCCATACTCGATTCGCTCAGGCACAAAAGGGACAACGATTTAGCCCTGGCCCAACTCTACTGTCAGGTTTTCCTACACCGGAAATACACTTGAAGAGAGAAAGGGTTCAGTACCTGATGGGCTCAGGCGCTATTGGGACAAGGACGCTCAGCTCGAGAACGCCTTGCTCTCAAACGCGTGGTGTGAGACTCGAACTTGGACAAGGGGTACACGTCGGAGAATGACACCTCGGCTAAGAGGGCGAAAGAGCCAGTGTCCAACTCCTCTGTTGAGTTCTTCCCCTTAAGGAACCAGGCTCACGGATGAGAAACGGTTCGGTACCCAATGGGCACAGGCACAGCACGTCCAATTACACGAGGCAAGTTCATAGACAGTGGAACACCTCGTTTGAGTCAGACTAAGAGCAAGAAAATCGTCTGGGCGAAGAGTCTCCACCACGCGTGCCTGGAGACAGATATAGAGGCTGTCACAGGCTAAGGGTAGCCCACCCGAATTGTCAAGGCATGCCGAAATCGGATGTGCTAGGCCTACAAGGCGCATAACGGTGGCACAACGTAATCACGCTCCCGGCGGAAATCGCACGGATATCCGTGATGGTTACAATGGAGCGAACGAAAAACAAAAATCAATAGAAATTAATTTTTTAATTTTCTTTTTGAAACTTTTCAACACATTTCATAAATGTATCTTGTTTATTATTATACATATATTTTTTATTTCCTTTTTCAAACTATTCAACACATCTCATAAATGTATCTAGTTTATCATTAGAAATATATTTTTTGATTTTCAATCTGTAACACATCTCATAAATGTATCTACCGGTAGAGTATCACTAGAAATATATTTTTTGATTTTTCATTTTCAAACTTTTCAACACATTTCATAAATGTATATAGTTTATCATTAGAAATATTTTTTTTTAATTTTCTTGTTCAAACTTTTCAACATATTTCATAAATGTATATAGTTTATCACTAGAAATATATTTTTTGATTTTCTTTTCCAAACTTTTCAACACATTTCATAAATGTATCTAGTTTATCATTAGAAATGTATTTTTTGATTTTCAAACTTTTCAACACATTTCATAAGTGTATATAGTGTATCAATAGAAATTTATTTTTTGATTTTCTTTTTCAAACTTTTCAAGACATTTCATAAATGTATCTTGTTTATTATTATACATATATTTTTTATTTCCTTTTTCACACTATTCAACACATCTCATAAATGTATCTACCGGTAGTTTACCATTAAAAATATATTTTTAAATTTTCTTTTTCAATCTTTTCAACACATCTCATAAATGTATCTACCGGCAGATTATCACTAGAAATATATCTTTTCATTTTCTTTTTCAAACTTTTCAACACATTTCATAAATGTATATAGTTTATCATTAAAAATATTTTTTTTAAATTTTCTTGTTCAAACTTTTCAACACATTTCATAAATGTATTTAATTTATCATTAGAAAAATATTTCTTTGATTTTGAAACTTTTCAACACATTTCAGCAATGTATCTAGTTTATCATTAGAAATATATCTTTTCACTTTCTTTTTCAATCTTTTCAACACTTCTTATAAATGTATATAGTTTATCATTAGAAATATTTTTTTTAATTTTCTTTTTCAAACTTTTCAACACTTCTCATAAATGTATCTACCGGCAGTTTACCATTAAAAATATATTTTTAAATTTTCTTTTTCAATCTTTTCAACACATCTCATAAATGTATCTACCGGCAGATTATCACTAGAAATATATCTTTTCATTTTCTTTTTCAAACTTTTCAACACATTTCAGAAATGTATTTAATTTATCATTAGAAAAATATTTCTTTGATTTTGAAACTTTTCAACACATTTCAGCAATGTATCTAGTTTATCATTAGAAATATATTTATTTATTTTCTTTTTCAAACTTTTCAACACATCTCATAAATGTATCTACCGGTAGATTATCACTAGAAATATATCTTTTCATTTTCTTTCTCAAACTTTTCAACACATTTCATGAATGTATATAGTTTATCATTAGAAATATATTTTTTTAATTTTCTTGTTCAAACTTTTCAACATATTTCATAAATGTATCTAGTTTATCATTAGAAATATATTGTTTTGATTTTCAAACTTTTCAACACATTTCATAAATGTATCTAGTTTATCATTAGAAATATATTTTCTTTAAATTTCAAATTTTCAACACATTTCATAAATGTATGTAGTTTATCACTAGAAATATATCTTTTCACTTTCTTTTTCAAACTTTTCAACACTTCTCATAAATGTATATATTTTATCATTAGAAATATTTTTTTTTATTTTCTTTTTCAAACTTTTCAACACATCTCAGAAATGTATCTACCAGTAGTTTATCATTAGAAATATATTTTTTTATTTTCTTTATCAAACTTTTCAACACTTTTCATAAAGGTATCTACCAGTAGTTTATCATTAGAAATATATTTTTTTATTTTCTTTTTCAAACTTTTCAACACTTCTCATAAATGTATCTACCAGTAGTTTATCATTAGAAATATATTTTTTTATTTTCTTTTTCAAACTTTTCAACACATCTCATAAATGTATCTACCGGTAGATTATCACTAGAAATATATCTTTTCATTTTCTTTTTCAAACTTTTCATAAATGTATATAGTTTATCATTAGAAATATTTTTTTTTTATTTTCAAACTTTTCAACACATTTCATAAGTGTATATAGTTTATCATTAGAAATGTATTTTTTGATTTTCAAACTTTTCAACACATATCATAAGTGTATCGAGTTTATCATAAGAAATATATTTTTTTTAAATTTCAAACTTTTCAACACATTTCATAAATGTATGTAGTTTATCACTAGAAATATATCTTTTCACTTTCTTTTTCAAACTTTTCAACACTTCTCATAAATGTATATATTTTATCATTAGAAATATTTTTTTTTATTTTCTTTTTCAAACTATTCAACATACCTCTGAAATGTATCTACCAGTAGTTTATCATTAGAAATATATTTTTTTTTCTTTTTCAAACTTTTCAACACTTCTCATAAATGTATCTACCAGTAGTTTATCATTAGAAATATATTTTTTAATTTTCTTTTTCAAACTTTTCAACACTTCTCATAAATATATCTACCAGTAGTTTATCATTAGAAATATATTTTTTTATTTTCTTTTTCAAACTTTTCAACACATCTCATAAATGTATCTACTGTTACTTTATCATTAGAAATATATTTTTTTATTATTTTTGTCAATCTTTTCAACACTTCTCATAAATGTATCTACCGGTAGATTATCACTAGAAATATATCTTTTCATTTTCTTTTTCAAACTTTTCAACGCATTTCATAAATGTATATAGTTTATCATTAGAAATATTTTTTTTTGATTGTTAAACTTTTCAACACATTTCATAAATGTATCTTGTTTATTATTAGACATATATTTTTTATTTCCTTTTTCAAACTTTTCAACACATCTCATAAATGTATCTAGTTTATCATTAGAAATATATTTTCTGATTTTCAATCTGTAAAACATCTCATAAATGTATCTACCGGTAGAGTATCACTAGAAATATATTTTTTGATTTTCATTTTCAAACTTTTCAACACATTTCATAAATGTATATAGTTTATCATTAGAAATATATTGTTTTGATTTTCAAATTTTTCAACACATTTCATAAATGTATCTAGTTTATCATTAGAAATATATTTTCTTTAAATTTCAAACTTTTCAACACATTTCATAAATGTATGTAGTTTATCACTAGAAATATATCTTTTCACTTTCTTTTTCAAACTTTTCAACAACTCTCATAAATGTATATAGTTTATCATTAGAAATATTTGTTTTTATTTTATTTTTCAAACTTTTCAACACATCTCATAAATGTATCTACAGGTAGTTTCACATTAGAAATATATTTTTTTATTTTCTTTTTCAAACTTTTCAACACATCTCAGAAATGTATCTACCAGTAGTTTATCATTAGAAATATATTTTTTTATTTTCTTTATCAAACTTTTCAACACTTCTCATAAAGGTATCTACCAGTAGTTTATCATTAGAAATATATTTTTTTATTTTCTTTTTCAAACTTTTCAACACTTCTCATAAATGTTTCTACCAGTAGTTTATCATTAGAAATATATTTTTTTATTTTCTTTTTCAAACTTTTCAACACATCTCATAAATGTATCTACCGGTAGATTATCACTAGAAATATATCTTTTCATTTTCTTTTTCAAACTTTTCATAAATGTATATAGTTTATCATTAGAAATATTTTTTTTTTATTTTCAAACTTTTCAACACATTTCATAAGTGTATATAGTTTATCATTAGAAATGTATTTTTTGATTTTCAAACTTTTCAACACATATCATAAGTGTATCGAGTTTATCATAAGAAATATATTTTTTTTAAATTTCAAACTTTTCAACACATCTCGTAAATGTATCTACCAGTAGATTATCACTAGAAATATATCTTTTCATTTTCTTTTTCAAAATTTTCATAAATGTATATAGTTTATCATTAGAAATATTTTTTTTTATTTTCAAACTTTTCAACACATTTCATAAGTGTATATAGTTTATCATTAGAAATGTATTTTTTTATTTTCAAACTTTTCAACACATTTCATAAGTGTATATAGTTTATCAATAGAAATTAATTTTTTAATTTTCTTTTTGAAACTTTTCAACACATTTCATAAATCTATCTAGTTTTTATCATTAGAAATATATTTTTTTGATTTTGAAACTTTTCAACACATTTCATAAATGTATCTTGTTTATTATTAGACATATATTTTTTATTTCCTTTTTCAAACTATTCAACACATCTCATAAATGTATCTAGTTTATCATTAGAAATATATTTTTTTTATTTTCAATCTGTAACACATCTCATAAATGTATCTACAGGTAGAGTATCACTAGAAATATATTTTTTGATTTTTCATTTTCAAACATTTCAACACATTTCATAAATGTATATAGTTTATCATTAGAAATATTTTTATTTTATTTTCTTGTTCAAACTTTTCAACATATTTCATAAATGTATATAGTTTATCACTAGAAATATATTTTATGATTTTCTTTTTCAAACTTTTCAAGACATTTCATAAATGTATCTTGTTTATTATTATACATATATTTTTTATTTCCTTTTTCACACTATTCAACACATCTCATAAATGTATCTAGTTTATCATTAGAAATATATTTTTTTGATTTTCAAACTGTTCAACACATCTCATAAATGTATCTACCGGTAGTTTACCATTAAAAATATACTTTTAAATTTTCTTTTTCAATCTTTTCAACACATCTCATAAATGTATCTACCGGCAGATTATCACTAGAAATATATCTTTTCAATTTCTTTTTCAAACTTTTCAACACATTTCATAAATGTATATAGTTTATCATTAGAAATATTTTTTTTAAATTTTCTTGTTCAAACTTTTCAACACATTTCATAAATGTATTTAATTTATCATTAGAAAAATATTTCTTTGATTTTGAAACTTTTCAACACATTTCAGCAATGTATCTAGTTTATCATTAGAAATAAATGTTTTTATTTTCTTTTTCAAACTTTTCAACACATCTCATAAATGTATCTTCCGGTAGATTATCACTAGAAATATATCTTTTCATTTTCTTTCTCAAACTTTTCAACACTTCTCATAAATGTATATAGTTTATCATTAGAAATATTTTTTTTAATTTTCTTTTTCAAACTGTTCAACACATCTCATAAATGTATCTACCGGTAGTTTACCATTAAAAATATATTTTTTTATTTTCTTTTTCAATCTTTTCAACACATCTCATAAATGTATCTACCAGTAGATTATCACTAGAAATATATCTTTTCATTTTCTTTCTCAAACTTTTCAACACATTTCATGAATGTATATAGTTTATCATAAGAAATATATTTTTTTTTAAATTTCAAACTTTTCAACACATCTCATAAATGTATCTACAGGTAGTTTATCATTTGAAATATATTTTTTTATTTTTTTTTTCAAACTTTTCAACACATCTCAGAAATGTATCTACCAGTAGTTTATCATTAGAAATATATTTTTTTATTTTCTTTTTCAAACTTTTCAACACTTCTCATAAATGTATCTACCAGTAGTTTATCATTAGAAATATATTATTTTATTTTCTTTTTCAAACTTTTCAACACTTCTCATAAATGTATCTACCAGTAGTTTATCATTAGAAATATATTTTTTTATTTTCTTTTTCAAACTTTTCAACACATCTCATAAATGTATCTACCGGTAGTTTATCATTAGAAATAAATTTTTTTATTATCTTTTTCAATCTTTTCAACACATTTCATGAATGTATATAGTTTATCATTAGAAATATTTTTTTTTTATTTTCAAACTTTTCAACACATTTCATAAGTGTATATAGTTTATCAATAGAAATTAATTTTTTTAGTTTTCTTTTTGAAACTTTTCAACACATTTCATAAATCTATCTAGTTTTTATCATTAGAAATATATTTTTTTGATTTTGAAACTTTTCAACACATTTAATAAATGTACCGTATCTTGTTTATTATTAGACATATTTTTTATTTCCTTTTTCAAACTATTCAACACATCTCATAAATGTATCTAGTTTATCATTAGAAATATATTTTCTGATTTTCAATCTGTAAAACATCTCATAAATGTATCTACCGGTAGAGTATCACTAGAAATATATTTTTTGATTTTCATTTTCAAACTTTTCAACACATTTCATAAATGTATATAGTTTATCATTAGAAATATATTTTTTTATTTTATTTTTCAATCTTTTCAACACTTCTCATAAATGTATCTACCGGTAGATTATCACTAGAAATATATCTTTTCATTTTCTTTTTCAAACTTTTCAACGCATTTCATAAATGTATATAGTTTATCATTAGAAATATTTTTTTTTAATTTTCAAATTTTTCAACACATTTCATAAGTGTATATAGTGTACCAATAGAAATTTATTTTTTGATTTCCTTTTTCACACTATTCAACACATCTCATAAATGTATCTAGTTTATCATTAGAAATATTTTTTTTGATTTTTAAACAGTTCAACACATCTCATAAATGTATCTACCGGTAGTTTACCATAAAAAATATATTTTTAAATTTTCTTTTTCAATCATTTCAACACATCTCATAAATGTATCTACCGGCAGATTATCACTAGAAATATATCTTTTCATTTTCTTTTTTAAACTTTTCAACACATTTCATAAATGTATATAGTTTATCATTAGAAATATTTTTTTTAAATTTTCTTGTTGAAACTTTTCAACACATTTCATAAATGTATTTAATTTATCATTAGAAAAATATTTCTTTGATTTTGAAACTTTTCAACACATTTCAGCAATGTATCTAGTTTATCATTAGAAATATATTTTTTTATTTTCTTTTTCAAACTTTTCAACACATCTCATAAATGTATCTACCGGTAGTTTATCATTAGAAATACATTTTTTAATTTTCTTTTTCAAACTTTTCAACACATCTCATAAATGTATCTACCGGTAGATTATCACTAGAAATATATCTTTTCATTTTCTTTCTCAAACTTTTCAACACATTTCATGAATGTATATAGTTTATCATTAGAAATATATTTTTTTAATTTTCTTGTTCAAACTTTTCAACATATTTCATAAATGTATCTAGTTTATCATTAGAAATATATTGTTTTGATTTTCAAACTTTTCAACACATTTCATAAATGTATCTAGTTTATCATTAGAAATATATTTTCTTTAAATTTCAAACTTTTCAACACATTTCATAAATGTATGTAGTTTATCACTAGAAATATATCTTTTCACTTTCTTTTTCAAACTTTTCAACACTTCTCATAAATGTATGTAGTTTATCATTAGAAATATTTTTTTTAATTTTCTTTTTCAAACTATTCAACACATCTCATAAATGTATCTAGTTTATCATTAGAAATATATTTTTTTGATTTTCAAACTGTTCAACACATCTCATAAATGTATCTACCGGTAGTTTACCATTAAAAATATATTTTTAAATTTTCTTTTTCAATCTTTTCAACACATCTCATAAATGTATCTACCGGCAGATTATCACTAGAAATATATCTTTTCATTTTCTTTTTCAAACTTTTCAACACATTTCATAAATGTATATAGTTTATCATTAGAAATATTTTTTTAAAATTTTCTTGTTGAAACTTTTCAACACATTTCATAAATGTATTTAATTTATCATTAGAAAAATATTTCTTTGATTTTGAAACTTTTCAACACATTTCAGCAATGTATCTAGTTTATCATTAGAAATATATTTTTTAATTTTCTTTTTCAAACTTTTTAACACATCTCATAAATGTATCTACCAGTAGTTTATCATTAGAAATATATTATTTTATTTTCTTTTTCAAACTTTTCAACACTTCTCATAAATGTATCTACCAGTAGTTTATCATTAGAAATATATTTTTTTATTTTCTTTTTCAAACTTTTCAACACATCTCATAAATGTATCTACCGGTAGTTTATCATTAGAAATAAATTTTTTTATTATCTTTTTCAATCTTTTCAACACATTTAATGAATGTATATAGTTTATCATTAGAAATATTTTTTTTTTATTTTCAAACTTTTCAACACATTTCATAAGTGTATATAGTTTATCAATAGAAATTAATTTTTTTAGTTTTCTTTTTGAAACTTTTCAACACATTTCATAAATCTATCTAGTTTTTATCATTAGAAATATATTTTTTTGATTTTGAAACTTTTCAACACATTTAATAAATGTACCGTATCTTGTTTATTATTAGACATATTTTTTATTTCCTTTTTCAAACTATTCAACACATCTCATAAATGTATCTAGTTTATCATTAGAAATATATTTTCTGATTTTCAATCTGTAAAACATCTCATAAATGTATCTACCGGTAGAGTATCACTAGAAATATATTTTTTGATTTTCATTTTCAAACTTTTCAACACATTTCATAAATGTATATAGTTTATCATTAGAAATATATTTTTTTATTTTATTTTTCAATCTTTTCAACACTTCTCATAAATGTATCTACCGGTAGATTATCACTAGAAATATATCTTTTCATTTTCTTTTTCAAACTTTTCAACGCATTTCATAAATGTATATAGTTTATCATTAGAAATATTTTTTTTTAATTTTCAAATTTTTCAACACATTTCATAAGTGTATATAGTGTACCAATAGAAATTTATTTTTTGATTTCCTTTTTCACACTATTCAACACATCTCATAAATGTATCTAGTTTATCATTAGAAATATTTTTTTTGATTTTTAAACAGTTCAACACATCTCATAAATGTATCTACCGGTAGTTTACCATAAAAAATATATTTTTAAATTTTCTTTTTCAATCATTTCAACACATCTCATAAATGTATCTACCGGCAGATTATCACTAGAAATATATCTTTTCATTTTCTTTTTTAAACTTTTCAACACATTTCATAAATGTATATAGTTTATCATTAGAAATATTTTTTTAAAATTTTCTTGTTGAAACTTTTCAACACATTTCATAAATGTATTTAATTTATCATTAGAAAAATATTTCTTTGATTTTGAAACTTTTCAACACATTTCAGCAATGTATCTAGTTTATCATTAGAAATATATTTTTTTATTTTCTTTTTCAAACTTTTCAACACATCTCATAAATGTATCTACCGGTAGTTTATCATTAGAAATACATTTTTTAATTTTCTTTTTCAAACTTTTCAACACATCTCATAAATGTATCTACCGGTAGATTATCACTAGAAATATATCTTTTCATTTTCTTTCTCAAACTTTTCAACACATTTCATGAATGTATATAGTTTATCATTAGAAATATATTTTTTTAATTTTCTTGTTCAAACTTTTCAACATATTTCATAAATGTATCTAGTTTATCATTAGAAATATATTGTTTTGATTTTCAAACTTTTCAACACATTTCATAAATGTATCTAGTTTATCATTAGAAATATATTTTCTTTAAATTTCAAACTTTTCAACACATTTCATAAATGTATGTAGTTTATCACTAGAAATATATCTTTTCACTTTCTTTTTCAAACTTTTCAACACTTCTCATAAATGTATGTAGTTTATCATTAGAAATATTTTTTTTAATTTTCTTTTTCAAACTATTCAACACATCTCATAAATGTATCTAGTTTATCATTAGAAATATATTTTTTTGATTTTCAAACTGTTCAACACATCTCATAAATGTATCTACCGGTAGTTTACCATTAAAAATATATTTTTAAATTTTCTTTTTCAATCTTTTCAACACATCTCATAAATGTATCTACCGGCAGATTATCACTAGAAATATATCTTTTCATTTTCTTTTTCAAACTTTTCAACACATTTCATAAATGTATATAGTTTATCATTAGAAATATTTTTTTAAAATTTTCTTGTTCAAACTTTTCAACACATTTCATAAATGTATTTAATTTATCATTAGAAAAATATTTCTTTGATTTTGAAACTTTTCAACACATTTCAGCAATGTATCTAGTTTATCATTAGAAATAAATGTTTTTATTTTCTTTTTCAAACTTTTCAACACATCTCATAAATGTATCTTCCGGTAGATTATCACTAGAAATATATCTTTTCATTTTCTTTCTCAAACTTTTCAACACATTTCATGAATGTATATAGTTTATCATTAGAAATATATTTTTATAATTTTCTTGTTCAAACTTTTCAACATATTTCATAAATGTATCTAGTTTATCATTAGAAATATATTGTTTTGCTTTTCAAACTTTTCAACACATTTCATAAATGTATCTAGTTTATCATTAGAAATATTTTTTCTTTAAATTTCAAACTTTTCAACACATTTCATAAATGTATGTAGTTTATCACTAGAAATATATCTTTTCACTTTCTTTTTCAAACTTTTCAACACTTCTCATAAATGTATATAGTTTATCATTAGAAATATTTTTTTTTATTTTCTTTTTCAAACTGTTCAACACATCTCATAAATGTATCTACCGGTAGTTTACCATTAAAAATATATTTTTTTATTTTCTTTTTCAATCTTTTCAACACATCTCATAAATGTATCTACCAGTAGATTATCACTAGAAATATATCTTTTCATTTTCTTTCTCAAACTTTTCAACACATTTCATGAATGTATATAGTTTATCATAAGAAATATATTTTTTTTTAAATTTCAAACTTTTCAACACATCTCATAAATGTATCTACAGGTAGTTTATCATTAGAAATATATTTTTTTATTTTTTTTTTCAAACTTTTCAACACATCTCAGAAATGTATCTACCAGTAGTTTATCATTAGAAATATATTTTTTTATTTTCTTTTTCAAACTTTTCAACACTTCTCATAAATGTATCTACCAGTAGTTTATCATTAGAAATATATTATTTTATTTTCTTTTTCAAACTTTTCAACACTTCTCATAAATGTATCTACCAGTAGTTTATCATTAGAAATATATTTTTTTATTTTCTTTTTCAAACTTTTCAACACATCTCATAAATGTATCTACCGGTAGTTTATCATTAGAAATAAATTTTTTTATTATCTTTTTCAATCTTTTCAACACATTTCATGAATGTATATAGTTTATCATTAGAAATATTTTTTTTTTATTTTCAAACTTTTCAACACATTTCATAAGTGTATATAGTTTATCAATAGAAATTAATTTTTTTAGTTTTCTTTTTGAAACTTTTCAACACATTTCATAAATCTATCTAGTTTTTATCATTAGAAATATATTTTTTTGATTTTGAAACTTTTCAACACATTTAATAAATGTACCGTATCTTGTTTATTATTAGACATATTTTTTATTTCCTTTTTCAAACTATTCAACACATCTCATAAATGTATCTAGTTTATCATTAGAAATATATTTTCTGATTTTCAATCTGTAAAACATCTCATAAATGTATCTACCGGTAGAGTATCACTAGAAATATATTTTTTGATTTTCATTTTCAAACTTTTCAACACATTTCATAAATGTATCTACCGGCAGATTATCACTAGAAATATATCTTTTCATTTTCTTTTTTAAACTTTTCAACACATTTCATAAATGTATATAGTTTATCATTAGAAATATTTTTTTAAAATTTTCTTGTTGAAACTTTTCAACACATTTCATAAATGTATTTAATTTATCATTAGAAAAATATTTCTTTGATTTTGAAACTTTTCAACACATTTCAGCAATGTATCTAGTTTATCATTAGAAATATATTTTTTTATTTTCTTTTTCAAACTTTTCAACACATCTCATAAATGTATCTACCGGTAGTTTATCATTAGAAATACATTTTTTAATTTTCTTTTTCAAACTTTTCAACACATCTCATAAATGTATCTACCGGTAGATTATCACTAGAAATATATCTTTTCATTTTCTTTCTCAAACTTTTCAACACATTTCATGAATGTATATAGTTTATCATTAGAAATATATTTTTTTAATTTTCTTGTTCAAACTTTTCAACATATTTCATAAATGTATCTAGTTTATCATTAGAAATATATTGTTTTGATTTTCAAACTTTTCAACACATTTCATAAATGTATCTAGTTTATCATTAGAAATATATTTTCTTTAAATTTCAAACTTTTCAACACATTTCATAAATGTATGTAGTTTATCACTAGAAATATATCTTTTCACTTTCTTTTTCAAACTTTTCAACACTTCTCATAAATGTATGTAGTTTATCATTAGAAATATTTTTTTTAATTTTCTTTTTCAAACTATTCAACACATCTCATAAATGTATCTAGTTTATCATTAGAAATATATTTTTTTGATTTTCAAACTGTTCAACACATCTCATAAATGTATCTACCGGTAGTTTACCATTAAAAATATATTTTTAAATTTTCTTTTTCAATCTTTTCAACACATCTCATAAATGTATCTACCGGCAGATTATCACTAGAAATATATCTTTTCATTTTCTTTTTCAAACTTTTCAACACATTTCATAAATGTATATAGTTTATCATTAGAAATATTTTTTTAAAATTTTCTTGTTCAAACTTTTCAACACATTTCATAAATGTATTTAATTTATCATTAGAAAAATATTTCTTTGATTTTGAAACTTTTCAACACATTTCAGCAATGTATCTAGTTTATCATTAGAAATAAATGTTTTTATTTTCTTTTTCAAACTTTTCAACACATCTCATAAATGTATCTTCCGGTAGATTATCACTAGAAATATATCTTTTCATTTTCTTTCTCAAACTTTTCAACACATTTCATGAATGTATATAGTTTATCATTAGAAATATATTTTTATAATTTTCTTGTTCAAACTTTTCAACATATTTCATAAATGTATCTAGTTTATCATTAGAAATATATTGTTTTGCTTTTCAAACTTTTCAACACATTTCATAAATGTATCTAGTTTATCATTAGAAATATTTTTTCTTTAAATTTCAAACTTTTCAACACATTTCATAAATGTATGTAGTTTATCACTAGAAATATATCTTTTCACTTTCTTTTTCAAACTTTTCAACACTTCTCATAAATGTATATAGTTTATCATTAGAAATATTTTTTTTTATTTTCTTTTTCAAACTGTTCAACACATCTCATAAATGTATCTACCGGTAGTTTACCATTAAAAATATATTTTTTTATTTTCTTTTTCAATCTTTTCAACACATCTCATAAATGTATCTACCAGTAGATTATCACTAGAAATATATCTTTTCATTTTCTTTCTCAAACTTTTCAACACATTTCATGAATGTATATAGTTTATCATAAGAAATATATTTTTTTTTAAATTTCAAACTTTTCAACACATCTCATAAATGTATCTACAGGTAGTTTATCATTAGAAATATATTTTTTTATTTTTTTTTTCAAACTTTTCAACACATCTCAGAAATGTATCTACCAGTAGTTTATCATTAGAAATATATTTTTTTATTTTCTTTTTCAAACTTTTCAACACTTCTCATAAATGTATCTACCAGTAGTTTATCATTAGAAATATATTATTTTATTTTCTTTTTCAAACTTTTCAACACTTCTCATAAATGTATCTACCAGTAGTTTATCATTAGAAATATATTTTTTTATTTTCTTTTTCAAACTTTTCAACACATCTCATAAATGTATCTACCGGTAGTTTATCATTAGAAATAAATTTTTTTATTATCTTTTTCAATCTTTTCAACACATTTCATGAATGTATATAGTTTATCATTAGAAATATTTTTTTTTTATTTTCAAACTTTTCAACACATTTCATAAGTGTATATAGTTTATCAATAGAAATTAATTTTTTTAGTTTTCTTTTTGAAACTTTTCAACACATTTCATAAATCTATCTAGTTTTTATCATTAGAAATATATTTTTTTGATTTTGAAACTTTTCAACACATTTAATAAATGTACCGTATCTTGTTTATTATTAGACATATTTTTTATTTCCTTTTTCAAACTATTCAACACATCTCATAAATGTATCTAGTTTATCATTAGAAATATATTTTCTGATTTTCAATCTGTAAAACATCTCATAAATGTATCTACCGGTAGAGTATCACTAGAAATATATTTTTTGATTTTCATTTTCAAACTTTTCAACACATTTCATAAATGTATATAGTTTATCATTAGAAATATATTTTTTAATTTTATTTTTCAATCTTTTCAACACTTCTCATAAATGTATCTACCGGTAGATTATCACTAGAAATATATCTTTTCATTTTCTTTTTCAAACTTTTCAACGCATTTCATAAATGTATATAGTTTATCATTAGAAATATTTTTTTAAAATTTTCTTGTTGAAACTTTTCAACACATTTCATAAATGTATTTAATTTATCATTAGAAAAATATTTCTTTGATTTTGAAACTTTTCAACACATTTCAGCAATGTATCTAGTTTATCATTAGAAATATATTTTTTTATTTTCTTTTTCAAACTTTTCAACACATCTCATAAATGTATCTACCGGTAGTTTATCATTAGAAATACATTTTTTAATTTTCTTTTTCAAACTTTTCAACACATCTCATAAATGTATCTACCGGTAGATTATCACTAGAAATATATCTTTTCATTTTCTTTCTCAAACTTTTCAACACATTTCATGAATGTATATAGTTTATCATTAGAAATATATTTTTTTAATTTTCTTGTTCAAACTTTTCAACATATTTCATAAATGTATCTAGTTTATCATTAGAAATATATTGTTTTGATTTTCAAACTTTTCAACACATTTCATAAATGTATCTAGTTTATCATTAGAAATATATTTTCTTTAAATTTCAAACTTTTCAACACATTTCATAAATGTATGTAGTTTATCACTAGAAATATATCTTTTCACTTTCTTTTTCAAACTTTTCAACACTTCTCATAAATGTATGTAGTTTATCATTAGAAATATTTTTTTTAATTTTCTTTTTCAAACTATTCAACACATCTCATAAATGTATCTAGTTTATCATTAGAAATATATTTTTTTGATTTTCAAACTGTTCAACACATCTCATAAATGTATCTACCGGTAGATTACCATTAAAAATATATTTTTAAATTTTCTTTTTCAATCTTTTCAACACATCTCATAAATGTATCTACCGGCAGATTATCACTAGAAATATATCTTTTCATTTTCTTTTTCAAACTTTTCAACACATTTCATAAATGTATATAGTTTATCATTAGAAATATTTTTTTAAAATTTTCTTGTTGAAACTTTTCAACACATTTCATAAATGTATTTAATTTATCATTAGAAAAATATTTCTTTGATTTTGAAACTTTTCAACACATTTCAGCAATGTATCTAGTTTATCATTAGAAATATATTTTTTAATTTTCTTTTTCAAACTTTTTAACACATCTCATAAATGTATCTACCGGTAGTTTATCATTAGAAATATATTTTTTTATTATCTTTTTCAATCTTTTCAACACTTCTTATAAATGTATCTACCGGTAGTTTATCATTAGAAATATATTTTTTTATTTTTTTTTTCAAACTTTTCAACACATCTCAGAAATGTATCTACCAGTAGTTTATCATTAGAAATATATTTTTTTATTTTCTTTTTCAAACTTTTCAACACTTCTCATAAATGTATCTACCAGTAGTTTATCATTAGAAATATATTATTTTATTTTCTTTTTCAAACTTTTCAACACTTCTCATAAATGTATCTACCAGTAGTTTATCATTAGAAATATATTTTTTTATTTTCTTTTTCAAACTTTTCAACACATCTCATAAATGTATCTACCGGTAGTTTATCATTAGAAATAAATTTTTTTATTATCTTTTTCAATCTTTTCAACACATTTAATGAATGTATATAGTTTATCATTAGAAATATTTTTTTTTTATTTTCAAACTTTTCAACACATTTCATAAGTGTATATAGTTTATCAATAGAAATTAATTTTTTTAGTTTTCTTTTTGAAACTTTTCAACACATTTCATAAATCTATCTAGTTTTTATCATTAGAAATATATTTTTTTGATTTTGAAACTTTTCAACACATTTAATAAATGTACCGTATCTTGTTTATTATTAGACATATTTTTTATTTCCTTTTTCAAACTATTCAACACATCTCATAAATGTATCTAGTTTATCATTAGAAATATATTTTCTGATTTTCAATCTGTAAAACATCTCATAAATGTATCTACCGGTAGAGTATCACTAGAAATATATTTTTTGATTTTCATTTTCAAACTTTTCAACACATTTCATAAATGTATATAGTTTATCATTAGAAATATATTTTTTTATTTTATTTTTCAATCTTTTCAACACTTCTCATAAATGTATCTACCGGTAGATTATCACTAGAAATATATCTTTTCATTTTCTTTTTCAAACTTTTCAACGCATTTCATAAATGTATATAGTTTATCATTAGAAATATTTTTTTTTAATTTTCAAATTTTTCAACACATTTCATAAGTGTATATAGTGTACCAATAGAAATTTATTTTTTGATTTCCTTTTTCACACTATTCAACACATCTCATAAATGTATCTAGTTTATCATTAGAAATATTTTTTTTGATTTTTAAACAGTTCAACACATCTCATAAATGTATCTACCGGTAGTTTACCATAAAAAATATATTTTTAAATTTTCTTTTTCAATCATTTCAACACATCTCATAAATGTATCTACCGGCAGATTATCACTAGAAATATATCTTTTCATTTTCTTTTTTAAACTTTTCAACACATTTCATAAATGTATATAGTTTATCATTAGAAATATTTTTTTAAAATTTTCTTGTTGAAACTTTTCAACACATTTCATAAATGTATGTAATTTATCATTAGAAAAATATTTCTTTGATTTTGAAACTTTTCAACACATTTCAGCAATGTATCTAGTTTATCATTAGAAATATATTTTTTTATTTTCTTTTTCAAACTTTTCAACACATCTCATAAATGTATCTACCGGTAGTTTATCATTAGAAATACATTTTTTAATTTTCTTTTTCAAACTTTTCAACACATCTCATAAATGTATCTACCGGTAGATTATCACTAGAAATATATCTTTTCATTTTCTTTTTTAAACTTTTCAACACATTTCATAAATGTATATAGTTTATCATTAGAAATATTTTTTTAAAATTTTCTTGTTGAAACTTTTCAACACATTTCATAAATGTATTTAATTTATCATTAGAAAAATATTTCTTTGATTTTGAAACTTTTCAACACATTTCAGCAATGTATCTAGTTTATCATTAGAAATATATTTTTTTATTTTCTTTTTCAAACTTTTCAACACATCTCATAAATGTATCTACCGGTAGTTTATCATTAGAAATACATTTTTTAATTTTCTTTTTCAAACTTTTCAACACATCTCATAAATGTATCTACCGGTAGATTATCACTAGAAATATATCTTTTCATTTTCTTTCTCAAACTTTTCAACACATTTCATGAATGTATATAGTTTATCATTAGAAATATATTTTTTTAATTTTCTTGTTCAAACTTTTCAACATATTTCATAAATGTATCTAGTTTATCATTAGAAATATATTGTTTTGATTTTCAAACTTTTCAACACATTTCATAAATGTATCTAGTTTATCATTAGAAATATATTTTCTTTAAATTTCAAACTTTTCAACACATTTCATAAATGTATGTAGTTTATCACTAGAAATATATCTTTTCACTTTCTTTTTCAAACTTTTCAACACTTCTCATAAATGTATGTAGTTTATCATTAGAAATATTTTTTTTAATTTTCTTTTTCAAACTATTCAACACATCTCATAAATGTATCTAGTTTATCATTAGAAATATATTTTTTTGATTTTCAAACTGTTCAACACATCTCATAAATGTATCTACCGGTAGTTTACCATTAAAAATATATTTTTAAATTTTCTTTTTCAATCTTTTCAACACATCTCATAAATGTATCTACCGGCAGATTATCACTAGAAATATATCTTTTCATTTTCTTTTTCAAACTTTTCAACACATTTCATAAATGTATATAGTTTATCATTAGAAATATTTTTTTTAAATTTTCTTGTTGAAACTTTTCAACACATTTCATAAATGTATTTAATTTATCATTAGAAAAATATTTCTTTGATTTTGAAACTTTTCAACACATTTCAGCAATGTATCTAGTTTATCATTAGAAATATATTTTTTAATTTTCTTTTTCAAACTTTTTAACACATCTCATAAATGAATCTACCGGTAGTTTATCATTAGAAATATATTTTTTTATTATCTTTTTCAATCTTTTCAACACTTCTTATAAATGTATCTACCGGTAGTTTATCATTAGAAATATATTTTTTTATTTTTTTTTCCAAACTTTTCAACACATCTCAGAAATGTATCTACCAGTAGTTTATCATTAGAAATATATTTTTTTATTTTCTTTTTCAAACTTTTCAACACTTCTCATAAATGTATCGACCAGTAGTTTATCATTAGAAATATATTATTTTATTTTCTTTTTCAAACTTTTCAACACTTCTCATAAATGTATCTACCAGTAGTTTATCATTAGAAATATATTTTTTTATTTTCTTTTTCAAACTTTTCAACACATCTCATAAATGTATCTACCGGTAGTTTATCATTAGAAATAAATTTTTTAATTATCTTTTTCAATCTTTTCAACACATTTCATGAATGTATATAGTTTATCATTAGAAATATTTTTTTTTTATTTTCAAACTTTTCAACACATTTCATAAGTGTATATAGTTTATCAATAGAAATTAATTTTTTTAATTTTCTTTTTGAAACTTTTCAACACATTTCATAAATCTATCTAGTTTTTATCATTAGAAATATATTTTTTTGATTTTGAAACTTTTCAACACATTTCATAAATGTACCGTATCTTGTTTATTATTAGACATATTTTTTATTTCCTTTTTCAAACTATTCAACACATCTCATAAATGTATCTAGTTTATCATTAGAAATATATTTTTTGATTTTCAATCTGTAAAACATCTCATAAATGTATCTACCGGTAGAGTATCACTAGAAATATATTTTTTCATTTTCATTTTCAAACTTTTCAACACATTTCATAAATGTATATAGTTTATCATTAGAAATATATTTTTTTATTTTCTTTTTCAATCTTTTCAACACTTCTCATAAATGTATCTACCGGTAGATTATCACTAGAAATATATCTTTTCATTTTCTTTTTCAAACTTTTCAACGCATTTCATAAATGTATATAGTTTATCATTAGAAATATTTTTTTTTAATTTTCAAATTTTTCAACACATTTCATAAGTGTATATAGTGTACCAATAGAAATTTATTTTTTGATTTCCTTTTTCACACTATTCAACACATCTCATAAATGTATCTAGTTTATCATTAGAAATATTTTTTTTGATTTTTAAACTGTTCAACACATCTCATAAATGTATCTACCGGTAGTTTACCATTAAAAATATATTTTTAAATTTTCTTTTTCAATCATTTCAACACATCTCATAAATGTATCTACCGGCAGATTATCACTAGAAATATATCTTTTCATTTTCTTTTTCAAACTTTTCAACACATTTCATAAATGTATATAGTTTATCATTAGAAATATTTTTTTAAAATTTTCTTGTTGAAACTTTTCAACACATTTCATAAATGTATTTAATTTATCATTAGAAATATATTTCTTTGATTTTGAAACTTTTCAACACATTTCAGCAATGTATCTAGTTTATCATTAGAAATATATTTTTTTATTTTCTTTTTCAAACTTTTCAACACATCTCATAAATGTATCTACCGGTAGTTTATCATTAGAAATACATTTTTTTATTTTCTTTTTCAAACTTTTCAACACATCTCATAAATGTATCTACCAGTAGATTATCACTAGAAATATATCTTTTCATTTTCTTTCTCAAACTTTTCAACACATTTCATGAATGTATATAGTTTATCATTAGAAATATATTTTTTTAATTTTCTTGTTCAAACTTTTCAACATATTTCATAAATGTATCTAGTTTATCATTAGAAATATATTGTTTTGATTTTCAAACTTTTCAACACATTTCATAAATGTATCTAGTTTATCATTAGAAATATATTTTCTTTAAATTTCAAACTTTTCAACACATTTCATAAATGTATGTAGTTTATCACTAGAAATATATCTTTTCACTTTCTTTTTCAAACTTTTCAACACTTCTCATAAATGTATGTAGTTTATCATTAGAAATATTTTTTTTAATTTTCTTTTTCAAACTATTCAACACATCTCATAAATGTATCTAGTTTATCATTAGAAATATATTTTTTTGATTTTCAAACTGTTCAACACATCTCATAAATGTATCTACCGGTAGTTTACCATTAAAAATATATTTTTAAATTTTCTTTTTCAATCTTTTCATCACATCTCATAAATGTATCTACCGGCAGATTATCACTAGAAATATATCTTTTCATTTTCTTTTTCAAACTTTTCAACACATTTCATAAATGTATATAGTTTATCATTAGAAATATTTTTTTAAAATTTTCTTGTTGAAACTTTTCAACACATTTCATAAATGTATTTAATTTATCATTAGAAAAATATTTCTTTGATTTTGAAACTTTTCAACACATTTCAGCAATGTATCTAGTTTATCATTAGAAATATATTTTTTTATTTTCTTTTTCAAACTTTTTAACACATCTCATAAATGTATCTACCGGTAGTTTATCATTAGAAATATATTTTTTTATTATCTTTTTCAATCATTTCAACACATCTCATAAATGTATCTACCGGCAGATTATCACTAGAAATATATCTTTTCATTTTCTTTTTCAAACTTTTCAACACATTTCATAAATGTATATAGTTTATCATTAGAAATATTTTTTTTAAATTTTCTTGTTGAAACTTTTCAACACATTTCATAAATGTATTTAATTTATCATTAGAAAAATATTTCTTTGATTTTGAAACTTTTCAACACATTTCAGCAATGTATCTAGTTTATCATTAGAAATATATTTTTTTATTTTCTTTTTCAAACTTTTCAACACATCTCATAAATGTATCTACCGGTAGTTTATCATTAGAAATACATTTTTTTATTTTCTTTTTCAAACTTTTCAACACATCTCATAAATGTATCTACCAGTAGATTATCACTAGAAATATATCTTTTCATTTTCTTTCTCAAACTTTTCAACACATTTCATGAATGTATATAGTTTATCATTAGAAATATATTTTTTTAATTTTCTTGTTCAAACTTTTCAACATATTTCATAAATGTATCTAGTTTATCATTAGAAATATATTGTTTTGATTTTCAAACTTTTCAACACATTTCATAAATGTATCTAGTTTATCATTAGAAATATATTTTCTTTAAATTTCAAACTTTTCAACACATTTCATAAATGTATGTAGTTTATCACTAGAAATATTTCTTTTCACTTTCTTTTTCAAACTTTTCAACACTTCTCATAAATGTATGTAGTTTATCATTAGAAATATTTTTTTTAATTTTCTTTTTCAAACTATTCAACACATCTCATAAATGTATCTAGTTTATCATTAGAAATATATTTTTTTGATTTTCATACTGTTCAACACATCTCATAAATGTATCTACCGGTAGTTTACCATTAAAAATATATTTTTAAATTTTCTTTTTCAATCTTTTCAACACATCTCATAAATGTATCTACCGGCAGATTATCACTAGAAATATATCTTTTCATTTTCTTTTTCAAACTTTTCAACACATTTCATAAATGTATATAGTTTATCATTAGAAATATTTTTTTTAAATTTTCTTGTTGAAACTTTTCAACACATTTCATAAATGTATTTAATTTATCATTAGAAAAATATTTCTTTGATTTTGAAACTTTTCAACACATTTCAGCAATGTATCTAGTTTATCATTAGAAATATATTTTTTTATTTTCTTTTTCAAACTTTTTAACACATCTCATAAATGTATCTACCGGTAGTTTATCATTAGAAATATATTTTTTTATTATCTTTTTCAATCTTTTCAACACTTCTTATAAATGTATCTACCGGTAGATTATCACTAGAAATATATTTTTTTTATTTTCTTTTTCAAACTTTTCAACACATCTCATAAATGTATCTACCGGTAGTTTATCATTAGAAATACATTTTTTTATTTTCTTTTTCAAACTTTTCAACACATCTCATAAATGTATCTACCAGTAGATTATCACTAGAAATATATCTTTTCATTTTCTTTCTCAAACTTTTCAACACATTTCATGAATGTATATAGTTTATCATTAGAAATATATTTTTTTAATTTTCTTGTTCAAACTTTTCAACATATTTCATAAATGTATCTAGTTTATCATTAGAAATATATTGTTTTGATTTTCAAACTTTTCAACACATTTCATAAATGTATCTAGTTTATCATTAGAAATATATTTTCTTTAAATTTCAAACTTTTCAACACATTTCATAAATGTATGTAGTTTATCACTAGAAATATATCTTTTCACTTTCTTTTTCAAACTTTTCAACACTTCTCATAAATGTATGTAGTTTATCATTAGAAATATTTTTTTTAATTTTCTTTTTCAAACTATTCAACACATCTCATAAATGTATCTAGTTTATCATTAGAAATATATTTTTTTGATTTTCAAACTGTTCAACACATCTCATAAATGTATCTACCGGTAGTTTACCATTAAAAATATATTTTTAAATTTTCTTTTTCAATCTTTTCAACACATCTCATAAATGTATCTACCGGCAGATTATCACTAGAAATATATCTTTTCATTTTCTTTTTCAAACTTTTCAACACATTTCATAAATGTATATAGTTTATCATTAGAAATATTTTTTTTAAATTTTCTTGTTGAAACTTTTCAACACATTTCATAAATGTATTTAATTTATCATTAGAAACATATTTAGTTGATTTTGAAACTTTTCAACACATTTCATAAATGTATCTAGTTTATCATTAGAAATATATTTTCTTTAAATTTCAAACTTTTCAACACATTTCATAAATGTATGTAGTTTATCACTAGAAATATATCTTTTCACTTTCTTTTTCAAACTTTTCAACACATTTCATAAATGTATATTGTTTATCATTAGAAATATTTTTTTTTTATTTTCTTGTTCAAACTTTTCAACACATTTCATAAATGTATATAGTTTATCAGAAGAAATATATTTTTTTATTTTCTTTTTCAATCTTTTCAACACTTCTCATAAATGTATCTACTGGTAGATTATCACTAGAAATATATCTTTTCATTTTCTTTTTCAAAATTTTCATAAATGTATATAGTTTATCATTAGAAATATTTTTTTTTATTTTCAAGCTTATCAACACATTTCATAAGTGTATATAGTTTATCATTAGAAATGTATTGTTTTATTTTCAAACTTTTCAACACATTTCATAAGTGTATATAGTTTATCAATAGAAATTAATTTTTTAATTTTCTTTTTGAAATTTTCAACACATTTCATAAATCTATCTAGTTTTTATCATTAGAAATATATTTTTTTGATTTTGAAACTTTTCAACACATTTCATAAATGTATCTTGTTTATTATTAGACATATATTTTTTATTTCCTTTTTCAAACTATTCAACACATCTCATAAATGTATCTAGTTTATCATTAGAAATATATTTTTTGATTTTCAATCTGTAACACATCTCATAAATGTATCTACCGGTAGAGTATCACTAGAAATATATTTTTTGATTTTAATTTTCAAACTTTTCAACACATTTCATAAATGTATATAGTTTATCACTAGAAATATATTTTTTGATTTTCTTTTCCAAACTTTTCAACACATTTCATAAATGTATCTAGTTTATCATTAGAAATGTATTTTTTGATTTTCAAACTTTTCAACACATATCATAAGTGTATATAGTGTATCAATAGAAATTTATTTTTTGATTTTCTTTTTCAAACTTTTCAAGACATTTCATAAATGTATCTTGTTTATTATTATACATATATTTTTTATTTCCTTTTTCAAACTTTTCAACACATTTCATAAATGTATATAGTTTATCATTAGAAATATGTTTTTTAAATTTTCTTGTTCAAACTTTTCAACATATTTCATAAATGAATATAGTTTATCATTAGAAATATATTTTTTTACTTTCTTGTTCAAACTTTTCAACATATTTCATAAATGTATATAGTTTATCACTAGAAATATATTTTTTGATTTTCTTTTTCAAACTTTTCAACACATCTCATAAATGTATCTACAGGTAGTTTATCATTAGAAATATATTTTTTTATTATCTTTTTCAATCTTTTCAACACTTCTCATAAATGTATCTACCGGTAGATTATTACTAGAAATATATTTTTTTATTTTCTTTTTCAAACTTTTCAACACATTTCATAAATGTATATAGTTTATCATTAGAAATATTTTTTTTTTATTTTCTTTTTCAAACTTTTCAGCACATTTCATAAATGTATCTAGTTTATCATTAGAAATATATTTTTTTAATTTTCTTGTTCAAACTTTTCAACATATTTCATAAATGTATCTAGTTTATCATTAGAAATATATTGTTTTGATTTTCAAACTTTTCAACACATTTCATAAATGTATCTAGTTTATCATTAGAAATATATTTTCTTTAAATTTCAAACTTTTCAACACATTTCATAAATGTATGTAGTTTATCACTAGAAATATATCTTTTCACTTTCTTTTTCAAACTTTTCAACACTTCTCATAAATGTATGTAGTTTATCATTAGAAATATTTTTTTTAATTTTCTTTTTCAAACTATTCAACACATCTCATAAATGTATCTAGTTTATCATTAGAAATATATTTTTTTGATTTTCAAACTGTTCAACACATCTCATAAATGTATCTACCGGTAGTTTACCATTAAAAATATATTTTTAAATTTTCTTTTTCAATCTTTTCAACACATCTCATAAATGTATCTACCGGCAGATTATCACTAGAAATATATCTTTTCATTTTCTTTTTCAAACTTTTCAACACATTTCATAAATGTATATAGTTTATCATTAGAAATATTTTTTTTTAATTTTCTTGTTGAAACTTTTCAACACATTTCATAAATGTATTTAATTTATCATTAGAAAAATATTTCTTTGATTTTGAAACTTTTCAACACATTTCAGCAATGTATCTAGTTTATCATTAGAAATATATTTTTTTATTTTCTTTTTCAAACTTTTTAACACATCTCATAAATGTATCTACCGGTAGTTTATCATTAGAAATATATTTTTTTTATTATCTTTTTCAATCTTTTCAACACTTCTTATAAATGTATCTACCGGTAGATTATAACTAGAAATATATTTTTTTTATTTTCTTTTTCAAACTTTTCAACACATTTCATAAATGTATATAGTTTATCATTAGAAATATTTTTTTTTTATTTTCTTTTTCAAACTTTTCAACACATTTCATAAATGTATGTAGTTTATCACTAGAAATATATCTTTTCACTTTCTTTTTCAAACTTTTCAACACTTCTCATAAATGTATGTAGTTTATCATTAGAAATATTTTTTTTAATTTTCTTTTTCAAACTAATCAACACATCTCTTAAATGTATCTAGTTTATCATTAGAAATATATTTTTTTGATTTTCAAACTGTTCAACACATCTCATAAATGTATCTACCGGTAGTTTACCATTAAAAATATATTTTTAAATTTTCTTTTTCAATCTTTTCAACACATCTCATAAATGTATCTACCGGCAGATTATCACTAGAAATATATCTTTTCATTTTCTTTTTCAAACTTTTCAACACATTTCATAAATGTATATAGTTTATCATTAGAAATATTTTTTTTAAATTTTCTTGTTGAAACTTTTCAACACATTTCATAAATGTATTTAATTTATCATTAGAAACATATTTAGTTGATTTTGAAACTTTTCAACACATTTCATAAATGTATCTAGTTTATCATTAGAAATATATTTTCTTTAAATTTCAAACTTTTCAACACATTTCATAAATGTATGTAGTTTATCACTAGAAATATATCTTTTCACTTTCTTTTTCAAACTTTTCAACACATTTCATAAATGTATATTGTTTATCATTAGAAATATTTTTTTTTTTATTTTCTTGTTCAAACTTTTCAACACATTTCATAAATGTATATAGTTTATCAGAAGAAATATATTTTTTTATTTTCTTTTTCAATCTTTTCAACACTTCTCATAAATGTATCTACTGGTAGATTATCACTAGAAATATATCTTTTCATTTTCTTTTTCAAAATTTTCATAAATGTATATAGTTTATCATTAGAAATATTTTTTTTTATTTTCAAGCTTATCAACACATTTCATAAGTGTATATAGTTTATCATTAGAAATGTATTGTTTTATTTTCAAACTTTTCAACACATTTCATAAGTGTATATAGTTTATCAATAGAAATTAATTTTTTAATTTTCTTTTTGAAATTTTCAACACATTTCATAAATCTATCTAGTTTTTATCATTAGAAATATATTTTTTTGATTTTGAAACTTTTCAACACATTTCATAAATGTATCTTGTTTATTATTAGACATATATTTTTTATTTCCTTTTTCAAACTATTCAACACATCTCATAAATGTATCTAGTTTATCATTAGAAATATATTTTTTGATTTTCAATCTGTAACACATCTCATAAATGTATCTACCGGTAGAGTATCACTAGAAATATATTTTTTGATTTTAATTTTCAAACTTTTCAACACATTTCATAAATGTATATAGTTTATCACTAGAAATATATTTTTTGATTTTCTTTTCCAAACTTTTCAACACATTTCATAAATGTATCTAGTTTATCATTAGAAATGTATTTTTTGATTTTCAAACTTTTCAACACATATCATAAGTGTATATAGTGTATCAATAGAAATTTATTTTTTGATTTTCTTTTTCAAACTTTTCAAGACATTTCATAAATGTATCTTGTTTATTATTATACATATATTTTTTATTTCCTTTTTCAAACTTTTCAACACATTTCATAAATGTATATAGTTTATCATTAGAAATATGTTTTTTAAATTTTCTTGTTCAAACTTTTCAACATATTTCATAAATGAATATAGTTTATCATTAGAAATATATTTTTTTACTTTCTTGTTCAAACTTTTCAACATATTTCATAAATGTATATAGTTTATCACTAGAAATATATTTTTTGATTTTCTTTTTCAAACTTTTCAACACATCTCATAAATGTATCTACAGGTAGTTTATCATTAGAAATATATTTTTTTATTATCTTTTTCAATCTTTTCAACACTTCTCATAAATGTATCTACCGGTAGATTATTACTAGAAATATATTTTTTTATTTTCTTTTTCAAACTTTTCAACACATTTCATAAATGTATATAGTTTATCATTAGAAATATTTTTTTTTTATTTTCTTTTTCAAACTTTTCAGCACATTTCATAAATGTATCTAGTTTATCAATAGAAATTTATTTTTTGATTTTCTTTTTCAAACTTTTCAAGACATTTCATAAATGTATCTTGTTTATATTATACATATATTTTTTATTTCCTTTTTTTTTCAAACTATTCAACACATCTCATAAATGTATCTAGTTTATCATTAGAAATATATTTTTTGATTTTCAATCTGTTCAACACATCTCATAAATGTATCTACCGGTAGAGTATCAATAGAAATAAATTTTTTGATTTTCATTTTCAAACTTTTCAACACATTTCATAAATGTATATAGTTTATCATTATAAATTTTTTTTTTTGATTTTCAAACTTTTCAACACATTTCATAAGTGTATATAGTTTATCAATAGAAATGTATTTTTTGATTTTCTTTGTGAAATTTTTCAACACATTTCATAAATGTATCTAGATTTTATCATTAGAAACATATTTAGTTGATTTTGAAACTTTTCAACACATTTCATAAATGTATCTAGTTTATCATTAGAAATATATTTTCTTTAAATTTCAAACTTTTCAACACATTTCATAAATGTATGTAGTTTATCACTAGAAATATATCTTTTCACTTTCTTTTTCAAACTTTTCAACACATTTCATAAATGTATATAGTTTATCATTAGAAATATTTTTTTTTAATTTTCTGGTTCAAACTTTTCAACATATTTCATAAATGAATATAGTTTATCATTAGAAATATATTTTTTTACTTTCTTGTTCAAACTTTTCAACATATTTCATAAATGTATATAGTTTATCACTAGAAATATATTTTTTGATTTTCTTTTTCAAACTTTTCAACACATCTCATAAATGTATCTACAGGTAGTTTATCATTAGAAATATATTTTTTTATTATCTTTTTCAATCTTTTCAACACTTCTTATAAATGTATCTACCGGTAGATTATCACTAGAAATATATTTTTTATTTTCTTTTTCAAACTTTTCAACACATTTCATAAATGTATATAGTTTATCATTAGAAATATTTTTTTTTATTTTCTTTTTCAAACTTTTCAGCACATTTCATAAATGTATCTAGTTTATCAATAGAAATTTATTTTTTGATTTTCTTTTTCAAACTTTTCAAGACATTTCATAAATGTATCTTGTTTATTATTATACATATATTTTGTATTTCCTTTTTTTTCAAACTATTCAACACATCTCATAAATGTATCTAGTTTATCATTAGAAATATATTTTTTGATTTTCAATCTGTTCAACACATCTCATAAATGTATCTACCGGTAGAGTATCAATAGAAATAAATTTTTTGATTTTCATTTTCAAACTTTTCAACACATTTCATAAATGTATATAGTTCATCATTATAAATTTTTTTTTTGATTTTCAAACTTTTCAACACATTTCATAAGTGTATATAGTTTATCAATAGAAATGTATTTTTTGATTTTCTTTGTGAAATTTTTCAACACATTTCATAAATGTATCTAGATTTTATCATTAGAAACATATTTAGTTGATTTTGAAACTTTTCAACACATTTCATAAATGTATCTAGTTTATCATTAGAAATATATTTTCTTTAAATTTCAAACTTTTCAACACATTTCATAAATGTATGTAGTTTATCACTAGAAATATATCTTTTCACTTTCTTTTTCAAACTTTTCAACACATTTCATAAATGTATATTGTTTATCATTAGAAATATTTTTTTTTTATTTTCTTGTTCAAACTTTTCAACACATTTCATAAATGTATATAGTTTATCAGAAGAAATATATTTTTTTATTTTCTTTTTCAATCTTTTCAACACTTCTCATAAATGTATCTACTGGTAGATTATCACTAGAAATATATCTTTTCATTTTCTTTTTCAAAATTTTCATAAATGTATATAGTTTATCATTAGAAATATTTTTTTTTATTTTCAAGCTTTTCAACACATTTCATAAGTGTATATAGTTTATCATTAGAAATGTATTGTTTTATTTTCAAACTTTTCAACACATTTCATAAGTGTATATAGTTTATCAATAGAAATTAATTTTTTAATTTTCTTTTTGAAATTTTCAACACATTTCATAAATCTATCTAGTTTTTATCATTAGAAATATATTTTTTTGATTTTGAAACTTTTCAACACATTTCATAAATGTATCTTGTTTATTATTAGACATATATTTTTTATTTCCTTTTTCAAACTATTCAACACATCTCATTTATCTAGTTTATCATTAGAAATATATTTTTTGATTTTCAATCTGTAACACATCTCATAAATGTATCTACCGGTAGAGTATCACTAGAAATATATTTTTTGATTTTAATTTTCAAACTTTTCAACACATTTCATAAATGTATATAGTTTATCACTAGAAATATATTTTTTTATTTTCTTTTCCAAACTTTTCAACACATTTCATAAATGTATCTAGTTTATCATTAGAAATGTATTTTTTGATTTTCAAACTTTTCAACACATATCATAAGTGTATATAGTGTATCAATAGAAATTTATTTTTTGATTTTCTTTTTCAAACTTTTCAAGACATTTCATAAATGTATCTTGTTTATTATTATACATATATTTTTTATTTCCTTTTTCAAACTATTCAACACATTTCATAAATGTATCTAGTTTTTATCATTAGAAATATATTTAGTTGATTTTGAAACTTTTCAACACGTTTCATAAATGTATCTAGTTTATCATTAGAAATATATTTTCTTTAAATTTCAAACTTTTCAACACATTTCATAAATGTATGTAGTTTATCACTAGAAATATATCTTTTCACTTCCTTTTTCAAACTTTTCAACACATTTCATAAATGTATATAGTTTATCATTAGAAATATTTTTTTTTAATTTTCTTGTTCAAACTTTTCAACATATTTCATAAATGAATATAGTTTATCATTAGAAATATATTTTTTTACTTTCTTGTTCAAACTTTTCAACATATTTCATAAATGTATATAGTTTATCACTAGAAATATATTTTTTGATTTTCTTTTTCAAACTTTTCAACACATCTCATAAATGTATCTACAGGTAGTTTATCATTAGAAATATATTTTTTTATTATCTTTTTCAATCTTTTCAACACTTCTTATAAATGTATCTACCGGTAGATTATCACTAGAAATATATTTTTTATTTTCTTTTTCAAACTTTTCAACACATTTCATAAATGTATATAGTTTATCATTAGAAATATTTTTTTTTTATTTTCTTTTTCAAACTTTTCAGCACATTTCATAAATGTATCTAGTTTATCAATAGAAATTTATTTTTTGATTTTCTTTTTCAAACTTTTCAAGACATTTCATAAATGTATCTTGTTTATTATTATACATATATTTTTTATTTCCTTTTTTTTCAAACTATTCAACACATCTCATAAATGTATCTAGTTTATCATTAGAAATATATTTTTTGATTTTCAATCTGTTCAACACATCTCATAAATGTATCTACCGGTAGAGTATCAATAGAAATAAATTTTTTGATTTTCATTTTCAAACTTTTCAACACATTTCATAAATGTATATAGTTTATCATAAATTTTTTTTTTTGATTTTCAAACTTTTCAACACATTTCATAAGTGTATATAGTTTATCAATAGAAATGTATTTTTTGATTTTCTTTGTGAAATTTTTCAACACATTTCATAAATGTATCTAGATTTTATCATTAGAAACATATTTAGTTGATTTTGAAACTTTTCAACACATTTCATAAATGTATCTAGTTTATCATTAGAAATATATTTTCTTTAAATTTCAAACTTTTCAACACATTTCATAAATGTATGTAGTTTATCACTAGAAATATATCTTTTCACTTTCTTTTTCAAACTTTTCAACACATTTCATAAATGTATATAGTTTATCATTAGAAATATTTTTTTTAAATTTTCTTGTTCAAACTTTTCAACATATTTCATAAATGAATATAGTTTATCATTAGAAATATATTTTTTTACTTTCTTGTTCAAACTTTTCAACATATTTCATAAATGTATATAGTTTATCACTAGAAATATATTTTTTGATTTTCTTTTTCAAACTTTTCAACACATCTCATAAATGTATCTACAGGTAGTTTATCATTAGAAATATATTTTTTTATTAGTTTTTTCAATCTTTTCAACAATTCTCATAAATGTATCTACCGGTAGATTATCACTAGAAATATATTTTTTTATTTTCTTTTTCAAACTTTTCAACACATTTCATAAATGTATATAGATTATCATTAGAAATATTTTTTTTTTATTTTCTTTTTCAAACTTTTCAGCACATTTCATAAATGTATCTAGTTTATCAATAGAAATTTATTTTTTGATTTTCTTTTTCAAACTTTTCAAGACATTTCATAAATGTATCTTGTTTATTATTATACATATATATTTTATTTCCTTTTTTTTCAAACTATTCAACACATCTCATAAATGTATCTAGTTTATCATTAGAAATATATTTTTTGATTTTCAATCTGTTCAACACATCTCATAAATGTATCTACCGGTAGAGTATCAATAGAAATAAATTTTTTGATTTTCATTTTCAAACTTTTCAACACATTTCATAAATGTATATAGTTTATCATAAATTTTTTTTTTTGATTTTCAAACTTTTCAACACATTTCATAAGTGTATATAGTTTATCAATAGAAATGTATTTTTTGATTTTCTTTGTGAAATTTTTCAACACATTTCATAAATGTATCTAGATTTTATCATTAGAAACATATTTAGTTGATTTTGAAACTTTTCAACACATTTCATAAATGTATCTAGTTTATCATTAGAAATATATTTTCTTTAAATTTCAAACTTTTCAACACATTTCATAAATGTATGTAGTTTATCACTAGAAATATATCTTTTCACTTTCTTTTTCAAACTTTTCAACACATTTCATAAATGTATATAGTTTATCATTAGAAATATTTTTTTTAAATTTTCTTGTTCAAACTTTTCAACATATTTCATAAATGAATATAGTTTATCATTAGAAATATATTTTTTTACTTTCTTGTTCAAACTTTTCAACATATTTCATAAATGTATATAGTTTATCACTAGAAATATATTTTTTGATTTTCTTTTTCAAACTTTTCAACACATCTCATAAATGTATCTACAGGTAGTTTATCATTAGAAATATATTTTTTTATTATCTTTTTCAATCTTTTCAACAATTTTCATAAATGTATCTACCGGTAGATTATCACTAGAAATATATTTTTTTATTTTCTTTTTCAAACTTTTCAACACATTTCATAAATGTATATAGATTATCATTAGAAATATTTTTTTTTAATTTTCTTTTTCAAACTTTTCAGCACATTTCATAAATGTATCTAGTTTATCAATAGAAATTTATTTTTTGATTTTCTTTTTCAAACTTTTCAAGACATTTCATAAATGTATCTTGTTTATTATTATACATATATTTTTTATTTCCTTTTTTTTCAAACTATTCAACACATCTCATAAATGTATCTAGTTTATCATTAGAAATATATTTTTTGATTTTCAATCTGTTCAACACATCTCATAAATCTATCTACCGGTAGAGTATCAATAGAAATAAATTTTTTGATTTTCATTTTCAAACTTTTCAACACATTTCATAAATGTATATAGTTTATCATTATAAATTTTTTTTGGGATTTTCAAACTTTTCAACACATTTCATAAGTGTATATAGTTTATCAATAGAAATGTATTTTTTGATTTTCTTTGTGAAATTTTTCAACACATTTCATAAATGTATCTAGTTTATCATTAGAAATATATTTTCTTTAAATTTCAAACTTTTCAACACATTTCATAAATGTATGTAGTTTATCACTAGAAATATATCTTTTCACTTTCTTTTTCAAACTTTTCAACACATTTCATAAATGTATATTGTTTATCATTAGAAATATTTTTTTTTTATTTTCTTGTTCAAACTTTTCAACACATTTCATAAATGTATATAGTTTATCAGAAGAAATATATTTTTTTATTTTCTTTTTCAATCTTTTCAACACTTCTCATAAATGTATCTACTGGTAGATTATCACTAGAAATATATCTTTTCATTTTCTTTTTCAAAATTTTCATAAATGTATATAGTTTATCATTAGAAATATTTTTTTTTATTTTCAAGCTTATCAACACATTTCATAAGTGTATATAGTTTATCATTAGAAATGTATTGTTTTATTTTCAAACTTTTCAACACATTTCATAAGTGTATATAGTTTATCAATAGAAATTAATTTTTTAATTTTCTTTTTGAAATTTTCAACACATTTCATAAATCTATCTAGTTTTTATCATTAGAAATATATTTTTTTGATTTTGAAACTTTTCAACACATTTCATAAATGTATCTTGTTTATTATTAGACATATATTTTTTATTTCCTTTTTCAAACTATTCAACACATCTCATAAATGTATCTAGTTTATCATTAGAAATATATTTTTTGATTTTCAATCTGTAACACATCTCATAAATGTATCTACCGGTAGAGTATCACTAGAAATATATTTTTTGATTTTAATTTTCAAACTTTTCAACACATTTCATAAATGTATATAGTTTATCACTAGAAATATATTTTTTGATTTTCTTTTCCAAACTTTTCAACACATTTCATAAATGTATCTAGTTTATCATTAGAAATGTATTTTTTGATTTTCAAACTTTTCAACACATATCATAAGTGTATATAGTGTATCAAATGAAATTTATTTTTTGATTTTCTTTTTCAAACTTTTCAAGACATTTCATAAATGTATCTTGTTTATTATTATACATATATTTTTTATTTCCTTTTTCAAACTTTTCAACACATTTCATAAATGTATATAGTTTATCATTAGAAATATGTTTTTTAAATTTTCTTGTTCAAACTTTTCAACATATTTCATAAATGAATATAGTTTATCATTAGAAATATATTTTTTTACTTTCTTGTTCAAACTTTTCAACATATTTCATAAATGTATATAGTTTATCACTAGAAATATATTTTTTGATTTTCTTTTTCAAACTTTTCAACACATCTCATAAATGTATCTACAGGTAGTTTATCATTAGAAATATATTTTTTTATTATCTTTTTCAATCTTTTCAACACTTCTCATAAATGTATCTACCGGTAGATTATTACTAGAAATATATTTTTTTATTTTCTTTTTCAAACTTTTCAACACATTTCATAAATGTATATAGTTTATCATTAGAAATATTTTTTTTTTATTTTCTTTTTCAAACTTTTCAGCACATTTCATAAATGTATCTAGTTTATCAATAGAAATTTATTTTTTGATTTTCTTTTTCAAACTTTTCAAGACATTTCATAAATGTATCTTGTTTATTATTATACATATATTTTTTATTTCCTTTTTTTTCAAACTATTCAACACATCTCATAAATGTATCTAGTTTATCATTAGAAATATATTTTTTGATTTTCAATCTGTTCAACACATCTCATAAATGTATCTACCGGTAGAGTATCAATAGAAATAAATTTTTTGATTTTCATTTTCAAACTTTTCAACACATTTCATAAATGTATATAGTTTATCATTATAAATTTTTTTTTTTGATTTTCAAACTTTTCAACACATTTCATAAGTGTATATAGTTTATCAATAGAAATGTATTTTTTGATTTTCTTTGTGAAATTTTTCAACACATTTCATAAATGTATCTAGATTTTATCATTAGAAACATATTTAGTTGATTTTGAAACTTTTCAACACATTTCATAAATGTATCTAGTTTATCATTAGAAATATATTTTCTTTAAATTTCAAACTTTTCAACACATTTCATAAATGTATGTAGTTTATCACTAGAAATATATCTTTTCACTTTCTTTTTCAAACTTTTCAACACATTTCATAAATGTATATAGTTTATCATTAGAAATATTTTTTTTTAATTTTCTTGTTCAAACTTTTCAACATATTTCATAAATGAATATAGTTTATCATTAGAAATATATTTTTTTACTTTCTTGTTCAAACTTTTCAACATATTTCATAAATGTATATAGTTTATCACTAGAAATATATTTTTTTATTTTCTTGTTCAAACTTTTCAACACATTTCATAAATGTATATAGTTTATCAGAAGAAATATATTTTTTTATTTTCTTTTTCAATCTTTTCAACACTTCTCATAAATGTATCTACTGGTAGATTATCACTAGAAATATATCTTTTCATTTTCTTTTTCAAAATTTTCATAAATGTATATAGTTTATCATTAGAAATATTTTTTTTTATTTTCAAGCTTATCAACACATTCCATAAGTGTATATAGTTTATCATTAGAAATGTATTGTTTTATTTTCAAACTTTTCAACACATTTCATAAGTGTATATAGTTTATCAATAGAAATTAATTTTTTAATTTTCTTTTTGAAATTTTCAACACATTTCATAAATCTATCTAGTTTTTATCATTAGAAATATATTTTTTTGATTTTGAAACTTTTCAACACATTTCATAAATGTATCTTGTTTATTATTAGACATATATTTTTTATTTCCTTTTTCAAACTATTCAACACATCTCATAAATGTATCTAGTTTATCATTAGAAATATATTTTTTGATTTTCAATCTGTAACACATCTCATAAATGTATCTACCGGTAGAGTATCACTAGAAATATATTTTTTGATTTTAATTTTCAAACTTTTCAACACATTTCATAAATGTATATAGTTTATCACTAGAAATATATTTTTTGATTTTCTTTTCCAAACTTTTCAACACATTTCATAAATGTATCTAGTTTATCATTAGAAATGTATTTTTTGATTTTCAAACTTTTCAACACATATCATAAGTGTATATAGTGTATCAATAGAAATTTATTTTTTGATTTTCTTTTTCAAACTTTTCAAGACATTTCATAAATGTATCTTGTTTATTATTATACATATATTTTTTATTTCCTTTTTCAAACTTTTCAACACATTTCATAAATGTATATAGTTTATCATTAGAAATATGTTTTTTAAATTTTCTTGTTCAAACTTTTCAACATATTTCATAAATGAATATAGTTTATCATTAGAAATATATTTTTTTACTTTCTTGTTCAAACTTTTCAACATATTTCATAAATGTATATAGTTTATCACTAGAAATATATTTTTTGATTTTCTTTTTCAAACTTTTCAACACATCTCATAAATGTATCTACAGGTAGTTTATCATTAGAAATATATTTTTTTATTATCTTTTTCAATCTTTTCAACACTTCTCATAAATGTATCTACCGGTAGATTATTACTAGAAATATATTTTTTTATTTTCTTTTTCAAACTTTTCAACACATTTCATAAATGTATATAGTTTATCAATAGAAATGTATTTTTTGATTTTCTTTGTGAAATTTTTCAACACATTTCATAAATGTATCTAGATTTTATCATTAGAAACATATTTAGTTGATTTTGAAACTTTTCAACACATTTCATAAATGTATCTAGTTTATCATTAGAAATATATTTTCTTTAAATTTCAAACTTTTCAACACATTTCATAAATGTATGTAGTTTATCACTAGAAATATATCTTTTCACTTTCTTTTTCAAACTTTTCAACACATTTCATAAATGTATATAGTTTATCATTAGAAATATTTTTTTTTAATTTTCTTGTTCAAACTTTTCAACATATTTCATAAATGAATATAGTTTATCATTAGAAATATATTTTTTTACTTTCTTGTTCAAACTTTTCAACATATTTCATAAATGTATATAGTTTATCACTAGAAATATATTTTTTGATTTTCTTGTTCAAACTTTTCAACACATTTCATAAATGTATATAGTTTATCAGAAGAAATATATTTTTTTATTTTCTTTTTCAATCTTTTCAACACTTCTCATAAATGTATCTACTGGTAGATTATCACTAGAAATATATCTTTTCATTTTCTTTTTCAAAATTTTCATAAATGTATATAGTTTATCATTAGAAATATTTTTTTTTATTTTCAAGCTTATCAACACATTTCATAAGTGTATATAGTTTATCATTAGAAATGTATTGTTTTATTTTCAAACTTTTCAACACATTTCATAAGTGTATATAGTTTATCAATAGAAATTAATTTTTTAATTTTCTTTTTGAAATTTTCAACACATTTCATAAATCTATCTAGTTTTTATCATTAGAAATATATTTTTTTGATTTTGAAACTTTTCAACACATTTCATAAATGTATCTTGTTTATTATTAGACATATATTTTTTATTTCCTTTTTCAAACTATTCAACACATCTCATAAATGTATCTAGTTTATCATTAGAAATATATTTTTTGATTTTCAATCTGTAACACATCTCATAAATGTATCTACCGGTAGAGTATCACTAGAAATATATTTTTTGATTTTAATTTTCAAACTTTTCAACACATTTCATAAATGTATATAGTTTATCACTAGAAATATATTTTTTGATTTTCTTTTCCAAACTTTTCAACACATTTCATAAATGTATCTAGTTTATCATTAGAAATGTATTTTTTGATTTTCAAACTTTTCAACACATATCATAAGTGTATATAGTGTATCAATAGAAATTTATTTTTTGATTTTCTTTTTCAAACTTTTCAAGACATTTCATAAATGTATCTTGTTTATTATTATACATATATTTTTTATTTCCTTTTTCAAACTTTTCAACACATTTCATAAATGTATATAGTTTATCATTAGAAATATGTTTTTTAAATTTTCTTGTTCAAACTTTTCAACATATTTCATAAATGAATATAGTTTATCATTAGAAATATATTTTTTTACTTTCTTGTTCAAACTTTTCAACATATTTCATAAATGTATATAGTTTATCACTAGAAATATATTTTTTGATTTTCTTTTTCAAACTTTTCAACACATCTCATAAATGTATCTACAGGTAGTTTATCATTAGAAATATATTTTTTTATTATCTTTTTCAATCTTTTCAACACTTCTCATAAATGTATCTACCGGTAGATTATTACTAGAAATATATTTTTTTATTTTCTTTTTCAAACTTTTCAACACATTTCATAAATGTATATAGTTTATCATTAGAAATATTTTTTTTTTATTTTCTTTTTCAAACTTTTCAGCACATTTCATAAATGTATCTAGTTTATCAATAGAAATTTATTTTTTGATTTTCTTTTTCAAACTTTTCAAGACATTTCATAAATGTATCTTGTTTATTATTATACATATATTTTTTATTTCCTTTTTTTTCAAACTATTCAACACATCTCATAAATGTATCTAGTTTATCATTAGAAATATATTTTTTGATTTTCAATCTGTTCAACACATCTCATAAATGTATCTACCGGTAGAGTATCAATAGAAATAAATTTTTTGATTTTCATTTTCAAACTTTTCAACACATTTCATAAATGTATATAGTTTATCATTATAAATTTTTTTTTTTGATTTTCAAACTTTTCAACACATTTCATAAGTGTATATAGTTTATCAATAGAAATGTATTTTTTGATTTTCTTTGTGAAATTTTTCAACACATTTCATAAATGTATCTAGATTTTATCATTAGAAACATATTTAGTTGATTTTGAAACTTTTCAACACATTTCATAAATGTATCTAGTTTATCATTAGAAATATATTTTCTTTAAATTTCAAACTTTTCAACACATTTCATAAATGTATGTAGTTTATCACTAGAAATATATCTTTTCACTTTCTTTTTCAAACTTTTCAACACATTTCATAAATGTATATAGTTTATCATTAGAAATGTTTTTTTTTAATTTTCTTGTTCAAACTTTTCAACATATTTCATAAATGAATATAGTTTATCATTAGAAATATATTTTTTTACTTTCTTGTTCAAACTTTTCAACATATTTCATAAATGTATATAGTTTATCACTAGAAATATATTTTTTGATTTTCTTTTTCAAACTTTTCAACACATCTCATAAATGTATCTACAGGTAGTTTATCATTAGAATATATTTTTTTATTATCTTTTTCAATCTTTTCAACACTTCTTATAAATGTATCTACCGGTAGATTATCACTAGAAATATATTTTTTATTTTCCATTTCAAACTTTTCAACACATTTCATAAATGTATATAGTTTATCATTAGAAATATTTTTTTTTATTTTCTTTTTCAAACTTTTCAGCACATTTCATAAATGTATCTAGTTTATCAATAGAAATTTATTTTTTGATTTTCTTTTTCAAACTTTTCAAGACATTTCATAAATGTATCTTGTTTATTATTATACATATATTTTGTATTTCCTTTTTTTTCAAACTATTCAACACATCTCATAAATGTATCTAGTTTATCATTAGAAATATATTTTTTGATTTTCAATCTGTTCAACACATCTCATAAATGTATCTACCGGTAGAGTATCAATAGAAATAAATTTTTTGATTTTCATTTTCAAACTTTTCAACACATTTCATAAATGTATATAGTTTATCATTATAAATTTTTTTTTTGATTTTCAAACTTTTCAACACATTTCATAAGTGTATATAGTTTATCACTAGAAATATATTTTTTGATTTTCTTTGTGAAATTTTTCAACACATTTCATAAATGTATCTAGATTTTATCATTAGAAACATATTTAGTTGATTTTGAAACTTTTCAACACATTTCATAAATGTATCTAGTTTATCATTAGAAATATATTTTCTTTAAATTTCAAACTTTTCAACACATTTCATAAATGTATGTAGTTTATCACTAGAAATATATCTTTTCACTTTCTTTTTCAAACTTTTCAACACATTTCATAAATGTATATTGTTTATCATTAGAAATATTTTTTTTTTATTTTCTTGTTCAAACTTTTCAACACATTTCATAAATGTATATAGTTTATCAGAAGAAATATATTTTTTTATTTTCTTTTTCAATCTTTTCAACACTTCTCATAAATGTATCTACTGGTAGATTATCACTAGAAATATATCTTTTCATTTTCTTTTTCAAAATTTTCATAAATGTATATAGTTTATCATTAGAAATATTTTTTTTTATTTTCAAGCTTTTCAACACATTTCATAAGTGTATATAGTTTATCATTAGAAATGTATTGTTTTATTTTCAAACTTTTCAACACATTTCATAAGTGTATATAGTTTATCAATAGAAATTAATTTTTTAATTTTCTTTTTGAAATTTTCAACACATTTCATAAATCTATCTAGTTTTTATCATTAGAAATATATTTTTTTGATTTTGAAACTTTTCAACACATTTCATAAATGTATCTTGTTTATTATTAGACATATATTTTTTATTTCCTTTTTCAAACTATTCAACACATCTCATAAATGTATCTAGTTTATCATTAGAAATATATTTTTTGATTTTCAATCTGTAACACATCTCATAAATGTATCTACCGGTAGAGTATCACTAGAAATATATTTTTTGATTTTAATTTTCAAACTTTTCAACACATTTCATAAATGTATATAGTTTATCACTAGAAATATATTTTTTGATTTTCTTTTCCAAACTTTTCAACACATTTCATAAATGTATCTAGTTTATCATTAGAAATGTATTTTTTGATTTTCAAACTTTTCAACACATATCATAAGTGTATATAGTGTATCAATAGAAATTTATTTTTTGATTTTCTTTTTCAAACTTTTCAAGACATTTCATAAATGTATCTTGTTTATTATTATACATATATTTTTTATTTCCTTTTTCAAACTATTCAACACATTTCATAAATGTATCTAGTTTTTATCATTAGAAATATATTTAGTTGATTTTGAAACTTTTCAACACGTTTCATAAATGTATCTAGTTTATCATTAGAAATATATTTTCTTTAAATTTCAAACTTTTCAACACATTTCATAAATGTATGTAGTTTATCACTAGAAATATATCTTTTCACTTTCTTTTTCAAACTTTTCAACACATTTCATAAATGTATATAGTTTATCATTAGAAATATTTTTTTTTAATTTTCTTGTTCAAACTTTTCAACATATTTCATAAATGAATATAGTTTATCATTAGAAATATATTTTTTTACTTTCTTGTTCAAACTTTTCAACATATTTCATAAATGTATATAGTTTATCACTAGAAATATATTTTTTGATTTTCTTTTTCAAACTTTTCAACACATCTCATAAATGTATCTACAGGTAGTTTATCATTAGAAATATATTTTTTATTTTCTTTTTCAAACTTTTCAACACATTTCATAAATGTATATAGTTTATCATTAGAAATATTTTTTTTTTATTTTCTTTTTCAAACTTTTCAGCACATTTCATAAATGTATCTAGTTTATCAATAGAAATTTATTTTTTGATTTTCTTTTTCAAACTTTTCAAGACATTTCATAAATGTATCTTGTTTATTATTATACATATATTTTTTATTTCCTTTTTTTTCAAACTATTCAACACATCTCATAAATGTATCTAGTTTATCATTAGAAATATATTTTTTGATTTTCAATCTGTTCAACACATCTCATAAATGTATCTACCGGTAGAGTATCAATAGAAATAAATTTTTTGATTTTCATTTTCAAACTTTTCAACACATTTCATAAATGTATATAGTTTATCATTATAAATTTTTTTTTTTGATTTTCAAACTTTTCAACACATTTCATAAGTGTATATAGTTTATCAATAGAAATGTATTTTTTGATTTTCTTTGTGAAATTTTTCAACACATTTCATAAATGTATCTAGATTTTATCATTAGAAACATATTTAGTTGATTTTGAAACTTTTCAACACATTTCATAAATGTATCTAGTTTATCATTAGAAATATATTTTCTTTAAATTTCAAACTTTTCAACACATTTCATAAATGTATGTAGTTTATCACTAGAAATATATCTTTTCACTTTCTTTTTCAAACTTTTCAACACATTTCATAAATGTATATAGTTTATCATTAGAAATGTTTTTTTTTAATTTTCTTGTTCAAACTTTTCAACATATTTCATAAATGAATATAGTTTATCATTAGAAATATATTTTTTTACTTTCTTGTTCAAACTTTTCAACATATTTCATAAATGTATATAGTTTATCACTAGAAATATATTTTTTGATTTTCTTTTTCAAACTTTTCAACACATCTCATAAATGTATCTACAGGTAGTTTATCATTAGAATATATTTTTTTATTATCTTTTTCAATCTTTTCAACACTTCTTATAAATGTATCTACCGGTAGATTATCACTAGAAATATATTTTTTATTTTCCATTTCAAACTTTTCAACACATTTCATAAATGTATATAGTTTATCATTAGAAATATTTTTTTTTATTTTCTTTTTCAAACTTTTCAGCACATTTCATAAATGTATCTAGTTTATCAATAGAAATTTATTTTTTGATTTTCTTTTTCAAACTTTTCAAGACATTTCATAAATGTATCTTGTTTATTATTATACATATATTTTGTATTTCCTTTTTTTTCAAACTATTCAACACATCTCATAAATGTATCTAGTTTATCATTAGAAATATATTTTTTGATTTTCAATCTGTTCAACACATCTCATAAATGTATCTACCGGTAGAGTATCAATAGAAATAAATTTTTTGATTTTCATTTTCAAACTTTTCAACACATTTCATAAATGTATATAGTTTATCATTATAAATTTTTTTTTTGATTTTCAAACTTTTCAACACATTTCATAAGTGTATATAGTTTATCACTAGAAATATATTTTTTGATTTTCTTTGTGAAATTTTTCAACACATTTCATAAATGTATCTAGATTTTATCATTAGAAACATATTTAGTTGATTTTGAAACTTTTCAACACATTTCATAAATGTATCTAGTTTATCATTAGAAATATATTTTCTTTAAATTTCAAACTTTTCAACACATTTCATAAATGTATGTAGTTTATCACTAGAAATATATCTTTTCACTTTCTTTTTCAAACTTTTCAACACATTTCATAAATGTATATTGTTTATCATTAGAAATATTTTTTTTTTATTTTCTTGTTCAAACTTTTCAACACATTTCATAAATGTATATAGTTTATCAGAAGAAATATATTTTTTTATTTTCTTTTTCAATCTTTTCAACACTTCTCATAAATGTATCTACTGGTAGATTATCACTAGAAATATATCTTTTCATTTTCTTTTTCAAAATTTTCATAAATGTATATAGTTTATCATTAGAAATATTTTTTTTTATTTTCAAGCTTTTCAACACATTTCATAAGTGTATATAGTTTATCATTAGAAATGTATTGTTTTATTTTCAAACTTTTCAACACATTTCATAAGTGTATATAGTTTATCAATAGAAATTAATTTTTTAATTTTCTTTTTGAAATTTTCAACACATTTCATAAATCTATCTAGTTTTTATCATTAGAAATATATTTTTTTGATTTTGAAACTTTTCAACACATTTCATAAATGTATCTTGTTTATTATTAGACATATATTTTTTATTTCCTTTTTCAAACTATTCAACACATCTCATAAATGTATCTAGTTTATCATTAGAAATATATTTTTTGATTTTCAATCTGTAACACATCTCATAAATGTATCTACCGGTAGAGTATCACTAGAAATATATTTTTTGATTTTAATTTTCAAACTTTTCAACACATTTCATAAATGTATATAGTTTATCACTAGAAATATATTTTTTGATTTTCTTTTCCAAACTTTTCAACACATTTCATAAATGTATCTAGTTTATCATTAGAAATGTATTTTTTGATTTTCAAACTTTTCAACACATATCATAAGTGTATATAGTGTATCAATAGAAATTTATTTTTTGATTTTCTTTTTCAAACTTTTCAAGACATTTCATAAATGTATCTTGTTTATTATTATACATATATTTTTTATTTCCTTTTTCAAACTATTCAACACATTTCATAAATGTATCTAGTTTTTATCATTAGAAATATATTTAGTTGATTTTGAAACTTTTCAACACGTTTCATAAATGTATCTAGTTTATCATTAGAAATATATTTTCTTTAAATTTCAAACTTTTCAACACATTTCATAAATGTATGTAGTTTATCACTAGAAATATATCTTTTCACTTTCTTTTTCAAACTTTTCAACACATTTCATAAATGTATATAGTTTATCATTAGAAATATTTTTTTTTAATTTTCTTGTTCAAACTTTTCAACATATTTCATAAATGAATATAGTTTATCATTAGAAATATATTTTTTTACTTTCTTGTTCAAACTTTTCAACATATTTCATAAATGTATATAGTTTATCACTAGAAATATATTTTTTGATTTTCTTTTTCAAACTTTTCAACACATCTCATAAATGTATCTACAGGTAGTTTATCATTAGAAATATATTTTTTATTTTCTTTTTCAAACTTTTCAACACATTTCATAAATGTATATAGTTTATCATTAGAAATATTTTTTTTTTATTTTCTTTTTCAAACTTTTCAGCACATTTCATAAATGTATCTAGTTTATCAATAGAAATTTATTTTTTGATTTTCTTTTTCAAACTTTTCAAGACATTTCATAAATGTATCTTGTTTATTATTATACATATATTTTTTATTTCCTTTTTTTTCAAACTATTCAACACATCTCATAAATGTATCTAGTTTATCATTAGAAATATATTTTTTGATTTTCAATCTGTTCAACACATCTCATAAATGTATCTACCGGTAGAGTATCAATAGAAATAAATTTTTTGATTTTCATTTTCAAACTTTTCAACACATTTCATAAATGTATATAGTTTATCATAAATTTTTTTTTTTGATTTTCAAACTTTTCAACACATTTCATAAGTGTATATAGTTTATCAATAGAAATGTATTTTTTGATTTTCTTTGTGAAATTTTTCAACACATTTCATAAATGTATCTAGATTTTATCATTAGAAACATATTTAGTTGATTTTGAAACTTTTCAACACATTTCATAAATGTATCTAGTTTATCATTAGAAATATATTTTCTTTAAATTTCAAACTTTTCAACACATTTCATAAATGTATGTAGTTTATCACTAGAAATATATCTTTTCACTTTCTTTTTCAAACTTTTCAACACATTTCATAAATGTATATAGTTTATCATTAGAAATATTTTTTTTAAATTTTCTTGTTCAAACTTTTCAACATATTTCATAAATGAATATAGTTTATCATTAGAAATATATTTTTTTACTTTCTTGTTCAAACTTTTCAACATATTTCATAAATGTATATAGTTTATCACTAGAAATATATTTTTTGATTTTCTTTTTCAAACTTTTCAACACATCTCATAAATGTATCTACAGGTAGTTTATCATTAGAAATATATTTTTTTATTATCTTTTTCAATCTTTTCAACACTTCTCATAAATGTATCTACCGGTAGATTATCACTAGAAATATATTTTTTTATTTTCTTTTTCAAACTTTTCAACACATTTCATAAATGTATATAGATTATCATTAGAAATATTTTTTTTTTATTTTCTTTTTCAAACTTTTCAGCACATTTCATAAATGTATCTAGTTTATCAATAGAAATTTATTTTTTGATTTTCTTTTTCAAACTTTTCAAGACATTTCATAAATGTATCTTGTTTATTATTATACATATATTTTTTATTTCCTTTTTTTTCAAACTATTCAACACATCTCATAAATGTATCTAGTTTATCATTAGAAATATATTTTTTGATTTTCAATCTGTTCAACACATCTCATAAATGTATCTACCGGTAGAGTATCAATAGAAATAAATTTTTTGATTTTCATTTTCAAACTTTTCAACACATTTCATAAATGTATATAGTTTATCATTATAAATGTATTTTTTGATTTTCTTTGTGAAATTTTTCAACACATTTCATAAATGTATCTAGATTTTATCATTAGAAACATATTTAGTTGATTTTGAAACTTTTCAACACATTTCATAAATGTATCTAGTTTATCATTAGAAATATATTTTCTTTAAATTTCAAACTTTTCAACACATTTCATAAATGTATGTAGTTTATCACTAGAAATATATCTTTTCACTTTCTTTTTCAAACTTTTCAATACATTTCATAAATGTATATTGTTTATCATTAGAAATATTTTTTTTTTATTTTCTTGTTCAAACTTTTCAACACATTTCATAAATGTATATAGTTTATCAGAAGAAATATATTTTTTTTATTTTCTTGTTCAAACTTTTCAACATATTTCATAAATGTATCTAGTTTATCACTAGAAATATATTTTTTTATTTTCTTTTTCAATCTTTTCAACACTTCTCATAAATGTATCTACTGGTAGATTATCACTAGAAATATATCTTTTCATTTTCTTTTTCAAACTTTTCATAAATGTATATAGTTTATCATTAGAAATATTTTTTTTTTATTTTCAAACTTTTCAACACATTTCATAAGTGTATATAGTTTATCATAAGAAATATATTTTTTTTAAATTTCAAACTTTTCAACACATCTCATAAATGTATCTACCAGTAGATTATCACTAGAAATATATCTTTTCATTTTCTTTTTCAAAATTTTCATAAATGTATATAGTTTATCATTAGAAATATTTTTTTTTATTTTCAAACTTTTCAACACATTTCATAAGTGTATATAGTTTATCATTAGAAATGTATTTTTTTATTTTCAAACTTTTCAACACATTTCATAAGTGTATATAGTTTATCAATAGAAATTAATTTTTTAATTTTCTTTTTGAAACTTTTCAACACATTTCATAAATCTATCTAGTTTTTATCATTAGAAATATATTTTTTTGATTTTGAAACTTTTCAACACATTTCATAAATGTATCTTGTTTATTATTAGACATATATTTTTTATTTCCTTTTTCAAACTATTCAACACTTCTCATAAATGTATCTACTGGTAGATTATCACTAGAAATATATCTTTTCATTTTCTTTTTCAAAATTTTCATAAATGTATATAGTTTATCATTAGAAATATTTTTTTTTATTTTCAAGCTTTTCAACACATTTCATAAGTGTATATAGTTTATCATTAGAAATGTATTGTTTTATTTTCAAACTTTTCAACACATTTCATAAGTGTATATAGTTTATCAATAGAAATTAATTTTTTAATTTTCTTTTTGAAATTTTCAACACATTTCATAAATCTATCTAGTTTTTATCATTAGAAATATATTTTTTTGATTTTGAAACTTTTCAACACATTTCATAAATGTATCTTGTTTATTATTAGACATATATTTTTTATTTCCTTTTTCAAACTATTCAACACATCTCATAAATGTATCTAGTTTATCATTAGAAATATATTTTTTGATTTTCAATCTGTAACACATCTCATAAATGTATCTACCGGTAGAGTATCACTAGAAATATATTTTTTGATTTTAATTTTCAAACTTTTCAACACATTTCATAAATGTATATAGTTTATCACTAGAAATATATTTTTTGATTTTCTTTTCCAAACTTTTCAACACATGTCATAAATGTATCTAGTTTATCATTAGAAATGTATTTTTTGATTTTCAAACTTTTCAACACATATCATAAGTGTATATAGTGTATCAATAGAAATTTATTTTTTGATTTTCTTTTTCAAACTTTTCAAGACATTTCATAAATGTATCTAGTTTTTATCATTAGAAATATATTTAGTTGATTTTGAAACTTTTCAACACATTTCATAAATGTATCTAGTTTATCATAAGAAATATATTTTTTTTAAATTTCAAACTTTTCAACACATCTCATAAATGTATCTACCAGTAGATTATCACTAGAAATATATCTTTTCATTTTCTTTTTCAAACTTTTCATAAATGTATATAGTTTATCATTAGAAATATTTTTTTTTTATTTTCAATCTTTTCAACACATTTCATAAGTGTATATAGTTTATCAATAGAAATTATTTTTTAAATTTTCTTTTTGAAACTTTTCAACACATTTCATAAATCTATCTAGTTTTTATCATTAGAAATATATTTTTTTGATTTTGAAACTTTTCAACACATTTCATAAATGTATCTTGTTTATTATTAGACATATATTTTTTATTTCCTTTTTCAAACTATTCAACACATCTCATAAATGTATCTAGTTTATCATTAGAAATATATTTTTTGATTTTGAATCTGTAACACATCTCATAAATGTATCTGCCGGTAGAGTATCACTAGAAATATATTTTTTGATTTTAATTTTCAAACTTTTCAACACATTTCATAAATGTATATATTTTATCACTAGAAATATATTTTTTCATTTTCTTTTCCAAACTTTTCAACACATTTCATAAATGTATCTAGTTTATCATTAGAAATGTATTTTTAGATTTTCAAACTATTCAACACATCTCATAAATGTATCTAGTTTATCATTAGAAATATATTTTTTGATTTTCATTTTCAAACTTTTCAACACATTTCATAAATGTATATAGTTTATCATTATAAATATTTTTTTTTTATTTTCAAACTTTTCAACACATTTCATAAGTGTATATAGTTTATCATTAGAAATGTATTTTTTGATTTTCTTTGTGAAATTTTTCAACACATTTCATAAATGTATCTAGTTTTTATCATTAGAAATATATTTAGTTGATTTTGAAACTTTTCAACACATTTCATAAATGTATCTAGTTTATCATTAGAAATATATTTTCTTTAAATTTCAAACTTTTCAACACATTTCATAAATGTATATAGTTTATCATTAGAAATATTTTTTTTTATTTTCTTGTTCAAACTTTTCAACATATTTCATAAATGAATATAGTTTATCATTAGAAATATATTTTGTTTACTTTCTTGTTCAAACTTTTCAACATATTTCATAAATGTATATAGTTTATCACTAGAAATATATTTTTTGATTTTCTTTTTCAAACTTTTCAACACATCTCATAAATGTATCTACCGGTAGTTTATCATTAGAAAATTATTTTTTTATTTTTTTTCAAACTATTCAACACGTCTCATAAATGTATCTACAGGTAGTTTATCATTAGAAATAAATTTTTTATTTTCTCTTTTAAACTTTTCAACACTTCTCATAAATGTATCTACCGGTAGTTTATCATTAGAAATATATTTTTTTATTTTCTTTTTCAAACTTTTCAACACATCTCATAAATGTATCTACCGGTAGTTTATCATTAGAAATATATTTTGTTATTATCTTTTTCAATCTTTTCAACACTTCTCATAAATGTATCTACCGGTAGATTATCACTAGAAATATATTTTTTTATTTTCTTTTTCAAACTTTTCAACACATTTCATAAATGTATATAGTTTATCATTAGAAATATATTTTTTTTAAATTTCATTCTTTTCAACACATCTCATAAATGTATCTACCAGTAGATTATCACTAGAAATATATCTTTTCATTTTCTTTTTCAAACTTTTCAACACATTTCATAAATGTATATAGTTTATCATTAGAAATATTTTTTTTTTATTTTCAATCTTTTCAACACATTTCATAAGTGTATATAGTTTATCAATAGAAATTAATTTTTTAATTTTCTCTTTGAAACTTTTCAACACATTTCATAAATCTATCTAGTTTTTATCATTAGAAATATATTTTTTTGATTTTGAAACTTTTCAACACATTTCATAAATGTATCTTGTTTATTATTAGACATATATTTTTTATTTCCTTTTTCAAACTATTCAACACATCTCATAAATGTATCTAGTTTATCATTAGAAATATATTTTTTTATTTTGAATCTGTAACACATCTCATAAATGTATCTACCGGTAGAGTATCACTAGAAATATATTTTTTGATTTTAATTTTCAAACTTTTCAACACATTTCATAAATGTATATAGTTTATCACTAGAAATATATTTTTTCATTTTCTTTTCCAAACTTTTCAACACATTTCATAAATGTATCTAGTTTATCATTAGAAATGTATTTTTAGATTTTCAAACTATTCAACACATCTCATAAATGTATCTAGTTTATCATTAGAAATATATTTTTTGATTTTCATTTTCAAACTTTTCAACACATTTCATAAATGTATATAGTTTATCATTATAAATATTTTTTTTTTATTTTCAAACTTTTCAACACATTTCATAAGTGTATATAGTTTATCATTAGAAATGTATTTTTTGATTTTCTTTGTGAAATTTTTCAACACATTTCATAAATGTATCTAGTTTTTATCATTAGAAATATATTTAGTTGATTTTGAAACTTTTCAACACATTTCATAAATGTATCTAGTTTATCATTAGAAATATATTTTCTTTAAATTTCAAACTTTTCAACACATCTCATAAATGTATCTACCAGTAGATTATCACTAGAAATATATCTTTTCATTTTCTTTTTCAAAATTTTCATAAATGTATATAGTTTATCATTAGAAATATTTTTTTTTATTTTCAAACTTTTCAACACATTTCATAAGTGTATATAGTTTATCATTAGAAATGTATTTTTTTATTTTCAAACTTTTCAACACATTTCATAAGTGTATATAGTTTATCAATAGAAATTAATTTTTTAATTTTCTTTTTGAAACTTTTCAACACATTTCATAAATCTATCTAGTTTTTATCATTAGAAATATATTTTTTTGATTTTGAAACTTTTCAACACATTTCATAAATGTATCTTGTTTATTATTAGACATATATTTTTTATTTCCTTTTTCAAACTATTCAACACATCTCATAAATGTATCTAGTTTATCATTAGAAATATATTTTTTGATTTTCAATCTGTAACACATCTCATAAATGTATCTACCGGTAGAGTATCACTAGAAATATATTTTTTGATTTTAATTTTCAAACTTTTCAACACATTTCATAAATGTATATAGTTTATCACTAGAAATATATTTTTTGATTTTCTTTTCCAAACTTTTCAACACATTTCATAAATGTATCTAGTTTATCATTAGAAATGTATTTTTTGATTTTCAAACTTTTCAACACATATCATAAGTGTATATAGTGTATCAATAGAAATTTATTTTTTGATTTTCTTTTTCAAACTTTTCAAGACATTTCATAAATGTATCTAGTTTTTATCATTAGAAATATATTTAGTTGATTTTGAAACTTTTCAACACATTTCATAAATGTATCTAGTTTATCATAAGAAATATATTTTTTTTAAATTTCAAACTTTTCAAAACATCTCATAAATGTATCTACCAGTAGATTATCACTAGAAATATATCTTTTCATTTTCTTTTTCAAACTTTTCATAAATGTATATAGTTTATCATTAGAAATATTTTTTTTTTATTTTCAATCTTTTCAACACATTTCATAAGTGTATATAGTTTATCAATAGAAATTATTTTTTTAATTTTCTTTTTGAAACTTTTCAACACATTTCATAAATCTATCTAGTTTTTATCATTAGAAATATATTTTTTTGATTTTGAAACTTTTCAACACATTTCATAAATGTATCTTTTTTATTATTAGACATATATTTTTTATTTCCTTTTTCAAACTATTCAACACATCTCATAAATGTATCTAGTTTATCATTAGAAATATATTTTTTGATTTTGAATCTGTAACACATCTCATAAATGTATCTACCGGTAGAGTATCACTAGAAATATATTTTTTGATTTTAATTTTCAAACTTTTCAACACATTTCATAAATGTATATAGTTTATCACTAGAAATATATTTTTTCATTTTCTTTTCCAAACTTTTCAACACATTTCATAAATGTATCTAGTTTATCATTAGAAATGTATTTTTAGATTTTCAAACTATTCAACACATCTCATAAATGTATCTAGTTTATCATTAGAAATATATTTTTTGATTTTCATTTTCAAACTTTTCAACACATTTCATAAATGTATATAGTTTATCATTATAAATATTTTTTTTTTATTTTCAAACTTTTCAACACATTTCATAAGTGTATATAGTTTATCATTAGAAATGTATTTTTTGATTTTCTTTGTGAAATTTTTCAACACATTTCATAAATGTATCTAGTTTTTATCATTAGAAATATATTTAGTTGATTTTGAAACTTTTCAACACATTTCATAAATGTATCTAGTTTATCATTAGAAATATATTTTCTTTAAATTTCAAACTTTTCAACACATTTCATAAATGTATATAGTTTATACTTAGAAATATTTTTTTTTATTTTCTTGTTCAAACTTTTCAACATATTTCATAAATGAATATAGTTTATCATTAGAAATATATTTTGTTTACTTTCTTGTTCAAACTTTTCAACATATTTCATAAATGTATATAGTTTATCACTAGAAATATATTTTTTGATTTTCTTTTTCAAACTTTTCAACACATCTCATAAATGTATCTACCGGTAGTTTATCATTAGAAAATTATTTTTTTATTTTTTTTCAAACTATTCAACACGTCTCATAAATGTATCTACAGGTAGTTTATCATTAGAAATAAATTTTTTATTTTCTCTTTTAAACTTTTCAACACTTCTCATAAATGTATCTACCGGTAGTTTATCATTAGAAATATATTTTTTTATTTTCTTTTTCAAACTTTTCAACACATCTCATAAATGTATCTACCGGTAGTTTATCATTAGAAATATATTTTGTTATTATCTTTTTCAATCTTTTCAACACTTCTCATAAATGTATCTACCGGTAGATTATCACTAGAAATATATTTTTTTATTTTCTTTTTCAAACTTTTCAACACATTTCATAAATGTATATAGTTTATCATTAGAAATATATTTTTTTTAAATTTCATTCTTTTCAACACATCTCATAAATGTATCTACCAGTAGATTATCACTAGAAATATATCTTTTCATTTTCTTTTTCAAACTTTTCAACACATTTCATAAATGTATATAGTTTATCATTAGAAATATTTTTTTTTTATTTTCAATCTTTTCAACACATTTCATAGGTGTATATAGTTTATCAATAGAAATTAATTTTTTAATTTTCTCTTTGAAACTTTTCAACACATTTCATAAATCTATCTAGTTTTTATCATTAGAAATATATTTTTTTGATTTTGAAACTTTTCAACACATTTCATAAATGTATCTTGTTTATTATTAGACATATATTTTTTATTTCCTTTTTCAAACTATTCAACACATCTCATAAATGTATCTAGTTTATCATTAGAAATATATTTTTTGATTTTGAATCTGTAACACATCTCATAAATGTATCTACCGGTAGAGTATCACTAGAAATATATTTTTTGATTTTAATTTTCAAACTTTTCAACACATTTCATAAATGTATATAGTTTATCACTAGAAATATATTTTTTCATTTTCTTTTCCAAACTTTTCAACACATTTCATAAATGTATCTAGTTTATCATTAGAAATGTATTTTTAGATTTTCAAACTATTCAACACATCTCATAAATGTATCTAGTTTATCATTAGAAATATATTTTTTGATTTTCATTTTCAAACTTTTCAACACATTTCATAAATGTATATAGTTTATCATTATAAATATTTTTTTTTTATTTTCAAACTTTTCAACACATTTCATAAGTGTATATAGTTTATCATTAGAAATGTATTTTTTGATTTTCTTTGTGAAATTTTTCAACACATTTCATAAATGTATCTAGTTTTTATCATTAGAAATATATTTAGTTGATTTTGAAACTTTTCAACACATTTCATAAATGTATCTAGTTTATCATTAGAAATATATTTTCTTTAAATTTCAAACTTTTCAACACATTTCATAAATGTATATAGTTTATACTTAGAAATATTTTTTTTTATTTTCTTGTTCAAACTTTTCAACATATTTCATAAATGAATATAGTTTATCATTAGAAATATATTTTGTTTACTTTCTTGTTCAAACTTTTCAACATATTTCATAAATGTATATAGTTTATCACTAGAAATATATTTTTTGATTTTCTTTTTCAAACTTTTCAACACATCTCATAAATGTATCTACCGGTAGTTTATCATTAGAAAATTATTTTTTTATTTTTTTTCAAACTATTCAACACGTCTCATAAATGTATCTACAGGTAGTTTATCATTAGAAATAAATTTTTTATTTTCTCTTTTAAACTTTTCAACACTTCTCATAAATGTATCTACCAGTAGTTTATCATTAGAAATATATTTTTTTATTTTCTTTTTCAAACTTTTCAACACATCTCATAAATGTATCTACCGGTAGTTTATCATTAGAAATATATTTTGTTATTATCTTTTTCAATCTTTTCAACACTTCTCATAAATGTATCTACCGGTAGATTATCACTAGAAATATATTTTTTTATTTTCTTTTTCAAACTTTTCAACACATTTCATAAATGTATATAGTTTATCATTAGAAATATATTTTTTTTAAATTTCATTCTTTTCAACACATCTCATAAATGTATCTACCAGTAGATTATCACTAGAAATATATCTTTTCATTTTCTTTTTCAAACTTTTCAACACATTTCATAAATGTATATAGTTTATCATTAGAAATATTTTTTTTTTATTTTCAATCTTTTCAACACATTTCATAAGTGTATATAGTTTATCAATAGAAATTAATTTTTTAATTTTCTCTTTGAAACTTTTCAACACATTTCATAAATCTATCTAGTTTTTATCATTAGAAATATATTTTTTTTATTTTGAAACTTTTCAACACATTTCATAAATGTAACTTGTTTATTATTAGACATATATTTTTAATTTTCTTTTTCAAACTATTCAACACATCTCATAAATGTATCTAGTTTATCATTAGAAATATATTTTTTGATTTTCAATCTGTTCAACACATCTCATAAATGTATCTACCGGTAGAGTATCACTAGAAATATATTTTTTGATTTTCATTTTGAAACTTTTCAACACATTTCATAAATGTATATAGTTTACCACTAGAAATATATTTTTTGGTTTTCTTTATAAACTTTTCAACACATTTCATAAATGTATCTATTTTATAATTTTATTTTTTTTTATTTTGAAACTGTTCAGGACATCTCATAAATGTATCTACCGGTAGTTTATCACAAGAAGTATATTTTTTTATTTTCTTTTTCAAACTTTTCAACACATCTCATAAATGTATCTACAGGTAGTTTATCATAAGAAATACATTTTTTATTTTCTCTTTTAAACTTTTCAACACTTCTCATAAATGTATCTACCGGTAGTTTATCATTAGAAATATATTTTTTTATTTTCTTTTTCAAACTTTTCAACACATCTCATAAATGTATCTACCGGTAGTTTATCATTAGAAATATATTTTGTTATTATCTTTTTCAATCTTTTCAACACTTCTCATAAATGTATCTACCGGTAGATTATCACTAGAAATATATTTTTTTATTTTCTTTTTCAAACTTTTCAACACATTTCATAAATGTATATAGTTTATCATTAGAAATATATTTTTTTTAAATTTCATTCTTTTCAACACATCTCATAAATGTATCTACCAGTAGATTATCACTAGAAATATATCTTTTCATTTTCTTTTTCAAACTTTTCAACACATTTCATAAATGTATATAGTTTATCATTAGAAATATTTTTTTTTTATTTTCAATCTTTTCAACACATTTCATAAGTGTATATAGTTTATCAATAGAAATTAATTTTTTAATTTTCTCTTTGAAACTTTTCAACACATTTCATAAATCTATCTAGTTTTTATCATTAGAAATATATTTTTTTTATTTTGAAACTTTTCAACACATTTCATAAATGTAACTTGTTTATTATTAGACATATATTTTTTATTTTCTTTTTCAAACTATTCAACACATCTCATAAATGTATCTAGTTTATCATTAGAAATATATTTTTTGATTTTCATTTTGAAACTTTTCAACACATTTCATAAATGTATATAGTTTATCACTAGAAATATATTTTTTGGTTTTCTTTATAAACTTTTCAACACATTTCATAAATGTATCTATTTTATAATTTTATTTTTTTTTATTTTGAAACTGTTCAGGACATCTCATAAATGTATCTACCGGTAGTTTATCACAAGAAGTATATTTTTTTATTTTCTTTTTCAAACTTTTCAACACATCTCATAAATGTATCTACCGGTAGTTTATCATTAAAAATATATTTTTTTATTTTCTTTTTCAAACTTTTCAACACATCTCATAAATGTATCTACCGGTAATTTATCATTAGAAATGTATTTTTTGATTTTGAAACTTTTCAACACATCTCATAAATGTATCTAGTTTATCATTAGATAATTTGATTTTGAATATTTTCAACACATCTCATAAATGTATTTACCGGTAGTATAATGTATAATGTCTATCATTAGAAATGTATTTTTTGATTTTGAAACTTTTCAACACATCTCATAAATGTATCTACCGGTAGTTTATCAAAAGAAATATATTTTTTGATTTTGAAACTTTTCAACACATCTCATAAATGTAGTTCTCTTTTTCAAACTTTTCAACACATTTCATAAATCTATCTAGTTTTTATCATTAGAAATATATTTTTTTTATTTTGAAACTTTTCAACACATCTGATAACTGTATCTACCGGTAGTTTATCACTAGAAATATATTTTTTCATTTTCTTTTTCAAACTTTTCAACACATCTCATAAATGTATCTACTGGTAGTTTATCATTAGAAATGTATTTTTTTATTTTGAAACTTGTCAACACTTCTCATAAATGTATCTACCGGTAGTTTATCACTAGAAATATATTTATTGATTTTCTTTTTCAAACTTTTCAACACATAACATAAATATATCTACCGGTAGTTTATCATTAGAAATGTATTTTTTGATTTTGAAACTTGTCAACACTTCTCATAATTGTATCTACCGGTAGTTTATCACTAGAAATATATTTTTTGATTTTCTCTTTCAAACTTTTCAACACATCTCATAAATGTATCTACCGGTAGTTTATCAATAGAAATATATTTTTTTTCATTTTCAAACTTTTCAACACATTTCATAAATGTATCTAGTTTATCATTAGAAATATATTTTTTTATTTTCTTCTTCAAACTTTTCAATACATTTCATAAATGTATCTAGTTTATCATTAGAAATATATTTTTAGAATTTTTCTTACAACTCAAAAAAATGTTCTTAAAAAATATAAAATAAAAAAATTTATTTAAAATGTTTTTAAAAAAAAAAAAGGCAGAAGAAAATCTCATCACTGATCGTGATAGAAAAATTAATGAAGCATTTAAATTATCATTAAATACTGATAATTAAATTGATGCTAATTTTGAAGATGAAAATGGAAATACTCTATTGCGCATTAGTTGTCTGTATAACAAAATAGAATTAGTTGAATTTTTATTAAATTGTAAAAATATTAATGTTAATTTACAAAATATTAACAAAGAAATTCCGTTACATATTGTATGTGAATTATGTAGTTTTGATATAATTAAATTATTATTTAATAAAAATATTAATATTCATTTTGTTGTCATGTGACGTATTCGTTCCAGAATACTGTCTTCCCAATAAACTCCTGAACCCCTCTCTGTCTTGGGCGATAAGGCTTGCATTTTTCAGCGATGTATTCATGTAATCTTTAATGTTGTCAGTCCATCGTCTTCTTGTCCTGCCCTTTCTCCTCTTTCCTGGTACTCTTCTCTCCAATATTAATATTCATTTTCAAAATAATAATAAACAAACTCCTTATCAGGTTTTGTCAAACTTTAATACTTACAGAATTATGTAATTTATTAATGAAAAGATTGAAGAATATTATAGTTATGTATTTCGCAATAGTTGTTATTATATATAAATTCCCCGCCGAAGACGGATGTGTCGGGCCATTTGGCGCAAATAAAATGGTGACACAACACATTTCCATTCTCTGGACTAAATCCTGCTAGAAATCTAGTAGGACCATGATCCTGCTACAAGGGAAATTGAGGAGTTTGAGAATGAATGCTGAAGAAGAAGAAGAATATACCATTTCTGATTTATGGTGTACTTTTTGATCTAGAAGAATATGAAACTCAAAAAAAAAGTTTAGAAAAAAACTTTAATGACTGTAGATATGAAATAATGGATATATTATATTAAATTATAATTCATTATTAAATAAATCTAGATTACGTATAAAAAAATAACCGTTCAGATATTAATCAATTAAAAGTTATTATTCCTAATATGTTAATTAATTATTTATTAGAAATATAAATCTTTGTATTTTAATTTATTAAACAGTTCAATTATTAATATATTAAAACTTTGTAAAAATATTAAAATTTTGGGCCCTTTTCTGTAATTCTTGTTCATAAAAAGAACCTATAATTTCTTCACCATTTAAATCCCTTTTTTATATGTTATAGGGTTTGTACATTTAATTACACTAATAACAAATATTTCTGTTGTCCATCTATTTGTATAACCTTTTTCAAATATTCCTGTTTTCTTTATTATTCTTACTCAAATCTCCATCTTTAAATTTTAACTTTATTAATTTTGAGCAAGACATGTTTTCAATAGAATCACTTACACCAAATAAATGTTCATAAACATTTTTTTTCATTTCCTTTTTTACTACTTCAACATTTTTATTGAAGAATGTTTAGTATTATTATAAGTATTTACTAATTCATCTAAAACATTATAGTATTTATTTCTGTTATTAGCAGTAAAATATTTAAACATCTTTTGTGCCATAGTTCCATTCCCTCTTTCAACAATACAACTTTTCCCTTCATTTTCTGTAGAATAAATATTTATATTATTTTCTTCTAATAAAGTTTTCATATTATTGTTATTGAATTCCTTGCCTTTATCAACCCAAAGATATAAAGGTTTTCTTTTACTATCACATTAAAAGACATGCCACTTATTGAAGACCTTACTTGAGGGTAAAGTCAAAGGGAAGCGAGCAAGAAATAGACAGAGATACAAGTGGGAGAGTAAGATCACACGATGTTACAGTCTAGCAGAGTGCACCACCAAAACAAGAGACAGGAGATGTTGGAGATATGTTGCAGCCAACATTCGTTGCGGAGACGGCACATGATGATGATGATGATTACTATCATTAAATACCTTTTTAAATGCTTCAGAAACACCAATTCCACTTTTATTTTTTAATAGGTATTGCGCATGCATATTTACTAAATACATCTATAACAGTTAATAGAAATTGATAATGTTTATTATCTTTTGAATACATTGACACATCAACTAAATCAGCTGCCCCATATTTCATCAATACCATTTACAATTGCTTTTCTTTTAGGAAACTTTTTAATAATAGGTTGATGTAATTCATTTGCTAAATCACTTGACTAATTAATTCCTGATCCTAAAATTGGATTATATAAATACCTAATGCTTTTAATAAGTCTAGATTAATTTTACTCATTTAAAATATATACTAAAAATAAACACGGAAAAAGTATGTAGAAAATGTCATATTTTAAAACCATATTCCGAATATTCAAAAGAAAGAAAAGTTAAAAATGTTTATCGAGTATCTAGTAATGAGTGTTGTAAACCAATAAAACAAGAATATTATAAAAACAATAAATAAAAATATAAAGAAGTTTATAATAAGTTTATTGAAAGACATTCAGATTAAATATTATTTATTAAAAAAGTTACCCTAAAAATGGCTGAAGAAAATCCACAAATAAAATATGTTATAAATAAATAAGGAAAAAATGTTGATAAATATAGTATTTATATAGAATAGAGTATTTATAATTTTATATATATATATATATATATATATATATATATATATATATATATATATATATAGTATTGATACATTTATAGTATTTTTATAGTATATAGTATATATAGATAAATATATATAATATATATTTTAATCATATAAAAAATAGAGTGAGAGATTATGCTGATAATTTTAATAATGGAAGTAAAAAGCTAAATATTATAATTCATTGTGTTTTTGATAAAACATATATTGTAGTTTATTATAATGCTGGTTTTCGACTTTTAAATTCCATGAATCATTTTGATATTATATATGATAAAATCAGAGATCATTTTATAGATTGGATTGATAACTTTAATCAAGAAGGAAGTGGTAATGTATTTTATGAAATGTTTAAAACAACAGTAGTATTAGTAAAAGTAAGAACAATGAGAGGATCTTCATATTTCGAACTTCCTTTTAAAAGTAGTTATATAATCATCATCATCAGGTGCCATGCCTTGTAAAAGTACTTATATAATAAATATACAAAATACAGATGACAGATATTTTTTGTGGTGTATAATTTGTTATATGTTGAGAATTGAACATAACATAAGAAATCTTCATAGAGTATCTAATTATAACGATTAGGAAGATTGTATAAATATGGAAGGAATCCGCCAAAGACGGATGTGTTGAGCCACTGGCGCAAATAAAACGGCAACACAATGCATTTCCATTCTCTGGACTATATTCAACTGGAAATCTTGTAGGACCATTGTCTTGTTACAAGAGAAATCCAGCGGGAGTTTGAGAATGAACGCCGAAGAAGAAAGAAGAATATGGAAGAAATAGAATATCCAATTAGATTAAATGATTCTGTGTTAGATCAATTTAAAGATAATAACTATGTTAGAGTAAATAATTCAGTGTTTGATAGATTTGAAAATAATAATCCTGAAATCGTGTTTAATATATTTGCATTAAAAAAGGAAGAAGATTTGAAATCAATTTATCCTTTCATTTATCATGTTTTACTGAAGAAAGAGAACACATAATAGATTTATTATATGTTGAGCAAGATAGAAATACTCATTTATTGTTTAATACTCATTATTGTTTAATACTCATTATTGTTTAATACTCATTATTGTTTAATACTCATTATTGTTTAATTACTTCTTTAGGTTCAATTATGATCATAATAAAGTTTTTCCTTGTAGATGTTTACAACCATATTTCTCTAAGAAATCTTTATTAAATCATCTGATAGATCCTTTATCTAAACTTATAGTACCTGAAAAGGGAACAATATTGAAATTTGAAAATCACCATTTTAAATTAAAGTTACCATTTGTTTTTTATTGTGTTGAATCTGTAAATATTCTTATTTCTTCCCTTCAACCAAATCCTACTAATTCATATACAGAAAATTTATTTAAGCACGAAGTATATTCACATGGAATTCAAGTATCCTCATATATACGTGAGAAAATATTAGACAGTTTGACAGCCTGGCACGGCAAGGAAACAACAACGACCATGATACATAATACTGTGGACAGAGAGTTGTGGAGAGCCATGACTGCCTACGCCAGCTGGCTTGCACCTGATGATGATGATTTTCATATAATTTCATCTGTTTATATATTTTACTCTGGTGTAGATGCAAAAGAAAAATTTGTTTAAATTACGAACATATAGATGGGAAATTAAATTACTTTAATAGAAAAACCAATAAATGCAAACTTACACAGCTGAAAGTTAGATATGTAAAGAAAAATTTCCATAAAACAAAATAATAGTAAAAGGACATAAATATCATAATTGTAATGAAATCTGCACTAAAGAATTTATTATACTTGACCCCATCGAGGCCAGCACCGTGCAGTGGTGATGGGGCTTAGTTCAGCCATCAGGGGCTGGAAACTAAGACTGGTCGGGCAGTCCCACACGAGCAGGACGATAGTCCGGTCCAAGTAAGCAGAGTGCTAAAGACGCAGGCATCCAGCCAAAAGGCGTACAGATAATCAGGATGCCGCGCACAAAATACAATGGAAACATGTCTGTATTTATAAATAGTTATGGTGCCTGCCTTGTGGCAGACGTTCAGGCAGGGACGGTGCTGGGCCCTATACCTCGAAAGGGCCCAACCTCAGTTACTGGAAGTCCTAAAAGATCAGAACAAGTTATAATTCTACGTCTCAGAACAGGACACAACAGACTCCGCAGTCACATGTATACAAAGTTCAAGATTGGCAACACAGCCATGTGTACATGTGGACAGGCAGCACAGAGTGCCAAACATATACTTCAAGAGTGTTCTGAGCATGAAATGCTGAGGCAGACATATTGGCCAGAGGAAACAACACTGGAATCAAAGCTCTATGGGACACTGTCTGAACTACAAAAGACAGTGAGTTTTATTAAGGAGACAGAATTACAGATATAGACATGTTTCAAGTGAACGAAAGAAGAATAAGAATAATTATACTTGATACAAAAATAAGAGAACATAATCATTTTAATGGAAAATATAGAGGCGCTGCATGCCAATCATGTAATACAAAAGAAGGTAAACATTCTAAAATTATTCCAGTATTTTAACACAATGGAAGTAGATATGATTTTCAATTTATTAGAGAAGAATTAAAGGAATATGAAAACGATGATCAGAAGGTTACAAGAATATATTTCTATTGAATATGGAAGTTCTTATAGAAAAGTAGCTTCAATGACATGAGGAAAATATTAACATCTAAACAAATTACAAACAAGTTAAAAATGAGAATTATAAAATGCTACATCTACTCTATATTAATGTATGGCTCAGAAACATGGACACTAAATAAACAATTAGAAGATAGAATTGATGCATTTGAGATGTAGGTATATAGAAGAATAGGGAGAACATCATGGAAAGATAAGAAAACAAATAAAGAGGTGCTATAGACAATATGAAGAAAGAACTACTAAGAGAAATAAAGATCAGGAAAATAAAATATTTTGATCACATTAAAAGACATGACACCTTGTTGAAGATCTTACTTGAGGGCAATGTCAAAGGGAGGCGAGCAAGAGGTAGACAGAGATACAAGTGGGAGAGTAACATCACAAGATGGACAGATTACAGTCTAGCAGAATGCACCACCAAGACAACAGACATGGGATGTTGGAGATCCGTTGCAGCCAACCATCGTTGCGGAGACGACACTTGATGATGATTTAGAGAAAATTAAGATTTCTTGATAGTTATAGATTCTTGACAACTTCAGTTGATAATATTTCTAAAGGAATGTTAGATGAAGATTTTACATTTTTGAATAAGAATTTTAATGAAAAAGAATATAATGCATTAAAATATTTAAATGATAAAAATGAAAGAACATTCAAAGGAATTTATCCATATGAATATATTGGTTCTATAGAAAGATTTAAAGAAACAATTGCCTCTAATTGATACATTTTATTCAACATTTAGACAAGAAGGAATTACAAAGGAAAATATGAACATGCACAAAAAATTTGGAAAACATTCAATTGTAAAACTTTTCAAGATTATCATGATATTTATTTACAAACAGATGTATTAATTCTAGCAGATGCTTGTGAGAAATTTAGAGAATTCAATTAAAAATATCATGAAATTGATCCATGTTATTGTTTCTCTCTACCTGGATTAACATGGCAATGTGGATTAAAATATACAGGAGTTGAATTATAATTATTATCTGATACTCATATGATTTTGATGTATGAAAAATCAATAAGAGGTGGATTTTCAGAAGTATTAGGAAAAAGATTGCCAAAAGCATTTTATAAACAAACACCAAATTATGATGATGGAAACAAAATTATTGAAGATTTTGAATGCAAAGACATTTTAGATCTTTTAAAGAAAAAAAAGAAAAGGAGAAAAATTAGATATTAGAAAATTTCTTAAATATTGTTATTTACAATATTTGGATGCAAATAATTTATATGGATGGTCAGTGTCACAACTATTACCAATAGGAGATTATAGATGGGAAAACCCTGAAAAGTTTATAAGACACACAGGAAGATATATAATTGAAGTTGATTTAGAATACACAAATGAATGTAAAAGAAAAATATTTAAATATCCTTTAGCACCTGAAGGAATAATAACTAAAAGAAAAGAATTATATCAATATCAATTGAATGTATCGGGTGAAGAGAAATTAGGAAAGGTTCCCAAATTGCAATTCGATTTTAAAAATTAAGAAAGATATGTTCTTCATTATAAAGTATCGAAGGTTCTATTTATCTCTTGGAATGGAAGTAAGCAAAATTCATAGAATTATTTATTTTAAAGAAGAAGCTTGGTTGAAACCATACATTGATTTTTAACACAGAACAAAGAAAGAAAGCAAAATCTGAATCTGAGAAAGATCTACCAAAAAATATGAATTGTTCATTCTTTGGAACGAATTAATTTAAAACTAGTTACTAATAAAAAGGAGGCAATTAAATTATATTCTAAACCATCTTTTATAGACGTGATATTTTTTAATAACAATTTTATTAGAATACAAAATATTAAACCATCAATTAAATTTAACAAACCAATCTATTTGGGGATGTGTATTCTTGATCTTAGCAAATTATTGATGTATGAGTTTTGTTATAATAAATTTACTAAACAATTTCCAGATAATGAAATTTTATATGGAGATATGGACAGTTTAGTTTTAAACATATATACTAATGATTTATATAACGAATTAGAAAATATGAAAGATGAATTAGATAAAATGATTATCCAAAATATCATCCATTATATTCTGAAAAAAATAAAAAATATGTAGGAAAATTTAAAGATGAATTAAACGGAAAAACAATGACAGAATTTATAACATTAGGAAGTAAAGCATATTCATTTAAAACATTAGGTGTTGAAGAAGAAAAGAAATAAATAAAAGGTGACGTCAAAATCAACAATTAAAAAGAAATAAAATTTGAAGATTATAAAAGCTGTTTATTAAATTCCAATAGTAACGCAAAATGAGGTAAACAGGTTACTAAAACACTTACCTAGCCTATTAATAAAAATATATTTTAAAAAAACATACAATAAAACTAAACAGGACAATTCTCAACGTATCGGCTCAAATTGAACCTTTTTCAAGAGACAAACAACAGATAACGACAAAATAAAAAACAAAAAACAAAACTTTTCTTGATGAAATATAGACATCTATTTTGTTTTTTGTTTTCTTTTTTGTTTTTTATTTTGTCGTTATCTGTTGTTTGTCTCTTGAAAAAGGTTCAATTTGAGCCGATACGTTGAGAATTGTCCTGTTTAGTTTTATTGTATATTTTTTTTAAATATATTTTTATTAATAGGCTAGGTAAGTGTTTTAGTAACCTGTTTACCTCATTTTGCGTTACTATTTGTTCATTAGGTTACTGCTGCACCATCCACTTTGTCGGACACCCTCTGACCATTTGGTTATTTATATTTATTAAATTCCACAGTACAATATAACAAAATGTATACTATGAATTCTGAAAAACATGAAATGTTTATAAATGAAACAAATAAAAAATCATCACCTTTTGATGATAAAAGATAATAAATATAAAAATGGAATAACAACTTATCCATTTGGTTTTAATTAATTATTTATTTCTTTTAAAAACTGTAAACATAAATGTCCACAAATTACTGTATTAAAAGTAAGTATTTGATCAGTAAAATATTGTATATCTCCTAGTATTTCACGAAGATAATCTATTAATTCTAATGGTGGTTGAATTCCAAAACTATCCAAATATATTTTATCATTATTATTTTTAGTTGTATTTTATACCATGCAACCCAATGAGTACCTTTTGTTTTATCAGTTAAATCGCCATCTAAATTCATTATTCCACATTCTTTTTTTATTTGATTTTTTGTTCTTGAAGTTCTGTTCTTATAAATACACCTCTAAAATTTGGTATTTTTAATTTTTTAACAGCATCTAATAGTTGAAAGTTTGTAAGAGGTTCATTTGGTAATTTTATATCATCTATTTCTACTAGGTTACCTAGTAGTCACAGAAATTAAAGAGAAAGGCCTCTCTTCTTAAATATCAAGAAAACAGAAGTAATGGTTATTTCAAAGAAACAAAATAACGCACCTTGCAAGATCAAAGTGAATGATATAGTATTAAAACAGGTCGCCCAATTCAAATATTTAGGTACAAGGATTATGGCAGGTGAAAGAAGTTCAACAGAAATAAGAAGCAGAATAGGACAGGCAAAAACAAAATTCAGAAAAATGAAAAATATACTGTGTAATATGACCTTGTCATTAGAGGTGAGAAAGAGAGTTCTGCAGTGCTATATAACTCCTATACTAACATATGGGTGCGAGTCTTGGACAATAAACAAACTGGAAATTGGGAAATTAGAGGCAACAGAGATGTGGTTCTACAGACGAATGCTGAGAATACCATGGACTGACAGAAAAACTAATGTAGAGGTGTTGCAAGAGTCAAATGCGAAACAGACCTTAATCAACAATATAAGAAAAAGGCAATCTTCTTTTTTTGGCCACTTCATGAGACAGGCAGGTTTAGAGAACATAGTCACAACAGGCATAATTGACAGACAAGGTGAGAAAATATTAGACAGTTTGACAGCCTGGCACGGCAAGGAAACAACAACGACTTTGATACATAATACTGTGGACAGAGAGCTGTGGAGAGCCATGACCGCCTACGCCAGCCGGCATGGCACCTGATGATGATGCTGACTACGTTATCAGAACTTTGTTCTATCATTTTTATTATTATAAAATGACAGCAATGGCTGAAATGTTATACTGTGTAAAATGTAGAAAGAAAACAGATACTTCAGATTTAGAATATTCAAAAAGCAAAAATAATAGAAATATGTTACAGGGTATGTGTGTGTTAATCTGTGGAACTATAAAAATTAAATTCATTAAAGCTTCAGAAGTAGTTTATGATGGCGGTAATTTAAATAATATCTTCTTCTTCTTCAGCTTTCATTCTCAAACTCCTGCTGAATTCTCTTGTAGCAGGACCATTGTCCTACTAGATTTCCAGCAGGATGTAGTCCAGAGAATGGAAAGGCGTTGTGTCGCCGTTTTATTTGCGTCAATGGCCCGACACATCCGTCTTCGGCGGAATTTAAATAATATAATAAACTACCATTTGAATTACATTTACCAGGTCATAATTTTACAGATCATGGAACTAATTTAAAGAAAAGATTAAAAGATCCATATGGTAATCCACCAGATTTTACAACACAACCTTGGAGTAAACCAATTAATAGAGTTGATGAAGCTGCTATGAATCATGGCATCTGTTATTTACAAAATGAAGATAGGAAAACTAGAAATGAAGTTTGTGATAAGAAAATGTTACAAGATTTAAATATATTTAATACTACTATAAGAGAAAGACTTGATATAGGAATTGTTAGTAATATTATTCAAGGAAAAATTGCATTAGGAATGGGATAGTTTTTATGAAGGAGCCACTGAAAACTAAAGAAAACTAAAATCATTTCAGGGAATTTCTGAATGATTTTTAAAAGAAGAATATAAATTTTTTGTTTATATTTTTATAAAATTGGTGCATGCTTATTTATTTTATTATTTAATGATAATTATTTATATTTTTTGCTTCGAGCGGACATCCTTTCGCAAATTATGAAAAATAATTTTTTTTAAGTGAAGGGTGTTTTTATAAGATGATTTTCTCTTTTTTATTTTTTAAAGTATATTATTATACTTGTATATAAACGTTTGGAGTAAAAATATTTTTAAGGGTGAAAATGTGTTTTAAAAATTATTTTTTATTTTTCTTTTAAATGAGTGTTTTCATCCCCTATATATATATATATATATATATATATATATATATATATATATATATATATATATATATATATATATATATATACACAAAGATATATATATATACAAAGATATATATATATATACAGTAGTTACAGTGGAGATATGGAGTTCTAAAGTATTGTATACAGTGGAGATATGGAGTTGCATACAGTGGAGATATGGAGTCTTGTGGATATGAAATAAAGATTAGGAAAGTGAAACCCCCTCTCCCCACAAATTGCAGAAAAACGTGTAAGAGCTCTTCTTATTTTTTGTGTCTCCATGTGACTATGAAACGGCATCAATGGTATCTGCCGACAAGACGTTCAAACGGCATCAGCTGTCAAGACGTTCATTGTTTGCGCAATATCATTTACCTACATCATTCATGTGTTATTGAAGCTCGAAAAAGGAGCAAAGAATAGCAACACTGTTTACACTTTCCATACGTGTCATAGGAAGCATTTAAGAAGGTTATGCGGTGGAGTTGGCATCATCATGTAGAATCAGTGACCCAAAAGTCATGCTGAAGTCGGATGTGCCAAATTGAAAAATGCAGATATCTCATCACAGCTGTAAGCCTGACACAACATATTCCATCTTCGGACTACATCCTGCTAATCTGCAGTAACTGAAAATGAACACAGAACAAAAAGATTTACTTACACGAGATCCCAATCTTTGAAAGTTTGTTCCAATTCCTGCATGAGATCCAACAATTTTTTACGGAAGTAGGGCTCAAACCTAACATCATCTTCAAAGATCAGATCTTTTGGTAGTTTCTGGCAATCATCTTCAAGAAAAACATCAATACGTTACAGATAACACTTTAAAAACATCAATACGTTACAGATAACACTTTAAAAACATCAATACGTTACTGTTAACTCTTTTAAAACATCAATACATTACAGATAACACTTTTAAAACATCAATACATTACAGATAACACTTATAAAACATCAATACATTACAGATAACACTTTAAAAACATCAATACATTACAGATAACATTTTAAAAACATCTATACATTACAGATAACACTTTAAAAACATCAATACATTACAAATAACTCTTTAACACACTCAATCTCAGAGCGGCCAAAGCCGCACGCTATCCAGAATCATTTCCAGAATGCCCGTTTTCTACGTGGTGATTTCAATTGTTTTTCTTCAGTTTCTATGTGACTAGTCTATTCACGCTAAATTTAGCCCTCATGTGATTAGCAGTAATTGTGGCTTAAATAGCAATTTACCGACCATTTCTAACAGTTGTGGCTGCCGAGCTATGAAAGGGTATTATGTCCTTTAATTTTCTTCAAAACTCGGTAAGAATAGACCAACATATGATTTAGATGATGTTGACAGGCAATTTTATCAGGGAATTAAACAGAACGTGAATTAATCAGACATTGATAGGGAATTAGTTCAGGACTAAGGAGTTGAAAGTAACGACAATCCAGTAGTGTAAACCTAAATTATGGCCCCCATGTCTGGTTGGACCACAAAATTTGTCTGCAGATGTACAGCAGTAGTGGATGTGTGTTGAAATTTGTTGAAAGTAAGAATATTCCAACTTTCTTTCGGTACATATTTTTTTACATGAAAAATGTAATTAGAAATGTTTTCTCTTATGAGCATAGTATGCAAATATTGATTTTTAAAAATATATAAAATTTTTAATGTAGTTATATGTTTAACAAAGAACAGAGTCAATGTTTTTAATAAAAGGTCTTTGGTCGAAGTATCAACCTGTGTACTATTCATTGTAAAACTGATGTATTCTATTTCAAAATTTATTTACCATATGGTGCATAGTGTTACTGTAGCCTCACTATCACTAGATATGAAAATAATCAGATTTATGTTGCTTCTAGTTAAATTATGCTTAATATAAATGTTATAATTTACATATAAAAATGTCTCCTCTTTTTTTCTGTCAAATGCCATCTTGTCCTCTTTTTACTGCCAAATACCATCTTGTCTTCCGTTTTCTGTCAAATGCCAGAATGAAGATTCCATATTCTTCTTCTTCTTCTTCAGCGTACATTCTCAAACCCCCACTGGATATTTCTTGTAGCAGGACCATGGTCCTATTAGATTTCCAGAAGGATGTAGTCCAGAGAATGGAAATGCGCTATGTCACCATTTTATTTGCGCCAATGGCTCGATACATCCGTCTTCGGCGGAGAAGATTCCATATGAAGTCTGGAGAATGGATTGCTTTGTGTCATGGTTGGTTACAGCTTGGCTGCGTCTTTGAACCTGACATGTCCGAATTCAACATGGTATTTTTTGGTCACTTTGACCTATAAATGACACAGCCATCTCTAACCCAAAACTTTCTTAGTTGCATCTTATGATATATATAGCAGTACAGTGCAGATATATTTTCTTTCTCCTTTCGTAACACTGTAACACATGGACACAAACGCTACTGATATGAAGAGGGAATGACTGTAAAGTGAGGAGTCCGTATTCAGGACGTGGAGAAATGAAGATGGCTCATGTCTGTAGTGAAGACTGCAGAATCAAAAGAGAAATCACAAAACTATGACCTACTGACCTCTTCCCAGATTTGATAATGGCTCAGAAAGCAGCCGATTTCACCCATTGTCAGTGATCTGAAAATAAAATGTACAAAGAAATTATGATTCTATCTGTTCACAGAAAAAAATATTTTATTCTATTTCTGCGTTCGTTCTCAAACTCCAACAGACCAGTAGTATGTGGTCCGCAGAACAGAATGTGTTGTCATGGTTAACAGCTTAGTTCTGCACATTTCAGCCCAACACATCTGACTTCAGCATGGCTTCTTCACTTTGACTCTATATGGGATGGGGCAGTTAACTCCACCACAAATCCTCCGTAGTTGCCTATGGATAATAGAACAGTAGAACAACAACTAGTATAGCTAGTACTTCTGTGATAGTACCACCATTTGTTCACTGTTTTATTGTTTGTTCACTGTTTTATTGTTTGTTCACTGTTTTATTGTTTGTTCACTGTTTGTTTTGTATTTCTTGAAAAAATACCGTAACTATTTCCGTCCGTAAAAACGATACATCGTTGCAGATAGACATCCATTGCGGACATATCCACAATTATTCATTCTTGCAGATATTCCATCTAAAATTGCTTCGTTTGGATCATAAAATAATTAGCATTAAGTTATCTAGGTATTTAAACCTTAGAAATCTGGCTAACGGAACGAAACCCCTGTGTGATTAGACATGTGTGACATATTTATTTTAAATTAAAATTTGAACAAGGTAGGTTCAGCTTTTCATAAATTAGCAAAATGGCTTCATCTTCCACTAGTAAGAGAGCTCAAAGATTTAGCAAACATCTGGTTTTATTATTCTTTGAGAGTTTTATAATTGGAGACATTATTTCAAGTGATGAGTTGGAAAACAACAATGTTTTCGATTTTGACAGTGAAGATTACCGACTTGTTGAAAATTGTAAAATAAATAGACCTAATATTATTTGTAAGGGAAGAATAATTTTATAAAAAATTATAAAACTACTCACACTGCTATTGTTTCCGAAGAATCAGATAGGCATAGAGACAGCAATGATAATCTTGCGCTATGTTATACAGAAAATAGTTAGACCTAATGATAATATTGAGTGGAATAAAGTTCAACTTTGGAAATTCAATACTTGGGAATATTCATAAAGTTTCAGAATATTTTGTTCAGTTCTGAAATTTGACATAAAACACACAAAAATGGCATAAAACACCAGGCAGATAGATTTACTTCAAATAAACTAATTATGATCAGGAAGTGGACAGTCAAGACATCTACTTTAGTAAGATTGGATAGTAACATTTCAAGACGAGTAAAATTGAGGGTGAGTAGAACACAATGTTTGTCAATGTTCATCTAACATCCCTGTTTGTGGTGTAATTTTGGAATTTTAACCCTAACCTATGAGGTGAAACAGCTAATTCCTCCCCTCAAATCTCATTTGTCACCTCTTACGATATGCTTGGCACATAACAGATTTGTTATTATAATAATAATTTTTTCTGCTCTTAAGCCCAGAATACCATCAAAGGCGGATGTGTCTGGCCATTGTCGCAAATAAAGAGACGACACAATACATTTTCATTCTCTGGACTATATCCTGCTGGAAATCTAGTAGGATTATTGTCCTGTTACAAGAGAGAACCAGTGGGAGTTTGAGAATGAACGCTGAAGAAGAAGGCCCCACAATTCACAGGTGGAAATAAAGAGTGAAACAAAATGAGATCCCTCTTACCTTCCATGATATGGATCGGCAAAGCCTGGCAATATCTTGACCCCTTGCTTCTTCAGGTAGGAACTATTAAGTTCTCTGTTTGGAATAGATAACATATAGAATGAACATTAAACGTAGGCAAGAATTATGTGCTTCGAAAATATGTTCTTGTGGCCGTGGTTGTCGTCTTCTGGTGTGTTCTTTCTCAAGCTCCTGCTGATTAGCAGGATGTAGTCCAGAGAATGGAATGCATTGCATCATGGTTTGCAACATATGTGCCTTTCGGCCTGAGACATTAGACTTCAGCATGGTTTCTGTGTCATGTTTCTGTATCTAAAACTGTGGTTCTCAGCAAGACAGCAGAGACTTAAAGGGGGGGGGGGGCACCGAAGAAATTTCTGAAATAGAAGTAAGGGAAAACTTGTCATGGGGAGGGGGGCATATGAAGATAAAGACTTGAACAGTAACCAATAAGAAATATAGCGACTTCTTCTTCTTCTTCTTTCTGTCCTCATGTACCTTTCGGTGTTGAGGGGAGAGTGAGTGTACGGTCTTTTGCCCTTCTAGTTGCCTCCTCTGCTGTTATATTTCAGAGTGTCTCTAATACACTATCTATCCACCTTTTACGAGGACGTCCAATAGGTCTCCTGTTTTCGTATCATTTGTTAAGTGTTTTTTGGATAATACTTTGCTCTTTCTGTCTGTTTATGTGGCCGTACCATTTAACTTGTTGTTTCTGTATGTATTCTATTGTTGGTTTGATCCCTAATTGTTTCCTTAGCGCTTCATTCCTGATTTTGTCTCTCAAGCTAACTCCAATCATACGTCTCACACATTTCATTTCAGTGGTGTTAATCTTATGTATTGTTCTAGAATCTAATGTCCAAGTTTGACACTGATAACACAATGTTGGTAAGAAAATGTTGTTGAAAAGCGCTTTCTTTGTTTCTAGTGTAATATCTTTGTTTCTTAGTAAAGGTGTTAATTGACCAATGATCTGACAGGCCTTATTACATCTTGAAACATAACGACAAATCTGAAAAAGTCTTGGTGACTTGTAAGGAAAGTCAATGATTTTTTTTTTAAGCACAAGGGCTTAAAAACGACTGTGAAGGTTAGAACAAATGCAGGACTAACAAACCAGTAACATCTGCAGTTAGAACAAATGCAGGACTAACAAACCAGTAACATCTGCAGTTAGAACAAATGCAGGACTGACAAACCAGTAACATCTTCAGTTAGAACAAATGCAGGACTAACAAACGAGTAACATCTGCAGTTAGAACAAATGCAGGACTGACAAACCAGTAACATCTTCAGTTAGAACAAATGCAGGACTGACAAACCAGTAACATCTGCAGTTAGAAAAAATGCAGGACTGACAAACCATTATTGTTTATTATTTATATGGATAACATTATCAAAACAGTAAAACACCACCAGACGTTTACCATTACTCAAATGACTTAATTGAACCACTCTTTGCTGACCATCAGTGCCTTTTCCACAGTTCAAGTGAAGTGCTGAAAGATCACATAAACCTACTCAATGAAAGCTGCCTCAATCACAACATGAAGATCAATAAAGAAAATACAGAAGTAATGTTTATAGGCAGAAAACCCAATACAATCAAAATAAATGATCAACTACTGAAGTAAAGCAAGTGCAGAAATTTAAATATTTTGGGAGCATTTGTACAGCTGACTGAAGAATGGACAGAGTGTTGAGACAAGAATTAAAAAGTCAACTATGTAACTTATGAACTTATACCAATTTTCCCGTCGAAGACGAATGTATCAGGCCATTGGCGCAAATAAAACGGAGACACAGCGCATTTCCATTCTCTGGATTACATCCTGCTAGAAATCCAGCAGGACAATGATCCTGCTAAAAGAGAAATTCAACAGGAGTTTGAGAATGTACGATGAAGATGAAGACTAATGGCTTCTAGGTTGACCCAGCCTAAGAAATGGGCACCAGATCTTCTGGGAAAGTAGCCGCAGGTATGATGTTGGTCAATGAAAAATACAGACTTAACCCCATACTCCCCACTACGCCTCAATGGAAAAAGTGAAAACATGAAAACTCCTTTTTTAATGAATGTCATACTGCGAGTTTACAACAAAAGTACAAATAACAGGAGAGAAGTTGGTATTTATACTAACTTTCCATCTACAGCATCCACAATTTTGGCATCTATCCCCAAGTAGTCAAAGGCTGTCAGCATCGGAAGTCTTCTAGCCGGCCGTCGTTTCAAGTTGATCATGTATATCTGCAAATATGAATAAATAAAGTTTTTAACACCATGACAGCCTAGAGAAGACCATAATGGAGGGGATGATGCCAGGGAGACGTACAAGAGACAGACCCAGAAGATGGATGCAAGACATCAAAGACCACCTGAACATGACAGTAACAGAAGCAGGAAGACTAGCTCAAGATTGACAGAAGCTTGGAAAGGCTGTGATGACTGCTACAGGATATGCTACCTGATGAGTATGAATGTTTTTAATTAACGAAGTTCGTGGTGGCTGGATTATCAGAACAGCAACCTCCACATTCTTCTTCTTTCATTCTCAAACTTCTTAGAGATTATCAAGATGCAGTCTGGAAAAATGGAATGTGTTGCATCATGGTTTACAGCGTGACTGTGTTATATGCACCTTTCGGTCTGACACATCTGATTTCAGCATGACTTCTAGGTCACTTTGACCATATACGGAATGTGACAACCAACACCATCCTAAAACCTTATTAGTCACCTCTTACAAGATATATGGAAGATAAATAGTGTTGCTATTCTTTGCTCCCCTTTTGACTACGAATTGGCCATAACAGACTGAGAAGTCACATGTTCAGAAAGTTGAAAATTTGTAGACAGACCTGTGCAACTGTGGACTGAGCCCAGAGACTGCAGAACACATCCTTCATGCCTGTAAAATCTACCAAGAAGAGAGTGAGAAAATATGTTCATTTTCCTACTGAGACGGCAGAACTTCCAGACTTGAGGGGTTCCATGGATGACCTGAAGCGAATTACACAGTTCATTGAAGCTATTGGCGCTGTAACCTGATATCTGACTGAAGAACAAAAAGCTCCCCTTTCGGGCCCTGGAAACACACTTTCGCTTTTATGGTTAAAAGCTGTGATATAACCGAATTGGATTCACTTTGCGACTGAAAGGAGCATAATTTTACCATAAGATGAACATTTTACGCAGCCAAAAAAAAAACTTGATAAATATTATAAAATACCTTTACAACTTTTAAAACTAAAAGTTTACCTTCAGTTATTTAACAAAAATGTATACAAACTACAACAAAATGATATTGTTTACCAACCATGTTATCTAACAGAAAATGTATACAAACTACAACAAAATGACACATAACTTGCCTGATCAAATCCTATGTATACAAACTACAACAAAATGACACATAATGTGCCTGATCAAATCCTAGTTTGTCTTTAGGCTTCTCTGGTATATACACATGAGGTGAACTGTACAGAGGAGGAACTTCTTGTACTGAAAATATTATACACTTTGTTCAAGAACATCATCAAGGAAATCATCAAGTATTGCTTACCTCCAGGATCAGCTTCTCTGCACTGTAGGCGAATCTGTAAGCGTTTGGTATGTCAGGTCTCAGATAAGTTAAATATTTACTGTCCGCACTAATTCAACTCTGATTCAATAAATACTTCACAAACACATTTCAGATCATCTAAACCATAAGTTCTCAACTTTTCTCGAGTCACAACCCCATTTTATTTAGAAGTAAAGTGACCCATGGTCAAAAATATTTTATATAAGGCTTTCAATATGGAAAAAATATTCTATATCGTTCGAAGATTGTTCAGAATATCTTCTACTTCTACGTTGGCTCTCAAGTAACCAACACAAATTTATTTTTTTGATTTCCACCATGGAGCATGAAGTATGATGTGCCACTATTTAATTTGAGGCATATATAATTCAATACAATTTAAATACATGACATATTTAATGTTTAGCTTGATATTGTAACTCGTTAACATGACATATTTAATGTTTAGCTTGATATTGTAACTCGTTAACAATTATGTCTTCATAATTTACATTTGAGTTTTTGCCAACGTATGTTAACCATGTGTGTGTGTCGCATCAGTCTATTAACCGAGAAAACAGAAACTGCTCACATTCTGATGAGTTATATTTGGGTCAAAGGGCATGAACTCATGAACCACTAACCTACCATAAGTTATATTTAATATTACATAATCGCCAGTGTGCTGCAGGGGCCCGAAAGGGGAGCAAAGAATAGCAACACTGTTTACCTTCGACGCATGTCGTAAAAGGCGACTAAGGAGGTTATGGGATGGAGTTGCTGTCCCATCCCATATAGGGTCAGTGACCCAAAGCCATGCTGAAGTCGGATGTGTCAGGCCGAAAGGCGCAGATATCGCAGCAATGCTGTAAACCAACGCATTCCGTTCTCCGGACTACATCCTGCTAATCTGCAGGAGTTTGAGAATTATTCCAACTTTGATATTATTCCAACTTTGAGACACTGATTAAAATGACAATTGTTTTACAATCATTTCGCCCGTGTGTTGCCTGGGCCTCAAAAGAGAGCCAACAATAGCAACACCGTTTACCTTCCATGCATGTCACAAGAGGCAACTAGGGATGTTATAGGTTGGAGTTGGCTGTCCCATCCCATACAGGTTAAAGTGACCCAGAAGCCATGATGAAGTCAGATCGATAGGTGCAGATACCTCAGCAAAGCTATAAACCATGATACAATACATTTCATTCTCCGGACTGCATCCTGTGAATCTGCAGGAGTGTAGAGACGCACACAGAAGAAATCACTATTTTTCTTTACTTAACTGTTTCAGCCGAAACCCACAGAAAACCCTTGGCCACCCCAATTTGGGTCACAACTCATAACATGGGAACCCGTGAGTCAAACGTATACTATAAACATATGTGTTCAGTTGTGATTACGTATAGCAACTTTCCTCTTCATCAATAGCAAAAATAATGTTCCAGTTTTAGTTACATTCAAATTAAAATTGAATAATTTGTCCTTGCAGTGCTTGTTCTAAATTCAACTCATCCACAATTCAAAAATTCTACTTATCAGTGTCTATATCTTTAAAATAAACTTATCCTTATCTTTAAAATAAACTTATCCTTATCTTTAAAATAAACTTATCATTATCTTTAAAATAAACTTATCCTTATCTTTAAAACAAACTTATCATTATCTTTAAAATAAACTTATCCTTATCTTTAAAATAAACTTGCTTTAAAATAAACTTATCCTTATCTTTAAAATGAACTTATCCTATCTTTAAAATAAACTTATCCTTATCTTTAAAATGAACTTATCCTTATCTTTAAAATGAACTTATCCTTATCTTTAAAATGAACTTATCCTTATCTTTAAAATAAACTTATCCTTATCTTTAAAATAAACTTATCATTATCTTTAAAATAAACTTATCATTATCTTTAAAATAAAATTATCTTTATCTTTTAGATATCCCAGGAATATCAGTGGGAGGACATAAGATAAATAATTTGAGATATGCGGATGACACTTCTGATTGCAAAAAGTGAGGAAGACCTTCAAAACTTAATTAATGTAGTAGTCACAGAAAGCAAAGAGAAAGGCCTCTTCCTAAATATAAAGAAAACAGAAGTAATGGTTATTTCAAAGAAACAAAATAACACACCTTGCAAGATCAAAGTGAATGATATAGTATTAAAATAGGTCCCCCAATTCAAATATCTAGGTACAATGATTACAGAAAATGGAAGTTCAACAGAAATAAGATGCAGAATAGGACAGGCAAAAACAACATTCAGAAAAATGAAAAATATACTGTGTAATATGACCTTGTCATTAGAGGTGAGAAAGAGAGTTCTGCAGTGCTATATAACTCCTATACTAACATATGGGTGCGAGTCTTGGACAATAAACAAACTGGAAATTGGGAAATTAGAGGCAACAGAGATGTGGTTCTACAGACGAATGCTGAGAATACCATGGACTGCCAGAAAAACTAATGTAGAGGTGTTGAAAGAGTTAAATGCGAAACGGACCTTAATCAACAATATAAGAAAAAGGCAATCTTCTTTTTTTGGCCACTTCATGAGAAAGGCAGTTTTAGAGAACATAGTCACAACAGGCAAGATTGAAGGCAACAGAGACAGAGGGCGACAACATGAAAAAATATTAGACAGTTTGACATCCTGGCACGGCAAGGAAACAACGACTTTGATACATAATACTGTGGACAGAGAGCTGTGGAGAGCCATGACCTCCTACTCCAGCCGGCATGGCACCTGATGATGATCCTTATCTTTAAAATAAGCTTGTCCATAGCTTTAAAATAAACTTATTTATATCTTTAAATTCAACTCTATATCTTCTAAAATTAAACTCAACCATATCTTATAAATTCAACTCACCCATAGCTTCCAATTTAACATGATCAATTTGGTCTCTTTCTTCTGTAAGAGTGTGTCTCTTGTCAAGAGGAATCATTACTTTTCCAAAATATTATGTGTTTATCACGTACATGGACTCTCCTGTTCACAAGAATTTATTTATTTTAATATCAACATCATAATGATTACTGTATCCCCAACTCACTCTTAATCCCATGGTTCATCCTCAACTCACTCTTAATCCCATGGTTCATCCCCAACTCATTCTGATTCTTAATCTCAGTGTTCCTTTTCAAATCACTCTTAATCCCATGGTCCATCCCCAATTTACTATTAATCCCATAGTTCATCCTCAATTCTTGCTTACATCCATGGTCCATCCCCAATTTACTATTAATCCCATGATTTATCTCCAACTCACACTTAATCCCATGACTCATTTAACATTCAGTCAAATGTTGTTCATGTATAGAGCGGTTTGTTTTATATCATCTTATGTCCCTGGTACTACACAGCAACTGATGATGCATCTATGCTGCTACACAACAACTGATGATGTGTCTATGCTACAATACAACTTCGGCAATCAGTAGTTAAACATTTAATCTAATATATAGAGCGGTTTGCTTTAGGTCATCTTGGATTCCTCACAACTTGTTTTTCAGATATGGTCTTGTGGGCCAGATTCTCATTTAGTGAACAGCAAAAAAGGGACATTACTGTAGTCTGTACTGCTTTGCTTGTTTCTTATTGAGGCAGATTGAAATTTGGTGTTAGACCTGTATTTTTCATTGACGAACAGCATAACTAGTAATACTTAGCATCTCTCTTGCCGCCTTTACTTTCCAGATCTGGTGCCCATTTTCTTAGACTGTATAAACCTGGAGACATTAGTCATTTAAAATTCAGTATTTCCGATTGAACTGGGAGTTGAACCTTCAATCACTAGACTGGGAAGCAAGTGTATTAACCAATTAACTACTGCTGCCCCTAAATAGCGGTTTTACTCGTTTTATGTTATTCTTTCACAAACTCTTGCAGATTAGCAGGATGTAGTCCAGAAAACAGAATGCGATGCGTCATGGTTTACATCTTGGCTGTGAAATCTGTGCATTTCGGCCTGAAATATTCAATTTCAACAAGCGTTTTGGGTTACTTCATCTTTTATGGGATGGGTCAGTCAACTCTGTCTTCTTTCTAAAGTACACAGTTGCACAGTCGTTAGGAAGTATCGCACATGAATCAGAACTATGATTCAAACTTTCCTCCTGTGTTAATTCCCCAGTTGAGGTGGAAAAGTGTTTCAGACAGCAAATCAAGCCTTAATTGGGTACCGGATCAGTCAAGGGAGTAACGACTGTGAGGGAGAGGAGATGGCTACAGCTCTCATATAGCACAGCCACTGAAATTTGAGATCACTAAACATCTCACACACCTACGGCAGTTAACTGCTATGGGTTAACTTTACTTTCAAACTTTGGTTCTACGCAAAAAAAAGTTTGAACTACAGTTTTTTCTTCTTCAGCGTTCATTCTCAAACTCCCGCTGGATTTCTCTTGCAACAGGACAATGGTCCTACAAAATTTCCAGTTGAATTTAGTCCAGAGAATGGAAATGCGTTGTGTTGCCGTTTTATTTGCGCCAATGGCCCAGCACATCCATCTTCGATGGTAACTACAGTTTAACCATTAGCAAGACGGATTAAAAAATACAAAACGTCTTCCTGCCACCGGATTCTTTTTTGACAATTTGCGTTATTGATGGTGACTGTTTTGAAAATGTTATAATTTTTGGGTTTTTAGAGATATTTAAATATTTTCACATATAAATAAAGAATTGAATTCTGCATATATTGGTGTAATTTCTGTACATGTGTGTTTGATACCAGACGTATGAGAAAGTGGTAAAGACGTTTTTCACAAAAAAAAATTATATTTTATAACAAATAAAGCAGAAAAATTAGTAAAAAAATAACTTACTTTACTTATTGAATTGTTTGGCAACACTGTGCACTAAATCACACACAAATCTGTTGTATTTATGGTCTTTCATTATCAAAATATTGCCGGGGGAACTGTATAAAACATGTAGATTTGCAGTAAAATCGTTCTTTGAGCTTAGGCCTAGAGTCATTTTTGGTGCCACTTCAACATATTCGATATCAAACATCTGGAAGTCCCCACACCAACATGCCATTCTGTATATTTACTGCTGTGAAACTAAATAACCCAATAATTCATGATTCAAGCCACGATTCAATGTTATTTTATTCAAAATACAATGATACAACGGTCTATAAACCCGATTCACCATCATGGCATCGTACCGGTGTGCAGATGTGGTCAGATTAATTGGTATAAAACGTGTTAATTCTACGTAGAAATTTTCACTACGATCATGATGGACGTAGAAATGTATCGGCTTCAATTGCACATGTTTCCCGAGTATGTGCATTGACCAATCAGGCTCTGGTATGTATATTTAACACAATATCTCATTGGATGACTTCTATCGACAATGGCAAGAGCCGCCAATTTTTTTGTTTATCAACAAGTGTTTACATAAGCATTGTGAAGGTTAAAGTCACTGTTTTTTATCACCATCCTTCTCCTCATCTTCTTTTGCATTCTACCTTGGACTGCCATGCTTTTAGTAGATTATATATTTCTACATTCTACCTTGGACTGCCATGTAGCATCATGTTTTTAATAACGACACTTAATGATGATGATGAACCAACACCCACTTACCTAAAACTTTCACAGAATGAGCAAATAAAATGATGTCATCTCTTGGACCACTATATCCCACTGGAGGTCTATTGTAGGAAAGATTCGGTGAAAGGTAGTGATGCAGGTTGATAAGAATAGCAGAGTGCACCATAGGAACAGGAAACACTCCAAAAATCTCCCGGTCTACAATGGACAGATAGTTACTACTACGAATGTAGAAGCCCTGAGGAGGAATACAAGAAACATTTGTGACCCACTTCTCAATAAAAGAAATTTTGGATTGTTTATCATAATCTTCTTCGTCAGCGTTCATTCTCAAACTCCCGCTGGATCTCTCTTGTAGCAGGAAAATCGCACTACTATATTTCCAGCAGAATATAGACCCGAGAATGGAAATGCGTTGTCACCGTTTTGAGTAATGACCCGACACATCCATCTTCAGAGGTATCAGAATCTAATCATACTTAACTGCAGACTAGGCTGACACACAGGTTCGTGTAAGGCAGGTAACCCACCAAGTAATTATTACTGGTCTGCCAGGCGGATTTATATATATTCCACGTGAGATATTCTTTCCAGATTGTAGTTGTCTTTAGAGTTGACCTGATGCAGGAAGGGGCGTGTTTAAACATTCTTCATCTTCAGCGTTCATTCTCAAACTCCCACTGGATTTCTGTTGTAGCAGGACAATGGTCCTACTAGATTTCCAGCAGAATGTAGTCCAGAGAATGGAAATGCGTTGTGTCGCTGTTTTAATTGCACCAATGACCCGATACATCCATCTTCGGCGGAGTTTAAATAATCTGAGATGTCTCTAATCTATCCTTGTCTTTTTGGCGGCCCTTACCTCTGCTTCCAGGAACCATACCTTCCATTATTAATTGTTCCATTTTGTTATGTCTCCTTATATGGCTAAATTATATCTGATTTAGAATTACTATATGCACTACTCTCTGAATTCAGAAAATATCAAATTACAAGCTGGCCAATCTGCAAAATATTATGCTAAATATTAATTAGGAAGCAATCATTATGTCTAAACTTTGATATTGTCAGATAAGTAAGGTTCTGAATGGAAACATTGTCAGATAAAGTGAAGTTCTGAATGGAGACATTGTCAAATTTAAAAAAAAAAAAGTTCTGAATGAAAACATTGTCAGATAAAGTAAAGTTCTGAATGGAGACATTGTCCAAGGAGGAAACAGCTCTTTGATGTACGTCTATTGTAAACAACAAAAGCTTTGACTTTGTATACAACTAGTCTGTCAAATAGGGAAAAAGCTTTTCAGATCGTGTTACCGGAAAGTATTCATACCCCCTCCGAGTAGATGTCTTTTTCAATAGACACTGCATTGAGCCAGAAGCTGAAGTCTCTTGGGTATGAAGGATAGATCTGAGAAACCACTCCCACTACACACAAGAATTAAGAGCAAATCGCTGACAATTCCTGGCATTGTTGACAACAATAACAACAACCAGAAAATATGAAGTTGCCTCCTCCATGGAAAAAAGCTGCCTACTACCAATGTAGGATCGCTTCCGACAGATGGTGTAAGGATACACGGTAAAATTTCTGTAGCTCACAGCTGCCTACTACCAATGTAGGATCGCTTCCGGCAGATGGTGTAAGGATACACGGTAAAATTTCTGTAGCTCACAAATGTAATATACTTTCATCCATCCTTCCAGATCCCGTTAACTTAATCTGTATGGTTAAATAGCATTGAAAGTACCTTTTAATACAGAGTATTATTCTTCTTCTGCTGCATTTGTTTTCAAACTTCTGCAGATTAACAGGATGTATTCTGGAGAATGGAATGCACTGTGTCGACATGGTTACAGCTTAACTGTGATATCTGTGCCTTTCGACCCGACACATGTGGCTTCTGGGTCACTTTGACCCTATTTGGGATGGGACAGACAACTCCACCTCCAAAACCTTAGTTTCCTTCTCTAATAATTTGCATGGAAAGTAAACAGTAGTGCTATTATTTGCTCTACCTACAAGCGCAGGCAACATACAGGAAGGATATATCCTCTGGTTGCAAAATATATCACTTCTAGTTTCTCCAATCACATTTCTCAAGTTTCTAATTCTTCTGTATTCTTTCTCAAATTCCTGCTGGTTACCAGGATATAGACCAGAGAATGGAATATGTTGATTACAGCTTGGGTGCAATATCTGTGCCTTTCAGCTTGACATATCCGACTTCAGCATGGCATGAAACTTTGGCCTTCAGCCAACCTTCTCAGTCGCCTTCTACAAACATGTAACATATAGAGGTCACTGCTTTGCAATTCTTTGCTCCCTTTTTAGGTCCTGCAGCATAAGTACAGGCTCAGGCATTTCATTTCTAGGCTTGGATCTGCCTGTTACTTGTTGGAGTTCATTGCTGTAGAAACTTGATAACTAACTTGACATTATCCACTCCAACAATAGTCCTCTTTGTTTTGGAACTCTAAACAATGGACTGTATGTTTGCTATCTCCAGGAATTGCGAGCAACTTATTTTTGGACTGAGAGTGTGTTACCGTAACTGTGCTAGTTAACAGGATTCTATAAGATTGTTGATTGGTGGTCCAGCGGTCCATGGGCTCATGCCCTTTGACCCAATGCTATTGTGTGATATATGCATGTGTTTGTGAGCTGTTGTTTTGTTCCATATAATGTGTTCTATTTATCTGATCCTGGAGGGAGAAGCATTTTCCTGATGTCATCCAGCGCTGGACATTCAAAAAGGTGGTGGTCAACAGTTTCATAGGGATGAATGCACAGCCGGCACCCTGGAGTGTGTTGTGGTTGTATTCTGCTCAGGTGATTGTTAAGCTGTACATATTGCGTGCGCAGTCGGAAGATTATACTCTGGTCTTTCCTTCCCAGGAGGTTGATGTTGTACTTAGCATTTGGGCTGGTCATATATTTATAGAGGTTCTATAAGATGATTAAGAGAACAACTGAGGTTTACCTTTTCAAGACATTCCTCCCCAGAAATTGGAATAGTAGCCCTCAACAGAAGCATTTAGCATAGGACCAATTACCAATCTTTCAACAACAAAAAAACATTGAGAATTAAAAGAGAATTACCAATATTAAATAAAACAAAACACATCAAAAATGTTAACACTTTAACACATCTGTAACAGGACATAATATATATATATATATTTTTTTTTTTCAAGATGTTAACACTCTAATAATTCAAGATGTTACCCACACTAACAAATATAAAACAGGAATAAGATATGTATTCTTCTTCTGCATTTGTTCTTAAGCTCTTGCAGATTAGCAGGATGTAGTCCGGAGAATGGAATGTGTTGTGCTAGGGTTTACAGCTTAGCTGTGATTATCTATGCCTTTCTGCCTGATACAACAACTTTAGCATGGCTTCAAGGCTGTTTTTTTTACAGCTGAGCTGTGATTATCTGCGGCATTCAGTCTGACACATTGAACTTCAGCAAGGATTCTGAGTGATTTAAATTGGATAGAACAGCCAATTTCACCGCAAAATACCTTAGTTGCTTCTTATGACATGCATGGCCTATTAATTAAGGACATAACTCTAACTGAATTTCAAAGTGGATGTCGTCCATGTGTTGCCTGGGCCAGAGAGGGGAGCAAATAGCAACACTGTTACCTTCCACGCATGTTGTAAAAGGCGACTAAGGAGGTTATGGGATGGAGTTGGCTGTCCCATCCCATATAGGGTCAGTGACCCAAAGCCATGCTGAAGTCGGATGTTTCAGTCTGAAAGGCGCAGATATCGCAGCAATGCTTAAACCATGATACAACGCATTGCGTTCTCCAGACTACATCCTGCTTATCTACAGGAGTTTGAGAATGAATGCAGAAAAAGAAAACAAAAAGTGGATGAAACAAATAGTCATAATCACTTGTGATGGACAAACAATAACAACAACAATGACATGCATGGAAGGTAAACAGTGTTGCTATTCTTTGCTCCCCTTTCGGATCCTACCACATATGTATTCAAGAAGTTAACACTCTAACAAATATAAAACTGGACTGACATCATAAGTCATCGCTGTCTTATAAAAGATATTGTCACAAGTGGATAATAATAACAGTTGTGTACCCATAACATTTTCATCTGGCATGCTGAAGGTCTTACCAGCGGACCATCAGACCAACCAGAATGCAACAGTAAATACCTAGTAGATGACGTGCAAATATAGTGATGCTTTCCTTTTGTGGAAGCCTCACATCACTTCATCTATGCAGCTATATGTTCATTCCCTCTCAGTAAAAGGCTTCTTCAAAATCATTGCAAACCACAGAGAGTTGCAGCCTTAGTGTGTGTGAAATAAAGCTCTGGAGAAACCCCTCGACTGCACAAAAGAAGAATTCTATTTCTCAAAATTCCTAGTGATTCAAACAAACGTAACGCTTTCTTAATATCCAAAATCATACCAGCTGTTCAAATAATAATAAAAACAAATACATTACACATCAACATCTCAGGCAAAGAATATTTCAATCAATTTTGTTTGGGTCATTCATTATCAAACTCCAAACTGAAGTATGTATTTGAGGCTATGGATTCTTGACATTTATCTGTGTACGAGATCCTTAGTCAGTAGTGGTGACCCAATAGTCTGCAGCGGCCTGTTCTAACATGAAACTGTCCAGCAGGATGTAGTTCAGACAAGGAAAATGCATTTTGTCATCATTTTATTTGCATCAATGGCTCAACACATGCAATTTCAGCTGTAAAGTTTCATTAAATGTACAAAAGCATACAACACACTTACTTTTTCTGCCCCATAAGAATTTGAAGAGTTCTATTATTTTCTAGTGTCACATCAGCATCAATCATCTATCAAAAAGATAAAAACCTGCATTATCTAGTTGCATGTGGACAATATTTTTTTAAATCAGTAAAAATCATTTTGCATTCAATACAACAAAGTATATACACTCTACCGCCGAAGACAGTAGAACACCTCCTTATTGACTGTCCTTACATTTCAACTGACAGGAAAAAACTTGTACAGACACTGTTAACAGTCTGAAACTCACTGTATGGATCACTAAGTCAACTTTAGAAGACCTGCAATTTTTTTTTAAAGAATGGCTTCACGCTGCCAAGACAAGAGTAGAACTACTCAGTTTATCTATCTATCTATACGCTGTATCCCTTGTTTGCCTGAAGTGTCAGGGGTAGAAGAGTTCTCTGGAGATGGCCTTCTTGTGTGTTGTTTGTAAGCTTGTTCCTGTGGCTTCTTTGATTTCTGTGATCAATCTTTTACATGGTCTGCCTCTGGCTTTATAGCTTGTCTATGTGAAATGGCCATCTGTGGCATGCTGTCTGTTGGTAGTCTGGAAGCATGTGAAAACCACTTGATTTGTTGTCTTTTGATGTGTTCCAATACTGGTATTGTTTTGGTTATCTGTCTGATGTTATCGTTTCTAATTCTCTCTCTTAATGTCACTCCAGCAACAGAGATGTGGTTCTATAGAAGAATGCTGAGAATACCATGGACTGCCAGAAAAACTAATGTAGAGGTGTTGAAAGAGTCAAATGCGCAACAGACCTTAATCAATAATATAATAAAAAGACAATCTTCATTTTTTGGCCACTTCATAAGACAGGGAGGTTTGGAGAACATAGTCACAACAGGCAAGATTGAAGGCAACAGAGACAGAAGGTGACAAAGTGAGAAAATAGTTGACAGTTTGATAACCTGGCACAGCAGGCAAACAACAACGATCTTGATACATAATACTATAGACAGAGAGCTGTGGACAGCCATGATCGCCTACACCGGTCAGCATGGCACATGATGATGATGATGATGATGAATGACACTCCGAGTATTCTTCGTAGACGTGTCATTTCTGCTGTCACTATTTTACTTTTGTCTTGTGCTGTCATTGTCCAGGTTTGGCACTGGTAGCACAGTGATGGGATAATAATAGTTTTGTATAATGCAACTATTCAGTAGTTTTTGGATATCGAAAACAATAGCAGAAGACGGTTGTGTCTGGCTAATGCTTCAAATAGAGCAGCAACACACTGCATTGTTATTCCCTGGGCTACATCCTGTTGGAAATTTAGTTGGACCAATGTCCTGCTACAAGAGACATTCTGTGGGAGTTTGAGAATGAACGACGGAGAAGATGAAATATATACTTGAATAGTGAGTGGTGTGTTCATTGTAGTCCTTTGTGCCCTTCTGTCAATCATGTTACAGCAGTAGCAGCTTCATCTTCTTCTGCGTTAATTCTGCAGTTCTGCTAGTTAGCTTGATGTTGTTCAAATAATGGGATGTGTTTTGTCATGTTTTACAGTCAATATAAGGTACTACTGCAGTGAAATGGAACAAGAATAGTACTTATATAGAACACATGATGGACTATCACTAAAACTAAGGGGTTACGTATTTACACCTTTCAGCCTAAGACATCCGACTTCAGCATGACTTTCAGCAGTCAATAAACTGAATTTGTTTTTTATTTGCAGCATACCTGCGTGATATTACAATTGTCTTTTCAATTGCTGAAGAACTGCCCAGTCTGTATTCTTCAATGGTGTGAAATTAAATAATCATCAAGTGGATGCTTAAAAACATGTAACTAGATGTAATGTAATAGAAGTAATGTAACTAGAAGTAATGTAACTAGAAGTAATGTAACTAGAAGTAATGCATTAAAAGTAATTTCACTAGAAGTAATGTATAAGAAGAAATATAACTAGAAGTAATGTATTTGAAGCAATGTAACTAGAAATAATGTATAAGAAATAATGTAACTAGAAATAATTTATTTGAAGTAATGTAACTAGAAGTAATGTATAAAAAGTAATGTAACTAGAAGTAATGTATTAGAAGTAATGGCCTGAGCTTCTAGTTCAGGGTGCAAAAAACAGTGCCATTGTCACCTGCCAAGCATATCGTAAGAGGCGACTAAGGAGGCTTTGGGATGAAGTTTGCTGTCCCATCCTAGGATGATCAAAGTGACCTAGAAGCCTTGCTGACATTAGATGTGTCCTTCAAAAAGCATAGACATCACAGCAAAGCTGTAAACCATGACACATTGAATTCTGTTTTCAGGACTACATCCTGCTAATCTACAGGAGTTTGAGAACAAATGCAGAAGATGAAGTCACACAATCCAACAATTAATGTGACATATACTAGAAAATGTTCTTTCAAAATCGGTTACATTTATTAAGAATTTCTTTTTCTATTCACCTCATTATGATGTTTTTTACTACTAATTTCTTTTTCTATTCACCTCATTGTGATGTTTTTTACTACTAATTTCTTTTTCTATTCACCTCATTATGATGTTTTTTACTACTAATTTCTTTTTCTATTCACCTCATTGTGATGTTTTTTACTACTAATTTCTTTTCAGCTCATTATGATGTTTTTTACTACTAATTTCTTTTTCTATTCACCTCATTGTGATGTTTCTTACTACAAGTTAATGTTAAATACTAAACAGTAAAAATTAACTCACAAACAGATAGTCAGCCCAAATATTCCGAGCATGTTCTAGAGCCTTTTCCCTCAGACCAATCACATTTGCAAACCGTTTTTCTGTCCAATCACATGGAGATTCTTCATCTGTATATCCTAAAGATGAACCAATAAACTACAATTGAACAACTGATTATAGTTGTGCTTTTTCAATTTTCAATTTGAAAAGAAAATTATTTTATGACCAAAAAAAAGGAGTTAAGAGCAGTTTTTTAAGTTTGTCCTAAGATGAGAGACACCTGTTGTAAGCTTGTCCTAAGATAAAAGACACCTGTTGTAAGCTTGTCCTAAGATCAGAGACACCTGTTGTAAGCTTGTCCTAAGACCAGAGACACCTGTTGTAAGCTTGTCCTAAGACCAGAGACACCTGTTGTAAGCTTGTCCTAAGACCAGAGACACCTGTTGTAAGCTTGTCCTAAGACCAGAGACACCTGTTGTAAGCTTGTCCTAAGACCAGAGACACCTGTTGTAAGCTTGTCCTAAGACCAGAGACACCTGTTGTAAGCTTGTCCTAAGACCAGAGACACCTGTTGTAAGCTTGTCCTAAGACCAGAGACACCTGTTGTAAGCTTGTCCTAAGTCAAAAGATGGTGGTCTGTTGTTACCTATGAAGCTGGTGAATGGGGTCTTCTTCTTCATCATTCATTCTCAAACTCCCGCTGGATATCTCTTGTAACAGGACAATGGTCCTACTAGATTTCCAGCAGGATGTAGTCCAAAGAATGGAAATGCGTTGTGTCGCCGTTTTATTTGCGCCAATGTCTTCTGCGGAAGTTTCTGATCAATATTCAAATCTTTCTTCCACTGTGATGTTTAATGGCTGTGGATTAGTGGTTGTGTTCATTCTCAAATTTTGGCTTGCTAGTAGGATGTTCTAAATTTCAGGAGTTTGAACATGATGACGAGTTTACTGATTTTTAGCAGCCATCGTCAAATACAAGAATCTGCAAGAGTTTTGTAACTATTGAGTGGTGTCATAAAGTTCAAGAATCTGCAAGAGTTTTGTTTTGTAACTATTGAGTGGTGTCATAAAGTTCAAGAATCTGCAAGAGTTTTGTTTTGTAACTATTGAGTGGTGTCATAAAGTTCAAGAATCTGCAAGAGTTGGGATGGGACAATGTGAAAGTCATTGATTGTATGCACCAGCTGGTATTAAATTAGACAAAATAAACTCACAAATTATTTCCTTCGATTTTTACGTCTATTAAATCTAATTTTTACAAAATACTTTTACCTTTATTTTTGTGGTCAATTTTAACATCAACATGGTGGTATAAATGAGACACAGCCGACAGCCATTCTGTCAACATTGCAGTTGAATTATCTACGTTGTGATCACTTCGAATCCTAGCAGATAAATAATGAAAAATTGCATTGACAAAGATAAGGTTTCCACTAAAATAATTGTATTTGTTTTCAAAGGTATCAAATAAATTGGCAACACAACATTTATCTGTTCTCTGGACGTTAAAAAAATATGTTTCTCTTCTTTTGCATTCATCTCAAAACTCCTGATTATTTGCAGGATATAGCTCAGAGAAAAGAATGTATTGTATCACAGTTTACAGCAAAGGTGTGATATCTAGTCTGTGCCTTTCTGCCTGATACATCTGACTTCGCAATGAATTGCACAGGGCGATAGGGCAATGGATTGAGCTGATGTTTTGAATGCCATAACATCCACAGAAGACGGATGTGTCTGGCCATTGGCGAAAATAAAACGGTGACACAGCGCATTTCCATTCTCTGAACTACATCCTGCTAGAAATCTAGTAGGACCATGGTCCTGCTACAAGGGAGATCCAGCAGGAGTTTGAGAATGAACGCTGAAGAAGAAGAACTCCTTGAGAGATATAGCACGCGAGAGTGAGACTAGTGTGGATGATGATTTCTTTTCAATGTCGAGGATTAAAGATCAGGGATTGAAATGCAGTGTTGCTAAAAAGGAATATTTTAGAGGGCGCAGAAAAATGATGGTCAACCAGCAGAGGACCGGTACTGACAGCAGAAGTGTAATGGCAGATACACTCAGGTAGAGATCGGAGCAACTATGATCGTGTCCAGTTTGCAGTGATGATGATCAGATGACTAACTAACTAACTAACTATCTGACACATACGATTTCAGCATAGCTTCTATAGGATGGGACAGCTGACTCCAATCCCAAAACCTTCTATAGTCAACTCTTACAACATGAATGGCAAATAACAGTGTCTTTGCTCCCCTTTCTAGCCCCAGCAACACATGGGTTGTTAATGGAGTTTTACTTTAATCTTCAGATAACGATTGCTGTATGTCTGGCATTGTATCTTATGGGCAAGTTTTCCAGATGACTTTTTAACTCAACTCACTATGGCTGCTGAGTGAAATAGGAGAACAGAAAGTTTTGTGGCTTACAACTTGATGACAATATTTACATCTTCCTATCCGACTTCAGAATGACACTTTTCATGATTTAGCCACCCTCATTCAATGATATTTATACATAATACTTTTTCTTGGTATAATAAGCTTCAATGGTTATTATGAGCATGTGCCAAATATCTATTGTTATTTTCACTTGTGTAGTTAAGCGTCGATGGGAGGATGTTGAAGTTACCTGTCTTTGGCCATTTGCTTCACATTGGCCATCGTCAGCCCGTTTTTCATGGCTTCTATGATTGTCTCCATCATCTAATTCAGCAAATGGGATTTGAACCTGGTCCATTCAGATGGCCCCCACATACTTCGCAACTTGAGTCAATACGCTTTCCATTTTCGACCACACCACATCTCTAAAAACGATGCGATTTCAGTCAAGGCTTCAAGCATGTATATTCTCAAGCTACTATGAATATGAACCAGTCAATTGACACACAGACAACAACAACACACGCACTGTACAGGTATATAAATTCCTCAAGAACCACATAGGCCTACAAAAAACATTAGTAATGTGTCTTTTGGCACATTAAGAGCTTTATGCCAAAAAAAGGTACAATAGATGGTACTACAAAGACCAATTAATAATAAAAAAAGAGCCAGAATCCTTCTTTCATTGTCTGCATTGAGTGTCTGCGTAGGGAGCCATGTAGCGCAGTGGTTAGCGCACTGGTTTCGAATGAGTGGTGGGTTCATTCCCCAGTTGAAGCGGAAATGTTTTTCAGATCGCAAAGGCTCCCAGCCTTAAATGGGTACTGGATTAATCCGGGAAGTAAAGACTGTGAGGGAGAGGAGATGGCTACCGCCCTCATTTGCAGAGCCTCTGAATTGTGAGATCGCTAACATCTCACATCCCTACGGCATTAATAAATGCTATGGGTTACTTTACTTTACTTTTATTGAGTGTCCAATTTTCACATAAAAAAAGACAAATTTAAGCCTACTTGTAAACATAAATACCACATAGACACATAAACAATGATGCCCCAGATGTACATGGGTAAATGACTAATATAATAATTAAAAAGCCTCTACATTTATGAAACTGACAATATCATAGTAACTTAGTTAGTACATTAGCATGTCATAATCATCAACCAATAACAGCAAACAGTATTTCGGCATTGTAAAATCTCGCTTCGTTCATATAAAATTATATCAATACATTCATTTCAAGCCCTGTCATCCTCTCCATTTTTTAAACAAGCAATCATAAAAATTCATGAAATAATCTTACCACAACCCTATGCGGTGTTTTGGATAGTCCAACTTTTCAAATAGTCAAAGAACCACGGGGAAAGAATGATTTTATTTCGAACTAAAGTTGCAATTACCATTGTAGGTAGAAGCTGTGGGGTGTCATCATTCAACTCTGCTCTAGCGAATATAGATTTTCCTATACCAATAAACTCTACATTACCTACAACAAACAAAAATAACACGCACAAATATAGGTATTTCAAGTTTGGCCAACACTGTATACTGAGCGTCGCCATCTTGATTATATTAAAAAACTCAACCATACATTTGATATACCTTAGTCTGCACGTGCATGCTCTCTGGGCGGAGGATTGGCGTAAAGCTCTTGAGAAGATAATATGCTTATTGTTGCGTTGGTGAAACCCCTGTCTGCTGCCGTGGACCGAAAAGAGGTTCAAATAAGTAAAGTGTCGCTGTAACATGTCATGCATGTCGTAAGAGGCGACTAAGAGGGTTTTGGGGAAAGTCTGTAGAGAGCTTGTGCTCCAACCCACACCCTCATAATAAAATTCAATATTTAGTACAATGGACAGACAAAAGATAGGATCCTCCTCCTTTCTAGTTGTTCTTTATAAAAACCTTCAAAAGTTCCACAAAACGAAGTGATTAGCTTTTTTATGTATTACCCCCCCCCCCCCCCTCCCCAATTTCTCATCGGTCGTGTATGTAAGCCGCATCGCCCAAGACAGAGAGGAATTCAGAGATTTCATTGAGAAGACAACGTTCTGGAAAGTATACATCACATGACAATAACTTATGATGGTAAATGCAAGACCGAAATTATAAGCAGAATAGGACAAGCAAAAGCAGCATTCCATAAAATTGCGTTATTGGGGGACGGGTAATGTTTCATTCTCACCCATTAGTCAAAGTAACAAAATAAAATTCTGACGTCGGATGTTTCAGGTCGAATGGTGCATAAGTTGCAGCCTAGCTGTAAAGCATGATACAATACATAGTGCAAAGAGTACCACATTGTTATCATTGCAGACCCTGTGTGAGCAGAAACCAAGATTCTAAAAGTACCCTCTCGTGGTGCACCCTGGTAACAGAAGCACAGCGGCTTATGCTGTGTTCCTTGCCAACACTTTTATGCTTCATGTCCGTGAATGTGAAGGTTGAAGATAAAATAATAACTTAGGGGGGGGGGGGGAGACAAGCAATATCTCTGACATCTCTGCGCCACACGCATCGGCAATGTCGACCCATGGTGACGCAAGTCACTCTAGCTCTGTCAGCCGAAATGAATATACATTGTGGAGCGGCCAGTATCAGTGTCCCGAGATAGGTCTCAAGGGAAGTAAGACTGGCATACTATAGTGAGAGGGCAGCACATGGCTAGAGGGCAGCGCCACGTGAAGATTTGTCATATGACGTATGTGTGTGTCATGTGACGTATTCCTTCCAGAACGTTGTCTTCCCAATGAACTCTCTGAACCTCTCTCTGTCTTGGGCGATGTGGCTTGCATTTTCTAGCGATGTATTCATGTTATCTTTAATGTCGTCAGTCCATCGTCTTCTTCGTCTGCCCTTTCTCCTCATTCCAGGTACTCTTTCCTCCATTATTTGTCTTTCTAAACAGTTATGTCTCTTTATATGACCAAACACTAATAGATCTAGTTAATAAATCAAGTCATGAATATGGGCTGGATATAAATATCCAAAAAACAAAAACCATGATAATCAGCAAAGACACAGAAGAACAAGAGCTAAGCATAAAAATACATGGAGAGAAACTACAACAAGTAAAACAATATCAATATCTTGGACACATAGTCACAAATGATGGCAGATGTGAAACAGAAGTTAAAGGGAGAACAGGAATGGCTAAAAGTATCTTCAATGACATGAGGAAAATATTAACATCTAAACAAATTACAAACAAGTTAAAAATGAAAATTATAAAATGCTACATCTACTCTATATTAATGTATGGCTCAGAAACATGGACACTAAATAAACAATTAGAAGACAGAATTTATGTCTTTGAGATGTGGGTATATAGAAGAATAAGGAGAACATCATGGAAAGAGAAGAAAACAAATAAAGAGGTACTAAATACACTTAATATGAAGAAAGAACTACTAAGAGAAATAAAGATCAGGTAAATAAAATATTTTGATCACATTAAAAGACATGACACCTTGTTGAAGATCGTACTTGAGGGCAAAGTCAAAGGGAGGCGATCAAGAGATAGGCAGAGATACAAATGGGAGAGTAATATCACACGATGGACAAGTTACAGTCTAGCAGAATGCACCACCAAGACAAGAGACAGGAGATGTTGGAGATCCGTTGCAGCCAATCTTCATTGCGGAGACGGCACTTAATGATAATGATGATATGACCAAACAGGCGTAGTTTTCTTTTTGTTATTGTGTTTAGTAACCAACACTCTTGAATCTTCAATGTGTTTATAATATCTGAGTTTCTAATTGTTTCCTTCCATGATATTCTAAATATCTTTCTGTAGCATTTCAGCTCGAAGGCGTTGATCTTCTTTGCCGCTGTTTTACTTACACAGACGTGAAGATAGAATAGAGAAAACGCTACATGGAAATCGGAACTAAAGCACTGTTCAACTCGAGACAAGCCTCTAGTCAACGGTGATTTAAAATATATGTAAAGACACAGACTTGAACGAGGGGTTCATAATATTGGTGAATGACACCTCGGCTAAGATGGCGAAGGAACTCAGGCCCAACTCTACTGTCGCGTTTTTCCTAAACCGGAATCTCATGGGGTTTATTGCTCACAAAGAGAAAGTTAACTCTATCATTAGCTGCATCTCTATCAACAGCAACTTATAACAATACGTTTATAGACCACACACACACAAAAACCAGGATAATTCAAGTCCATGCTCCAACTGCCGAATACGACGAAGAGGAAATATACGTATTTTATGTTTTAATACTGGGGGGAACTGTCGATTGTGGAAGAAGCAGAGCAGGGGAAATAAAGACATGGACAGACATTACACGACTAATAGCAGAGCTGTATAAAGATAAAGAAGCAGCGGTAAAAGTTGAAGGTGCAAGATCGGAGTGGTTCAATGTACAGAAGGAGTGAGACAAGGCTGTACCTTGTCTCCATACTTGTTCAACATCTATGCGGAAAATATAATGAGAAACGTGAGACAAGAATCAATAAAGCCTGATTTCAGACCCATAAATATAGGAGGGCTGCAGATACCAGAAATTAGATATGCAGACGACACAGTGCTATTAACAACAAACGAACACGACCTACTGAACATAATTAAGTCAACCCAAAAGTTTAGCGAACAGCAAAACTTGTTCTTATATATGAAAAAAGACAAAAATAATGGCAACTGACAAAACTAAATCAAGACCCAAAAATAATATTTTGAACTGCAATTTGGAAGAAGTGACACATTTTGATTATTTAGGAATTAATATAAACAATGCGGGGGACTGCGCAGTTGAGATCAAGAGAAGAACGGCAATGGCGCTGGCAAAATTAAAACAGATAAACTATGGCACGGTACTAACATAAGAACCAAATGGTTTTTACTACGAACATGTGTATTTCCTGTGGCGACATATGGATGTGAAGCATGGACACTAAATAAAACAGTGGCCAAGAGAATAACATCATTTGAATTAAAGTGTTATAGAAGAGTTTTGAGAATACCATGGACAGCGAAGAAAACAAACCAGGAGGTGTTACGAACAATTAACGTCCAGGAAGGCTGGCTTCTGAACACTATATTAAAGAAAAAGCTAGCTTTTTTCGGTCATATTAAGAGACACGACGGCATGGAGAGAGTGTTAATGGAGGGGATGATAGAAGGCAACAGGGGCAAAGGCCGACCAAGACGCAGTTGGACAAAAGATATTCAAGAATGCCTGCGCATGTCCCTGGAAGATGCAGGGCAACTTGCTCAAGACCGCGGAGAATTCAAGAGATCCACAGGAAAGACTACGTTCTGGAAAGAATATGTCACTTGATGATTGATGATAAGAGGAAAAATAAAACCAGAAATAGCAGACGAACAATGCGGATTCGTAGAAGGAAAAGGCACAAGAAATGCCCTATATATAGTAAGAACATTAATGGAGAGTGCCATAGAAGTACAGCAAGACCTTTATCTGTGCTTCATAGATTACAGCAAAACATTTGACAAGGTGAAGCATTCAGAGATTATAAAATTGCTAAAAAATCTTAACGTTGATGGGAAAGATCTAAGAATAGTAAGAGATATGTATTGGAAACAAACAGCTGCGATGAGAGTTAACAACACTATAGGTAGATTTCAAAAGATAGAAATGTGTGTCAGGCAAGGTTGTCTAATGTCACCGGACCTTTTCTCCCTGTATACAGAATACATTATGCGAAATATAGAAGATATGTCCGGAATAAAAATGGGAGGATACAATATAAATAACTTGAGATATGCTGATGACACAGTACTGATCGCAGGAAGCGAACAAGAACTGCAAGCCCTATTAGATAAAGTAGTGAAGGAAAGTGAAAACAAAGGCCTCAGTTTAAACAAGAAGAAAACAGAAATAATGTCTGTATCAAAGAGACATACACCACCAAGATGCAACATAATAATTAATAACACAAAATTAGCACAAGTTGAAAAAGTGAAATATCTTGGCACCTTGTTAACATCAGAAGGTAGATGCTCAAGAGAGATAAAGAGCCGAACAGCACAAGCCAAATCAGCATTCCAAAAAATGAGAACCATTTTTTGCAATGGAAGTCTATCAATGCAGACCCGAATTCGGGTGCTGAGATGTTATATCGAACCTATTTTTTTTTATGGATGTGAAGCATGGACTATAAACAAGAAAATTCAAAGTGAATTGGAGGCTACAGAAATGTGGTTTCTGAGAAGTATGATGAAAATACCACGGACAGCCAAGAAAACTAATGCAGAGGTTCTCATTGATGCTGGCGTAAAAAGATCAATCATATCAAACATTAGAGGCAGACAGTCAAGGTTTCTAGGGCATGTGCTGAGAAGAACACATCTTGAACAATTAATAACCACTGGAAAGATTAAAGGGAGAAGAGATAGAGGCCGACAAAGAGAAAAGTTACTAGATGTGCTTGTATCGTGGCACGGTAGAAGCTCACCAACCGAGCTTAGTGACAACACAAGAGACAGAGAGTCGTGGAGAAACATGATCGCCTACGCCAGTCGGCATGGCACTTGATTGATTTATTGATTGACAATATTCTCTAGACTAAATCCTGCTAAATAATCGATAATAAGTGAGACTGCAGTAAAAATTAAATGGAGCCTAAACAGTGGCGTAGCGAGGCGGTGGCGAAGGTGCGGACCGCCCCGGGCGGCATCATCGGGAGGGCGGCAAATTTATTTTCGTCCAGTCTTTCACAATCACTGACAAATTTTTTTTTCATGGCACAAGGGCGGAAAATTATGATTCCGCCCCGGATGCCATTGACCCACGCTACGCCACTGCGCACAAGTCTATGCATTTCTGCGAACCAGTCGATTTTAGTTCTTGATTCTTGATTAGAAACTGGCTTCACAGATGGCGGGACATTCCCATAAGTGCTCCGCCCTCCGCTCCAGCAGACATCCCAGTGTATGTAGACTCAGAGTCCCGGTCAGATGTTGATTGTGGGATCTTCGTGACTTTCAAAAAATTTACTTTTCCTTCTCTCACCTCTGGACAGCGGCGTGCATAGGGTAATTGCAGCCCGGTGCGATGAATATTTTGAATCCCCCCCCCCCCCACCTGCCTGAAATTGATTTTAAAAATTCCGAGTAAAATTTTATAAGTTTATTAATATTATCGATTTTATCCACATTTAACAAATTTATTTGAAATAATAAATTTAAAATAAATTTAAAATTACAAATTCACTTTGCGAGCTTTTTGACTAGCGAAGTTATTAATGACTGTGTCGAAGCTCACATCATTGACCAGCTCATGTTCGATTGATATAATTGCGAGGTTGTTTAATCTCAAGTTGTTCATAGTTGACCTGCGATAGTTTTTGATTAATTTGAGTTTGGAGAAACTTCTTTCACGTGTTACTAACTCCTTGAGTTAGGAACATACACAGTAAAAGACAATATTGGGCACTGAATGGGAAAGCTGATGTTTGTGAATAAAGACAAGTAATTCCATAGGCCCTTGGTCCTTTAAGTTCAAGACCGAAGGTGCTGCGACAAAATTCATTAGTCGCTTTCTCTCGAGTAAAAATTCATTCTTGTCGATGTCATCATAAAGGAGCGTTGTGAAGATCAATGTCGACTCGATCGTCTAATAGTTGCTTTGGAGAAAGAAAGCCAAACTTGTCAGCAACCTCATGCATTTGTGCAATTCTTATTGAACTCTCCTGATTCACTCTGTCCATGGAAGCGCATATTTCCAACCAAAGTTCATTTCTGTAGCTTAAACCGGCATCTGCGGCTTCTTCTCCAGGCATGGCAAAGACTGGCAAAGGATGGAGCAACACAGGAACAAAAAGACCAAGAAATCACCTACCAAGAAAAGAAGACCCTCATCAAAGCTATCAGGAAAGTCGACCACCCAAAAGACAATTACCACTATCTCAACAGAGCAGAGCAGGTTATTATCTTCCGCCTCAGAACAGGACACAACAGATTAAACAGCCACTTAAATAGACTAAGATTGATCCCATCACCACTGTGCCTTTGTGGGCAGGCAACACAGACCGCTGAACATATCCTGCAAGACTGCAATACACTAAACCAGTTAAAGGAAGAACACTGGCCTACAGAGATGGATATCCACAGAAAGTTGTATGGGAGCACTGAGGAGCTTTCAAATACAGCCGCATTTATTAAGAAAAAAGGACTTGCTGTGTAGACATGTCAAACTCCGAACGAGAAGAAGAAGAAGACAAGCCAGTACGACATCTTAACTATCAAAATTATTTTCTTTCACCGGTAAGATTTTCTAAAAGGAAAAAGACATATAGAGCCAAATCTAGAGAATGTGATGGGTGTAGAATAATTTCAATATTCAAATCTAGAGAATATGATGGGTGTGGAATAATTTCAATATTCAAATCGTTGACTGTTTGCAACGCAAGCCATGCTTTATGAGACGGTGCATTGTTTTGAAGCAAGAACATAATTTGAGAGCGAGTTACCCCTCGTTTTCTGGTCAGTCTTTTTAAGTTTGGTAAGTTTGGTATGGAAATCAACATACCACTGGCCTTTAGTCGTCTTGCATTGAGGCAGGTAACTTTTCATTATGACACATTTGACGTCCCATACAATCAAAATCACTTTTCTTACATATTTATTTACTCTTTGATTGATATGCGTTGGTAATGGTGATTCTAACAGACTCCCATAGTATTCTGAAAAATCAGTTCTGGTTTCTGCCCTTTGCACCTCATTCTGCGTTGAAGAAACATAGATAGTACCGCTGGAATCACACAGGGTAAAATGGGGAGCGTACTTACCCAGCGAAACACAGGAACAATTAACATGCATACCCTTCGACATTTGCTGGGAGAGACTGGGCACCTATGTGCCTGTCAGTCATCGATCTTCATCATGATGTGCCATCTTCGCGACGAAAGTTGGTTGCAACGGACTTACAACATCCCCTTTCTTTTGCCTTGGTTATGCACTCTGCCAGACTGTAACCTGTCCATCTCGTTATTTTTCTCTCCCACTTGTATCTCTGCCTACCCGTACTCGCCTCGCCTCAATCAAGTAAGGTCTGCCATAAGGTGTCATGTCTTTTAATATGTTAAAAATACATTATTTATTTTATCTTTATTTCTTTAATAGTTTTTACACTATACATACATACATACATACATACATACATACATACATACACACACACATACATACATACTCACACACACATACATACAACCACATACACACACGTATACATATACAGATACACACACACATACACACACGTATACACACACGTATACACACATACACACACGTATACACACACGTATACACACACGTATACACACATACACACACATACATACACACATGCGTGTGCATATTCATTATTACATGATGGTCAGACAGTCCCATATGTAAGCTTAAATATATATATATGGGTTATCAAGGAATAATTTTGATCAAAATATATCTGTGTAATAAATCTGTGTTTTGTGATCTTCATGTTTCATTATTACCTTGTTTGTATCACAATATTTTATTATTATTATTATTATTATTATTTAAGTAACATTATTGGTTTGTGTTTTTGAGATCCCCAGGAATCGTGAGAACTCTTGCTTCCTATAGTTAGTTAGTTCGTCGTTGGATCATCATCACTGCACTCCGGACAAGCCCATAGATGCTCAGATCTCTCAATGAGTCTAGCCGCCATTCCCAGTACGCAGTTGATTGACCATCATTCTTTCTTGATCACGAAAACTGCTCCTTCCTAGCGACACCACATTCAAACCAAATTTCTTGCTTCCTATGTGCAGTGAGATGGTTTTTCTGAGCTTTCTTTCAGACGAAGGAGATTTCAGCTTTCGGCTTAGTGCAGTGCCTATTTAAAGAGACTTCTACTCAGAGAGGGTCTATAATTGTATAGATGACATACTACAAAGCTTCCATAAGAGAGTCTCAATATAACGGTATGTCATCTACTAAGGTTTTCTGTTGCATTGGTGGTACTCTTATGGTAATGGTGCTCTTCTTTCAACCGTGGACATGATCCAATTTCACTCTTATTATTCTGCTTTCGTTCTCAGACTCCTGATCAGCTTTATGTAGTTCGGAGAACGAAGTGCATTGTGTTATAGCGTACATCTTAGCTGCGATATATTCGCTTTTCGGCCTTCCAGTTCCTACTTCAGCATAGCTTCTGCGTCCCTTTGGCTTTTTTTGGGTCACACCAACGCGAGCCCAAGACATGCTTAGTCGCCTCTTACAACATGATTGGCAGGTAGCAATGTCGCCTTTCTTTACTCCAATTTATGACTCCGGACGGGGTGCAAAGGGAACGCATTGTTCTTGGTGGACCCAGGGTTAGCCGATAACCTAGATTTCAAAAGTGCCTCCTCGTGGCGCACCCTGGTAACAGAAATACAGCGGCTAATGCTGATTCTGGCTAAAACTTTTGGGTATCGTGTCCGTGAATGTGGAAGTAACAGATGGAATGAGATTTGACTGCAAAAAGAGAGTTAATAACTCCGACACCACTGTGCCAACACATGCAACAACACTGTCGACACACAGTGAAGCTAGAAAGTCTGGTAGAAGCATTGGAGGGCGGTCAATGTAGTCGGTACGAAGCAAGCAGATGTTCCAATAAAAATAAAAGCACAATGAGTACACTGAGAAAAATGCACAGCGCTAGAGGGCAGCGTCATGTGTAAAAAGCATGGAATCGGTTCGATGAAATTGGAACTAAAGCATTGTTTGCTCGAAACAAGCTTCTAGTTACCAGTGATCCCAGCCTGGGCCCAACTCTACTGTAGAGTCTTTCCTATACCGGAAGCGTGCTCGCGGAGAGAAAAGGTTCAGTACCCGATGGGCACAGGCATAGTAGTCCGAGGTGACACTGTTCAGCTCCAGAGCAAAGCACAAGTTCCTAACGTTCCTAAATATGTGTACAGATTCAGACCTGGACTAGGGACTCACGAAGTTGGTGAATAACGCTTCGGCTAAGAAGACGAATGATCCCGAGCCCAACTCTTCTGTCAAGTTCTTCCTAAACCGGAACCAGGCTTGAGGACGAGAAAAGGTTTAGTACCCGATGAGCACGGGCACAATACGTCTAATAACACGAGGCATGTTCACTGACTGCGGAACGCCTCGTGCAGGACAGACGTGAAAGATAAACCGTCTCGGCATAGAGTCAGTACACATTCACCGTCTGGCGACAGATAGGAAGGCTGTCACAGGCTAGGGTAGCCCACCCGAATTGTCAAGGCATGCCGAAATCGGATGTGCTAGGCCTACAAGGCGCATAACGGTGGCACAACGTAACCACGCTCCCGGCGGAAATCGCACGGATAACCGTGCTAGTTACAATGGAGCGAACGCAAAACAAACAAACAAATGACTCCGGAAACACTCAGGCGACAATTTGGTTGTATCCTCAACGTTTTTAACCATCAGCTTATAATAATAGAGGTCGTGTTCTGGTAATCCAGTCACCGCGAATTCAAGAGTATGTGTTTAAAAGTGTGTTGCAGAACCAAAACTGCCTGGGTATATAATATATCACGTTTTTATCATACCAATTTTATTATTGGAGCACCTTAAGGGGATCAACATGTGATATATTCTATCCAGAACGTGGTCTTCCTTATGGCTCTATTGAATTCTCCTCGGTCTTGAGCAAGGTGTACCACCTCCTTTAGGGCAGACATTCCTGTATGTCTTCTGTCCAAGGGCGTCTTGGTTGGCCTTTACACCTGTTACCTTCTATCGTCCCTCAAATATCACTATCACCATACCTTTATGTCTCTTAACATGACCGAAAAAAGCTAGTTGCTCAATTAATATGGTTTTCAGAAGCCAGCCCTCTTGGGCGATGATTGTGCTTTGTACCTCCTGGTTTGTTTTCCGTGCTGTCCATCGTTTTCTCAGAACTATTCTATAGAATTTTAATTTAAATGATGTTGTTATATTGGACAATGTTTTATTAGTACCCATGGTTCGCATGCTTTGCATTCGTCGTTACTGGAAACACACATGTTTGTAATAAGCACAATTTGGTTCTTATTTGGTTCACAAGGGATATCATTCTAATTTCCAGTTTTTGTACACAGGAATCATGGTCAACCTACATATGAGTTTTTCATAATAATATTTTTAACATTTTAGACAAATGCATACAACAGAAAAAAGAACAAACTATTTGTTTAATTCGTGTTTAAATTCAAGATGTAGCAGGAGTACATTTCTTCTCTTTTTTGGACACAATAATTAGTCTTCCACTTCTTCCACGTCCTGTTTTCTTAATAAATCCTGCTTTATTTGAAAGCTCCTCAGTGCTCCCATACATCTTTATGTGGATATCCATCTCCGTGGGCCAGTGTTCTTACCATAACTGGTTTAGTGTATTGCAGTCTTGCAGAATATGTTCAGTGGTCTGTGCTGCCTGCCCACAAGGGCACAGAGGTGATGGGACCAGTCTCAGTCTATTTAAGTGCCTGTTTAATCTGTTGTGTTCTGTTCTGATGCGAAAGGTAATAACCTGTTTGCTCTGTCGAGATACTGGTAATTATATTTTGGGTGGTCAACTTTCCTGATGGTTTTGATGAGTGTCCTTTTTCTTGGTAGGCGATTTCTTGGTCTTTTTGTCCCTGTGTTGCTCCATCCTTTGCCAGCTGTCTGCCTTTTCAATTTCCTGGTATGCCACAGTGGGATGATAACTAATAAGGGGAGAATAATTAGTTGAAACAAATTTATTGACAATTGTTCTTATTATCTCCCTTCGATTGTAAACGTAAAACCGCCTTTTATAAAATGTCAAGTTCTCTGTTTACGGTGATTAAATTAGTGGGTTTAAAAAATAAAATAAAGCATTATGTTAAATCAAAGTGAATATCTAAGACACAATTGTCAAACTTTCTTCCTGTAAACAGAGACCTTTTTCTATCTCGTACAGTTCACGAAAGTAAGATTGCTGCTAAGATGTCAAAATTAGGACCTATAAGAAAAGACAAAAACATTGCGTGGTGTTGACTGTGATATGTGTTTTAGATTAGTGGTCAGCCCGAGTAATGTGTATGGTAGATTTATGATTAGCCCGTATAATGTAGACTGTGCTATGTATGATAGATCAGTGGTCAGCCTGTGTGATGTGGAGTGTGCTATGTATTATAGATCAGTGGTCAGTACGTGTGGTGCGGAAACCAGAAAATGGAGCGCATATTAGTTGCACTATTACCTAACATGCACATCGTAAATGGTGACTAAGAAAGTTTTGAGGGTTGAGTTGGATCACCCATTCCATTGACGGTCTAGTGATCCAGAAGTCACAGGATTTCCTAGTCAAAAAGGTGACTTTAGCTTAACGCTGGATATGGATTTAGCTGATATGTCAAGACCAACTATCACTTGGAAAAGCAAAATCAATGCTATAGATTCATACAAGTCTACAAGAACCATTACTTTCAATATTAAACGCATGCAGTTGCATCTGTGGGTCCCACAAATGTCCCACTAGACAAACCACCCATGCAACAGAAAACCTTAGTAGATGACATGCGGTTATATTGAGGCTCCTTTATGGAAGCTTGTAGCATGTCATCTATACAATTATAGACATCCTCTGAGTAGAAAACTCATTCAATGGGCATTGCACTGAGCTGAAGTCTCCTGGGTATAAAAGAAAGCTCACAAAAAAATTACCGCACTGCACATAGAAAGTAAGAGCTAAAAGCGCCCATTTATTGTGGTTCCGAATCAGTAAATCAATATTAAATCGACAAATATATCTACTTGCATGGTTTATACTTCTATTGATAAGGGGGGGGGGGGGTGGTTAACTCCCTTTCACTCTTAAGAAATCATAAAATGTTTTTTTATTGCTAGTAATTTAGCCAAATGACGGATGAAACCCCTCTAGTAACGATTTTTTTTTACAAAAAAGGGTAATCACCCCTTTCTCAGTAAAAATATGGAATTATTTCATACAACAACGGAAGAATGCCTTTTTTACATTAGTTTTTTTTAAGGTAAAACCCCTTCCACACCGAAAACGTCTCTACGGCCCTGATAGTTATCTATGGGCATTTATGGAACAATGAACTCCACATCAAAATCCACTTAGTTGCTGCTTACGAAATGTTTGACAGGTAACAGTGTAGCTATTCTTTGCTCCCCTTCCAGTCCAGGCTAAACAAGGACAGTTTTTTATTCACTTCTCCCACCCAGGCCCGGTAACACAAGGGCAGTTTCTATTGGAAATTAAGTTCATTTAACTACCATTGCTTTCAGATTGTTCACTAGAAACAAATTGTCAAAGATATTATTTCTTTTTAATTGTATCAAAGAACACAGGTTAGCTCTTTTGGAAATCTAATTTATTCATTGGATGATCCCCTGACAGACTCCTGACAATCACATAATATTTTGAAATAATTTAAGACGTCTACAAAAAATACGTTATGACCACTGATCTATGTATAAATAGATTTAAGCCTTTACAATCGCCTGCGCTTAGTGTTACCATGCCCCTGTGTCAAAAAGCGTGCTAAACTCGTAAACATGATCACACTTCTCTTGTTTTCACGAAGCTATACCAAGTGTGTTGATTCGAACACGTGACACATTCGTTATATGCATATTATTAAACTTATAGAAACCGGGACACGTCACAACCGGGCGAGATATCAGGCAACGATATAAAACCAAGACAATCCCCGTGAGACCGTGACTAACACACATATCTGCCATTCATATAAACAAACGCATATTTCCGCTATTATAGTGAGAAATATATTTATCAAGTCAAAATATTTTAAGTTTACATTTAAAAAACCTTAACCAACACAATATATGTTTTTATATTGTGAATTTGCGTTATTTTTGAAAGTGAATCTCTCTCAACCATTAAGTTTTTAAAACTCATAAACTGCAATTCCGTCCCCCCCCCCTCCCCCCAGAAACGTGACAATGTACATATTCAGAGAATTGCAGTAATGGTATTGACTAGATGTGATTTGAGAAAGTGTTCCCTCTCCGGAAAGATCACGCGTTATCAGCAACTGACTGGGACACTGAGCTTATACACTTTTAGATGGCTGACGTCATGGCAAACAGAGCATATAGAGGAATGCTCCCAGTTCTGTGACACTTATTCATAGTAAAAAATCAAGAATCATCAGAAATAAAAAAAATTATTTTCTTGTAAAATGTGACAATTAAGAATTTAAGTCATTAAAAACTATACATTATTACTGTATCCAAATATTTTCTTTTTTTTTTAAAAAAAATGTATTCTTTACAATAAAACAAAATGAAATAATTTGACTGAACATTTGTTTTTAATCACAGAGGTAATTACAATAGTAAAAAAATGACAAAAAAAAAAAAGTCGAGCGAAGCACAAAAATACGTTTAAGTGTTTGGGTGTAAATACAAATAATACTAAAATTTAAGTAATTACAAAGTTATTTCATGACAAAAAAGTCGAGTGAAGCACTTTCTAAGCAGCTCTCCTATACCCCCGTAATCCTCTCTCGAGGCGATATGACATAGCAGGCGCCGACATCGAAAGCCACTCGGACGCTGAGTATAGCTCACCACTCAGCTGAGCACGTTTATGCTGTTAACATTCCGTACGACCGAAAACTTCACCCCGGTGACTTCGTCCTGTCTTAACATGTCATATGGGGAGGAACCAGCCTAGATCCCAAGCGGTACTGTGACGAGCGAGCTGACTCGACACTGGCTGAACCTTGACCCCGCGGTGGAGTCTAAGACATGTGAACGGACAAAGACTGGTTCCCATTAACAAGTCAAGATCCAACTTGTAAAGTTCCGCGGGGAACTTGAACCTGATACGGACATTATCCCTTAAACTTCATAATCTTATGTGCCACACATTTTGTTACCCATGTCAACGGTGAGGGAAGAATGTCGCGCATATTGCTTTCAAAATACGTTTCTATATATAGGACAACGGGGAAAAGTTACATAAAATCTCTCAATATAAATTAGAGTTATTAATTTAAATGATATTGCCAATTATCAAATCCAAATATTTCTGTTTTGATGATTTATTAATATCTCATACTTATTACCACCCTTGATTTTGGAGTGTATGCCCGGCTATGTCCCTTGGTAAATAAATGCTAATATCTTTAACTTCCGGTTCAAATAATGTTTTTGTTTTGCTGAATCAAGAACTGGTTGATCATTAATTTAACACATTAATATCGTAGAAATTAAATATCTGTGTTACTGAAACGGATTTAATGATTTCCATATTTACATCATGGTTCGTGCAACCTTATTTAATTCGATAATGAACATCTAAAGCAAATTGCAATGAAACGAGAGACATGGAAGGAAATCTAACTAAATATTTATTGTTGTTGTTAAGTTAAATACTTGGACACAATTTTTAGAATTATGCTACATTTCTACATAATTACAAATAATATAGTTAGATAGCCCTTCAAAAATGCAATTCAACGATACCTCAACCAAGTCTGTACGTCAACCCTGAAAAAATGTTACATATTTTTTTCTAATGAGTTTGACATCAAAATAATTTACATTGAAACACATATTGGAAAATATAAATAAAACGTGTGAACACAGTGACAAAATGTACCCAAGCTGATAATTTCTAACTTATCTTTGTTATTTTCAATAATACAAGCCACAAACTATATGTTTTTTTGTTCCTGAAGACAAGACGCATCTGTTGATCCTATTTCTATAATTTTTAGGTGCGCGCAGAACTAATTAATATGAAAGAAGGCAGCAAATTCACATAATTGAAATGAAAATAAATTTTAAAACTATTGAATATAATTAAATACCACAGAAATTATATCTATTTGTGTTGGCAAAGGCAAGACGCATCTGTTGATCCTATTTCTATAATTTTTAGGTGCGCGCAGAACCAATTAATATGAAAGAAGGCAGCAAATTCACATAATTGAAATGAAAATAAATTTTAAAACTATTGAATATAATTAAATACCACAGAAATTATATATATTTGTGTTGGCAAAGGCAAGACGCATCTGTTGATCCTATTTCTATAATTTGTAGGTGCGCGCAGAACTAATTAATATGAAAGAAGGCAGCAAATTCACATAATTGAAATGAAAATAAATTTTAAAACTATTGAATATAATTAAATACCACAGAAATTATATATATTTGTGTTGGCAAAGGCAAGACGCATCTGTTGATCCTATTTCTATAATTTTTAGGTGCGCGCAGAACTAATTAATATGAAAGAAGGCAGCAAATTCACATAATTGAAATGAAAATAAATTTTAAAACTATTGAATATAATTAAATACCACAGAAATTATATATATTTGTGTTGGCAAAGGCAAGACGCATCTGTTGATCCTATTTCTATAATTTTTAGGTGCGCGCAGAACTAATTAATATGAAAGAAGGCAGCAAATTCACATAATTGAAATGAAAATAAATTTTAAAACTATTGAATATAATTAAATACCACAGAAATTATATATATTTGTGTTGGCAAAGGCAAGACGCATCTGTTGATCCTATTTCTATAATTTTTAGGTGCGCGCAGAACTAATTAATATGAAAGAAGGCAGCAAATTCACATAATTGAAATGAAAATAAATTTTAAAACTATTGAATATAATTAAATACCACAGAAATTATATCTATTTGTGTTGGCAAAGGCAAGACGCATCTGTTGATCCTATTTCTATAATTTTTAGGTGCGCGCAGAACTAATTAATATGAAAGAAGGCAGCAAATTCACATAATTGAAATGAAAATAAATTTTAAAACTATTGAATATAATTAAATACCACAGAAATTATATATATTTGTGTTGGCAAATGCAAGACGCATCTGTTGATCCTATTTCTATAATTTGTAGGTGCGCTCAGAACTAATTAATATGAAAGAAGGCAGCAAATTCACATAATTGAAATGAAAATAAATTATAAGACTATTGAATATAATTAAATACCACAGAAATTATATATATTTGTGTTGGCAAAGGCAAGACGCATCTGTTGATCCTATTTCTATAATTTTTAGGTGCACGCAGAACTAATTAATATGAAAGAAGGCAGCAAATTCACATAATTGAAATGAAAATAAATTTTAAAACTGTTGAATATAATTAAATACCACAGAAATTATATCTATTTGTGTTGGCAAAGGCAAGACGCATCTGTTGATCCTATTTCTATAATTTTTAGGTGCGCGCAGAACTAATTAATATGAAAGAAGGCAGCAAATTCACATAATTGAAATGAAAATAAATTTTAAAACTATTGAATATAATTAAATACCACAGAAATTATATCTATTTGTGTTGGCAAAGGCAAGACGCATCTGTTGATCCTATTTCTATAATTTTTAGGTGCGCGCAGAACTAATTAATATGAAAGAAGGCAGCAAATTCACATAATTGAAATGAAAATAAATTTTAAAACTATTGAATATAATTAAATACCACAGAAATTATATATATTTGTGTTGGCAAATGCAAGACGCATCTGTTGATCCTATTTCTATAATTTGTAGGTGCGCTCAGAACTAATTAATATGAAAGAAGGCAGCAAATTCACATAATTGAAATGAAAATAAATTATAAGACTATTGAATATAATTAAATACCACAGAAATTATATATATTTGTGTTGGCAAAGGCAAGACGCATCTGTTGATCCTATTTCTATAATTTTTAGGTGCACGCAGAACTAATTAATATGAAAGAAGGCAGCAAATTCACATAATTGAAATGAAAATAAATTTTAAAACTGTTGAATATAATTAAATACCACAGAAATTATATCTATTTGTGTTGGCAAAGGCAAGACGCATCTGTTGATCCTATTTCTATAATTTTTAGGTGCTCGCAGAACTAATTAATATGAAAGAAGGCAGCAAATTCACATAATTGAAATGAAAATAAATTTTAAAACTATTGAATATAATTAAATACCACAGAAATTATATATATTTGTGTTGGCAAATGCAAGACGCATCTGTTGATCCTATTTCTATAATTTTTAGGTGCACGCAGAACTAATTAATATGAAAGAAGGCAGCAAATTCACATAATTGAAATGAAAATAAATTTTAAAACAATTGAATATAATTAAATACCACAGAAATTATATCTATTTGTGTTGGCAAAGGCAAGACGCATCTGTTGATCCTATTTATATAATTTTTAGGTGCGCGCAGAACTAATTAATATGAAAGAAGGCAGCAAATTCACATAATTGAAATGAAAATAAATTTTAAAACTATTGAATATAATTAAATACCACAGAAATTATATATATTTGTGTTGGCAAAGGCAAGACGCATCTGTTGATCCTATTTCTATAATTTTTAGGTGCGCTCAGAACTATTTAATATGAAAGAAGGCAGCAAATTCACATAATTGAAATGAAAATAAATTTTAAAACTATTGAATATAATTAAATACCACAGAAATTATATATATTTGTGTTGGCAAAGGCAAGACGCATCTGTTGATCCTATTTCTATAATTTTTAGGTGCGCTCAGAACTAATTAATATGAAAGAAGGCAGCAAATTCACATAATTGAAATGAAAATAAATTTTAAAACTATTGAATATAATTAAATACCACAGAAATTATATATATTTGTGTTGGCAAAGGCAAGACGCATCTGTTGATCCTATTTCTATAATTTTTAGGTGCGCTCAGAACTAATTAATATGAAAGAAGGCAGCAAATTCACATAATTGAAATGAAAATAAATTTTAAAACTATTGAATATAATTAAATACCACAGAAATTATATATGTTTGTGTTGGCAAAGTCAAGACGCATCTGTTGATCCTATTTATATAATTTTTAGGTGCGCGCAGAACTAATTAATATGAAAGAAGGCAGCAAATTCACATAATTGAAATGAAAATAAATTTTAAAACTATTGAATATAATTAAATACCACAGAAATTATATATATTTGGGTTCAATACAAGAATCCGTTAACAAATCACGTGACAACATACCAACTTTTTAATTTCATGTGCTATTGCACTATCTCGGAAAATTAAAAAGTCGTAACTTAAATTACTGATCTAGCAATTTGCACGCAATGAACTGGCCATCCACCTCTCACTCAGTGCGCATCGTGCAATGTGTCAAATAGTCTGTATATCCGACTTTTAGGTATTTCGTTCCATCTAATTATGTTAGCTATGTGTTCCGTAGAAAGCTGTCCATTAATTCTTGTATTGTACCTATATTTGTATTGGCAAAGGCAAGATGCATCTGTTGATCCAATTTCTATAATTTTTAGTTGCGCAGAACTAATTAATATTAAAATTGCAGAAAATTGGCATAATTAAAATGAAAATAAATTATCAAACTATTGAGTATAATTAAATACCACAGAAATTATATATATTTGGGTTCAATTCAAGAATCCGTGGACAAATCACATGACAACATACCACTTTTTAATTTCTTGGGCTTGTTGGTTTATTCTCTTTTCATCTAGTCTTAAAACATAACCAAGGTATTTCCATCTGCGTTTTCTTATGACGTTTGAAACATATTCTTGGTGTGCTTTCTTTCTTAAATCACTATTTGTGACGAAATCGCTCCATTTTATGTTCATCAGTTTCCGGAGACATTTGTTTTCGTAGCTGTTTAATTTTTGATCTGTTGCTTGAGTTGATTTCCAGCTTTCTCTTTCATATGTTAATACTGAGACAATATAGGAGTTGAATAGCTTTAGCTTGGTGTTTCTTCCTAGATCTTTTGACTTTCAGATATTAGTTTGGTAAATGTGCTAGCTGCAACTGCTATGTGTGTATTTATTTCTTTCATTGAGTCTCCATCAACAAACATTTGGCTACCCAAGTAATTAAAGTTGGAACTTTTTCCAGTATTTGGTTGTTTACTGAGATGTTATTACAGGATGTAGTCCAGAGAACGGAATGTCTTGTGTCATGGTTTACAGCAATGATGCAATATCTGCGCCTTTCGGTCTGACACATATGACTTTAGCATAGCTTTGAGTCATGTTGACCCTATATGGAATGGGACAGCCAACTCCATCCGATAACCTCCTTAGTCGCCTCTTACAACATGCATGGAAGGTAAACAATGTTGCTGTTCTTTACTTTCCTCCCAGACCTCGGTAACACATGGGCAGCAATTCAATATTATTTATGGTATAAATAGAACTGAGAACACGTCGAGTAGAATTAAGAGTGTTTATCCAGCTAGCTAGCCATGGGGACTATCAGCAAGCATATTCTTTGACATCTTCTCAGGGAGATGTAGAATTGTGGGTTTGCCTTGAAGTACAATAACATGGATTAACCAATAGCTTCTTTAATGTGATATTTCTTTAGCAGAACATCATCAAGCACTTCTACTCTCTGTTCTGTGCAACCATCATCAAGCACTGCACTCTCTGTTCTGTGCAACCATCATCAAGCACTGCTACTCTCTGTTCTGTGCAACCATCATAATTTCTCCAGTGTCATATTAAGGAGGCCCTTTTCTTCTTTTCAAACTCCTTCAGATTAACAGGATGTAGTCTGGAGAATTAAATGCATTGTGTCATGGCTTGCAACTTGGCTGTGATATCTTGGCCATTGGTCCTGACACATTTGACTTTAGCATAGTTTCTGTGTCATTTGACCCTGTAAGGGATGTGACAGCCAACTCGACCCCCCTAAAAGCCTGAATCACCTCTTACAACATGCATGACATGTAAAATATTCACTATTATTTTCTCCCCTTTCAGGCCGGACAACAAAGGCGAAGAAGGTTCTTGCCAGAATCTTTTTTGCCTATTCATTTATTACTACGGATTAACTGTCTGTGAATATTTGATGTAAGTAAAACTGAAACTCTACATCTTTTTAAAATGTTTGATCTCTTCTATTCTATGACCCTTTTTGTATTATGAAATTAAATATTAAATGTCTGCAATGAATAAATCATCAATCCACAGACAAAAGTCCACAAGTAAAAAGTACAAAGAGGAGTTTGTTGGAGGTTGTAGAAGCTCAAATTCAAGGTAGTAACAATATCAGTGTATTTGTTGTCCTCTATTTTGTTATATTTCTTATACTATATATTCATCCAAGACTGGTAACAGTACATCTGTGTCCATGTGGGCAGACAATGGAACATATCCTGCAAGACTGCATTTCACTAAACCAGTTAAAGGAGGAACGCTGGCCTATAGAGACGGATATCTACAGAAAGATGTTAATTAATTTTGGCAGACCATCTTACCCAGTTGGCAGATGTTTTTTTTTCACCTTTTGATACAGACCACAGAGTTTGATGAATCCATTCGCTTGAAGTGTTTTCTAGTGCTCTTTTGGCACTCTTCTTCTGTGTTCGTTCTTAAACTCCTGCATATTAGCAGGATGTAATCCGGAGACTACATGATCATCCTGTCATGTTCGTCCATAATAGTCGATAATGACGATTTGGGATCAACTGTAAAAGGTAAAGGTAATATGAGTTATGAACCAGTGTCATAACACACAGTTTCCCATAAGTGCTCATCTGTCTAGTCAGTGGTTGACCAGAAACCCCCATCGAAGATGGATGTGTCGTATTATTGGTGTAAATAAAACGGTGACTCAACGCAGAGAATTTCCATTCTCTGGACTAAATTCTGCTGGAAATTTAGTAGGACCATTGTTCTGCTGCAAGAGATATCCATTGGAAGTGTTGGAATGAAGAAAAAGACCGGAAACCGCCTGAAGAGGGTCCTCGACAACACTTGCTAAATTAATATGGCACCTTCCCAGAGTTTGAGCCCTGGTATCCAACTTTCTCATGTCTGGTTTAACCATGGGAGTAATTTTTATTTAAACCACAAATAATGAATGGACCCATGTGACGTCAGTGACCCACAAAGCTGTACTAAATTTGGTTTGTTGTACTGAAAGGAGCAGATATCTCAGACAGCTGTAAACCTTGATTTGGCAGATTCTGTTCTCCAGAATACATCCTGCTAGTTTACAAGAGTTTGAGAATGAATGCAGAAGAAGAAGTAACGGTGCATGCCTGGAACGTGTGCCTACCAATGTTTACAGAGCTCATAGTTTTTAAAGAATTATCTGGTCATAATTTTTTAATAGTTTGTGACATTGCAGAATACAATTGTTTAGTAGTTTGAAGCCAGGGAAATAATTAATGAAAATAGGAAGAACACAGTTTTTGAAACACAGCAGGAGGGGTTAGGGATAGAATTAGAATTAGTTGTAGGTAAAGGTAGGCCCCATGGCAGCCACCTGATGTCACGGATGAATATAACTTCATGCACTAAGCCACAGCAGCTATTAATCAGGGTGGCCAGTTCCCTTTCTTACTGTCTTTACCTCCCCTAACTCATGTGTCAGGTACCCTATTACAGCTGAGTCGACAGGAGGATTGGTCGTGTCCAGTGAGAAATCACAACTGGAATTTTTGTTTGTCCGGACAAGGTTTCGAACCTGGTATGCTGTAATCCAGTGATAGCAAGCAAGCTCACTATCAACTAGGCTACTGTGCTCCTCAGAATTAGTTTTAACACTGCGCCTAACACCTCTCCCCTCCAAATTCTAGCATTATCCCTTCTCATTAAATCATGGCATAATTTCACTAACATTAGCCATTTTTGTAATTTGTGCGACACGCTCTGCAAGTGATGTAAAATTATTGACTACATGAAAACTGTGTACACCATAACAAACTTTCAATGAACCGTTGCATAATTTCTGAGTTCATTCTATTTTCTGCTTATAGATTAACTATTACATAGGCACGTGTTCCAGACAAGGACAGACATGACATTATTCTATTGATCTGCTGATGCCCAAAAGGGGATCAAAGCATAGCAACCTTGTGACCTGCTATGCATGTTGTAAGAGACAGCTAAGGAGCTTTAGGGGTGTACTTTTCTATCCTATCACATGGGTCAAAGTGACCATAAAACTATGTCAAAGAATGAGTCTAGAGAACTGAGTTCATTATGTGTGGTTTACAGTTTATCTGCGATATCTCATCTTTCTGCGACACATTCCATCTTCAGAATGACTTCTGGGTTACTTTAGTATTCTATGGGATGGGTCAAGCCAACCCCACATTTCCTTATTCATCTTTAACAACATACATGACAGGTCATAGTTTTGCTATTCTGCGCAACACTTTAAGATCCTGTCAATATACTGGGGGCAACTAAATCTTCATATCCATGACAAGGGGCTGGCTGTGATGTGTACTGACCCAAATAAACATTAATTAAAGTCAATATTATTAATTTGAAGATTTTTCACAACTTTCTCATTTTCAGGGGGATCTCCCTAGTGTAATGGGGTTAAGCTGTTCGCCTTGAGTTCAAGAGGTCATGAGTTCGAATCTGACTCATGTCATTTTGTGTATAAAGTGGATTTTTTCAGAGATCCCTGTGAGTTATCACTTGAAGCTATGGAGTTACATGCTATGAGTGGTACTATTGGCAGGCAGCATGCCACTTTGTTGAGAGTGATGAGTATATATGGAAACCGAGTACAGTGAAGTCAATCCTCTACAACTTTTGAACCCTTTTTTTAACTTTTCTAATTTTCAGATAATGAGAGATAAAAAAGACAGAAAGTAGAACAGACTGCAGATAAGCATCAACAAATGACTTCAGTAGTGGAATATGAAGAGTGGAAAATAAAAATATTAGAGCTGCTGAAACCTCTTGATGGAGCTTTACTAGCCCTACTGTCCATGAATGGAAACAATCAGGGCTTCATGATTGGGGTGCCAAAGAGGGAGTTTTAGTGGTGTACTTTGCTGTCCTATTACATGGGTCCTCCAATTGTGTTGTTAAATGTTGTGGGTGAAGTTGGAGTTGTCAGACTTTGGCTATTGTCAGCATGTGTCTCTTTAAGGTTTCTTTGATTGTCTCCATCCATCTAATTCTTGGTCTTCCTTGTTCCCTGTAGCCTGATCTTCAGCTGTTGTATTCACAAAGTGCTGGTTGCTTTCGTTCCATTCTAATGATGTGACTAAACCACCTTGTTTGCTGTCTCTCAATATAGTCTTGAGATGGTTTTTATTTCTTCTCTGATATCTTCATTTCTCTGTTGGTCTCAGTGTTTGATATTTTTAACTTTTCTCAAACATCTCATTTCTCACAAATGTATTGTTAAAACCATACCTTGCAAGGTGATTTGGTGCCACTAGAATGGGCCTGGTTCGATTCCCATTTGTCTCAAAAATTTTCACCCCTTGGGGGAACTGTATGCTAAAGATTTCAATGTGGTACCCTTATGACCCTGATGGGTGCAGGTTTATAAATAGAATAGATATTTAATGTAAATAAAATTGTTAAAGATTATATGAAGTACTTTGTCATTTTCTTTAACCACAATGAATGACAGAATTATATCAAAGAATGATTGTCCAGATTTAGAGACATGTCTCAGAAATAAGAGATTTCTTCTACATCAATCGCTCTGATTCTGAAATATTTTTGAGTCATGACCCCATTTTAGAGAAACAAACTGATCTACGACCCCATTTTATGAAACAAAGTTACCCTCTACCCGAATACATTAAAAGAAGGTCTTGATATAGTTAGAAGAAAACATACAAAATTATAGCTTTTTGCGTCTTTACAGATGGTCGAAAAGCTGGCCAGTGCAAAATTTCATATGAACAAGGAGACCCTCAAATTAATTAAATTGCCAAAATGCATAGTGTCTATGTTTCTCGCGATTTCTTTCCTAGGCAAGTTTTATTGGTTGGTTGGTTAGTTGCTGATCCAGCAGTCCATGGGCTCATGCCCTTTGACCCAATGCTATTGTGTGATATATGCATGTGTTTGTCAGCTGTTCCATTTATGTTCCGGTAATGTGTTCCATTTATCTGGCCCTGGAGGGAGAAGCATTATCCTGATGTCATCCAGTGCTGTGCATTTAAAAAGGTTGCGGTCAACATTTTCATAGGGATGAGTGCACAGTCTGCACTCTGGATTGTGTGTCGTGGTTGAATTCTGTTCAGGTGATTGTTAAGCTGTACATGTTGTGTGGTGTGCAGTCGGAAGATGATACTCTGGTCTTTTCTTCCCAGGAGGTTGATGTTATCTTTAGGATTTGGGCTGGTCATATATTTATAGATTTCCCTCCCAGTGTTTCCCATAGCCCATCTGTTCACCCAATTTTCTTTAGTCACAGATTTCAGTATCATTTTAATTGTGTGCATGGTTGTTTATGTATATGGCTGTTCTTGTTGAGCTCCCATCTTTACTAGTCTGTCTGCCTTGTCATTGCCAGGTGTGTTTGAGTGGCCAGATATCCACTGCATAACAATGTAAGTAGCTGGTTGGCATGGTGATATATTTCCACCAGCTCAGGCTTACAATGTCCACCACATTCTAGTGCTTGAAGAGCAACATAGAATCTGTGAAAATAACAATGTTTTGAACTTTTGATGGAAAGGCATCAAATATGGTCTTCAGGTAGTACAATGCAACTTCTAGTGCTGTTATTTCGGCTTCATAGTTAGAACATATCTCCCCACAGGCATCAAACAACTCATCAGATGTTTTGTCTGGATATTCCATATAGACACCATAACCTGTTTTGATGGTAGTTTTGAAAGCAGACCCATCAGTATAGACATGAATCCATTGTTCTGGGTAGGTGTCTATTGTTTTCTGTGTTGCTTTCATAAGACTTACTGGGTCTGAACTTTTCGGTGCATTATTTCTTAATTGTGTCTTGATTTCCGGTAATTTAAAACCTGCATGTTGTGATAAACATTTTTATACTCTTCGCAGTTCTTGTCTCGGAGGTGATAGCTGCCTTTTATTTCATCGACATGGCTCAGGGCTGACTTTTGTTTTATTCTGTGGTTTGGTTGCCAGTTTTCTACAAGTTGTTTCTACAAATGTAGAACCCCTTGAGATGTGGAGAGATATGGCTTCAATGGAGGCTTATGAAAGAAGCAAAAAAAAATGAACAAAGACCACCCAAATAAACAAGCCAGTTTTATTAAGATGTTGCTTTATCAATTTTTACTTGGAGGCTTTGAATGATAGTTTAAACAAGAAAACATGATCAGCCTTTTGATATAAATGTTGAAAATGTTTTGTGTATTGTAATTTGTAGGTTTTCTTGTTTACATCATAACACCCTAGTTTTAGTGATAGTTCGTCGTGTCTAAGTGGACCATTCTAAAAACGTGTTTTACGTACGTACATTTTTAGATAAATTTAACAAGATTATATGTGAAAGTAGATATGCTTTCAAAATAGGCAAAAAATTGCCAAATATTTCATTTTTTGCATTCTTTCTCAAAATCGATTGGTAGAATGTAGTCTAGAGAACGGAATGCATGTGTCATGGTCTAGAACATTGTTGAGATATCTGCACCATTTGGCCTGTCATATTCAACTTAATCATGAGCCAGATATTTAAAATGGCAACCCTGTGAAAGAGATAGAAACCCTGTGAAAGAGATGGAAACTATGAAAGAGATAGAAACCCCATGAAAGAGATGGAAACCCATGAAAGAGATAGAAACCATGTGAGAGAGATGGAAACCCGTGAAAGAGATAGAAACCTCGTGAAAGAGATAAAAACCCTCTGAAAGAGATGGAAACCCTGTGAAAGAGATAGAAACCTCATGAAAGAGATAGAAACCTCATGAAAGAGATAGAAACTATGTGAAAGAGATAGAAACCTCATGAAAGAGATAGAAACCCTATGAAAGAGATGGCAACCCTATGAAAGAGATGGAAACCCTGTGAAAGAGATAGAAACCCTGTGAAAGAGATAAACCTCATGAAAGAGATAGAAACTATGTGAAAGAGATAGAAACCTCATGAAAGAGATAGAAACCCTATGAAAGAGATGGCAACCCTATGAAAGAGATGGAAACCCTGTGAAAGAGATAGAAATCCTATGAAAGAGATGGAAACCCATGAAAGAGATGGAAACCCTGTGAAAGAGATGGCAGCCCTGTGAAAGAGATGACAACTCTATGAAAGAGATGGCAACCACATGAAAGAGATGGAAACCATGTGAAAGATAAGAAACCCTGTGGAAGAGATAGAACCGTCGTTAAAGAGATAGAAACCTCGTGAAAGAGATAGAAACCTCGTGAAAGAGATTGAAGATGGAGATCCGTTGCAGTAAACGCTTGAAAATTAGACTTGAAATAGCCACGACTGCAATGCCCAGATTAAATACCATATGGGAGAGCAGAATAAGTACATCAGTGAAGATACGCCTAGATACCATTGTATGACATGTATACCATTATAGGTCATGTCGTAGTGTGAGACTCGGAATTGGGCGAGCGGTTCACGCTGTCGGTGAACGACACCTCGGCTAAGAAGACGAAAGCGCCATGGTCCAACTCTTCTTGTGGATGAGAAAAGGTTCAGCATCCGGTGGGCATAGGCACAGAACGTCGAATTACACGAGGCAGGTTCACAGACGGCGGAACACCTCGCGCGAGATTGACGTGAACGACAATCGTCTTGGCGAAGAGTCACTACACACCCACGTGACTGTCGACAGATAGGTAGGCTGTCACGGGTTAGGGAAGCATACTACCCGAATTAAAAGCATGACAAAAATGGATGTGCTGGGCCTCGGATGTCTAGACCACAAAGTGAGCCAATCGAGGTACAAATAATACAGTTCAACTGTGGAACTTGTGGCACAGCGTACTTCGCTCTCGCCGGCGGAAATCTCACGATTTATTCGTTGTGGTTATAAGATAATGAACGCAGAAGAAGAAGAATATGTCATGCATACCATATGTACCAATATAGACCTATAAATCTAAAAAATACATTTTCTATTTGTATGGGTACACAGATTTCTAGTTAAGATGTTGAGAAGAATATGCTATGTAATATGTCACTGTCATTAGAAGCGCATAAGAGAGTTTCATGGCTAGGACTATATCAATCAATAAACCATAACCCTTCACGGTCGTAGGGGTGTCACATTGGTTGCTTCAGCACACAGAGTCCTACAGCGAATTATATCCTCAGCGATGCGGATGAGTGTGGAAATAGATGGTCCTGTCCATTCCTTGATGTTGTCTGTCCATGCCTTTATTTTCCCTCCTCTGTTTCTCTCCCCTTCGACAGTTCCCTGTAGTATTGTTTTTGACAAGGAATCATGTCTGCATACATGTCTGAACCATGCTAGTTTTCGTCGTTTCACTATTGAAAGCAATGGTTCCTGAACTCCTGCACACATCTCTACTTTATTTCTTACGTACACATTGGTCTTATGTTCCCTATAGGAAATTCGTAGAATTTGTCTGTAGCATTTGTACTCGAAAACCTGTAATCTTCTCAGGCCTATATAGGAACCTACCACTGACTCTAAAATATGTATGCTAAGTTTGGCAATAAATAAACAGGATAGTGGAAAAATTAGAGGCAACAGTGATGTGGTTATGTAGAGGAAAGTGTTGACAAGACATAGAGGATTTATTTAATTGTAGTTGGATTATCCCATATGTATTCCATCCTTCTCAACAAAGCGATACGCGCCAGCCGAGAGTAACATTCATAGCACGTAATTATGCAGCTTTAAGCTAAAATTGCTATAATTCATAGGTAGGTAGGTTAATGAGTTTGCCTCTCTTTTGGAGAGGCGTGCCCCTTTCAACCAGCGGACAAAGTCCAATTAGGCTATATTAGGATACAAGCTATAATTCACGGGGGATTTCCGCCATCTTTGTTAGCATATTCTTTCCCGTGACGGGCGTGCCGAGGGGGTTGCGGTCGCACCGGGCATCAAAATGCCCCTCAAAATAATGAAAACATTGAAATGGGATTTAAGTGCCTTTGCCATGCCAAAGTTGATGCCCCGCAACCAGTAACGTAACGAGAGGGGGCGGAGGTGTGGACCGCCCCAGGCGGCACCATCGGGAGGGCGAAAAATGTATTTTCTTCCAGGCTTTCACAATCACTGCCATGTTTTTTTTATGTCGCAAGGGCGGAAAATTATGATTCCGCCCCGGGCGCCATTGACCCACGCTACGCCACTGAGCCTAAACAATATTTACAAAAGTACTTCCACAAGATAGTGAGTTTTACCGTTCACGCACAGACTATCGGGCACGACAATATTATTATAGGATGACAGTGTTCATAACGGACAGTGTTCATAGCGGACATTGTTCAAAACGGACAAATGAACGTTTAACCCATAAGATTTTTCTTAAGAATAAAGAGAGATTGAAACAAGATGTCAAAAAGCCAATGCTGTGACTTAAAAACTGTCACCAATACTTAATTAAACCCCCATCAATCTGCACGGCTACAAAACGAGAATTGTTAAACAGTATTTTTATACAAACTTTGTGTTACCAATGTCAAACATGACCATTGACAAAGATACTAGTGAAAAAGATCACATTTTGTGAAATGTGATGTTTGAGGAAAGCTATAAATATCACGAGAAGAGACCGCCGGAGAAATGAAGATATCAGGAAAGAAGTAAAGACTATCTCAAGTCAAGACTACATCGAGAGGCAGCAAACCAGATGGTTTGGCCAAATCACGAGAATGGAACCGAGAATGCAAGCAGCCCTTCGCGCATACATCAGCAGAAGACCGGGCTACAAGGAACATGGAAGACTAAGAACTAGATGGGCAGAGACATTCACAAAAACATTAAATAGACACGGGCTGACCATGGCCAATGGAACTCAAATGACCAAATAAAAAAACAACCCAGAATCCTCCCCTACCCCACGATTGGATTGGGGGGGGGGAGGTATACAGCACAATAGATAGATAGATATGAACACTAGGGGTTTAGGATTGAATTCATAATAAGTTTTGGTTACACATATAAAAAGCGTAGGTATCGTCGGTCTATGTAAACATGTAAACTGTGGTGGTTTTTGGTTGATTGCTGATCCAGTGGTCCATGACCTATGACTCAATGCCATTATGTGTGATACATGCATGTGTTTGTGAGCTGTTGTGTTCCATATTCTGTTACTTTCTCTGCGTTTGTTCTCATAATACAGGATAATAGTATGTAGTCCGGAGAGTTATTTCGGACATATAAATACACAATAGCGTGGAGAGACGCATATTAAAGGGCAGAATTCCGGGAAGAAGAAGAAGAGGTAGACCTAGAAGGAGATGGACAAATGACATCACAGACTGTATGAAGATATCGTTGGAGGAAGCAGAGAGATTGGCACAGGATAGAATCTGGCTCTGGAAACCAACTACAAAGACAACTTTATGGAAAGAATATGTCACGTGATGATGATGATTCCGGAGAACGGAATGCATGTGTCATAGTTTATAACTTTTGCTATGATATCTACGCATTCGGTCTGACACATCCGATTTCACTATGAATTTTGTTCCATATAAGGTGTACATTTATCTAACCTCGGAAGGAGAAATACACTCTATTAAACCAGTCCCTTTATCATATATTGATGCGCATTAATATCAAAATAGTATTTATCTTGACCAATGATACTTTTTCCCTCGTTCTTCTCTAGGAGTCAAGCCCTGATATGAATTTCTTCGACGAACTGTACTGTAGACGCTAGCCCCAATGCAGAACCGTATAGTTTATCCTCTAGGGCTAATTCAGATGGTTAGCTTTCTTCGGTGTGGTACAACGGACAGTTCTGCGTTTGCTCAAGATTTTCCACAGGGCCCGGGCACATACAGATGTCAATCCCAAATATTCTTTACATGTGCTGTTTGAGTACGTTGAATGTTGTACTCAACTTTAAAAAAAAATTGTTTGCTCCTTTCTTCCAAGTTTGTTGATATCATTGTATTTTTTAGTTGCGTAGATTAGTTGAGTTCCATCCATTTCCTGCCCATGGTAATGAACTTGTGATGAGGATCTTCATTATGGAGATAACAATTGATCCTGCTTGTTTTCAGTGGCGTAGCGAGAGGGGGCGGAGGTGCGGACCACCCCTAGTGGCATCATCGGGAGGGCGGCAAATTTATTTTCTTCCATGCTTTCACAATCACTGCCATATTTTTTTAATGTCAAAAGGGCGGAAAATTATGATTGCGCCCCGGGCGCCATTGGCCCACGCTATGCCACTACATTCATAGCACGTAATTATGCAGCTTTAAGTTAAAGATTGGTATAATTCATAGGTAGGTAGGTTAAAAATTAAGAGTTTGCCTCTCTTTGGAGAGGCGTGCCCTTTCAACCAGCGGACAAAGTCCAATTAGGCTATATCAGGACACAAGCTATAATTCACGGGGATTTCCGCCATCTTTGTTAGCATATTCTTCCCCGTGTCCTTGAGTGATGGGCGTGCCGAGGGGGTTGAGGTCGCACCTGGCATCAAAATGTCCCTCAAAATAATGAAAACATTGAAATGGGATTTAAGTGCCTTTGCTGTGCCAAAGTTAACGCCCCGCAACCAGCGGCGTAACAAAAGGGGGGTGGAGGTGCGGACCGCCTCGGGCGGCATCATCAAGAGGGCGGCAAATTTATTTTCTTCCAAGCTTTCACAATCACTGCCATATTTTTTTAATGTCACAAGGGCGGAAAATTATGATTCCGCCCCGGGCGCCAATGACCCACGCTACGCCACTGCTTGTTTTCGCTAGAAGATTATCAATCTCATTTTCTGAAATCCATTGGAGAACGATTTATTTTGCTTGGTTGTTTAGTTCAGATATGATTTTGCTTGGTTGTTTAGTTCAGATATGATTTTGCTTGGTTGTTTAGTTCAGATATGATTTTGCTTGGTTGTTTAGTTCAGATATGATTTTGCTTGGTTGTTTAGTTCAGATATGATTTTGCTTGGTTGTTTAGTTCAGATATGATTTTGCTTGGTTGTTTAGTTCAGATATGATTTTGCTTGGTTGTTTAGTTCAGATATGATTTTGCTTGGTTGTTTAGTTCAGATATGATTTTGCTTGGTTGTTTAGTTCAGATATGATTTTGCTTCGTACTCGGTCTCGGACCGTAGTCAGACACTGATACATATTTCATCGATGAACTCCCCTGTGATCACCAGCTGGTGGAATGTGGGGCTAGGTTCTGGAGGGATTGCAAAACATAGATTATTTGGCATCAGTCATGATCACTATCTTGTATTCATGGAAGTGGGATCTTATCTAACTGATAATTTGTCATTTTGCATAGACTTTGTGTCGTCAGCCAATCAAAAGTATGGGAAAGTGAAATTAGCCAAGATAAATTATGCGAGTTTTGGAAGAGAATGAAAAAAGTTACAGAGGAAACTGCTTGAAAGCTCTACAGCAGTTAGTTTTTATTCCTTGTATGATTCATCATCTGTTGGTTTATATGATGGTCTCTTTTTTTTCCTGGTTTATATCTTTGATGCATGGAGTGAACATGTTTCAACATTACTCTCGTGCGGACCCAGGGTTAGCAGATAACCAATATCATAAAAGTACCTCGTCGTGGTGAACCTTGGAAAAGGAAACACAACGGCTTCAGCTGTGTTCCTGGCCAACACTTATGGGGATCGTGTCCGTTGACGTAGAGGCTGTATGTGGAATAAGAACTGCCTGCAAAGAGACAAGCAATATCTCTGATACCTCTACACCAGCACATCCAGCAACGCTGTCGGCACACGGTGCAGTACGGCATCTGTGCAATTTGTCTGAGTCAGCCTAAATGCAGAAACATATGAGACCAATGTACATTTATGGGTAGACTTCGCTAGGGTATAGCAATGTTAATGTTACGATATTGGTAGATTTCGCTATGGTATAACAATGTTAATGTCTCGATATGGGTAGACTTCGCTAGGATATGGCAATACTCAGAGTATACATTTAATCTGGAAACGGCAGTACACGCTAGATGACAGCGTTGTGTATTGTAAAACGATATAGTGGCATCGAAGTCACAATTGTCATATGTGAGACCGTACGGAGGAAATGATCTTCATGCTCGAGAACACACACAAGCCCACATACCTCACCGCAATTGACCCCATCTAAAGTAGGAGTCATGATTCAGATATTGGAAACGTCAACTTGAATATGTACTCCTTAATATAGAAAAAAAACAGCTCCGAATACAGCTCCCCATTGCGTACGGGAAAAAACATTGAACAAATATCGGGAAGACCATCATTACATCTCTGACCGAAGCAGTGGTGCGGCTCGGACTCTGAACGCTGTGGGCAACGTAGACGGGGATCAAGTTCTTGTCTTTGAGGACATAGCAAACCTAGTCTAACTCGACTATCGACGTTGCCCAACACGACTCATACTGAGAGGATTGGGTTCAGTACCAAATGACACAGAGGTGAATGATGTCTTATTACACGAGATTTGTTCGTTGACTGAGTAGCTCTTTGTGTGACAGGTTAGATAGAATGAATAATATAACTATAAATTTGTATGAGTGTGTATTAAGCAGACGAGATAAGATGTATAAAATGACTAAATATTTGTTGGAATGGCGTGAGTAAGTAAGCAGACGAGATAGGATGTATAATAAGAAAATACTACGTATATTTCTGTTATAAGTATGGGAAGAGTGTGACAGGTCACCTGTGTCGGAAACACCCCCCCTCCTCTTGAGTCATACCGTAATTATAGACCAGAGCGTCTCATACATTCCTTTGAGGAATAGGAAAGTGGGTCCGGCAAACATTAAGACTACTGAAAAAGCAGACCGTAGCAATTAACGGGAATTGCTATCAGACACGGTATCTCGAACCGACTGACCAGAAAGGTTAATGGCCCATGTATTTCATAGAGGCAGACGAGATATGAGGTATTTTGAAGTAGGTAGCGGCATAGTTAGTGGGATTGGGAGAGAATGAGTTTAGGGATTTTTTTGGGGCAGTCAGTTTTGGATTCCGGAGAGGAAGGAGGTCTACCAGGGAACTCTGTCCGAGGTGGACTGAGTATTGCTATAGGTTAGATCCAGGAATATTGGATAAGCCCTACTGTACTGAAGCGTTGAGTTTATGCTTTACGTGTATCTTTTATACATGAATATTGGATAAGTCCTATTGTACTGAAGCGTTGAGTTTATGCTTTATGTATCTTTTATATTGGAAAAGTCCAAATGTGTAAAATAAAGTTTCCATTCATATGTAAACGTTGGAGTCAAGATATTGTTTTATGCTATGATATCACCTGGAGTTAAGAGAGAGAGCGATAATTGACGTACTTCTTAACCTGCTAGGCTACACTGAGTAATATATGTATTGCTCTTCATCACTCATCATCGCCATATGGTAGATATAATACTGTTATATCTACATCATACCCATACTGTTACACTGGTGCAAGTGACCACGGATCACCAAGTTCGACAATTCACAACGCGGATTACTGGCCATAATACGATCGACGGATAATACATGATTTTCAGAATATTCGAAGCTGTGTTAAACACTGTGTTAGTACTATTAGAAAATTCGAAAGACAGGAAGATTCACACGAGTGAGTAGGATTACCTTTGACATTTTTACGACACGATTAATGGTGTATTAAGTTTATAGACATTGTGTTAGTACTATTAAAAATTCGAAAGACAAGAAGATTCACACGAGTGAGTAGGATTACTTTGATATTATTGCCCTACATAAAACATTGTGTTGCGAAATAATTAAGACGGAACAATGTATGATGAAAATTGTGAAGAACTGTGTGACGAGCAATAGTTATTCCGTACAGGATATGTGACCACATGAACAATTGCGTTTTAAGCTAAAAATATTAACATTTATTTATTGTTTTTTCTCGTTCTTCTTATAATTGTGTTTAAGACATACATGTATCTGTCGCAGAATTAATTACGTTATTTAGAATAGTAACCGACTCCATGTCTATAGTCAGTTAAATACACACATGCGTTCACATGCTTGATGAAGATTGTATTAAGCATAGGAACCTGATAAAATGATATAAATAATGGTTTAAAATCGATTAAGGCCGCACAGGTAAAATTGTCACAAGCTGAATTACGTTGTATGCTTAAGAACAAAAATGGAACAAAAGATGGAAGATAGCGCGAAATCGGAAATCAACCACACAGAAACAGAAAGGGGTTCGATACGGGATCTAATGGAAACCTTGAGGTATCAGGGAGCGGCTACGGCGATCGCACCTTTCGCAGGAGAGGAGCACCACTTCAAGGATGGGATAGGCGAGATTGAAAAATATGCATTGGTGACAAAAGCCAATGACGACACCAAACGAAGCATAGCGCTACAAGCAAGCTGTGGATTAGTTGCTGATGTAATCCTTAAAAGGTTAGCAAGAACTCCGACGGAATCTTGGAAGGAACTACGAGCAGAGTTAGAAATGAGGTATGCAGGCCTCACAGGGGAGCAGTATGCGCTGACTAAATTAGCGAAAATTAGCCAAAAACCGGACGAATCAATAGAGGCATTCGGAGATAGGATTACCAATTTAGCCGAAGAAGCGTTCCCAAATGAAATGGGAGAGAAAGGGGTGTGCAAACAGCTGCTACATTATTTCATAGATGGATTGAAGCCAGGAGGAATAAGACGCCACGTGTTGGAGGCGGAGCCGACAACGTTGGAAAAAGCCATCCAGATAGCAACAAGAAAAGAACGCACCACAAGGTGGGTCGAGTATAACATGGGTTCGCAGAGTCAAGATAGGAACCAAGACACCCCAGCTGAAGCCGATAGAACATATCGGGATAGAGATGAGGACCACCGTGGCCGGATACAGGGAACACAGAGAGAAAGGCAGGCCGAATTAATTAGGAAGGGACAATGCTTCAGTTGTGGGCAAATGGGGCATCTCACCAGAGAATGCAGACAAAATAGAACATTGGTTCAGGACCGGCGACAGGCGGAACCTCATACGAGGAACGGAGATGTCAGAAGGGCATGGAATTCGGGAAACGGGAGTTCCGCTCAGAATTAGGGGTTTATCAGAGCGGACCACAGTACACAGACCCCACGCAGAGAAGGCCTTGTGTGGGCCAGGTCAAGGAAGTGTTGAGGAAAAGAGTAGAGGCAGTAGAATCAAGAAGGGTGTCCACAGTCAGATTGGAGAGAGAAGGCCCGTGCGATCGGAACATAGTATCGATAGTACAGGGACGTCGCACAGTGAAAATTGGAGCAAGAGATCACGGAGTCCGGATGTTTATAGGTGGCATGAATAATAAAGTACAAGAGGGAGAGATTACAATGTATTTCAGTCGGTTCGGTGTTGTGAAAGGGGTCTCGCTACCAGTAGACCGCCACGGCCAACGTAGGAGGTTTGCTTTCGTAGAATTTAGTTCGAAAGCCGAAAGGGCAGCTTGTCTTCAGTGGAAGGTGCATATCTTGCGCACCAAGGGTGTGGCAATTGCCCCAGCACAACCCAAGATGGTGGAGATTGGGAACCAGACGGATAAAAGAAGAGGGGAAATCCCCAAAGTGCACAAAATGCAGGTAGTGCAACGCGCACGGACTCATGTAAAGGCGGGAGAGGAGTCACCGAAACCCTTAGACCACGACATGCAGGAGGGCCTACAATCCCTAAGGAGGCAAGTGGAGGAGCGTCGGAAGCCCCGGCGGACGAAGGAACCCTCACAACCTCGCGAGAGAAACGAAGCACGTACAGAAAACGAACCCACACTAGTGGACGAGTCGGAAGGACGGACCCGGAAAGCGGGAGAGAAAGACACAGGGCTCATGATAGACATGAGGGCTGAACAGGAACTGGATCCTGACCTCAAGAAGAAGATAGACATCCTGTTGACCAATAAAGAAGACAAAAGTGTCGACTGTTTCACGCTGTCCGAAGGGGACAACGTGCTGTGTTATCTTGCACAGAGGGACCCGAACCCGGAGTTGAAGGTGTACATTCCGACAGCCCTAAGAGAAAGAGTGTTGAGACAATATCATGAGGATAACGGACATATGGGCCGGGATAAATGTCTCGACTCCTTAAAAAGAAAATATTATTGGCCTAAGATGTTCAAGGATGTGCAGCAGAAGGTGGCCAGCTGTGAGGTTTGTCGGTTGCGGAATATGAAGGAGATAAAGTGTCCGTTGCAGGCTACCGATAAACCACACTATGCAATGCAAAAGGTCAGTATAGACCTAGCAGGGCCGTTTCCTGAGACGTGGACGGGCAACTGATATATAGTGCAGTTCACCGACTGCTATAGCAGGTGGCCAGAAGCATTCGCCGTGCCAGACAAGACAACCGAGACTGTGGTGAGGTTGTTGTTAACGGAGTTTATTCCGCGACACAGTTGTCCTCAGGTCATCCTGACCGACAACGGAGGTGAATTTACGAGCCGGAAGTTCGAGAAGTCGTTGAGGTCCCTGAACATACGCCACATCACCACTTCAGTTTATTGGCCGCAGGCTAATGGGGTTAATGAACGTCAACATAAAGTCCTGACGGACATTTTGGCCAAGGCAGTTGGAAGGGACGACCGAAATTGGGATGTGCACCTCAACCAGGCACTATCGGCAATTCGAACCAACTCTAATGAGAGCACAAGTTTTTCCCCCTTCTACCTGCTACACGGTAGGCATCCGATGCTACCGATTGACAACCTCCTAAAGCCTAGACGGAAATACCTTGGAGAAGACGTCCTGGAAATTACATTACAGGAAATGCACCGAGCTCACAAAATGGTGCAGAAAAACGTCAAAGTGGCGGAAGAGAGGAGAAAGAAATACGCAGACAAGGGAGCGATCCTCCAAGAGTTTGAAGTAGGAGAGAGTGTGTATTACAAGAATCATTGTAAGGAGTCCAAGCTGGACGCACGCTGGATGAAGGGCTACGTAGTTACGGAAAGGACGGGACCAGTGTCATACGTCATTAAGCACCAAGCAGGTAAAAGAACCATACGGACGCAAGTGCAACACCTTCGGAAAGATAGCAGTGCTGGCGAGAATCGTCGGCAGGAGCCAAGAGCGCAAAAGAAATGCAGGGTCACCTACGTCGTCACCTCTAGCGAAGACGAAGAGGAACCGTGGAGTACCTTTGAGTTAGATAGTGACGGGACAACGGACAGCCTCGCGGGGTTAGTTCCTGACTCTAGAGAAAACGAAGAAGTCGTAGGTAATGGCGCAGAACCGGAGACGAGTGCACCGCGTCTATCGCGAGACCTCACTCGGAGACGATAGCAAGTGACGACTAGGATTCGGAGGAAGAAGAAGGCCAAAATAGTGACACAGAAGATGAGGAGCCGATAGCAGGCGACGACACCGAAGACAACGAGACCTTAGCAACAGTCATAGATGAGGTTTGGGAAGAACCGTCGGAGACTTCCCCGACGTCCACGGTAGACCGCACAGACGACGCGCCCTTTCGGAACACTCGAGCTGCTAGTAGACAGCGCGAGTGCACGATTACTCCGGCCCTGATGGAGACGTCATACAGAGACGCACAGGATAATAGTGCCGATACCATCGACATAATCGCACCCTCACGGGATGCCCCAGTACAAGCAGATGCTGCGAAATTATGTGTAGTGAAAATAGAAAACGCTAGAGTGGACGTTTTAGCGCTAGCACGGAGGGTTCTAGCGAGAAACAACAGTGCCTACTGATTGCATTATTGTCCTTACAAACAGTGCCTACTGAATGTATTATTGCTCTAGAAAATAGTGCCAACGGATATATTAGTGTTCCACTGATAGTAATTATTTGATGTATATAGTTCGTTTGGTTCGTGTCGTATACTATCGTGATGAAAATTTGTTTTTCCTTTCTCCTTTCTTGCATATAATTGGTTTTATTTAGTTAAGATTGTATAAGATATTTCTTTGTTTAAAAATGTTGGTCCATGATTGATGTGTAGGGTAGACCATGATTGATATGAATGAAGTCACCTTCTCTACCGTAAAATGAGGAGGAGATAGAAGCACAGTAGAAGGAAGATTTTACCAGATTAAAATCTTGAAGTGGGTAATGGAGGGGATGGCCCCAGGTGTGATCAAAGGAAAGTCCCATGATATAACCACAAGTGATCAAGGGAATTTTTCCGGATAGGACCACACCAGGTCCAAATAATCACAGTTGAAATTGTCAACCACTGTCCGGAAAAGTTAGGGGTTGAGAGGCATGGGTAAATGGGGGTCAGTTGTGGTACCCTTGAGTTACAGGCATGACATGTTTTCGTTAATATATTTTGAACCTTGATTTACAGGGTAGATAGAATGAATAATATAACTATAAATTTGTAGGAGTGTGTATTAAGCAGACGAGATAAGATGTATAAAATGACTAAATATTTGTTTGAATGGCGTGAGTAAGTAAGCAGACGAGATAGGATGTATAATAAGAAAATACTACGTATATTTCTGTTATAAGTATGGGAAGAGTGTGACAGGTCACCTGTGTCGGAAACACCCCCCCCCCCCTCTTGAGTCCTACCGTAATTATAGACCATAGCGTCTCATACATTCCTTTGAGGAATAGGAAAGTGGGTCCGGCAAACATTAAGACTACTGAAAAAGCAGACCGTAGCAATTAACGGGAATTGATATCAGACACGGTATCTCGAACCGCCTGACCAGAAAGGTTAATGGCCCATGTATTTCAAAGAGGCAGACGAGATGGGAGGTCTTTTGAAGTAGGTAGCGGCATAGTTAGTGGGATTGGGAGAGAATGAGTTTAGGGATTTTTTTTGGGCAGTCAGTTTTGGATTCCGGAGAGGAAGGAGGTCTACCAGGGAACTCTGTCCGAGGTGGACTGAGTATTGCTATAGGTTAGATCCAGGAATATTGGATAAGCCCTACTGTACTGAAGCGTTGAGTTTATGCTTTACGTGTATCTTTTATACATGAATATTGGATAAGTCCTATTGTACTGAAGCGTTGAGTTTATGCTTTATGTATCTTTTATATTGGAAAAGTCCAAATGTGTAAAATAAAGTTTCCATTCATATGTAAACGTTGGAGTCAAGATATTGTTTTATGCTATGATATCACCTGGAGTTAAGAGAGAGAGCAATAATTGATGTACTTCTTAACCTGCTAGGCTACACTGAGTAATATATGTATTGCTCTTCATCACTCATCATCGCCATATGGTAGATATAATACTGTTATATCTACATCATCACCATACTGTCACATTTGTCCGAGACAGGCTGCAATCTTTGGGTGATAAATGCAACAGCCCAGAGTAGAAACACAGGTCGCGCCTGCAGATGAATTGGAAGGCCATAACAAGCGGACGAGGCGAGTGCGTGACAAATGCACAAGCAAAATTCCAGACCCACCCCCCCTTCCCTGGCGTGTATGTCGATTATTCACCTCGCATAGGAAGTGATATCAACACTGAGTCTAATTCGACCATTGGCAACAAGGTTCATACAGAAGAAATCGACTATTGGCAACAAGGTTCATACAGAAGAAATCGATTATTTGCAGCAAGGTTCATGAAGAAGAAATTGGGTCTGGGACCTAGGGTCACGAAGGGTGGTAATGGAATATTCTTCGTACACGAGGAACAATACGCTGGCTGCGAAGCGCCTTGTTGGAGGAAAGATGCACAGTGGGTAACAGACAAAATACCAACCCGTCTCGTAACATATACCTGAGTAAAAGGCTTCTTTAATAGGCATTGTACTACGCCTAAATCTAAAATATGCTGTGTGTGAAAGAAAGCTCAGAGAAAGCACCATATTGCACATAGGAAGTAAGAGCAAGTTGCTCGCAATTTCTGGGGTTAGTGACAAACAATCTTCTTCATTGTTCTGAAACTCCTGCAGATTAACAGGATGCAATCTGGAGAACGGAGTGCTGTGTCATTGTTTACAGAATTGCAGCAGCTTTCTACTTGACACATCCGACGTCAGCATGGTTTTGGGTCCACTTTCTTATTTCCCTGATCATTTTTTAATGTGTCTGAACACTTATCTGATGTTGTACAGAAGGCTTTCATTTCTGGTGTTCTGGGATGATTCCAGTAAGGATTTTCATTCTGTTAATATATTTATATTCTTTGCAATTCTGGTCCCGTTATGATTTTCAGTGCATGGAGTGCAATTGTTAAGACCCTATGCTATAAAGTTGAAGAATGTTTTCATGGTTGGAAAACTTAAAATATTGTCATATTTGATTCTTATGAACAAGTCACCTTCGCTATTCATTACTGTCTCCGAGTATATATAGAGTAACTCATTTTTGTATCCCCAGTGACTCGATGAGCACGATTATTAAAATATAGACCGGTTGTGCTCCTGAACAGTGGATTGCGGCAGTGGAGAGAATAGTGGATTGAGGCAATGGAGAGAAAGGTGAATTAAGGCAGTGGAGAGAATAGTGGATTGAGGTAGTGGAGAGAATAGTGGATTGAGGCAGTGTAGAAAATATTGGATTTAGGCAGTGGAGAGAATATTGGATTGAGGCAGTGGAGAGAATAAATGATTGAGGCAGTGTAGAGAATATTGGATTGAGGTAGTGTAGAGAATATTGGATTGAGGCAGTGTAGAGAATATTGGATTGAGGCAGTGCAGAGAATATTGGATTGAGGCAGTAGAGAGAACAATGGATTGAGACAGTGGAGAGAACAGTGGATTGAGACAGTGGAGAGAATAGTGGATTGAGGCAGTGTAGAGAATATTGGATTTAGGCAGTGGAGAGAATATTGGATTGAGGCAGTGGAGAGAATAGTGGATTGAGGCAGTGTAGAGAATATTGGATTGAGGTAGTGTAGAGAATATTGGATTGAGGCAGTGTAGAGAATATTGGATTGAGGCAGTGCAGAGAATATTGGATTGAGGCAGTAGAGAGAACAGTGGATTGAGACAGTGGAGAGAACAGTGGATTGAGACAGTGGAGAGAATAGTGGATTGAGGCAGTGCAGAGAATATTGGATTGAGACAGTGGAGAGAACAGTGGATTGAGACAGTGGAGAGAATAGTGGATTGAGACAATGGAGAGAATAGTGGATTGAGACAGTGGAGAAAACATTGGATTGAGGCAGTGGAGAGAACAGTGGATTTAGACAGTGTAGAGAATAGTGGATTTAGAAAGTATAGAGAATAGTGGATTTAGACAGTGTAGAGAATAGTGGATTGAGGCAGCTGAGAGATCGATGTTGAAATGCGACACGTTGATTTTCGTGCTGGTCATGTGGATGTTCAAGGGAATGAGATAGCAGATCGGTTAGCTTGCACAGCTACTGTGTCGTGTGGTAGAGCAACGGATCGTGCCGACTTTTTAAACGCCTTACGAGAAACACTGCCAAATTAAATTTATGAGGATTTCTCTTCCTTGTCCAAAATAATCGAAATGCGGCGTTGCTAGAAATAAGCGCAACTGTTGGCTTAGAAAAATAGTTGTAAAGGAACAGGGAACTGAACTTTGTCATTCCTGTAATGATTGCTACATGCAAGAGTAAATCAGACTTATCAGGAGTGCAGCGATGGTAATCCAACGACAAACTTCTTCTTCTTCAGCGTTCTTTCTCGAACTCCCACTAGATCTCTATTGTAGCAGGACAATGACCCACTAGATTTACAGCAGGATATAGTCCAGAGAATGGAAATGCTGTGTGGCGCCGTTTTATTTGCGCAAATGGCCAGACACATCTGTCTTCGGCGGCAACGACAAACTAACTAACTATATATTGTGAATAGAATTTGGAGTTGGGACGTGGAGCTTAAAAACGGCACATGTCGAAGCACACTTCGTAAACAACTGCCCACACGATATATACCAGGGTACATTCATTATCATCAGGTGCCATGCCGACTAGCGTAGGCGGTCACGGCTCTCCACAGCTCTTTGTCCACAGTATTATGTATCAAGGTCGTTGTTGTTTCCTTGCCGTGCCAGGCTGTCAAACTGTCTAATATTATCTCACGTTGTCGCCCTCTGTCTCTGTTGCCTTCAATTTTGCCTGTTGTGACTATGTTATTTAAACCTGCCTGTCTCATGAAGTGGCCAAAAAAAGAAGATTGCATTTTTCTTATATTGTTGATTAAGGTACGTTTTGCATTTGACTCTTTCAACACCTCTACATTTCAACACCAGGGTACATTATCATTACGAAATATGGACTGTTCGAGGACAGATGTTTTAGTTGTACAGTGCCACTACTTTGCCTAACTTTCGATGAAATATCGATTTATATGAAGTGTTTGCATATCAGCCTTATTCATATTCGAACTCAACAGGTAAAACATCACATTGTTCCCCCACACACTTCCCCCTTTCCCCACACTCTCAATCGAAAGGATAAACACTAGTCTGCGTTATCTGTGAGCAATTACGATTTTCAATTCAAATTGATTTATGTGAAATTACCGCTTTTCATGTAAACCCAATCTGCGATTTAATTTAGCGTTCAATTAAAAAGTAATCTACTAGTATTTACTGCTGTTTATTCAAAACTAATTTACGAGTAATTACAGCCTTCATTCAAAACTAATATACAAGTAATTATACGTTTTGGTTACAAACTAATCTATGAATAATTATAGTTTTTCATTTCAAACTAATCTTCGAGTTATTATAGCTCTTCATTTCAAACTAATCTTCGAGTAATTAGGCCTATAGCTCTTCATTTCAAACTAATCTTCGAGTAATTATAGCTCTTCATTTCAAACTAATCTTCGAGTAATTATAGCTTTTCATTTCAAACTAATCTTCGAGTAATTATAGCTTTTAATTTCAAACTAATCTTCGAGTAATTATAGCTTTTCATTTCAAACTAATCTTCGAGTAATTATAGCTCTTCATTTCAAACTAATCTTCGAGTAATTATAGCTTTTCATTTCAAACTAATCTTCGAGTAATTATAGCTCTTCATTTCAAACTAATCTTCGAGTAATTATAGCTTTTCATTTCAAACTAATATACTATTAATTACAACTTTCATTCCAATATAAATATACTACATATATATGTGTAGAATATAGGGTCCTATATGGTGAAATATTATGAGGAAATATAATACATTTCATCTACTAGTAACAAAAGCTTTCATTCACATGACTCTACTAGTTAATATATTTTTCATTCATAACGAATCTAGAAGTAATTACCTGTACAGCTTTTCATTCGGAATTAATCTAAAATAGCGTACGTTCTAGTACGATAGTATTACAAACCTGTATAGGCATAAGCAAAACAATTATATTTATTAAAACTCTCGACTTGTTGGATGTCTTTTGTTGATGAGAGTATTTTATATACCTCTCAATGTTCGTGAACACCTGCTGTATACTATATTTGTTGCTTCGAGTATTTCTTACAACCTTGACATAGTAATGTGCATCTGCGGTTTAATTTCGAGAGACAAAATCTACAACGATCACGATTACAACATTATATACCACTTAGTTGGCCCATTCGGTACATTTTATCATATATATACAGTATATTAAATAACGCATAATGAAAGAAAAACTGCATGTTACGCTATAACATTAAATTATTGTTTATTTCATCTCCGTCTGCTTTGTTATTAACCTTTTTTAAATAAACTGACATTATAGCACAATGTGAAACAATAACCAAACTGTCAGACGATATCCGCCAATGTGGAGAGTGTCTCAATAACAAAACTAAGAAAATATAACAAATATAATGTATTATTGTCAGGTGTTAGTAATATAACAAATTCTTCACAAAATATCTTGTAGGGATATTTGATGATGGAAGAAGACGAAGAAATCAGAGAGGAAAGTATGGATCGACAATATTAAAGCCAGGACAGGAATAAGATTCTTCACTCAAACAAAAAACTGATAACAGACAGGCATGGCGAAAGTTTTGTGTGGATGTTTCCAGAGTGGCAACCCTGACGGTTATGGGTTTGATGATGACGATGATGAATATAGCAAATAGTAAATGAATATTAATAAGAAATTTAAAAAACCTAAGAGATAAGAACTTTCTCCATGTTACGAACTAATAAAGACTTTTATCAAGAAACAACAACGAACTAGAAATACACAAACAAAACGAAATACAAAGAGATTGTCTTACAAACCTGATCTCATTATAATAGACATGAAAAAAAAGACGCAATTATGTTTAGTTACAAACAACCGCGATGCTGGCTAGAATTTTACACATCACTGATGGCTGGTTGCTTGGTTGCTGATCCAGCGGTCCATGGGATCATGCCCTTTGACCCAATGCTATTAAATGGCATTACATTTCTGGGTATCCTGTGGATTTTTGACCAACCCCGGGACAGAGCCAAAGAATAACTATCACACCCCCAGAAAGGTAGGTTTCAACATATGCACTGTTCCTAACCACTGTAGCCAAGATATAGTTAACTGTGCTCATTCCCCGCCACCAATTGACTACTGGTTATGCTGAACTTCTCTATTTCTCCAGGCATACAACCAAATGTTCAAGTCAAAAGGATTGTCACGTCCTGAGTCACTGTGCCTCTATGATGGGTCTCAGCCATCGGAAAAAAACAGTGCTGTCAGTTTCCTCCTCCCCAGTGCTGCACAGAACATCTCTGGCTCGCTCCCAACCATAGAGGGTGCACACATATATTCAAATAAACATGAAACACATTTCAACAACAAAATAAAAGCATAAGAAGCATAATTGTATAGATGACGTGCAATGAAGCTTCTATAAGAAGATAACCTCGATATAATGGCATGTCATCTACTAAGGTTTTCTGTTGCATGTGTGGTTTGTCTAGTGGGCCATTGTTGAGACCCACAGACCCACACATCATTGGTGAGACCCACACATCATTGATAGATGAAATCATGAGTAATTACTTCTAGATTCGTTATAAATGAAAAAAAAAATGTAATTGCTAGTAGATTAGTTCTGAATGAAAAAGTATATTAACTAGTAGATTAGTTCTGAATGAAAAAGTATATTAACTAGTAGAGTCATGTGAATGAAAGATTTAGTTACTAGTAGATGAAATGTATTATATTTCATTCTCATATTTCATCATACATATTCTACATATATATGTAGTATATTTATATTGGAATGAAAGTTGTAATTAATAGTATATTAGTTTGAAATGAAAAGCTATAATTGTTCGAAGATTAGTTTGAAATGAAAAGCTATAATTATTCATAGATTAGTTTGTAACCAAAACGTATAATTATTTGTAGATTAGTTGTCAATTGAAAGCCATAATTATTCGTAGATTAGTGAAAGCCTCACGTCAATGATGCCAACTATACACATATACATATACAAACACACCAAAGAGTGATGTTTATTTACGAATCCATAAAGTACGTCAACAAAACAAATTTTAACAAGTTTTGACATCCTTCCTTCCTTGCCAACTCTCAAGAATTTAGGAATACACACTGCTTAATTATGTAAAAAGAAATCCTCCCCCCCCCCCCCAAAAAAAAATAAAAAAATAATTATATACAAATTTTAAAAAATAATTAACTTTGCGCAAAAAAATATAATGCATTTTCTAATTTTTGACAAATGTTTGAAAAACATACAAACTTAATTAATTGATGTACAATAGCAGCATAGTTGGCTGCAGCAGGCAATCTGTATTTAATATCTTACTCGGTGCGGTCAGATTTTGTTATGATAAGAGTTACAATGAAAACACTGCCTTGTCTCAACATGTCAATCAAGAATTCAATATCCGTATTTTTAATCGTTTTGGTTGCAAAACGATTATCAATGATCTTCATTTCTGCAGATTTAGCATACATCTTTTTCTGTAGCGTTCATTCTCAAACTCACGTTAGTTCTCTCTTATGAAAGAACAATTGTCCTACTATATTTCCAGCTGGATGTAAATGCGTTGTCTCCGTTCTATTTGCGGAAACGGTCAGTAACATCGGAATACGTCTTCGACGGTATTCAATAAACAATACGCAGTAATCTATTCCGGAAATATAAGCAAGTTAAGACAAAATGACGATCGCTGCCATGACAAGGTTCAATATGATTTCGAAAGGTAAGCTCAACATTATAATAAAAATTCATCTCTATAGATCTCTAGTGGTAACTATTCTAAAAATTAATCTATATAGATTACCAAGATATATATATAGATTATATATATTACCAAGTGGTAAATACTTGGGATTTGTTCGTTCCAAAGATCCACCTGCCGACATGAGTAATCAAATCCCTAAAGGGGCAGTATTTAAGACATCCCAACAGTTTGAAATCCATAATTCTGAGGAAAAACACTTTCAAAATGGAGATTAACATTGAGGAAGAAGTAAATATTGGAAAATAGTGGAAGCTGGCAAATGTATTCTTAAACTCATACGAAGTACTCACGGACGCACAAAGCGTAGATCAAGGTTGGTCAGGTGACCACCCGCTCCCCCCCCCCCCGAAATTACAAAATTACTATCTAGTAATTTCCATACCCCTGTTCGTAATGCAATAAATAAATTATATGCTAGTTTTGTTTTTTTAAATACTAAATCCACTAAGTCTCCAAGTCTTAAAAAAAAATCATATAGCAGTTCATAATTGTACTGTGTGTAGTTTTCTTTCATTATGTTTTTCAAGGGTGAGTGTGGGGGTGGGGGGTATTGATACGTTGAAAACAAGAAATTCAAGGTTCATTATTTGGATAGTCTTTTCATTATTATTTGGTTTATGAAGTTCATTCATTATAATCAGAAACCATGTAGAATGAATGACTTAGTCCATCATAGTTCTCCACAGCTCTCAATTTGCAGTATTTTTTGTCAAGTTCGTTGTTGACTTCTTGCAATGCCACGACAACACATCATATAATATCCTCTCATGTTGTCGTCCTCAATTTCTCTTTCCTTCTATTTCCAGTTGTACCCATCTTTGTCATATCCACCATAACGTGTCCAAAAATAAATGTTCTCTTTCTGATATTATTATTATGTAACCATTCTCGCATTCACTAAACTAACTAATATCTGAAAATCAAAAGATCTAGGAAGAAACACCAAGCTAAAGCTATTCAACTCCTGTATTGTTCCAGTATGTACGTATGTACGTTAAGCCGGCCCTCTTGTGTGCTGAATATATTGTGGAATTTGTAGCCTCTTTTATTTCAGTAGTCCATCGTTTTCGTGGTCGGCCCGTAGGCCTGCCTTCGCTGTATCTGTGTAGCATATCTTGCTGTGGTATGCTGTCTGATGGTAGTCTGCTGATGTGTGTAAATCATTTTATCTGTTGTCTCTTAATATATTCCACGATCGGGATGGTGTCGGTTTCTTGTTTAATGTCTTAATTCCTCACCCTGTCTCTTAGCGATATTCCTAGGATTCTGCGTAAGCATGTCATTTCAGCTGTCACAAGTTTACGTTTGTCTTGTGCTGTCGTTGTCCACGTTTAGCATTGGTAGCACAATCAATTAATCAATCAATCAATCAAGTGTCATGCTAAATGGCGTAGGCGATCAAGTTTATCCACGACTATCTGTCTCTTGTGTTGTCAATAAGCTCCATTGATGGGCTTCTACCGTGCCACAATACAAATCCATCTAGTAACTTTTCTCTTTATCGTTCCCTATCTCTTCTCCCCTTGATCTTTCCATTGGTTATTATGCGTTCAAGCTGTGTTCTTCTCGGCACATGCCCTAGAAACCTTGACTGTCTGGCCCTAATGTTTGATATGATTGATCTTTTTACGCCAGCAAAAAACAGCACAGCGTTTGCGTAATAATCGTTTTGAATAGAGTTATTTTGGTGTTTACATCTACATTTTTGTTTCTGAAGATTGGTGCCATTTGCCCTAGGGCTTTCTATACTTTACTACATCTATTGTGTATTTCTTTGCTGCTTGTGCCGTCTGTCGTTATATTACTTCCTAAGCATATGAATTTAGTATACGAACGTATGGAAGTGAAAGCTGGAAATCAACCCAAGCAACAGACCAAAAAATTAAACAGCTTCGAAAACAAATGTCTCAGGAAACTGATGAACATAAAATAGAGCGATTTCGTCACAAATATGGATTTACGAAATAAAACACACAAAGAATATGTTTCAAACATCATAAAAAATCCCCGATGGAAATATCTGGGTCCGTTTTAAGACTAGATGTAACAGAATAAACCAACAAGCCCTTATATGGACAACTGAGGATAAAAGAAAACGAAAAAGACCCAAAGCAACCCTAACAAACACCATACTTACAGAAGGGGAGATAACTGTCGGCAAGCCCATACAAGAACTAAAACTTTTGCAGGCAGCGGATCGCAACTCATGGAGAAAAACCAGTCAAAACCTGTGCACTATATGCCACATGCGGCATGAAGGAACAAACTAACTAATTGTCTGGCATTCGACTTTTTTTTAACACATGCTACTTTGGTGTTTATCACTGTCCATAATACGCTCAGCATGCATCCAGGGGCAAGGCAGGGGGCGGAGGTGCGGACCGTCCCAGGCGGCATCATTGGGAGGGCGGCAAATTTATTTTCGTCCAGTCTTTCAGAATCACTGACATATTTTTTTAATACCACAAGGGCGGAAAATTATGATTCCGCCCCGGACGCTATTGACCCACGCTACGCCACTGCGTAAACTAGTCTGTAATTTGTTTGTATTCATTTCTGCTTAAATATACAATTCTTCATCATAAATAGGTGCCGTCTCCGCAATGAAGGTTGGCTGCAACATGCTTTCAATATTCTATGTCTTGTGGTACACTCTGCTAAACTGTAACCTGTCCATCTCATTTTTTTCTTAACATTTGTATCTCAGCCTACCTCTTTCTCACCTCCCCTTGACACTCAATTAAGGTTTTTAACAAGGTGTCATGTTTTTAATATGTCCGAAATATATTATTTGTTTGATCTTTATTTCTTTAACAATTCTTTCTTCATTCGAAGTGTACATTAATGCCCTATATTAATATAGAATAGATGTATTTTATAATTCTCATATTTAGCATGTTTGTAATGTGTTTATATGTCAATATTTTCCACATGTCATTGAAAGTACTTTTAGCCATTCCTACTACCCTTTTAGCTTGTTTCAAATGCACCATCATTTGTGATTGTGTATCCGAGATATTGATAGCTTGTAGTATGTCTTCATGTATTTTTATGTTTAGCAACTGTTCTTCTGTAATTTTGCTGATTATCATAGTTTTTTAGATATTTATATCAAGTCTGTATTCTTTACTTGATTTATCAACTTGATCTATTAGTCTGTAGTTCTTGTTCACTTTCTGCTAAAGGAACAGTGTCATCTGCGTATCGCAAGTTGTTTATTAATTTCCCACTGATTTTGAGTGGATTAAAAGTCCAATTTACATTCTTACGAAAGGATAAGCAATATTTAAGATTTATATAGGCTGAATATTCATTTTCAATGACGTACATATTCTACTCTCCTGAGCTCGACATATGGTGATTGATCCGGAAATTGTAGGTGAGACTATCTCAAGACTAGTCTTCATTTCTTTGTTAGTGGTTACATCATATATGGCAAACACAGGAAACATATACATTATGTGATACGTGGACAATCATAAACATATAACCAATACTAGTTAATGTATGTATGTATATATATATATATATATATATATATATATATATATATATATATATATATATATATATATATATATATATATATATATATATACACATGGATATGACCACATATCCATGTCAGTAGATAGTCTTCAAAACTCCAATTGCTCTTGTTGTTTTGTTCCCTACTACACCACCCTTGCGCATCTGTCCTAATCCTATTGACATTCACTTTCTTGTTCATCCCTTAAGCTGCCTTAGTTCTATCCTAAATTACATGATTCAACAAAATATTCACTGCCATGTATGTATTTGGTTAGTTTATGTATATATTTTTGATGTGCCGGGTATGTGTATGTTAGAAAATATGCTAAAAGTTAATAGTTTGGCTACATTTTACCTGTAATTTGACTATAGTGAATATGATCTGCCTATCTGGTAACCCATGTATGTCTATACTCTCAAGCCTCATTGTAATTATTAAGAGCAATATTTTGTTATAACACTAGAGCTGACTATGACACATTTATGCTCTTGTGCTTATTTGTGTACACTCCTGATTAACTCGGTTTCCTGTGTCATAGTTTTCAGAATATCAGATTGTTTTCAATCTGGAAGTTTAAAAACAGCCAGTTTTTTCATCCTTAACCAAGTTACCTTCTGTTTAAATAAAGCTTATCATAGCTTGCTTGATGTGTATGACCTACTTTACAACTGAGAACCACCTTATCTATATTGTGGAGACTCTAAACCATGCAATGATGCTCTTTACTCCCACAAGTCAATCTTCTCTCAAGCCTTTCCTGTGTTCTTATGTTTTGTGCATATTTTCTCCCACTTAAGAACCTCTAGTCTCACATAGGTTATGAGGACCGGAATGAGGAACATAGAATAGCAACACTGTTACCTATCGCAGAAGTTGTAAGAAGTGACTAAGGAGGTTGGGGGGCGGGGGGGTTGGGTTGGCTGTCCAATAACACAAAGGACCAAAGCGACCCTGAAGCCATGCCAAGTCAGATGTGTCTGTCTGTGTGAAATATACGGATAATGTAACTAAGCTCTAACCTATGACAACACATTCTACTCTCTAGACTACATCCTGCTAAATCATGATAACACATTCTAATCTCTAGACTACATCATGCTAAATTATGACAACACATTCTACTCTCTAGACTACATCCTGCTAAATTATGACAACACATTCTACTCTCTAGACTACATCCTGCTAAATTATGGCAACACATTCTACTCTAGACTACATCCTGCTAAATTATGACAACACATTCTACTCTCTAGACTACATCCTGCTAAATTATGACAACACATTCTACTCTCTAGACTACATCCTGCTAAATTATAACAACACATTCTACTCTCTAGACTACATCCTGCCAAATTATGACAACACATTCTACTCTCTAGACTACATCCTGCCAAATTATGACAACACATTCTACTCTCTAGATTACATCCTGCTAGATGGCAGAAGTTTGAGAAAGAATACAGAAGAAAAAGAAGAATCTCAGATGCTCCATACTGATTCTTTGTCACTTGCATCACTTCTCCTGTTTGACTTCCTTAACCAGTAAACATTCCTTAACCCGCAGTCGTAACCTTCGATAACAGTTACATGTTGTTCTGACAGGCCAACATTGTGCTTAAACTAGTTATGGGCACGGCGTGGATGGGCGGAACAGCAAATAAACCTGTCTCAAGGGCCAGAGTTGTGCCCTAATGTCGACGTCTGTTTCGGCAGCATTAAACTTGAAACACCATCGAGTCAAATGGCTGCTGGAACAGAGGGTGGAGCACTTATGGGAATGTCCCATGTGCTGTTAGGCCAGTTTCTAATCAAGAACCAGTAAACATGTTTACCTCAGTAGTGCATACATTTGCATCACTTCTCCTGTTTGACTTCCTTAACCAGTAAACATGTTTACCTCAGTAGTGCATACATTTCTACTGAATAGTTTCCACATGCAGAAAGGTAACACATCAGACCAACCATATGCAACTGTAAACTCTCAGTGGATGGCATGTCAATACAAAGAAGCTTTCCTCTTGTGGAAACACCACAACATTTCATATGCATAATTAAGTTTCCCTTTGCAGTGCAACATTCAGAGAACCCATCATTGCACATCATTTTGGAGGAACCAGATGAGCTCCAGCCATACCATGGATATGGTATCTGACCACATATATGAACATTGTGTCACAATGGATATGGTGAAAAGTAACTGTCAAGGATGAAATAATTCCCTGGGAGAGCCCAGAATCAGGCAAACATTAGCCATGCCTATTTGAAGAGCCCCCTTGGAAGATAGAGAATGCCTTCCTAGCTGCCCCACCTATCCCAGTGACTATGACCAGTGATGCGTTGCTATTGACAGTCCTGACAGGAAAAGATGCTTGATAGTGGCGGATGAAGCTCATAATTCCAACACTGCATGATTCAGAAAGATAGAAAAGCCATACCCATTTACCTCCTCTATGTAGGAGACTTCTCAAAGCATTGCACACTGCTGTAAGTTGGAGTCACTTTGGTATGAAATAAATAGAGAAAGGTCTAGAGAAACCACAAACCACCCCATCGCACATAGGAAATGAGAGATAATCACACATACATGCACATAAACATGAACACACACATAGAAATGTTATTATTAAGTAAAGTGCACGTAATGGACATTTAAGAAATAATTTAGAAATTGAAATATGACAATCAATACAAGGTAACTGCATGAAATGTAACAACAATTGTACTTACGTAAAACACAGGTTTATATAATCGCTTCAATCAGACACGACACACTATAACTAAAACTAGTGGGTAATGATGTGCACACAAGAAAACATACATATTACAATACACAATCATATTCAATGTTTCAACTAAAGGTCTTTATCAAGATACACACAAAACATCAATAGACAACAAATGGAAAAATTATCACGACAAACAAATGTATCCAACGGAAATGAGATGCCGGAAAGTCAGGAAGTACATAAAAATCGTAAATATATGTGGAAACGAAATGAACAAAAAGATGAATAAATGACAGAACAAAATTAATAAAGACAAAGACCACACCAGTCTAGTTCTAGACATAAGAGCGGTCAGAATTGAGTCCAAAAGGCTTGAGCGTACTCAATAATTCTCAATTCAGGCCACTCTTATGTCTAGTACTAGGCTGGTGTGGTCTTTGTCTTTGTTATTTTTGTTCCGTCATTTATTCATCATTTTGTTCGTTTTGACATATATTTACATTTTTATGTACTTCCTGACCTTCCGGCATCTCATTTCCATATTTCCGCTGGATAAATTTGTTTGTTGTGATAATTTTTCCATTCGTCGTCTATTGATGTTTTGTGTGTATCTTCATAAAGACCTTTTGGTTGAAACGGTGAATATGATTTGTGTATTGTAATTTGTATGTTTTCTTGTGTGCACATCATTACCCACTAGTTTTAGTTATAGTCTGTCATGTCTGATTGAAGCGATTATATAAATCTGTGTTTTACATAAGTACAATTTTAGAAATTGACCAAAATATTTTCACTTAACTAAAACAGAATTGAAAAAGAATCACATTTGAAAAGTAAGGCCTTTTTAATAAAAGAATTAATAATATAAATCAAGAAATAATGGAAGCTGCAAGGACTTTTGACTTTGTATTTCAGTAAAACATATCCATGTTGATAGATAAAGAAAGCCAATCACAGTGCACATCAATTATGTTATGTTCCAGAGATACTGCTAGTAGTAGGATGTAAGGCATCTAAGAAGTGTTGAGCTTTAAATTTTGATATCTTCTGTCCCTTCTTTGTGTACAGCAAAGTTTTAAAACAGAGTCGGCATAGGTAGCAAGGATCAGTGGGGATTAGGGGAGAATCTCGCACTATCCACCTGAAAGATCACACAAGAAATAAGTATTAAATATGACATATAAACAAAGAAGCATGAAAACTAGATATCTCAAAATACAATTAAAGGTTACACACACAGTTCTCTCTAATCCAAGCAGGTCCATGGCTGTACATTTTCAGAAGTTGCAGTGCATGGAACCTAAGACACTGCACACAAAAATCCAGAAGTGCAAATCCAAAAAGTAATCTTCAAGTACCATCTTAAGAGTGATATGCACATGCATTTATGCATTTTATCAAACAACCATGTGATCTGCGCTGAACAGCAATACATTATTTAGAGAAAATGATGATAATCATTCTGATCAATATGTGGGTTATAGTGGTCAGTGACTCATAGCTGATTGCTAGCATCTTTATTCTTGATTAGAAACCTGCACCATGGCACACAGGACGTTCCCATAAGTGCTCTGCTCTCCATTCCAGCAGCCATCCAAGAGTATGCAGACTCAAAGTCCCAATCAGATGTTATGTGAACTTCATAACTTTCCACAGAGAGCACACACTTTCTCCGCTCATCACTGGTTACCCCAATATCTGCCATTATTTGTATGTACAGATTATCACCTCCAGCATCATTGTCTTCACTCTGTAGTAAATCAATTAATTTCATTTTTATGTTGGTCTTATCTCTCTTCAATACTGTGCAATCAACCACAGCATTGCCTGTAAAGTCTGCTCATTCATTTCCTCTGACCCCCACATGGCTGGGGCAGCATATCTATGTAATACTTTGGACAACAGAACTGTTCAGTAATATGACCCTATCTTAAAATGCACCATTTAAACCCTCGGCAGCATGCTCTGTGAGTCAAAGAGTATCACCATGTCAGTTGCTATTTCAATCACCAGCGATAAATGTCCCAGGCACCGCTTCAATTTCCATTCTTATGCTCAATGTTGTAGGTAGATGATTTTTCAAGCTTCTTTTTTCCAATTCTTGTAGACAACAAAACTCCATCTGCACTTATTTGTTTCTCTGTTCACTGAGACATCTGTATCTATTAGTGTGTCTTGCGGATTTGAGAGAATCTGGACAATTTCTTGAACTGTCAACTGTCTTGATACCAGTCTATTCCATACACACGTTCCTCATTTGTATTACTACATTTTTCTGAAACATTTTCTCTCTGTGTACCTCCACCCATTGATGCAAGTACCCATCTAGGCAGGTAAAACAGTGTTGTCAATGATGCTGAGCAGTACGTGGGTTATAGTGATCAATGACTCAGCTGACTGCCAGCATCAAGACAGGTAAACCAGATTACAATACCTCTCACTTCACCTGTATGTTGTAATCATGGTCAAGAATCTGACAAAGGAAGAGGGATTGAAGAGAGAAAGTAACCATATACCCAAACATGTCATGCTGAATATGGATGTAAACACAGTAGAATCAGGGATGTAGCAAATATGTTTAGAACAAAATTCTCCATTTAATAACGCTTTTCAAAATCTCCAATTAGTTTATTTGTTAATGTATATTGCCAATGTTGGTTATCACATACATTATTTCTTAGTCCTGATCACTTTGAGGAATTTCACTATAATAAATAATTCTAGATAAAGCTGTTTCTTGATTAGAAACTGGCATCGCAGCATATGGGGTATTCCCGTAAGTGCTCCACCCTCCATTCCAGCAGCCAAATATGTAGGCTCAGAGTCCCGGTCTGATTGCGTGATCTTCGGGCCATCCAAAAAACTTACTTTTTCTTCCCTCACCTCTAGATACTCCCATTTCTGACATTCTCTGTATACATGTGTACGTTCTCGGCCTCATTGACATCATCTTCATCTTGAAATGAATTTATTACTGTATTGATCAAGTATGCTTTATATCTTCTCAACATTGTGCAGTCTATCGCTGCATTGCCTGCCAATATGTGAGCTTCTTCTTCTTCTTTCGTTCACTTGAAACATGTCTATATCTGTAATTCTATCTCCTTAATAAAACTCACTGTCTTTTGTAGCTCATACAGTGTCCCATAGAGCTTTTATTCCAGTGTTGTTTCCTCTGGCCAATATGTCTGCCTCAGCGTTTCATGCTCAGAACACTCTTGAAGTATATGTTTGGCACTCTGTGCTGCCTGTCCACATGTACACTGCACACTGTTCTGTTCGTCCTCGCTTAGTATTCCTTTCACATGGGTCTGAATGTATATTGGCATTCCATGGCTTTCACTCCACGGGGTTTGTTCTGGTACAGACCTTAAGGGGCTATCAACTTCAGGTAGGTCTGTAAGTTGTCTACGGAGTCGTTTAGCTTGATGGATAAAGCTGCTTCTTTTCAGTCGCCCCATTGCTAGATTTTGGAATCTTGCCTTCATTGGATGACTTGGCATACACTGGAACTTTTCTGCTTGAATTAGTACTTTTGTGTCTCTGCGTTCGCCAAGTGTTTGCATTCTTCCCATATTCTGCATCTCTGCTATGGGTGTTGATTTCATTGCTCCCAACATTATTCTAAGTGCCTGGTTTTACACTTTATCTAGATCTTGTAATGTGGTGTTTGATGCAGGACACCACGCAGCTGAACCATATTCCAGGTGTGGTCTTATGCCTTGCTGGTAAACTTTACTAAGTATATTTCCACTGGCTCCCCATGTGGTTCCACTTAGTTTTCTCAGGATAGCTAACTTCCTCCTGGCTTTTGTTGTTGCTTTGTTATGTGCTGCTTCCATGTCAGCTTATCATCAAAAGTAACTCCGAGGTATGTGGGTTGTTTGTCTTCTTTCAAGAGCTCTCCATCTATCTTGATATGACCAGCTTTTTGTTTTGGTGAGAGAGTAAAGAGTGTAGTGCTGCACTTATCTGTGTTAATGCTGACGCACCATCTATTTGCCCATAAGGTTAGGGCATCGATAGCTCTTTGTATTTGTTTAGTGGCCACTGTTGCATGTTCTTCCGTGCACCAGATCACCAAGTCGTCAGCATACATTGCCACTTTGATCCCGTGTGGTAGTTCAGCAACTAGGTCATTGATGTAAACCAAGAAAAGTGTGGGTGGCAGGACTCTTCCTTGGGGGACTCCATGACGCAGTAGAACTTTCTTGCTCTTGCGACCATCTAATTGTACCCTAGCTCTTCTATTATGCAGGTATGCTTTTACCCATTTGTACATTCTTGAGCTAACCCTGCAATTTCGCAATTTCTTTAGGAGCCCTTCATTCCAGACCTTATCAAATGCTTTCCTGAGGTCTATCCATGCTGCTAGTACCAGTTTCTTTTCTTGGAAGGCATCCTCAATCTCTTGGGAGAGGTAGGTTGCCTGATCTTCAGTAGAGTAGCACTGTCTGAAACCTGCTTGCTGTGATACCAGAAGGTTTTCACTTTCAAGGTACCACTGCATCCTAAGATTGATAATGCGCTCCATTGTTTTACATAGACAGCTTGTGAGGCTGATGGGCCTGTAGTTGGAGACTGTGTTGCCATCTTTTCCTGATTTGAGGAGTGGTATCATTATTGCTTCTCTCCACGCCTGTGGTACATTACCTGTGGACCAGCTTGTGTTAAAGATCTGCAGTAGCTTTGCTCTTGCTACAGTTCCCAGGTTTCTAATCATTTCATTGGACACTCCATCAGCTCCAGGGGACTTTTTCATTTTTAATTTGGATATTGCATGCTCCAGTTCTCTCATAGTGATTGGTGCCTCCATGACTTCAGGTATAGGTTCGCCTTGTCCAATGTTTTGCTGGTTCTCTCGAACCTCCTGTTGTTTGTCTGGGCTGACTTTGACGTTATTGTCCTCTGCAAAGGAATCTGCAAAGTAATCAGCTGCATGTTTACCTGTTAAAATGTTTCTATCTTTATAAAGTGTGATCCTGGTATTTCTCCCTGTACCTTCATCATTTAGTTGTTTTACAAGTTTCCATAATTTCCTAGTATCTCTTTCTAGGTTCAGCGACTCTGTTTTTTCTTTCCAGCTGCTCCGTCTGGCTTGTAACTTGGCTCTTTGAAATTTAGCCTTTGTTTGCTGATATTTGTTGTGATGTTCTTGGCTAGGTCTGTTCTCAGCCTGCTGTCTAGATGTTTCCATCTCATTTTGCAGCTTTTCCAGTTCATCATTCCAGTAGGGTTTGTAGTTTTTGCGTGCTCCCCTGGGTATGGTTTTACTAGTAGCATGTAGTATACATCTATTAAATTCACTCACTGCTCTATTGATGTCTTTGTCCAAGTTCATGTCCTTAGCTAGAACACTGGTTAAATGCTGGTACATTTTCCAGTCTGCCCTTTTATAGTTCAACCTAGTGAGCGTGCTGCTGTCCTTGGTAAATTCATTGTGGATTGCCAGAAATACTGGTCTGTGGTCACTACCCCCAAGCTGCTTTCCAACGACACGTGTGATGTTCCATTCCAAGCCTGGTGAGTGGAATGCCAGGTCTGGTGTAGAGGTGGTGTGCCATGCTCTCAAGTAGAAGGTTGGTGAGTCTGCTGGCTGGTTAATAAGGATGAGATTATTTTCATCCTGTCAGCTCTCAAGTTCCTCACCTCTCTTGTCGATATGATCGTAGCCCCAGCTCTGAGAGTGGCTGTTGAAGTCACCACACACCATAAGTCTCTCTTTGTCTGGAATTGTGTCTAGTGACAATGGTTTATCATTTGGGCAGTAGTAGTTCAGGAGATGGAATTCTGCACTGTCTGTTTTTAGGTGGAGCATCTGGTATTCTGCCCCTTCCATATATACTTCCAGCTGACATGCGCTGATATTGTTTTTAACAAGTGTCAGAATTCCACCCTTTCGCCTGTCCTTTATGTCAGACCGGTAGCACTGGTAGCCTCTGATTTTGAAGGCTATGTCGCTGCTGAGGTGTGTTTCGTGGATACAGCATATACTAACTTGTTCTTCACTGAGGACATTTTCAAGTTCCAATTTTTTGCTGTATCCATCTCTTTTACTGTTGACACCCTCAGCATTCCAGTGCATTATTTTTATTGGTCGTTTGTTTGTTTGGCCAGTAGCTCTATTCCCTTGCCTCCTGGCTCCTCTGGGCAATTGAGAAGGACTTCCAGTAACTGAAGTTGGGCCCTTTCGAGGTATAGGGCCCGGCACCGTCCCTGCCTGAACGTCCGCCACAGGGCAGGCACCATAACTATTTATAGATGTAGACATGTTTCCATTGTGTTTTGTGCGTGGCATCCTGATTATCTGTGCGCCTTATGGCTGGATGCCTCCGTCTTCAGCACTCTGCTTACTTGGGCAGGACTATGGTCCTGCTCGAGTGGGACTGCCCAACCAGTCTTAGTTTCCAGCCCCTGATGGCTGGACTAAGCCCCATCACCTCTGCACGGTGCTGGTCTCGATGGGGAATATGTGAGCTCTATTGTTTCTTCTGATCCCAGCATGACCAGGGCAGTATATCCATCTAATGCTCTGGACAACTGAGTTGTTCAGTAAGTCCCACTATTCTTTTCTCAGCATGTACTTTTCTATCTTGTGCTGCATACTTTGAGAATCTGTGAGTATTACTGAGTGTGTTGATATATCAGCTATCAACCATATAAGTGCTGCTGTAACTCCTTCTATCTCCATTCTCATGCTCAATGTGACAGTAGAATATGCTGAAGATTTATCAACCAACTTCACATCATTTCTACTAGTAAAACCATACCCAGGGGGGCACGCAAAAACTACAAACCCTACTGGAATGATGAACTGGAAAAGCTGCAAAATGAGATGGAAACATCTAGACAGCAGGCTGAGAACAGACCTAGCCAAGAACATCACAACAAATATCAGCAAACAAAGGCTAAATTTCAAAGAGTCAAGTTACAAGCCAGACGGAGTAGCTGGAAAGAAAAAACAGAGTCGCTGAACCTAGAAAGAGATACTAGGAAATTATGGAAACTTGTAAAACAACTAAATGATGAAGGTACAGGGAGAAATACCAGGATCACACTTTATAAAGATAGAAACATTTTAACAGGTAAACATGCAGCTGATTACTTTGCAGATTCCTTTGCAGAAGACAATAACATCAAAGTCAGCCCAGACAAACAACAGGAGGTTCGAGAGAACCAGCAAAACATTGGACAAGGCGAACCTATACCTGAAGTCATGGAGGCACCAATCACAATGAGAGAACTGGAGCATGCAATATCCAAATTGAAAATGAAAAAGTCCCCTGGAGCTGATGGAGTGTCCAATGAAATGATTAGAAACCTGGGAATTGCAGCAAGAGCAAAGCTACTATTTGATTCCCCTTTTCACACTTTTACTTCATTTGGAAAATTTGTCAAAACACAAAGTCCTTTTCACTGGTAAGTTTCAAGGTATATTGTTTATTTTTCAAATCATAGAGTGAGCTCGAAATATGGTCCCTTGTTCAGTGAGGTAGTGACTTAAATATGAGTGAGCTCAAAATATGGGTCCCTTGTTCAATGAGTGAGTGACTTTAACACAAGTGAGCTCAAAATATGTTTTCCTTGCTGAGTGGGTGAGTGACTTTAACATGAGTGAGCTAGCAATATGGGTCTCTTGTTCAGTGGGTGTCTTAAACTTTTCTAGCAATGGAGTGCCATGCTCTTGTGATCATGTTTTGTACAGAAAACACATAGTGATCAAGTAACACGGCATATGCTACAACAGGATAAATACATGATAATAACAAACTGACCTTGCTGAAAGCTTGCAGCATCCTTGGCATACAACTCTGTGTTTTGTTCTTGTGATATATGGCAATGGATACATCCGGATATCTTGAAAGTCACTAGCATTGAAAAGCCTGAGAACACAAAAAAGTATATTAATAGAAATACACAGACAACTCTCTATGTACGGATACATGGTACATTATTGCTGAGGAGTAAACCTGATCATTTTTTTTATTAATGATTACCGAGTATGTAAAGGGCATTTCTAATGTATATCAATGGAATGGGCTCAGACCTACAATAATCATTGACAAAGAACAACTTGAAAATGTCAAAAATTTGAATATCTCGGGTCAATAGTTAAAATCCCTGAAGATTGTTTACTAGAGATCAGAAAGAGATTAGCAATAACAATGGGCCTACAAAAACATCATAGATAGAAAAATCTATGGCAAGAGGAAACAGAATAACAAAGTTACAGCTATTAAGAAGCTATATTTTTTCCAATGGCAACTGTGAGACTTGAACAATGGCATCCACAATGAAACACAAAAAAATATTATTTCAAATGAAATGCTATAGAAAGGTTCTAGTAATATTTTGTCAGGAAGACTATTTAACATAGACATCTGTAAAGACCTGAACATAAAATAAGACTGGCTTCTAAACACTATCAAAAAATGCAAGCAAGCATATTTTGGACATATAAAATGACACAATAGTTTAGAAATATTAACCATGGAGGTATAGTTTCCATGGAAGAGAGCAAGAGGCAGACTAAGACTACAATAGACATGAGATATTGAAGACCTGAACATGATACTGAAAGAAGCAGGATGGCTTGCAGAGAATGGAGAGGCTTACATAGTGGCAGTGAAGATTATGTTCTGCAAAAGGACACTTCACATAGATATAAATGACTGGCAAAAAAAGGCAGCTAAAGACATTATCTGAAACAACTGCAAAATACAATGGATGGACCACTGGGCCACTAGCTCATATGGAAGAGTGCTTTATGCAGAGATGTCCCAATCAAATTCACATGTCATCATAAACAGACTACACTGTAAATATCAAACCACAATATTTATGCTGCAAACAACAGACATACACTTAACAAACACCTACAAAGAATGACCACAGACCATACACTACACTGCAAATGACAGGAGGAAACAGTAAAACACCACCTTAATGAATACCCTGCACTACAAGACCTAGGAAAACAACTGTTACCTCCATCACTAACAGCCTTTATACAGACACAACAAAGCTGAAGAAGACATGTACCTACCGCAACCTGGCACAGGGAAGACAGAATGAAAACCCACAACACAGAGGATTGGATAAGAAAGTAATAAGATATAAATAAAAAGCATTTAAAGAAGATGTTGTTGCCTTAGGCTAGAAAACCTTATCATGTCAACAATAAGAGTTAAGAAACAATCCATACATGGTGATACAACTATTTTGGCACAGAATTGAAAAGGTGTAGAGGATTTACCTCTTTGTGCTTGGGTTTTCTCATATGTACTACATCCCATTCAACAAAGTAGCATGCCGCCTACAGAAAAAGATAATAGCAAGTAACTCCATAGCTTCAAGGGATTAACCCACATGGGTCTAAAAAAAATATCACTTTATAAACAAGATGTCATTTTTTAGGATTTGAAAGTATTAATGCCTTTAGTAGCAACATGTGAGAAAAATAATTATCTGCTCTCATTTATCTTAATAAAATTATATAAACGATTAGCAAAAAACTGAGTCAGAACTCAGAATACACATTTTTGCAAAAAAAAATTACTTGCTTTTATTATTCATTATAAATAATCAGTAGGAACACACCAAAAATCACTCAATTTTCCTAAAAATGTTCAATCATTATAACTTTACATTACAAAAGTTTTATGTAAAAAAAATAGTTAATAAATGATAAAAATGTAAAAGAATATATGGAAAAATAGAGTATTGTTCAGCACACATAACTACATAGTCTGCATGATATTTTCCAGGGTCACCACACAAGAAGCACTTGTAAACAAGATATAGCCCAATTTCAAACTTGTAATATCTTGATACACAGGGTAAATTGTTTGACATCTTTGACACAGAGAAAAACACAAATTAACCTGTGCTCATATGTGCACAGAAAAAAGATAAATAATTCTAAAAGACAACATCGTAAAAAAATTAAAATAATGAATTGCTAAACAGTGAAGAGGAAATAATTGTCAAAAATTGGTTCTTTTTAATGGGCGCCAATAAAATGTTCATGTTTGTAATCCCACTTTTTAGATAGTCCCTGCACATAACAATTTTTGGTATTTATTGCTACATACAATAACAAACATGGCTGCTGCTATGTCAAACATGACGGTTTGAGTCTCCCTGGAAATAAGCAGGAATGGATTATGTTTCTACAAAGCAGAAAACGTACTACCTGTTAATAATATCTGTACTCTACATTTCTTCTATGTGCTACACACTGGGGATGGGGGCTCTCTCAGTGTGTAGCATACAGAAATAATCAGCGCGCAGTACAAATGATTGCCTATTACTATCTGCATGTAGTAGGTATTTAATGAGTTTACCTATCTGTTCGATAGGCACTCCTCTTTCAACCAGCGGACAACAAAGTCCAAATAGGTTATATCAGGACGCACTCTCATAAAATATTAGAGGTAATAAAGACCCCTAGTTTGTAACTTTATCTGCACATTATGGAAGCACAATGAAAATAATGGCGCTCTGCACATTGCACGAGTGTCTGGTAGTGTGGAATGAAGAAACAATACACACCGTGTCACATCTCTACAGCATCTTAAAATTTATCATGCAGAATTTATGTAGACATCAAGGACAACAAACACTGACAGCAAATTTCACGCTCTTCTCGTTCTTATGCAAGTTTACTTGTTCTAATAAACTTGTTGCATTTTCTGATTGTGTCCCTTGTATAATATGTTTTTATGTCCTTTTGTACCCTAGTTATGGGTAAACATTGTTTACTAAAGTTTGTTCCGTTTAACATGTTTTGGTCTCTACACGGACAGTACCAAAAATATTTAATCACGCAAGCTGAACATGTATTGTTCTGAACCAACTTGGACAGGAGGAGATAATGTCTTTCAGTGATTTGCTGATATGCAAATGAGGTGATAGATTGCAAATGAGCAGATTTTCCATACAAGACTGGAGATAAAGAGTTATGTAACCTTGTCTGAGACATCACTTAAAATCTGCATTATACTAACTTTTACATGCACAGTTAGAAATGAATGGAAAACCTTCAGTAGATGAGAGTTCAGACCCTCTCCATATTAAATATTTTTAATTCTTGACTTTAGTATAGGAAAGGTAGCCAATCACTGTGTTCAGTTTTCAGAATAGACAACAAATATAATGCATTATGTGGAATTATAGGTGTCATGTTTCATTTTGGCTCCAGATAAGTGTTTATCAAAGCATTCATTTCTGACAAGAAGGCCTGTAGACCTTTTAGATTTTAAGGTCTGAGATCATTGAATCAATGTTGCTGTAGAGTTTAATGTCATGAGCCAGGCAGTCTTCTACTCCAGAGGGAACTTTAACACTTCCGGCTTCTGGATGTAAGTGTTGATTCCTTTCCAAAAGTCCAGCCATGGATTCTCTTTCAGTCTTCACCACTGTGGAAATCAAGTTGATCCTTGTTATAAGAGACAGATACATTTTTTTTTTACTGGTGAAGGAAGGTCTTAACTAGTTTGAATCTCGGCCCATATGCATAAAGTGCACGATTTAGCTTGATCATCTATGCTCCATATGTTTTTCAGCCGTGTTATTTTGCAATATGCCATTGCCAATCTCTTCCTTATTTCTGCCATGCAGTCTCCTGCACCGTTGATGTTCAACAAAATAGAAACGAAAGTGCTAATGTTACGTACTTTTATTTTTCCGGTTGCAACATACGGCTGTGAAACATGGACTCTAAGTAAAACAGCGGCAAAGAGGATCAAAGCCTTCGAGCTGAAATGCTACAGGAAAATACTTAGAATATCATGGAAGGATAAAATCAGAAACTCGGATATTATAAACACACTGAATATTCCAGAGTGTTGGTTACTAAACACAATAACAAAAAGAAAACTACGCCTGTTTGGTCATATAAAGAGACATAACTGTTTAGAAAGACAAATAATGGAGGGAAGAGTACCTGGGAAGAGGAGAAGGGGCAGACCAAGAAGACGATGGACTGACGACATTAAAGATAACATGAATACATCGCTAGAAAATGCAAGCCCAAGACAGAGAGAGGTTCAGAGAGTTCATTGGGAAGACAACGTTCTGGAAGGAATACGTCACATGACACACATCTTTGCTCTTTGAAAACACACACACAAATATATATTCTACTCATTGATGAGCAACAAATCAAGATAATGTAGAACAGGCGTGTCAAACTAAAAAAACACCATGGGCCGCATAAGATACTTTGGGTATACCGGTGGGCCACACCAACAAATCTGAGAAACACTGTAATCTTATTGAATTATATTTAATTAATTTGCACGCCTACTACAACGGTTTTATTAAACTAATGCCCCACAACGCCAAATATAACAATTGTAATGCAACATTTATTTAAGAACATTCAATCATTTGTACTGTTTAGTCAGTGTTGTGTCCTGAGGTGTGAAATCCAACATTTATTTAAGAACAATCAATCATTTTTACTCTTTAATCAGTGTTTTGTCCTGAGGTTTGATGCCTCTTTTTCATAACAATTTTTCGTATATCTGGCTGAAATGTATATCTGGCTGAAATGCAGGGATGACAAGTGTTCATCGGTCAGCCTTGTTCTCTGAGAAGTTTATGTTAGTTTCATGAAGGAAAATAATTGTTCACACACATAGGTGGAACCGAACCTTGCCACAATCCTAGTTGAAAACTTTCTGAAGTTTGTAAACTTTTCAGGAAGGTATGAATAGAAGCCAGGTATCCAGACTTCTAGATACTTTGAGTGTAGAATCAGACTGCATTTCTTATAGCTCCATCTGCAAGTTTTTCCTCGCTTTGACAACATCACAGTTGAATGGTGCCGAGAATAATGCAAAATGGTATTCAAACGATGAGAAATCACTAAACCTTTCCTGGAACTCTTTTTAGAATAAATCTAGGTGACTCTCATATTTAGCAAAGGTAAGTATAGATTCAGCATTGGCCTGGTTTTTGAGTTCTTTGCTGTTAGGAAAATGAGTCAAATTTTCACGTGACAACTGTGTCTTCCATAAGCTTAGTTTTGTAAGGAAACACTTGATGTCGTCGTACAACTGGGTGATGAGTTAGTTTTTCCCTTGTAATTTCAAATTAAGATCACTTAAATGTGCAGTAATGTCCACAGAAAACGCTAGATCCTAGACCCAACTTTCATCTTTTATTTCATCAGTGTTTTTACCTTTCATCTCCAAAAATAAAGTAATTTCTGGTCTCGGCAAATAAAATCTTTTCAGCACTTTGTGACACGACAACCACCTGACTGCTGTGTAGAATGGAACATCGGTGAACTGACTATCCATGTCTTCTAACAGATGACTGAATTGACGATGGTTGAGAGCATTGCATTTGATAAAGTTCACTGTTTTTGTGACCACACTAAGCATGTGATTCAATTTTAAAGTCTTTGAACACAAATTTTGCTGATGAATAATGCAGTGAAAATGTGCAAATAATGAATCTGGATACGAGTTCTCAATTTTTGTTCGCAACTTGGCAGCAACACCATTATGTCTGCCAACCATATTCGCAGCACCATCAGTAGATAAACATACAAGTTTACTCAAATCAAAATCATAGTCATGCAGAATCTGCTCGACTTATTCAAAGATGTCTTCGCTCGCTGTAGTGTCATGCACTGGGACTAGTTCAATCAGTTCTTCATAAATATTAAATTCACTGTCACAGGCCCTAATAAAAAATGCAAGTTGTGCTATTCCAGTGATTTCAACGGTCTCATCAATAGCAATAGAAAAAGTTCAAATTTGGAAGATGCAGACTGTTGTTTCAAATCTTCTGCTATTTCACAATCCGTCCAGCAACAGTGTTCCTGGTTAACGAAATATCCTTAAATAACTGTGCTTTCTGTGGGCACACAATGTCAGCAGCTTTTACAAATTTACAAGGCAATGCTTTACGAAATCTCCTTCACTGTAAGATTGCCTACTCTTGGCGACCATTCCGTTGAGTTCATAGCTTGCAGTAACGGAAGCGCCATTGGATTGATCTATTTTTGTAAAACATGTTTGTTGCTGTATTAAGTTAGCTTTAATTCATGGAGTCTTGAAACACCCATTAAGCTTACATTTATCGCAGGAACAATGGTTGGTTTCATGTCTTTTTAAGTTGTACTCTTTTGACGTGGCAATGCTGTTATTGCATACTAAACAATGTATCTTTCCATTTACCATTGCACAAAATTACTGTAGTTCCCATTTTTCTTGAAATACTCGCCTTTCTTCATCAAGTGTCCTTTTCTTCTTAGCTGAAAGTGCTGTAGCCATTTTAAACGGCATCAGTGTATGCAGTAATTCATGAAAACAAATAATATAGCTACCGGCACGATTCCACAAGATACAATTTATTATTGTTTTAAAATTTTAACATGGCAATAACAACCTGTCTGCTACTTCCGGTCAATTGTCATAGATAGAAAATCCTTACTAGCTTAAAATAGCTGTATTGTTTTCTTATACGTGGCACAGTGCCAGATTTATGTTTTCTACACCCAGTTTAAAGTATTAAAACTGCAATTTTCACCATTAAATGAGACAATTGCAGTATTCTTTGTGCGGGCCGCTCACGTACTTGCAAAGGGCCGCACATTTGACATGCCTGATGTAGAAGCCACTCGTGTTAAGATCTTACCTCATGTCTGTAAAAAGTACAGAATGTTCACAATTTCCTTGATGCATAAAGAGATAATGATGACCAAGTCGTATAGTCAGATCAAAGAAAGTTGTCTCAGCCATACTTGCTTTTGTCATGACAGTATTGGGTGCACACTCTGACGCCCACATAATAACTGATCTATTTATATGAGTAAAAAAATTAATTAATTATTTGTGCTTACATTTACATACCCAGGGCAGGGTCAATACACAAGCAAACACATATGTAATCATTCAAACTAAAATGAATGTATCTGGTAATTAACTACTATATTGAATGGAGTTGCAGTAGTGCAAAGCAAATGCATTTTTGTATTTTTTAGTTTTAAAATTCCAGGTTCAGTTAGTTTTTTTCCAACTAAAATGACTCTCCAGCTGCTGTCTTTAAAATATGTCTGTGTGTGTGCAGATCAGTTGTTTACAGAGTTACAGAACCACATGATAAAATTACATTTAAGTAAGAACCAGAGAGAACAGAGACTTTTTTTTAGGTCTATAGTCCTAGATTTTCTGCACCTAAAGTGAAAATTTGTGTACAGCATGCTCTGATAGGATATACTCCATTGTAGATTTTAGGGAGTGTTACTCTCATGTCATCTCAGTCTAAAGCAATGGATAATACAAAGATAAAATCTAAGAAAGTAAAGGCAGTAGGTGTAATGGTAAAATTCCATGACCTTATGTCACAAAATATTTTTGAAGCATATGCTGTATAGCTCATTGCCCATAACACCTTTCTGAACAACTGAAAGTCTTAAATTGTTATTATTATACCCTTAGTAACAAATTTGATGATTGTAGAAACAGTTATACTTCAGAAATATGACAACCAAATTTTATTTTCTGATAGTATTTTTAAAATGACAACAAAATACAATATTTTGATAGTAGTACTAAGAATAGCTTAACTGGGATAATATGTCATAGTAAAGTGGCAGCACCCACGAAACTATAGTCTCTCAACATCATTCATGAGCATTATCCTTGAAAAATTGGATATTCTGGAAGATAGGTTTCTTGTATATATATAAAAAGTAATGTAAATCTACATCCAGTGTTATAATAAGTAGGATTTCGCTCTTGAAATAACTCTCAGGCTTTCAAATTCATGCAGAAAACATAAACAATCATTATGACATATACAAATTTTCAAAGCTCTATGTCGTAAGTTCAATTTTATACCAGATTTTTAAAGATGGCACTGTCGATGTCTCAAAGATTTGCTAACACCCTTTAGATAAGAATGCTCTGGATTGCTGGTCAGTAAAATGTGAAATTTATTGTTGAATTTTTAGGCACCACTAATACATTAAATTGCATCACCAGTACAATATGGATGATAGGCTTTCAAACAATACGCAAGTTCAACCAAGTTATATTTGTAAGATGGGCCTACTAACCATTTTACCATGGAGTTTGTTGTGTGTAATTACAAAATATGAGCCTAACATTATATTTCTTACATGTAATGTAATTTTTACATTTGCTAATATGTCAAAAAGAAAATGTGTGTGCTGTACTGCCAGTTTACCATTAAACTGCAATAATTACATAATTCAGAAGAGTCCATCCAATTTTGGTTGTCCTCTATTGATTTTGCAAGTCAGCATCACATATTCATCATCATCAAGTTCCATCTCTGCAATGAAGGTTGGCTGCAACGGCTCTCAAACATCCCCTGTCTCTTGTCTTGGTGGTGCACTCTGCTAGACTGTAACCCGTCCATTGTGTGATGTTACTCTCCCACTTGTATCTCTGCCTACCTCTTGCTCACTTCTCTTTGACTTTACCCTCAAGTAAGGTCTTCAATAAGGTGTCATGTCTTTTAATGTGTCCAAAATATTTTACTTGCCTGATTTTTATTTGTAGTTCTTTCTTCATATTAAGTGTCTTTAGCACCTCTTTATATGTTTTCTTCTCTTTCAACGATCTTCTCCCTATTCTCCTATATAACCACACCTCAAAGGCATCATATATTATACACCATATCATATGGATATTTATATGAGAGATATAAAGGCTAGTAAAAAGGAAACAACCAGCATATTCTTAATTTAAAAGTGTTCATAGTCTGAATATTTCATTTTGATAGGACAACAAACTGGTTTTTGTGTTTTATTTGCACTTATTCTCAAACTCCCACTGGTCACTTTTGTAGAAGGACAATGGTCTCCCTAGATTTATAGCAGGAAGTAATCAAGATAACAGAAATATACTATCGCCATTTTATGTGCGCCAATACCTAACACATTTGACTTCGGCAGTGGTAACTATTACATATGTATTTTTACCAGTGGAAACCTATAACCCTATCACTAATAGGCCAGCCATATGAGAGAACTGGTTCCTGTTCTGTATGTTGGTCACCAATATCAAAGCTAACCCCAGTCAAACCTTCTGACCTTTCTGCCACTATTTATGACACCATTAACATGATGAAAGACAACCAGACTTACTGGTTAATGTTTAATTAGCCCATTAAATATACACAATAAATAATACTAAGATAAAATAAGTTTCAGAGTTCAAATATCTAGGCAGTATTGTCACAGATAATGGAAGCCTAGATAAAATAAGTTTCAGAGTTCAAATATCTAGGCAGTATTGTCACAGAGAATGGAAGTCTAGATAAAGAGATAGAAACCAGATGTCAAAAGGCAAACATGGTAACATATTAGTAATAATCTTTACTTCAACATCTGTTGAAGAGTATTTCTCTACCAACACTCTTTTATCTATGCCAGACTTGGACAGTGACATCTTCATAAAGTGCACACCATGATGGGAATTGTGCCCCCATTCCATTATTTTTTAATTATCAGTAACAGTTTTTTTGTAATATATCCATGCTTATTTTTTGTCTATTATCTATCCCCAGGTTAATGATGGTTATCGTATTCACACTTGCAGGGGTGGGAGCTTAAGCTGTCATTCCAAGACCAGATGTGTTGCTGTGGTTGCATTTAGTCCATGTTTGTTCAAGGTTATCTTATTGTTTTATATCCACCATTTTCTTGGTCTACCTTTGGCTTTACACCTGGATATTCTTTTGTTATATGCTCTTATTGGTATTTGGTTTGGGTTCATTCTTATAAGGTGACTGAACTATTTTACTTGCTGTCGTTTAATGTGTTTCCATGCTTATTTATCTTATATTTATTGACATCTAAAAGTTTACAAAGAAGAATACAATTGAAAATGAACCTATACAAACACAAAATGCTTACTCTGAATAATCCAAGTTATCTGGTAGCCTCATATCATTGTAGAAAACATTCTCAATGAAGAAATAACTGGATTTGTAAATATCCTTTTGAATGAAAAATGAGCACACATGAAACATTTATCGGTTGTCATACAAATGAAGAGTTATGTTTTTAAAAAGATGAATTATTCTTTCTAAATGATGAGCAATCAAGAATTGTTAAGATCAATAAATGTTGAAGAGGGATGGCTTTAACAAAATCTTAACAAGAAAGCTGTGCTTATTTGGTCATATAAAGAGACATAACAGCATGGACAGATTAATAGATGAAAGCAGAGTTAACAGCAACAGGGGAAGAGAGCGCCCAAGACAACGATGGTGCATTGATATATCAGTTGTTCAAACATGTCTCTAACTGTGGCAGGTCAACTAGCTCAGTGTTCAGAGAATCCATAAGGAAGACAATGTTCTGGAAATAATATGTCATGAATGATGAGCTGCATTTAAAAAAATGTTTTAGACATTAATAGTCTATTGTCTATCCCATGGTGGTTTATTATCCACTCTTGTTGTTAAGCATAAGGGTGATTAAAGCTTGAGCTTGTGTTCCAATTTTATTTATTAAGCTTGGCCAGATTTATTGCCTTGGCTGTGCTATGAACATGTTTGTTCAAGATGTCCCTGCTGTTTTCTATCCAGTTTCTTTGGCTGAGTTTTTCCTATACCGGAATCATGCTCACGGAAAGAAAAGATTCAGTACCTGATGGGCACAGGCATAATGCTATATGTCAAATGGGATAAGTTCCGTTCAGCTCGATAAAAACCCTTTAGTCTCAAAATCTCCTAAACGTGTGTAGAGACTCAACCTTTTTGGTTCAAGACGTTGGTGAGTGATACCTTGCCTAAGAAGGCAAATGAATCCAGGTCCAACTCTTCTGCTGAATTCTTCCTAAACTGGTACCAGGCTCGTGGATGAGAAAAGGTTTATTCTATTGTCTTTTCCCAGGTGGATTTTTTTTATCCACTCTTGCTGTTAAACCTGTATTACCAAGTTTAGCACTGGTATTATAATATGTGTTGGTAGGAATATACTGTAAATCATTTGTCTTTTAACTTCCATCTTGATCTTGGATGAAGAAGTGGTGGTGACTGTTGGTATGTTACTGCATTTGCCTTTTGACATATCGTCTCTATCAAGTCTTTTTGTTATTGTGTTTAGTAACCAACACTCTGGAATCTTCAATGTGTTTATAATATCTGAGTTTCTGAATTTTTTCTTCCATGATATTCTAAGCATCTTTCTGTAGTATTTCAGCTCGAAGGCGTTGATCTTCTTTGCAGCTGTTTTACTTAGGGTCCATGTTTCACAGCCGTATGTTGCAACCGGAAAAATAAAAGTTCGTAACATTAGCACTTTCATTTCTATTTTGTTGTTTTTCCATATGTTTTTCAACCGTGTTATTTTGCAATATGCCATTGCCAATCTCTTCCTTATTTCTGCCATGCAGTCTCCTGCACTGTTGATGTTTGCTCCTAAGTATTCAAATTTATCCACACAGAAATAGAATGTTCTAAAAGAAAGAGACAAAGGTAAGAAGTAAAGGATATAGATATTATAAGATACAAAGATTTATTCTCACCCCTGCTCGCAGTAATTTCTCTGGGTCAGCATCTGGCATCGAACTGTGTTCTCCTGGGATCACATTATCTGATGAACACCTAATCTTGTCCCTTAGTTCTGTCAGTTTCTGATTTCCGAGAACAAGGAATGTCTCCTTCTCACGAATCTGAGCAGAAAAAATATCACAAAGACTTTAAATAAAATTTCAAAGCAGCAAATCCTCACATCCTGTAACATTAAAGTGAATGGTTCAACACTAATATTAATCCACATTTTTTTTTCTCATCATTTCCTCTAAAACTTGTCCTAATAGGACTTTGAAGCAATGCAACTATTACTTTCAAAGAATATTATTTTAGCATTTATGTTTAAACTACTGTTGGATCTCTCTTGTACATTTGCACAAATCGTCTGACACATCCAACTTCAACATTAACTAATACAGTAAGTGTTTAACCTATACCACTAAGCAGACTAGTCATATCGCCAGTAGACCGACCAGATGGAGGGTAACATGTTTAGAAGTGAGAGTAAAGATGCACCAACAACAGCCCCTTTCAGCAACATAGTTTGGGTCACTATCAAATTGACCATGGATATTCACTTTAAATAATAAAATGATATGACAATGTTGTAATGGCAACAAATATGTAGAAAAAAAATTACAGACAGAGTAAAGTAATTTAGCATATAATATGTTAGACAGAATTTTGAAGAAAAAGTTACATTGTTCTCAATGTTTATTTCCTAAATGAGTTGCTGAACTTCTAATTAGCTCAGAGACTGCAGAGAGAGCACATCATGCTTTCTCTGATAACATGACTGAAATGAAAACACTAATCCTAAGCTTGTTATTTTGCATCGTCTTTACCATTGTGCATCTTTGTTCATGTGACAAAGTAGTCAACAATCATTATGTCTTGTAGCACTATACAGGACTGTAAAGACTTTTTGCTACGCTTGGTCCATGGTAAGTCTCGAGTAGGTAGTCTGTACCACCATGTTTTACAGCACTTTGTGGAGTCCTAATAAAGTCTACATTTTCTAGATGGTTAAGAAAGGGGTGGAAGATTGATTTCTTCTTCTGTGCTCATTTCCAAACTCCTGCAGATTAGAAGAATGTAGTATAAGAATGGGATACGATGTTTATTGGTTTACAGATTGGATGTAATATATGTGCTTTTTGACCTGACACAACCCACATCAGCATGGATTCTGGACCACTTGGCCCTCCATCGAGACCAGCACCGTGCAGAGGTGATGGGGCTTAGTTCAGCCATCAGGGGCTGGAAACTAAGACTGGTCGGGCAGTCCCACTCGAGCAGGACCATAGTCCTGCCCTAGTAAGCAGAGTGCTGAAGACGGAGGCATCCAGCCAAAAGGCGCACAGATAATCAGGATGCCACGCACAAAACACAATGGAAACATGTCTACATCTATAAATAGTTATGGTGCCTGCCCTGTGGCGGACGTTCAGGCAGGGACGGTGCCGGGCCCTATACCTCGAAAGGGCCCAACCTCAGTTACTGGAAGTCCTTCTCAATTGCCCCGAGGAGCCAGGAGGCAAGGGAATAGAGCTACTGGCCAAACAAACAAACGACCAATAAAAATAATGCACTAGAATGCTGAGGGTGTCAACAGTAAAAGAGATGGATACAGCAAAAAATTGGAACTTGAAAATGTCCTCAGTGAAGAACAAGTTAACATATGCTGTATCCAAGAAACACACCTCAGCAGCGACATAGCCTTCAAAATCAGAGGCTACCAGTGCTACCGATCTGACCGAAAGGACAGGCGAAAGGGTGGAATTCTGACACTTGTTAAAAACAATATCAGCGCATGTCAGCTTGAAGTATATATGGAAGGGGCAGAATACCAGATGCTCCACCTAAAAACAGACAGTGCAGAATTCCATCTCCTGAACTACTACTGCCCAAATGATAAACCATTGGCACTAGACACAATTCCAGACAAAGAGAGACTTATGGTGTGTGGTGACTTCAACAGCCACTCTCAGAGCTGGGGCTATGATCATATCGACAAGAGAGGTGAGGAACTTGAGAGCTGGCAGGATGAAAATAATCTCATCCTTATTAACCAGCCAGCAGACTCGCCAACCTTCTACTCGAGAGCATGGCACACCACCTCTACACCAGACCTAGCATTCCACTCACCAGGCTTGGAATGGAACATCACACGTGTTGTTGGAAAGCAGCTTGGAGGTAGTGACCACAGACCAGTATTTCTGGAAATCCACAATGAATTTACCACGGACAGCAGCACGCTCACTAGGTGGAACTATAAAAGGGCAGACTGGAAAATGTACCAGCATTTAACCAGTGTTCTAGCTAAGGACATGAACTTGGACAAAGACATCAATAGAGCAGTGAGTGAATTTAATAGATGTATACTACATGCTGCTAGTAAAACCATACCCAGGGGGGCACGCAAAAACTACAAACCCTACTGGAATGATGAACTGGAAAAGCTGCAAAATGAGATGGAAACATCTAGACAGCAGGCTGAGAACAGACCTAGCCAAGAACATCACAACAAATAACAGCAAACAAAGGCTAAATTTCAAAGAGCCAAGTTACAAGCCAGACGGAGCAGCTGGAAAGAAAAAACAGAGTCGCTGAACCTAGAAAGAGATACTAGGAAATTATGGAAACTTGTAAAACAACTAAATGATGAAGGTACAGGGAGAAATACCAGGATCACACTTTATAAAGATAGAAACATTTTAACAGGTAAACATGCAGCAGATTCCTTTGCAGAGGACAATAACGTCAAAGTCAGCCCAGACAAACAACAGGAGGTTCGAGAGAACCAGCAAAACATTGGACAAGGCGAACCTATACCTGAAGTCATGGAGGCACCAATCACTATGAGAGAACTGGAGCATGCAATATCCAAATTAAAAATGAAAAAGTCCCCTGGAGCTGATGGAGTGTCCAATGAAATGATTAGAAACCTGGGAATTGCAGCAAGAGCAAAGCTACTGCAGATCTTTAACACAAGCTGGTCCACAGGTAATGTACCACAGGCGTGGAGAGAAGCAATAATGATACCACTCCTCAAATCAGGAAAAGATGGCAACACAGTCTCCAACTACAGGCCCATCAGCCTCACAAGCTGTCTATGTAAAACAATGGAGCGCATTATCAATCTTAGGATGCAGTGGTACCTTGAAAGTGAAAACCTTCTGGTATCACAGCAAGCAGGTTTCAGACAGTGCTACTCTACTGAAGATCAGGCAACCTACCTCTCCCAAGAGATTGAGGATGCCTTCCAAGAAAAGAAACTGGTACTAGCAGCATGGATAGACCTCAGGAAAGCATTTGATAAGGTCTGGAAAGAAGGGCTCCTAAAGAAATTGCGAAATTGCAGGGTTAGCTCAAGAATGTACAAATGGGTAAAAGCATACCTGCATAATAGAAGAGCCAGGGTACAATTAGATGGTCGCAAGAGCAAGAAGGTTCTACTGCGTCATGGAGTCCCCCAGGGAGGAGTCCTGTCACCCACACTTTTCTTGGTTTACATCAATGACCTAGTTGCTGAACTACCACACGGGATCAAAGTGGCAATGTATGCTGACGACCTGGTGATCTGGTGCACGGAAGAACATGCAACAGTGGCCACTAAACAAATACAAAGAGCTATCGATGCCCTAACCTTATGGGCTAATAGATGGTGCGTCAGCATTAACACAGATAAGTGCAGCACTACACTCTTTACCCTCTCACCAAAACAAAAAGCTGGTCATATCAAGATAGATGGAGAGCTCTTGAAAGAAGACAAACAACCCACATACCTCGGAGTTACTTTTGATGATAAGCTGACATGGAAGAAGCACATAAACAAAGCAACAACAAAAGCCAGGAGGAAGCTAGCTATCCTGAGAAAACTAAGTGGAACCACATGGGGAGCCAGTGGAAATATACTCAGTAAAGTTTACCAGCAAGGCATAAGACCACACCTGGAATACGGTTCAGCTGCGTGGTGTCCTGCATCAAACACCACATTACAAGATCTAGATAAAGTGCAAAACCAGGCACTTAGAATAATGTTGGGAGCAATGAAATCAACACCCATAGCAGAGATGCAGAAAATGGGAAGAATGCAAACACTTGGCGAACGCAGAGACACAAAAGTACTAATTCAAGCAGAAAAGTTTCAGTGTATGCCAAGTCATCCAATGAAGGAAAGATTCCAAAATCTAGCAATGGGACGACTGAAAAGGAGCAGCTTTATCCATCAAGCTAAACGACTCCGTAGACAACTTACAGACCTACCTGAAGTTGACAGCCCCTTAAGGTCTGTACCAGAGCAAACCCCGTGGAGTGAAAGCCATGGAATGCCAATATACATTCAGACCCATGTGAAAGGAATACTAAGCGAGTACGAACAAAACAGTGTGCAGCGAAGGACAGTCACCCTCAGTTTCCTGGATGAGGAATATCCACAGTATATATGGGTCAGAGTGTACACAGATGGGTCAGCACAGAATGCTGTGAGGAATGGAGGTGCAGGTGTATATATAGAATATCCACACAAGCCTAGAGATACAATCAGAACACCGACAGGAAAATTCTGATGCAGAAATCCAGGCAATTAGTGTGGCAGCTAAAAAACTGCTGAACTCCAACTCTGACCTACAGCCTGTGGTGTTCCTGACAGATGCAAGGTCAGTGCTTCAAGCTCTCCAGTCTGGAAAACTAACAGACTTAAAAAAACTACTTAGCGAATTGTCTTACCAGTATAGGGTAACCATGCAGTGGATACCCTCTCACTGTGGAATACCAGGAAATGAAAAAGCAGACCAACTGGCTAAGGAAGGTGCTGCCGAAGACCAACCAGATATACCAATCACCTACCATCAGAAAAAACAGATGATCAAGTCAATAAGAAAGCCACAAACACCAACACAAGATGACTATCATATTATGAACAGACCAGAACAAGTTATAATTCTACGTCTCAGAACAGGACACAACCGACTCCGCAGTCACATGTATACAAAGTTCAAGATTGGCAACACGGCCATGTGTACATGTGGACAGGCAGCACAGAGTGCCAAACATATACTTCAAGAGTGTTCTGAGCATGAAACGCTGAGGCAGACATATTGGCCAGAGGAAACAACACTGGAATCAAAACTCTATGGGACACTGTATGAACTACAAAAGACAGTGAGTTTTATTAAGGAGACAGAATTACAGATATAGACATGTTTCAAGTGAACGAAAGAAGAAGAAGAAGAAGGACCACTTGGCCCTCTATGGAAAAGGACAGCCAACTCCACCACCATAACCTCCTTGGTCACCTCTTATGGCGATCATAGCAAGTAAATGTCACTATTCTTTGCTCCTCTTTCGGGCCATGGCATGGGCGAGATTGACGAATTGTACTTGGATATTTTCCATATGTACTCCATTCCTCTCAAAGAAGCAGCATGTTGCCTGCCAAGAATACCAATCATAGCAAGTAACACAGTAGCTTCAAGTGATTATCATGTTATGCAACACTTGGTGCCAACACAAACTTAAAATGACATACTCTTGAGCATAACATATTACAAGATATTTGTATTATAGTTATTTACACAGTTGGATCTGTTGTTCAGAATGTGTGCTACTCATAGGCACTTACAGCACATATCAGAAAGAGAATTGTAAGGGAAGAAAGCTATTTTTCATAATTACAAAGGTATGACCATAAAGATCATGATATTACCAGGGTAATGGCTTGGTTGGAATTTCAGACCTACACTCATGTATACTTTCTCAGCGGCTCAATGAGCATGTTAAGAAAGATAAAGAATAGCTAGGCAGTGGTCTTGGTTGGTCTAAGGTAGTGCTGGGTAAAATGTGACAAACAAAATAATTTTTTTCTGGTTCACAAGGCTGATCTAAAAGTACTATATGCCCCAGAGCTCTAGAAACACTACTTGGAGCTTCAAGGGACTCAAACAAAAAGCTTCTTGGCCCAATACCTCACGATAAATGCTCAATCTCACCTTCCTACCTAAATGGCTGCCCATCTCTGGTCTGAGCTAACAAAAAAATGTGAGGTTCATATTTGTGCTTGAACATACTGGTGTCTGAGGAAATTAACACATAGTCTAGCTTGCTGGTACAGCAATCATGAGGACAGGACAAGCAATGGAAGATATAATGAGTTACTGGTATAACTAATGCTTGTGAATCTGCAGCCTTGAGCAGACTATGAACATCATATCAAGAAGGGGACATGGTTAAACAAAGAATGTTATGCAGGTAACCAGAGGAGACTGGTTAACCAATACAGATTGGGTGTGGTCAGCTGCTACATGCTGAGAAATATTTGAAAAGGAGATTCAAGCAAGCATGGATTGATGTGCAGTGAGGAAGATCTGTCAACTAACTAACAAGTATACATTCTCAAACTGATAAGAAATAACTAATTTTCCAACAGATAAAAAATGTTTAGTGAGAGAGAAAAACAGAAACACTCACCATCTGTGTTATATCTCCTTGCATTAAACATTTTGTAACCTGTACAGTTAAAACCACATTTGGAAGTGGGACCTTAAATTTCTGCTCTGTGTTTTGTCTGGGTGTTGAGCTAGGTATAATAACAGCCTAAGAAATATATGTATAACATATTTTACCATCTTTAATACAATTCAAATGAACAATTATCAGCACATACTAGGTGTAACTACTTAATATCAGCACATACTAGGTGCAACCACTTAATATCAGCACATACTAGGTGCAACCACTTAATATCAGCATATACTAGGTGTAACCACTTAATATCAGCACATACTAGGTGTAACCACTTAATATCAGCACATACTAGGTGTAACCACTTAATATCAGCACATACTAGGTGTAACCACTTAATATCAGCACATACTAGGTGTAACCACTTAATATCAGCACATACTAGGTGTAACCACTTAATATCAGCACATACTAGGTGTAACCACTTAATATCAGCACATACTAGGTGTAACCACTTAATATCAGCACATACTAGGTGTAACCACTTAATATCAGCACATACTAGGTGTAACCACTTAATATCAGCACATACTAGGTGTAACCACTTAATATCAGCACATACTAGGTGTAACCACTTAATATCAGCACATACTAGGTGTAACCACTTAATATCAGCACATACTAGGTGTAACCACTTAATATCAGCACATACTAGGTGTAACCACTTAATATCAGCACATACTAGGTGTAACCACTTAATATCAGCATATACTAGGTGTAACCACTTAATATCAGCACATACTAGGTGTAACCACTTAATATCAGCCCTGGTGTATCTATGAAGTGATCATAGATATATCAAAAATAGAAAAGATGCTTGTGAGCAAAGAACAGGAATTCCATGACATATAATGTATGTCATAAGAGATGACTAAGGGGTTATAGGGGTGGAGTTCCTGTTCCATCCAATAAATCAAAGTAACCCAAATATGTCTGATGTATCAGACATAAAAATGCAACTATCATAGTCAAGCTGTAAACCGTGAAATGATACATTCTTTGTCACATTGCATCCTGCTAATAAGCAGGAGTTTGAGAACAAACACAGCAGCATGTAAAAGGTTTCATCTGTGGCCTACCAGACCAATGATAATGCAACAGTACATTCCCAGTATATGACATGCCAATAACAGTGAGACTGTCCTCATGTGTAAGCCTTTCACCTGTACAACTACATTTTTCTGCAACATTCAGAAATCTCAGTATTGCACATCACTTTAAGTGAGCCAGATGAGCTCCAGCCCTGATCATGGTCCTAGTTGTCAAAATGTACTTGGTGCCCCAGCTATAAACAGGTGGCATATGGGGTGTGGTGAAGAGTAATTCTGTACAAAACATGACAATTCCTTAGGAGAGTACAGAATCAGACAAACGTTGGTTCTGCATAATTAAAGAGTCTCCAGGAATGGTGGAGAATAAATAGCTGGCTGCCCCCAATCATCCCAGTGAACATAACATAGGGCTGGGGTGCCATGCATACCTCTGACAGAAAGAGATGCCCCTCAAGAAAACTGAAGCTCATAACGTCTACTCTGCATTTTGGAGAATGGTAGAAAAGTCACTAAAAAATGTATCCTTCCTGAGTAGGAAGCCTCTCAAAGTATTGTTCACTGCTGAGAATTGGAATCTTCCTGAGGTCTGAGCATGAAATAATGTGTTGTAGACTTCCTCTCCCGCACATTGCAACTAAGGATACAAGAGCCTATTGCTTGTAATTCCTGGGGATTGAAATGAATGAACCTTCCGAAGACAGATATGTCGGGCCATTGGGGCAAATAAAATGGTGACACAACGCACTTCCATTCTCTGGACTGCATCCTGCTGAAAATCTAGAATGAATCAGGGTCCTACTACAAGAGAGATCCAGTAGGAGTTTGAGAATAGACGATGAAGAAGAAATGAATAAACAAACAGAACAAATGCAAAAATAGAATAAGCAGCAAAGGTGACACATTCTGTCAAGACTGATGTGTACTGAAAATGTACACTAGTGTGAATCACAATTAATACTGAATTCCTCAAATCTCATCCTAGATGTGTCATCAACAGGTTCCACATCACACAGGGGCTCATGAAGCACTTTCAGCATGTTGATTTTATTCATTATCAATTCCTCATCTATTGATGTCACAGATGGAGGTCTGTCCACTTTCTCATTACCTCACATGTCCCAGACTCTAGATCCATATGACACCTTGAAGTTTAGATGGTGTTGTAGATGTCATTCACTCGTAATGGCACATGCCATTTTGAAACTTCCAAAGCATGAACTGGGAGTCTGACAAGATAACTGCCTTAGTAAAGAGAGTCCCAAAGAGCCACATGAGAGTAACCACATCAACCTCCATCCTTCACACTGGATGTAATTGTTCCATATGCTCCGCTGTTCACAGCTATGACCACCAGCACTGGCAATAAAATCCCAGCTAGACCTCTCTCACCGATTTATTGATAAACAGAATGACATAATTATTTCAAGTGTTATTAGAAATCATTGAATCTATTTCAAGGCTATCTTTATATTGACCCAATCTCTGTATTTTATTTTCTGGCTAGAATGGGAAAAAAGCACACTGAAATAGATGACTAACAAACACAATGTCAATCCTGGATTACATCAGAAAACAATAGATTAAGTGGAGTTCACATGCTTCCAGACTACCATCAGACAATGCCCACCAAAAAGTATTACTATACAGACATGAAGCATACAAAACCAAGAGGCAGACCTTGCAAATAATGGATTACAGAAACAAAAGAGTCAACATATATGAAGCACTTAAACACATCATCTCCAGAGAATGCTTCTGCCCCTGGCATAAAGTGAAAAAACAGAAAGAAAGAAAGATAGATGGTTGGAATTATCAAAACAAAAACAAGTACAAATTATAAAAAATAATCATATCAAAAAGACGTGAAAATCGGAAGAATTAATCATAAAATATTGATAGAATATCACAATAGTACTCACCAAATAATCATCCAAACTGTTGTACTTCAAATTTCTGTTAACAAGGACTTTCAATGAGTCATTTTCTAATCTCTGTTTTATATTTTCCATTTGGTACCTATTCAAATGCACAAATAAATGTAATAACAATCTTAATTTCATATCATCATCATATGCAATGTATGGTAGTGTAAACAATTATTGATCTCCACAGTATTCTATTCTACAGTAATGTGTATCCACTTCATTGCTGTCTCTCTACCATGTCAAACTATCAAGTATCTTCTAATGATCTTCTTCTGTGTTTGTTTTCAAACTTCTGCAGATTAGCAGGATGTAGTCAGGAGAACAGAATGTGTTGTGTCGTGGTCTATATCTTAGCTGAGATATCCGCCTCTTTTGGCCTCAAACATCCGACTTCAGGATGGCTTCTAGGTCACTTTGACCAAATATTGAATGGAACAACCAACTATACCCAGAAACCTTCTTATTCACCTCATATAACATGCATGGAAGGTAAACAGTGTTACTATTCTCTGTTCCCCTTTCTGGCCCTAGCAACACACAGGCGATCTTCTAATATATAAGATGCTAAATCTATTGTCATATAGCAAGTAATAATTTCAAGGAAATTGCTATTAGAAATATAGGGATCTAGGTATACATACCTTTATAACAGAGATTGATGTTGATCAGTAACTACAGAAATTATTGCAGCTGCATCAAAGGATCAACAGCAGGAATACATTGCACAAACTGAACAGAGGTCAAAGTATGTGATTCAGAAGGATAAAGGTGATAAAAATGTCCTCTGCAAGACAGTTCTTCCTGATATTATCAACAGCAATAGGCATTATGCTGATTTAATAAACAAGGACAATATTGTACATGCACTCAAAATTAACCAATGCATTGCACTAGATCTGATGCATCCAAAATATGTGATGCAAACTTATACATATCACTCCCGTGTGATACTCAGAGTTAGAACAGACCTGTACACTGTTCTTGTAACTAGAATTTGTCAACTAGACAAGACCCTAAAGCCATGTCCATGAGGTGTATCATGGAAACAAACCTATTCATTGTGAAATATCTGGTCAACATTTTAAGGATTAGCATAAATTGGCACAGCTGCCAATGAAAAAAAATCCTTAAGAATCACAGCTGAATAGAAACAACTTGTTAGTCCTTACAAACTGTGTCATAATTTTATGTCCCTTTTTAGAGATAGAGAGTTGACAGTTCCGTGTAAGTTGAAGATAGTTCTATGTTCCTTTTCAGAGATAGATAGTTGACAGTGCCTTGTAAGTTGAAGATAGTTCTATGTTCCTTTTCAGTGATAGAGAGTTGACAGGCAGTGACTTCTACGTATGTTGAAGATAATTTTATGTTCCTATTTAGAGATAAAGAGTTGACAGTGCTATTGTAAGTATGCTGAAGACTCACAAAAGAAATGAGTCTGAAGAATTCTGAAATGTTCATTCTCAAACTAGAGAAGTTACTGTAGAGAGTGGTAAGAAAGGTTATGTGCCATTTAATGATACCAAAGAATTGTGAATGACTTACTTTACACATTCCAGATCAACTTCAGGTGGTGCTTCTTTCATCTTTAGCATAGCAACTTTATTCTTTGGTTCGTTACCATGATAAAGAGTACTTTTTCTGTTCACAAAAATAAATGCAAACACCTAAATCTCATTATCGAAGTCCAAGCACAAATGTCAAAATTTAACAAAAGTTCTAATTACTGTATGCAATTTTTCTAACAAATATGAATTCAGTACATTTATATTTACGTTTTATACCAATATTTCTGATGTTTACACTTTCTCAAATCAACTTAAAATATATGATTTTTTCTATTCTAATATATAAGCAGAGAGTTGTATTCTTGGTATTAAAGAATTTTTTGAAGATTCACCCCCATTGCAAAGAGAAAAAAAGAGCACAAAGGAAATGTTTCAAGAAGCTCAATTGTTTAAATCACAGATAACTGGCTGTCAAGACTCATGTTTGGATTATAAGACACAAACACAGTAATTACACAGAGATGCACACAAAGATGCAAGTTATTCAAGATCAGCTCTACTAAAAAAAAAGCATTTCTTTAACCACAACCTATTTCTCAGATGATAAGAATCCAATATATGGAGGATGAATGAGGCTGTCACAGATTAGAGTCAATATACTCTATTTGTTCGTTCATTCGGAATCTGCCTATATCTACTGTGTCTCTTCTAGAAACATAACTGTATTTGTAACATATACAGAGGTCAGCTGAGCTTAGATTCCAGTGTTGTCTCTCTGTGCTAGCATGCTTGCCTCAGCATTTCATATAAAGTTAATATATGTTGAGGCTCAGACTTGAAATATGAGACTCAATTACACAGTGGATGAAGAGCTCTTGTAACCTGTAGGAACTTAGAGAAAAAAAATGCATACTTCCTCTGGCACCCAGCCATTTTTATGACTTCTGGTTGATTGATTAATTGAGAACCCCAGGAATTGTAAGCAATTAGCTCTTACTTCCTATATGAAGTGGGATGGTTTTTCTGAGCTTTCTTTCATACCTAAATTTTAAGTAGGAAGCCAGGGGACAATTTAAAAATTCTTGAGACTAACGGGAATTGAACCAGTCCGTTCAACGGCACCAAATCACCATAACAAAGAAGCCTCAATATAACAATATGCCATCTACAGAAGTTTTCTGTTGCCTGGGTTATTTGTCTAGTGGGCCATTGGTGAGACTCACAGACACAACCGCATGCATATAACTTCTGGTTTATCAGCATGTGGTTGCTTTTTTTGACATTACTTTATTATTTATTTAGTTATTTTATTTCATATTTGTAGACAATAGAGATAAGTGAATGCTGGATATGGTAGTGTTATTTGTTTGTGTGTGTACTATCAGGGACATTAATACAAATTACACACACATTTAGGACTTAGTTTCCTGATAGACTCAAAACTAGACCTAGTCCACTCATGGAGTTACGGTTTGCGATAGCTAGAAAACCGGCTCTCAAATTTCTCTTTACTACTGTCAGAATTTACATCACTATTATTATTATCAACAGTTCCATTATTATACCTTGATATACAGTAAATACCAAACTGAAGCATTCAAAATCTCCTTCTATCAAATCAGCATCCAAGAAGAATAGGCCTACATGAACAAGAACAATGGCTTTCCAAAGCGAAATAAATAATATGGCCACTTTTGATAAACAATTTTCTTATTCTAATTATACTTTCTGAAACATGATGTAAAACAAGAGGTCCATAGATGATCTGAAGGAACATACAAGCAGCCTGTAGATTTAGGGGAATGGGGAGGGGTTTGAAACCACTTTAATCTATTGTCTTTTGATATAAACCAGGATTGGCATTGTGCTTGATAGTCTTCTGATGTTTCCATTTCTGACTCTACCTCTTATTATTATTCCGAGAATTCTATATAGACAAGTTATTTTTGTTGTTACAAGTTTTCTTTCGGCTTTTGTTGTTAATGTCCACATTTTATATTGGTAACATAGGAGATGGTATGACTTGTAGAAATCCATGGTCATCCACTGCATAAAACCTCATTTCCAGTTCTCTCGATTTGTCTTGCCAATGGTTTCAAATGAGGTCCAACAAGGAAGTGAGGTCGATATATAGCTCTTCCTCACTTAAATCAAAGTCCTCAGCGTAAGTCATTTTCACATCAACGAAAATTCACCTGTAAGGAAAGGTCTTCCCACTGACCCTAGGAGCCAGATTGTACGCAAATGTGTAGCATAGAAATGCCATTAACCTACGGACTAAGCTGAAAATTTACATAACAGTGGTATGTGTTTCCAGTGCAGTTCTTTCTTATAGCAGAACAATAGTTCTACTAGATTTCTAGCAAGATGTAGTCTAGAGAATGGAAATGCATTGTATTGCCATTTTATTTGCGGCAATGGCCCGGCACATCCATTTTCAGTGGTAAAAAGGGATCAACAGATGTGTCTTGCCTTTGTGAACAATAAAATGTATGGTTTCTAGGGCATTTCTTCTTCATCGTTTTTCAGTCAGATTTTAGCACCAATAGCTTCAATGAATTGTATGATTCGCTTCAGGTCATCCATTGATTACCCATCAGTGCTGTCTCAGTAGGTCATATTTTCTCCCTCTGTTCTTGGTTGAGTTGACATGCATGAAGTATGTGTTTTGCAGTCTCTGGGATCAGTCAAAATTTGCACATTTCTGTCTCACCATATTTCAGCATTCGGAACATGTGACTTCTCAGTCTGTTGTGGCCAGTTCATAGACTGAAGATGGTTTGTTCCTTACATGGCATTTGATGGTAGGGTTAATTTGGTTCTGCATCTGGGTGCATCTGCTTACACTTTATCTTATATTCTGCTTTTATCATAGTCTTACATTCATAGTACAGTATGTATTATCATCAGGGGTATTTTATTATATTTAATAGTTATATAATTTATTTTTATGTTCATTATCTTAATTGGGTGCCATTTATGAATATTAGTAAGTTCTGAATGCATCTGAAAATTACAGAAATGGGATTAACAGATGTGTCTTGTCTTCGCAAACCAAAAATGTATAGTTTCTGTTGTATTTGATTTTAAATGGAATATATTTAATAGCTAATCAATTTATTTTCATTTTATATATGTTAATTGGGCACCATTTTTGAATATTAATTAATACTGTATGCTTCTGAAAATTACATAAATGGGATCTACCTAAACAACTTTGTTACTTTTCAGTGTTAGGGGTTATATTAGTAGTCATCTTCAGAAAACTCTCACATTCACGAAATTCACATGGCTACACCGTGATCTCTAACTAACACATACACAAAGAAACCACATATTCCATGCGAATAGTCCTGAAACATTTAACACAGCTGTTACTTCACGCCACTTTACCGGAAGTCTGCCTAGGATCAACAGATGCATTTTGCCTTCATGAACAAAAGAATGTAGGCCCCTATAGTTTGTGTGTTATATTATTGAAAATAACTAAGAAAATTCAGAAATTATGAACTCGACAATATTGTGTAGTCACAAGTTTAATTTATATTTTCCTATATCTTTCATGTAAATTATTATATTATCAAATTAATTTGAAAAATTCATAACTTTTTTCAGGATTGACGTACAGACGTGGTTGAGGTATCGTTGAATTGCAATTTTCAAGGACTATCTAGCTGTAGTATTTTTAATGATGTAGTAAACTACTATTTTGAAAATTGTGTCCAAGTACATAGTGTCAGTTAGTTTTCAGTTTTGGCTTTTTGCCAAATCCAAGGAGAAAATATTCATCACCAAGTGCCATCTCCACAATGAAGGTTGGCTGCAATATAACTTCAACATCCCATCTCTTGTCTTGGTGGTTCACTCTGCTAGACTGTAAGATGTCCATCGTGTGATGTTACTCTCCCACGTGTATATCTGCCTATCGTTTGCTCACCTCCCCTCGACTTCACCCTCAAGTAAGGTCTTCAACAAAATGTCTTGTCTTTTAATATGTGATCCAAAATATTTTATTTGCTTGGTCTTTACTTCCTTTAATAGGTCCAATTCTTTCTTCATAATAAGTGTTGTTAGAACCTCTTTGGTTTTTTTCCCCTCTTTCTATGATGTTCTCCCTATTCTTCTGTTTAATTAACATCTCAAAGTAAAAAATTATCTCTTCTAAAATCTATCTAAATCTTTGTTTATTGTCCATGTTATAGACAACAATTAGGCTAATAATTAAATTATAAATTAATTGAATTAGTATATACACAAACAATGCAATATCTGGATGTACAATTAATTACCCGCATACTTCAGCAAGCTCTTTAACAGTATCTTCTGAAACTGACATTTTTGCTGCTATGTTTTGTAGAATTTGATTCTCTGTTGATGGTTGCATCTTCGCTGCTTCAAGTACATCTTCACCCCATGCCTTTAAAAAATCCTTTGGACAAATCGGTTCACTTCTTGGAACACGACGACTCACACCTCTTTCTTCCATGCTATCAAAATGAAAGAAAAAAAATTGGTTAAACTACGGAATAAGTCTTCACTGTGCTATGAATAGCACACTGTTTACATTATTAACTATCCGACATCACGGATTTTCGTGTAACGCAATGAAATTAATGACTGCTGTGATGTCACATCCCGACAATCGCTGAGTTAAAATCTAGACACAGATGAACTGGTAAATTTTTCTTTTCTACAGTCACTGCGCTATAAATAGCACACTGTTTTCATGTTTAAGCAGACGATGTCACAGAGTTCCAAGAGAAAACCAATCATTCATCTGTCTATTAATTCTAAACACTAATTCTAACCCTTCTCCCTCCTAAAAACATCTATAAACTAATTCTAATCCTTTTAACCCCCTTTAACAAAAGCTATGGTACAAGATTGTCATTCCGCCGGGACCATCATTCTTGTCATGTTTCAGTAGGTACTTGGACATCCGGGATATGCTTGTACAGAAAATTTTGCTCAAGTTATAAATTTCTTTGACTAATGTTTACATTTAGTTTTTTTGCAGTTTTTCGTGTCTGCAATCACATGTATTATGTTCTTTAACCATTCTTCTTTTTATATATGTAACTTTTAAGGATGCAGCTCGATGCTGAAAACGGCAATTAATTTTTAAAAAACATCAACTTGTGTTTTATTTTTGCAAATTGGCTGCCATTTTGAATATTAATTAGTTGTACATGCCTCTGAGAATCACAGCAATGTGATCAATAGATGCGTCTTGTCTTTGTGAATACAAAAAATATATAGTTTATGTGGTATTTTATTATGTTTAATAGATATTTAATTTATTGTCATAATTATGCAAATTAGCAGCCATTTTGAATATCAATTAGTTCTGTGTCCATCTGAACATTCCAAAAATGTGATCAATTTAAGCGTCTTGTCTTCAAGAACACAAAAATGTATAGTTTGTGTGTTGTATTATTGAAAATAACTAAGATAATTCAGAAATTGTCAACTCAGTTACATTTTTGTGGTCAAGTTTTATTTATATTTTCCTATATGTTTCATGTAAATTATTTTGATATGAAATTAATTTGAAAAAAATGCATAACTTTTTTTCAGAGTTGACGTACAGACTTGGTTGATGTATCGTTGAATTGCAATTTTCGGTAAAAATTTGATTACGTCCACCGTTGTGCTATATATCATATCGATTCACGCCTTTTTAAATTCACAATTTTTTAAATGTAAATACTGATTCTAACTAACCCTTCTCCCTCCACCTAAAAATTTATAAACTAATTCTAATCCTTTTAACCCCCATTTACAAAAACCTATAATTTTATGCAACTTATCTAACACTGCAAATGTCACAACGGTGGACGAAACCAAATTTACGCCCAATTTTCAAGGGCTATCTAAATATAGTATTTTTTATGATGTAGTATTATTTTTAAAATTTTGTCCAAGTACCGAATGTTTGTTAGGACATCCGACATACCTCAAAACTAGGTCAAATTTTACTGTGACCGTAGAAACGAAAGATCGCCGATGATATAATAATTTATAATAATAATCTGTTTCTTTTCCAATTTATATATTTTTAAACTTTTCCACTGATTTGTACTGAGCGATCAGTATTTCTTTCTGCGCGCTATACACTGAGCGAGGTGCGTGCACACATTAGTGTCATTAGAAACTTTGAAATATTTTTTCTAAATTTATCTAATCCTAATTCGTTTTAATCGTAGGCGTAATAATACGGTAATCTAAGTCCTAAGTCTGGCTAAGTTAGGCATTAGGAAATCGCAAGGGGACGTGAAAGTGAAATGTGGCTTAAATTACTTCCCTTGTTTTGGTAGCATCCAAGAATCCATTTTTTGCATCACGTGAAACACTGACCACAGCAATTGTCTTTAGACAACGCGACACAACTTCATTGTTGATAAAAGACAACTGTTTAACTTTTCTCATTCATTTGTGCATCGAATTACATAACTAGAAGTTGGAAGTACGCTGTGTACATTTTTCACCAAGCAATTAAATAAGCCTAGGTAAGTGTTTTTTCTCTTTGCACACGTATATTTATTAATTTGAATAAAATAGGATGTTGTAACCATGTCTAACAAATGAAACAACCATTTTTCTCTTTATATACAAAATTTCACTATTTTTGGAAGTTGCCTGTAATTATTATCGAATTTTAAACAAACGCACTGCAGATCTGTCACGCATTCCTCAGCCGCCATCTTGTATACCGCTAATCTTTACTGCCGCGTCGATAATTCTGAAATGTCTCTTATTTAAAGAAATTGACGTTTAACAACTACAATTCCTGCCTCTTTTAATTTCTTTAATTCATTTTTAAATGATACTAGTAAAAAATCTAAGATTTATATGTAAAATAATTGAAATTATTGGTACAAGACCATGCCCAGTGCGCGTACTTATGTACTATCATGCGTCCGTCGCCATGACGACTGAAGTGTTTTCTTAGTCACATCAGTCTGTTTCATGGTGATAATTTTACAAGAAACACATTTCAAATTAAATATATATTATTTATATTGTTTATGAAGTCCAATTGCTTATAATTCTCTCATGAATATTTCGTAAAATTCACTTTTATGTGAGAGATGCTTTCTCCTTTCAATAGACCTAATAAATCAAATCAATGCAGACAACGTCAACTTCAGCATCTTCCAAACGTTCTCTCTTTTTGGTATCTTTGTCTCTTGTTGTTTATTATCAAATTTGCTCAATTTTCTACATAAGCCTATCTACAGAATAATGTAATAAAGTATTTAATTATATAGGGTTAATTAGGTATCACTAAAATAGGAAAAACAAAAAGCAAATTTTGAAAATTTTGTGCACATACCTACCTGGTAATTTATTCATACCTTTGACATAGAATTGTTTATGTACTTGTGTACCAAATGCCAATAATAATAATAATCAAATATTATATTTCAGATACAAAGAGGGCTGAGGTTACAGATTGCCAGCCACATGCATGTTGCCATAAAGGGAAGCATAGAAGAGATTTTAATTATGCTAATTAGACACTATTATTAATTATTAATTGGCTCTGGTTGCATCGGAAAATTAACACAATGTAATGAACAGGTGCGTCTTGTCTTACCGAACAAGAAAATGTATAATTTGTTATATTTTTTTTATCCTAAATAATTAATAAATGTGAAAAATGTATATGATACATTCAATTTCAATTATGCTAATTAGACGTCATTTTTAATTATTAATTAATTCTGGCTGCGTCAGAAAATTAGCATAATGTATACAACAGGTGCGTCTTGTCTTCACAAACACAAAAATGTACAGTTTGCAATAATTTTAATCCTAAATAATTAAAAAATTTAATAAATATATATTAAATATGACATTGTGATTATGCAAATTAGACGCCATTATTAATTATTTATTAACTCTGGCTGCATCAGAAACTTAGCAGAATGTAATCAACAGGTGCGTCTTGTCTTCACGAACACAAAAACATACACTTTGCTATATATTTTATCCTAAATAATTAAAAAATGTGAAAAATGTATATGATACATTCAATTGCAATTATGCTAATTAGACGCAATTGTTAATTATTTATTAACTCTGGAAAATTAGTGCAATGTAATCAACAGGTGCGTCTTGTCTTTCCAAACAAGAAAATGTATAATTTGTTAGATTTTTTAATGCAAATAACTTTGATATTCATAAATTAGTGGCTCGGTTCGAAGGCAAGGCCGCAACTTTTAGACAACTGTCATTTCATATTTCCTTATATGTTCCATGTAATTATCTTGATGCGAAAATTAATTCGAAAAAAATTATAACTTTTTTTCAGAATTGACGTAGAGACTTGGTTGAGGTATCGTTGGATTGCAATTTTCAAGGGCTATCTAACTGTGGTATTAAAAATGCTGTACTGTGTACACCCATTTTGAAAATTTTGTCCTAATGACTCTCTAAGTCTAATGCCTAGGCTAAGTACTTAGTCTTAAACTTAACTTGCCTTAAGCTTGTCGAATCATACAACAAAGATCAGGAAATACGTCGAAACTAGAACAAAGGTCACAGTGAAGACTTATACCGTAGTTGAGCCAAAACAATTCTCCAAAAGAAAACTAACAAGCGATAGGATTGATAATTTAGTTTAGATAGTTATTTCAGCACTGTTTACTATTTCTAAACATTAACGCTATTTCCACGGTTGTTGTTGGTGTGTAGGAATGATATAGGCCAATATGAAAATTATATTTAAATATATATAAAATATTTGTAAGTATTTATATTTGTGTATTTTATAGTTGATGTAACTTGTTTACAATATTATCTACTTTACTTTCAATTTTGAAAGCCTACATTTTTCAGCATCATTTTAAATAAGAATTTGTATTATATAAACGAAGATTATAATTATTTAAGGTATGGCACAATATTTGTTTGTGGGTTTTCAAGAATGGGTACATATAATATAAGTCCACCACATGTGGTTATTATATTTCATTGTAAATTAATATTTGCTAAACGTGTGCAGGAAAATAAACATGGTAATATTTGTACATATTGCATCAGCACAAAGGAATAAACAATGAGGTGGGTTGTACTTGAATCATTTGGCCCCACGCACTAGGAAACAACCGAATATTTCAGTGATGAAGCTTACTAGATATTGTTAGTATCATCAACATCATCATTAAGTGCCGTCTCCGCAACGAAAGTTGGCTGCAACGTATCTTCAACATTTCCTGTCTCTTGTCTTGGTCGTGCACTCTGCTAGACTGTAAATTGTCCATCGTGTGATGTTACTCTCCCACCTGTATCTCTGCCTACCTCTTGCTCGCTTCCCTTTGACTTTACCCTCAAGTAAGGTCTTCAATAAGGTGCCATATCTTTTAATGTATACAAAATATTTTATTTGCCTGATCTTTATTTCTCTTAGTAGTTCCTTCTCCATATTAAGTGTTATTAGTATCTCCTTATTTCTTTTCTTGTCTTTCCATGATTTTCTCCCTATTCTTCTATATATCCACATCTCAAAGGCATCAATTTTGTCTTCTAATTGTTCTTCTTCTTCTTTCGTTCACTTTAAACATGTCTATATCTGTAATTCTGTCTTCTTAATAAAATTCACTGTCTTTTGTAGTTCATACAGTAGTCCATAGAGCTTTGTATCCAGTGTTGTTTCCTCTGGCCAATATGTCTGCCTCAGCGTTTCATGCTCAGAACACTCTTGCAGTATATGTTTGGCACTCTGTTCTGCCTGTCCACATGTACACATATCCGTATTGCCAATCTTGAACTTTTTCTAATTCTTTATTTAGTGTCCATGTTTCTGAGCCATACATTAATATAGAATAGTTGTAGCATTTTATAATTCTTATTTTTAACTTGTTTGTAATTTGTTTAGATATTAATAATTTCCTCATGTCATTGAAGGTACTTTTAGCCATTCCTATTCTCCTTTTAACTTCTGTTTCACATCTGCCATCATTTGTGACTATGTGTCTAAGATATTGATAATGTTTTACTTGTTCATGTATGTTTATGTTTACCTCCTGTTCTTCTGTTTCTTTGCTTATGCCTAATCTCCGCGAGCATGATTCCTTTATAGGCAAGCGTCAACGGTAGAGTTGAGCGCCGGCTCGTTCGCCCACTTAGCCGAGGTATCATTCATCGACATCGTGAACACTCTTGTCCAAGTCTGAGTCTCTGCACAATTGTAGGTGCACTAGGGACTAGACCTTGTTCTCGTGCTGAACAAAACTTTAGAGCCAATTTCCATTTAATATTTTCCCATTATATTTGCACGTCGAATGTCCCTCTGGCGCTGTGCCGCCCTCTCATTGTATGGTATCCTTACGGAGGCTAGTACATGATTCTCACTATTCGAGGTAACATCTACCCATTTTGAGACATTTGCATTGGTCAATGCTCGATTCGTAATATCAATGTGTGTCGACAGTCCCGCTGTACGTGCTGGCGCATAGGTATCAGTGATATTGCTTGTATTTTAGCAGTAAATTCTCATTCTACGGACACGATCCCCAAGAGTGTTGGTCAAGAAAACAGCACAAGCAGCTGTATTTCTGTTTCCAGGGTACACCACTGGGAGATACTTTTAGGATCTTGGTTATCTGCTAACCTGGGACGGCCGAGAGCAATGCCCTGCCCATAAGCAGCGCTAATAGTTTTTATCAACCTAAACGTATTCCCACCTTTTCTTAGAAGTAAAAATAACTATAGGCCCTTATATATAATTTGTCTATTGTCTACCCCCAGGTGGATGATGGTCAGAGTATCAACACTTGCTGTTAAGCGTAGGTGTGGTGACTGGTATCTGTAGTTGTCTATCCAAGGCCAGATGTGTTGCAATGGCTGCGCTAAATCTGTATTTGTTCAGTGTTGTTTTGATGTTATCTATCCATCTTGTTCTAGGTGTTCAACTGGCCATATATCCGGATCTTCTTATGTTATATGTTCTATATATATATAAGTATAAAGAATGTCAATACGAATTATATAGAACATATAACATAAGAAGATCCGGATATACATATATATATATAGGCCTATATATCAATGTATGTTTGTATGTTTGTATGGACCTAGATATGTAATATACATACATGCATCTCTTGTGTTGTTAATAAGTTCAGCGGATGACTTCTTTTTGTGACACAGTGACAACCCATCCATGAAATTTCTCTCTTTGTCTTTATCTGTCTTTTCAAGACAACATTTATGCATTGCAAAAAAATACTAGCAGTGCATACTAACTTTCTATATTAATTTTGAGATATCAAGTAAAAAACACTCACTTAAATTTGAACATTTTCCGGAACAAAATAATTATATAACATTTTCAGCGAATTATCCGAACATTATAATTTAACCCTGATATTAACCAGTGCTTGTGGATGCCGAAGGACATAGTTATTTGTTAACAATTAAATCTTTGGTGATATTTAGTGTTGACTGGTTAGGCAATAATGATGTGGACTTGTCTTGTATTACAGATTCTAAATATCATAATAGGAACATGTTCGCTGTGTCATCAAATGAAATTTAGAGTTATGTATGAATTTGAAACTTTCTTCTAAAAATGTGAAGTAAATGATGCAGTGCTTTCCAACTTTGTCAGCTTTATTTTGATGGTGGAAATTTTTGTTAACATAAGTAAGAAGGGAGGAGTCCCTGAACTATTGACAGTTTTTGACAAGGTGTGGAGGGAAAGGGTTGGAGACGGGTGTGTAAAGCACTGACAAAAATAGTTCGTGTAATTTATCGACACTCAGACATATTGTGGTTGCTGTGTCCATATTTCCAAAATAGCACTCCGTCCATGCTGATCATAAAAATCGTTATGTATCTTGATGATGTGACAGATCATTTAACACTTTGCGCATATTTCGTGCCGCCAGCCATTGAAACGTACGGGGAGAAGATATTGAGTAAGGGATTGAGATCAGAGTGCAGGACTATCCTGAGGAAGGACACGCCGGGGATCTACAACTATGGATTTCTTATGACTAAAATAACTGTGATGATATGTTTTGACTTAATTATCTATATTTTGTTCAAGTGTAAAATATTAAAGTTCTAATTAATTGAAATAAAAACCCAACTTACAGTGAAACATTGTTTATCTTAGTATAATTTAAAATGTCACTGTTCTGACTCCAACAGCATACCACAGCAAGCTATGCTGCACTGATACAGTGAAGGCAGTCCTAGAGGCTGACAACGAAAACGATGGACCACCGAAATAAAAGAGACGATAAATTCCACAATATTATCAGCACACACGTGGACCATCTCCAGAGAACTCTTCTATCTCTAACGTTGAAAGGCAACAACGGGTTTAACCAATATATACATAGATAGACCGTTCTACTTAACAATATTTTTACATGCTTGTGATGTGAATAAAATAATAGCTGTCATTTGCTGTCATATTCACTGCTAATGGAGATGACTAATGCTTGTATATGTTCTAGTTCTTCTAATTCAATCTTTAATTATGTATAACAAAAACATTAATGAAGTAATTAGTGAATGAATTACAAGGCATCTAGATAATTTCTTCTTCTTTAATTTCTTAAAATAGGCCTATATTTTGCATTTTTTCCCTCTTCAATAAACCCCATATCGTATTTTGCAGCGCATATGGGTCCATATAGCTTTCTTTCTAGTGTAGTTTTTTTTAAAGACTAGTATTAATTTTGTATCATGTCATATTCACAATATTGTTAAAGTTTATTTTCTGCAGTTTTTGTCCATATGTACACATGGCATCGAGAGCAGTGGTTCGCAACCTTCTTTTGTACCGTATACTTTTGGTAAACATTTTCTTCCATGGTATTCCTTTTTTAAACAAATATCCAAGGCGTTGTAAGTTTTATCGCTAAGTTGCGTATCTCTTTAATGTTAACTTTCCTCTGCACCTGATGCACGGTCTGTGGCCCTAAATTTCAAAATATCTCTCAGTTGCCGCCTTGTAAATCTTCGTATTCCCAGGAGTACGTTGAGAATCACTGATCTCGATTACATCTAACATCCAGAAAGCACGCAAGAAAGCCATCTCCAGAGAACTCTTCTACCCCTGACGCCGCAGCAAGACAAACACGGGCTACATGGTATAGATAGATATATCCAGACAGTATTGGCTGAAGGTCAGAAATATCAAACACATCAGCGATACGGAAAATGTAGCCTGAACACCAAATGGGAATATTACGTTAAACTATGCTTGCGCAATCAGCAAGCGATCTGATATGCTATAACTGTCAATAGCAGATACAAAGCTGTCATACTCCATTTTTGCTATCACATTAAAAATATATTTAGTATATAAATAAAGTGCAAACTATATTTGTAAATGTGATATCAATATAATGTATATTTGCTTTATTAATAAATGTAATAAATATTTATTCTTTCGCTCATTAAAATGTGTCTATATCTATATTTTTCTTAGGAGCAAACATCAACCTTGCAGGAGACTGCATGGCAGAGATAAGGTAGAGATTGGCAATGGCATATTGTAAAATAACACGCTTGAAAAACATATGGAAAAGCAGCAATTAGGAAACGAAACTGCTAATGTTAAGAACTTTAGTTTTTCCGGTTGCAACATACGGCTTTGAAACATGGACCCTAGGTAAAACAGCGGCAAAGAAGATCAACGCCTTGAGATGGAATGCTATAGAAAGATAAAAAGAGAAGCTCAGATACTATAAACGCATTGAAGATGCCAGAGTGTTGGTTACGAAACACAATAGCAAAAATAAAACTACACATGTTTGATCATATAAGAGACACCACTGTTTGTTTAGAAGACAGAATTATAAAAGAAGCACAAAATGAGATATGTAACGATATAACAGAAAATGAACAACTCAATAACGAAGTTCTTTTCGGTGACGAGCAAATATGATGACGAAGAAAAACTGCAAACTCACATCAACTCACTATCAAGAATATGCAATGAATACAACATGCGGAATAACACACAAAAGATAGAAACTATGGACATAACGAGATAAAATATGAGATCAACAGATCACTTAAATATCCAAATAGAGAGCACAAGAATAAAACAAGTCAAAGAGTTCTTCTTCTTCAGCGTTCATTCTCGAACTCCCGCTGGATCTCTCCTGTAGCAGGACCATGGTCCTATTAGATTTCCAGCATGATGTAATCCAGAGAATGAAATGCACTGTGTCGCCGTTTTATTTGCACCAATAGTCCGACACATCCGTCTTCGGCGGTAAAGAGTTCAAGTACCTAGGAAGTATCTTCACAGAAGACGGCTGACTCGAAATAAAGATAGAAACAAGATGTGAAAAGGCAAATAATGTAACATACCAGCTATCCCCTTTGCTATTGCACACAAAAATCAACATGGAAGTGAAGAAACAAATGATTAAGATCATCTTTATACCAACACTATGCTACCAATACCAGACTTGGCAACTGATATCTAGACATAAGATAAAGATGGAAACTTGTGAAATAAAATGTCTAAGGAATGCTATTGGAGTCACCGGACTCGACAAAATGCGCAGTGAAAACATCAAAACGATAATAGGCATCACATCATGCATCTAATATATAGAGAAACAACTGATACAATGGTTTGCACATCTTATGAGGATTAACGATCAACTTTCCATAAGAATGTATCACAAGATGGAATCAGGATACAGAGCCAAGGGCAGACCAAGGAACATATATATATATATATATATATATATATAGACATCCTCACGACCATGCAGAATAAACATGACTACACCTCAACCAGAGCATCACACCTGGCTCTGGATCGCAGACTATATCTCCTTCACAAACCCTTACGCTCAATATCAAGTGTGGAAGCTGCTTCAGCACAACCGCATGGGGATAGACAATAGACTGTTTAGAAAGACATATATTAGAAGGCAGAGCACCTGGATGGAGGTGAAAGGGCAGACGAAGAAGACCATGGAGTGACATTAAAGATAACGCGAATGCGTCGTTAGAAAATCAAAGCCGCATGGCCCAACACATAATGGTTCAGAGTGTTCATGGGAAGACAACGTTCTGGAGAGAATATGCCAAATGACAATTACAATACATATTTCTAAAGTAGATACATTTGTATATGTGATACTTGTAATCAATAACCTATATCGATACTTTTAGAAAAATATATATAGCGTGCAAAATTAATGAAATGAAAATCCTAACAGCACTCACACATGTTACTTTTGATTGCACTCAGAGATGTACACAGTTCAGTAACTTATTTTACTTTGAACTTATCGTTGCTGGGCAACAGAGAGTACATAAATGAGCATCAAATGAGTATCATATCATACATTAATATCAGAGACAATGAAAAACAATGCGAAGCGTTCGCGATAAATCAGCGAGATACACGGGGGAATTAATAATGCTTGAGGCAAAGTACAATCTTTCTCTAAATAAACGCTAGAAAATAGTAAAATCCGAAGAACTGTGAACTTCCATACTGCTTTCAATACAGTACACATTTCCTGTAATATAATACTTTTTTTGAACACTGAACAAATACTATATGTAGACTTTGTTATTAGATATTTAATATGACATCTCAGATGACTGGGTCACAGTTAGAGGATTGCCGAATACTTAAATATCAACTTTATGGAGAAATAGAGCATGGGGGGAATATCTCTTTCTCTACTTCTAGTTTCGTTCTCTACTTCATCACAAAGACGCATGAAATGCAATATACATAATACAAGCTTTAATACGGAAATATGGGAACTGGATGCCATCAATTTTGTTGCATGGTGATTAAAGATCAGATATAGTATAAAGACAAAAAACACATGACATCAAGGACTGCACGTCTAAAAGCCACGCAACAATACACGATGGTACAAGTGAGCCAGAAAAGGAACGAATGGAGACCTAATTATTTCAGAGAATAGGTCTGCTACAGCAGATCGGTCGCGATTCGCAGCCAATGAGCTGTTCTTCGTGTAGGAAGACCATTCCATTACCACCCTTGTGGTCTGGGATTTGACCTGTGTATTTTTCACGCACTCCCCACATCCCCTTGTGATGCCCTTCCAATCCATCGCCATGTGCGGCCTGTGTTTTTGAAATCTCCGCCATTGTGTATATTACCCAAAGAAGTAGGTAGAGTACGCCTATCTCGGGCGAGGAACTTAACACAATTTTCTTTGCTGGAGCTGTGTTGGGCAAAAGCGACATTCCAATTGGACTAAGTTGCAATGTCTAAAGACAGTCCGAGTCTCAACACTGCTTTGGACAGAAATCCTAAACAATGTGCTCACCGACATTTGTTCAATGTTTTTCCAATGTGCATTTGGGAGATGTATTAAAAGCATTCTTTCATACCCAGAGGTATATCTTCGAGTTGGTGTATCCAATACCAGAGTACCGTGACTCCTACTTTGAATGGAGTCTGTTGTGGGACGTGTGGGTTCTGTGTGTTCTAGAGCATGAACAGCACTTCCTCCTGTCGGTCTCGTGCTGGACAATTGTAGCTTCGTTGCTACTATATCGATCCACATATACAATGCAGCCTTTTAGCACGTCTTGCCTTATCCAGATTTAATGTGTACTCATAGGATCACCACGTCTTAGCGGGATCTACTCATATTAGATATTAACATTGGCCGCTCCTCCAATGTTTCTGCATTTTCTGATGTACAAGACGCTATGCACAGAATCCTGTCGTCACTGTTGTGCCGATAGTGCTGCTGGGTGTGTTGGTGTAAATGTCTTGAATATATTGCTTTCTCTTTGCAAGCAATTCTCATTCCATCTACAGCCTGCACATGCAAGGACACGAGCCTAAAAGTGTTGACCAGAACGGCAGGAAGAGCGGTTGTCTTTCTGTTTCAGGGTGCACCAAGGGGAGTTACTTTTAGGATTTTTTTCCCTGCTAACCCGGAGTTCGCTGAGAATAATGCGGTACCTTTTGCGCACTAGCTACCAGCTGCAAGACACTATATTAAAGTCATATATGTATTCCTTTTTGTGCAAAATCTGCATTTAATGTGACACAAGTAGGGTTTTGGTAGGAGAATGAGTGGTAAGAATGGGTAACATTCGACAACTATTTGGAGATCTAAAATACATGTTTGTCTGTCAGAAATGCTCCTAAGTCTGTTGGTAAACTAAGACAACTAAAGTTATATTTATATCTTATATTTCGTTACTTTGAACATTCAACAATTGAAATATATCCAGTATAATGATATGCTTTTCAAATATTGTTTAATTTTTATGCACTACTTATTTTCAGCCGCCTTATAAATGCTGTTGTTAAACCATACCTCCTACGATATACATCTTACCACGACCGGGTTGGAAACATGAGTGAGTGTCTCACAGGTCTCTCTGTCATTACAACGGCTATGAAGATATAGTGAGACTTGTTTAATCAAAGTTTGTGCATGTGCAAACATATTATTTATTCATAATATTTTCAATTTCATGAAAGCCATTTTTTTCAACAAACCCATTTTATTCTCGATATTTGATAGTCGTACCAGATATTTTCACGTCAAACACATAGGCCTATATACTTTATTGCTTTCTACATCTTTCTTGCAGGGGCTTCTTCCTTTGTCCCTCTTTCTGTACGGCTCCCAAAAAATGCACGTTTTGTAATGTTTCTGTTGGTCTTTTTAGTGAAATTGGAAATTTTGAATAATTAAGTTTTGCTAATCAGAAGAACTGTTATGCATGAATTAATATCAACATGCATAAATGCACAAGACCTGCAATCCTTGGCAACTGACCGACAGGCATGGAGAACTATGACATCCGCCCTATGTGCCAAACTTGACAAAAGAGGAACTGACGGAATGAATCCATGGAAACACAAAGGAAAACACAGACAATCACCAAGCCTTTATTGAGAACACTAAATAACACACGAAGGGTAATGGAAAGCACTGTTAATGGTCATAACAAAGGCACATACTGGACAATTACGGAGGCTATAAAATGAATCTCAGACACATTGACTATCATGGGTCATTATCATGGGCCAGTCTTAATTCATGCTTAGCACACTTCAGAATGGATAGTTGAGTCACAAGTGAATGGAGGTCATTGTTATTTACACCTCCGTGGGCTTATACAGATATCTGGCTCTGGTCATGCTAAAGTTGAGAGTAACGAGAGCTAACATACTAGCACCAAAAAAGCAGACCAACTGGCTAGGGAAGGTGTTGCCGAAAATCAACCAGATATACCAATCACCTAACATCAGAAAAAAACCCAGATGATCAAGTCAATAAGATAGCCACGAACACCAACATAAGGTGACTATCACATTATGAATAGATCAGAACAAGTTATAATTCTATGCCTTAGAACGGGACACAACTGACTCAGCAGTCACATGTACACAAACATCAAGATTGGTAATACGGCCATGTGGACAGGCTGTAAAGAGTGCCAAATATAAACTTCAAGAGTGTTCTGAGTATGAAACGCTGAGGAAGGCATATTGGCCAGAGGAAACGATACTAGAATCAAATGTCTATGGGCCATTGTGTGAACTAAAAAAGACAGTGATTTTTATTCAGCAGACATCATTACATATATAGACATGTTTCAAGTGAACTAAAGAAGAAGAAATAGAAAAGTGTTCAGGGACTTCATTGGGAAGACAACGTTCTGGAGAGAATACGTCACATGACAATGTGGCGGTAAACATTTTGCTACTTACTTGCAAATCTTGTCTCTTGTCTGGGAAGTGATAGCTGTCATTGATTTTATTGAAGTGACTGGGAACTGAATTTTATTTTATTCTTTGCTTTAGTTGACTTCTTCTTCTTGTTCTACGATCGATTGGTAAACATCCTACCCAATATTGGTCATGTATAGAGTGATTTGTTTTAGGTCAGTCGTCAGTCATCTTGGGTTCCACACAGCTTGTTTTGCAGAGAAATTCTCAGTCAGTCAATTCCTCTTTTGCCAAGTTTGGCACATAGGGCGGATGTCATAGTTCTCCATGCCTGTCGGTGATACTATTCATTACTTTGTTAAAATTGTGAGAATTTTCAAGAATTGTGAGAAACTCTACAAAATGTTTATTTGTGTGATCTTTGCTCATTTATTTGCTTATATCTAAAACTTCCATAGCAGCTATATCTCTCCGTATCCCGACATGATCTACACAAGATGAACTTTAACTAAAATGCCACGTAGTATTTGATGGTGTATCATAGAAACCCGTTGGTTTATATCTCACTAATAAGGCGTACGGCAGTGTTGTGCACTCTGTCCAGGGATTCTACATTTGTTTAGAAACATGTTTCAGGAGTGTGCTGTTGTATTCTAAAGCAGAACGGAAGCAACCACGATACATGCCTCCGAGAGTATCCTTGTCTGATCCTCAAAAATGTGAAGTTGCCTGTTTTAGGTACCATTAATGCAAATTGCATCAGCAGTACTATGTAGACGACCAATTGTCAATTCACTAGCGAGTCGATAAATTTGCATTTGTGAGATCCACTAACCACCCTACAACCGAACCGAAATCCAGTTTATATTTAACAAAAATATAAATTGTGATAATATACATTCTGGTCCTACTCTACTTCGTATCTATGAAGGGTTTATCTGAATCTATATTTAATATCTTCCTACGCCTTTGTCGCAAGGTTCACAAAGTTAGCTGAAATTCCATAATAATTCAAAAGCTTCATAGCGAATAATTTCTATCCTAACTATCAAATGACTTTTTATAGTCCATAGAACCTGTATATAGTGATTAATGTCATTATAAAAGTTTCACTATTATGCATGGAATTGCTATCTAGTCTGCGCAAGATCTGTTCTATCATAAATCTGCCGGCTCATCCCTTATTTGTTTGTCTATGGTATCTTTTAACCTATCAAGAATAATTATGTTTATTATTTTTCCACTCATTGATAACTATGTTTCATGTAATATTCCATGTAATTCGTACAGTCCTGTTAATCTGTCTTCCTTTATTGTGTGACTAGATATTGTTCTTTACAACATGTTTTATTATGTCTGATGTCAAGTAATTTGTACATTAACTTTTATTAAAATGTCAATATTTGCTATAGTAGTTTTTACTGCACTTTGTCTGATTCAGCTGTTTACGATTTTCTATGGTAGTTTCTACTGCACTTTGTCTGAGTCAGCTGCTTACGATTTTCAAACGAGTGACATTTAAAGTACTTAAGGAAAATATTAACATTGAAATAAGTCACAAATAAAAAAATATAAAAAATATAAAATGCTACGCCTTTTCTGCATTAATGTATGACTCAAAGTCTGGATAATAAGCAAACAACAAGTGCACATAAGTGTTACCTTTGAGAAATGAGTAAATAGAAGAATAGGATGATTCAGGGAAAGTGACAAAAGCAAAAAAAGAGGTTCTGACAACACTGAATATATAAAAGAACTATTACAGGAAATGAAGTAAAAAACATAACATACAATTTAATAATTGGACATATTAAAGACATGATACCTTGCTCACGAAATTAATTGAAGGGTGATGATAAAGAGGTAGTTAGAACTACAAGTGAGATGAAAACATCATGATATGGACAGAAAAAGCAGTCTAGCAGTGTGAACTACTAAGACAAAAGGCAGACAACTTGGTGGTTCATTACAGCAACTCTGCGATGCAAAGACGGCTCCTGCTGATGAAAGAGGGACAAGACAAGCATGTCGTCAATTGTACAATCATATGGATTATTGGATATCATCTTTTAAAGGTGATAGATTTAACTTTTTTGGTGATTTCCATTGGTTGCCGACACAAATTATACACACAGTTACCAATAAAAATCACGGAAAAATGTTAAATAGCTTCACGTAGAAAGGATGATTTCTAGATGAGTCCACAAGACTTAGTTTTCGAGGGACTTGGACGAGGAATGTAACGGATGATAAATATAAATACATAATTTAAAAAAATACGGTAATGTGTTTTCCTATTGATATGTTTTAAGCACATAACAACATTGATGTTCCCCCAGTCATTTAGCAGACAGGAGCATAGACTCAATGAGTGATAAAAGAGACAGTGGCGTAGCGTGGGTTAATGGCGCCCGGGGCGGAATCATAATTTTCCTCACTTGTGACTTTTAAAAAATATCTCAGTGATTGTGAAAGACTAGACGAAAATAATTTTGCAGCCCTCCCGATTATGCCGCACGGGGCGGTCCGCACCTCCGCCCTCCCCCTCGCTACGCCACTGACAAGAGAGCGTCATTGTGATCGCTCTGCAAGATTAATCATGTAGGAAAGGATATTTGAACCATGTCTGCTTATATGGCACCGCGTTGCCTCGCAACCTAAGTAAACACGTCTTTCACCTTCGACCACGAGATGCGAAGACGGGATGCGTGTTGTGTTGACTCAAGTTGCGAGTCCAGTGGGTATCATCTCAGCGGACCTGGTTAAATGCCATTTGCTGCATGATTAATCTACATGGTAGTTAATGAGTTTCCTCTCTTTTGGAGAGGAGTGCCCCTTTCAACCAGGGGACAAAGTGCAATTAAGTTATGTCAGGACACACTAAAATATTAGAGGTAACAAAGACCCCGTGTATCTGATTAATCTATAAACCCTGAGCAGAAACACCACGTCAAGAGGGGCGTGGTTAAACAGGAGTGTCACGCAGGTAACCAACAGAGGTTAGTCGCTACCGGCTGAGGGATATCTTGTGGAGGAGATCCGATCACTTATGTGCCGATGTTTCGATGTGCAGTGGGGATGATAGTTCGACTAGCTTTCTGAGATGCATCACAATGTGTACATTTGCATGTTAGCCTGGTTCAGTGGAAGCGTCTGGTTCCTTCAGAAGTTCAGATCCGAAAAATGTTTGACAGTTTGTGTGAGAAGAATGAAAACAACGATCCTATCAACGAACATATATTAGTTATATTATACAATCGCCTTATGTCAGAATAGTTGATTATTTATTGAATCTGTCACTCGTGGGTAATAGCATAACTGTCAAAATAGAATCCTTTGAATTTAAACTATTTATTGTAAGAAGCACTTTGGACCGAAGAAAATAGGGCTAAAAATTACATTTGATAGTATGTGACCTCTGACTCCGTTTTACCAATATCTGTGAAGAATTCATACCCCCGCACCCTCCTTCCCCCTTCATAATTATGTAAAACATATTAAACCACTATCTAAACAATATTTGTTTACCGAAAAGTACAATTAAGCTACATGATTTTCTTCCGATTTTTAGACAAATTGTATCAAATTAAAAAAAAAATTGTATAAAACTTTTGTTACTACATGTTTTCCTGTGAAGAAGTGCAGGGAGGTTCGCTATGGGCTGTGGAAATAAAGGCCGCTTTGCCTTTAGGTAGCTTCAATAAATAAGACTCCACGACATGTACAAGAAGGATTTTGAAAAATTGTATTGGTGTATAAAAAAGGTTCCGTTGTTGTCAATTTTATCAATCTCCCAACCCACTTGTCAACAACTGTCACAAGTTTTGAGACACAATCAAACCCCCCTAAAAGTTGACGAATTTTATGGACATCACCAAATAATCATTATAATTAATTAAATCAGGAGGTGAAAAAGGTACCGAATTGTTCTTGGCGGACCAGAGTTAGCCGAGAACCAATATTTCAAAAGTATCTCCCCGTGGTGCACCTGGAAACAGAAATGGAGATGAAAAGAGAATTGACTGCAAAAAGACAGGCACTTTCTCCGACACCTCTTCGTCAACACATGCAACAGTACTGTCGACACATTGTGAAGCTAGTCAGTACGGCGAAGCACTGGGGAGACGGCCAATGCAGATGCTACGAAGTGAGCAGATGTTATGAACAATATAAAGACTCAGTTCGTCAGTCACCATAAGGATAGCGTAATGAGTACACTGAGAGGGAAGCACATCACTAGAGGGAAGCTACATGTTCAAAGTGAACGAAAATCGTTTCAAGGAAATAAGAACTAAAGTATTGTTTTCTCCAGACAAGCTTCTAGTTACAGGTGGTCTCAGCCCGGGCTCAACTCTTCTGTATAGTTTTCCTATACCGTTATCATGCTATGGGGGGAGATAAAATGTTCCGTATCCGATGGACACAGGCACAACCGTCCAAGGAGACAAGCTCTGTTCATCTGTTCAGCTCGAGAACAAAATGCTAGTCCCTGACGCTCCTAAATATGTGTATAAACTCAGACTTGGACGATGAGTTCAAGACTTTAGTGAACGACACTTCTACTAAGAGGGCGAACGAGCCCGAGTCCTACTCCTCTGCTCCTCTGTGGAGTTATTCCTAAATCGTAACCAAGCTCGTGGATGAAACTCGGATGAAAAAAGTTCAGTACACGATGAGCATGGGTACATTGCGTCTAATTACACGAGACAAGTTCATTGGCTGCGGAACACCTCGTGCAAGATAGACGTGAAGGACAAACCGTCTCGGCGTAGAGTCAGTCACAGGCTAGGGTAGACAACCCGAAATGTCAAGGCAAGCAGAAATCGACTGTGCTGGGCCTACAAGGCGTATAAAGGTGGCACAACGTAACTTGGATCCCCGCGGAAATCGTATGCATATCTGTGATGAATATTATGGAGCAAACGCAGAACAAACAAACTAAACTAACACTTCTGATTCTTTCTGTTTCTCATTCTTGCCAAGGACCAGCAATTTTCTTCCCTCTCTCATAGGAACCGGTGTGGGTGTCACACGTCTTATGGTATATATGTATATGAGGATGTGCAATAATTATTTGCAAATTTGCGGACAGGACACTCATGGATGTAGGACCTCACCGGTCCACGGACCACCACTTTTAGAAAGAATGAAAACGATTACATATAACACAGTTTACAACAAGAAATGAATTACAATATTGTAGACTTTCCAGAACTTTATTTGTTTTTTCTGACACCAGAATATAGCACACACCAGAAATAAGTAATAAATGTTAGTTCAACTGTAGTTTCTGTTTACTAGTGATTGTTAATTTAACGTGTAGTTACATTGGAAAATGAGTTTGAATACGATCAAACATCATTCAGATCTATCGTGTAACACAATCAATCAATCAAGTGCCATGTCAAGTGGCGTAGGCGATGATGTTTCTCCACTACTCCTGGACTCTTGTCGTGCTAATAAATTCAGTTGGTGACATCATATGTTCCGCATTGGCAATCCAAATTTTATCTCTTTATTTTCCTCTGCCTCTTCTCATCTTGAGCTTTCCGGTGGTTACTAAATGTTAAATTTTTGCTTTTCTCATCACATATCCTAAAAACGTGATTGTCTGCTTCTAAATTTTGCTATAATTTGTCGTTTTACTACAGAATCGAACATCAAAATTATGATACCCTCTATATTAGCTTCATAATTTTGTCTAAATGTTCGTCATTAGTACAGAATATCTCTAGGTTTAATGAACAATGTTGGTGAACTATCAATTAGAATTTTAGTGACGAAGTCTACACGTGAATCATCACATTATCAAACATACGTCTATGATTCCGACAAGTTTTGTACAACATACCTAATACGTGAGACAAAGTCATGTAAACTTTCCTAAAGTATTTTCATGTTTTGACTATGATTGTTTCTAACATTCCTTATCCGGAGCCCACTTCCACTTAAAGTGCACGTACTCTACACAAACCTGAGTGCCGAAGATACAATGTTGGTGTGGAGGAGGGATGGGTTTATCCATACAAAATTATCTCTTCAATTTTGTGAGAATTTTGATGTACTTCTAGGAAATCCGGTAATTGATGAGAGAGTTGGGGGGGGGGGGGGGAGGGAGGGAGGGAAGGGTTTATTTTTATTTTTTAGCATGTTTCTTCCTATACAATATGCTCCACTCTGATAAAAAGGTGGTGGGGATGGCGATATAGCCCTTCTGCAACCTTAGTGTAGGATATTGATATACCATTTTGACATGGTAGAAGTTCACACGGCAATGAATAACTCTGGTAAAGCAGATACGACATAGTTCTCATTAAATAGCTACATCTGCCACGCCGTGATCCCCGACAGTAGAAGAAAAACATCTGCACATAATTAATGAGGATTTAATTCGTTACGTTTTTGATTATTGTCGTGGTTTTCGTTGGTCACTATTTATATACTTGGAGTGGCATGCCAAAAATAGCTAAGACGTCTCTATGTATATAAATTGTCTTGTCTCTCGTCTTGTCTTGTCTAGAAATATGTGCCGTGAGGCGTCAAAAGAAGCCGAACATTTCAATTCTGTGTCAGTTGGGAGGCATCAGTTGAATTTAGATTGTGTCTCGTTAAAATATCTTTGATGTTGTCTATCATTCTGCATCTTGGGTGATCTTTAGTTATAAAGCCAGATACTCTTTTTTTGTACGTTGCTGCCGGGAGTAGATTGGGCTTCATTCTTGTTAGATGACCGAACCATTTTATCTTTTGTCTCTCCATATAGTATATGCATGGTTCAGTACCAATATATTTCCTTACTGTGTTATTGAGTATTTTATCTCTACGTGTGATTCCCAATGTCTTTCTGGGGCATTTCATCTCACATACTGTGATCTTTTTTTCGAGGTCTTTTGTCAAAATCCGAGTTTGACATTCATAACAAAAAGTTGTAATAAAATAGAGTTTATCAGTGCACGTTTTCTTCTCATATTTATATGTTTTTGCGTAAGTAGTAGCATCATTTGGTAATTTGCCTTCTGGCATCGCGTCTCTATTTCTCGATGAAATTTTCCGTCCTCAGTAAATATACTTTCTAGGTATCTGAACTCGTGCACTTGTTTTATGGTGTTATCTTCCAATTTATTTTTAGCGTTTCTGTTGTCCTACTAATCCTCATTTCTTTAGTTTTTGTGTTGTTCATTTTCATATTATAATTTCCGCAGAAATAATGACAAACGAAATCATTGCAATAATCTAAAACGTAACAAATAAATTCTTAATTAATTATGTACATAGGTCTTCTACCGTCGAGGGTTTCAGTCCATGCACTAATGCCTCTATGTGGAGAGATATTACAAAGATTATCAACTGTAGAATACCTGGGTGTTCTGTGTGATAGATTTTTGTATCTGAATAAGCATGTAAATTACACAGCCCTTAGAGCTCATCTGGGTTGACATCGATGGGGATGTTGGCTGCTGTTTTTTGTGTGGGAACAACGACTTCTCGCACTGCAGTTAAGGACTAGTACTGCCGGTGGTTGAGTATGCCTCGGCTATCCAGGTCCTTAGCCTAACGCAGATTGATAGACATGATCATATATACCATGAAGCGATGCGTATCATTCGTGTATGCCCTCTAGATGCAGAAGTAGTGACAATGCGCTTCTTGGTGGATTAAGATAACCTACCATAATGCAAAGAGCGGATATTTGTCGCTCTCAGTTATACCTGTGCATCACTGTTCTGTTAACAAAATCCACATATTACAATGATGATATTGAAAAGATCACAGGAAATCGATTAAAGAGAGAAATACATGGTTTGCCAGGGCAGAGGAGGTTGCTAAACGAGTTTGCACATTAGTAGACATAGAACCTTGAGAAGTGTGGGAAAGTAAGCCTATCAAGTTTAAATCATTCATTGAAGTGATAATCTCATGTTTCAGGAAACGCGACAATGACATTTCAGTGCACAAAGATTCAGAACAGGCTCTAAACAGTGAGATTTTTCGCACATTGGGATATTATTGTTTACACTAATGTGTATTTGGTTCGGCACCTACTCCGTGCAAGACATTCACGACTCAAGACAGAGGAAAATGTATCAGGGAAGAATGTGGTGATTTCTATATAACCAGTAGTATGACGATGGAGGTTTGTCAGTAATGAAGGAAATGATTTGACTGGAGCATAAGAAGGCTTTAGGTGTCTGTTTTCTTACTTTTTCTACAAGTTTGCTGAGAAAGATTCAGTCAGACTATCTACGCCGTTAGTGGCTGGAATCAATGACGTATTCTGTGCTGTAAAAGGAATGTTGTACCTGGACACGTGACTTGTCAGAATGGCTGCAGTGCCTAGTAGCAGTTCAATGGACCTATACTGTGAATGCATTCATAGAGTTACACCAGTTGGCCGATATGGGGTGTATTTCTTCTTCCATATATTCTACTAAATCGCAGGACCTGTAAGTGAAGCGTGCTGTTGCAAGAAACTAGCGGCACGTTGGAATTAAAAGACGAGTTATCAACCAAGACAAAACCGAAATAGTCACTCATTGAAGGACATGCTGAATATGAGATCCGAGCACCTGCGGACTTGTTCGAGGTACCATGACGATGACTTGACTAACTAACTAACTAACTAACTAAATCTGGTAGAATTAACTATACAATAGCGAAACTTTGAATAGTGAATTCTTCCCAGTATATATAGTCTGTCAATATTGAAACTATGATATACTTTCATTCATTGCTCTTTGTTTTACACTGCCGACTGTATAGCAATATGCATTTCACTTGAAAACGTTTCTGAATAAGACTTACTTCATCATCATCAGGTGCCATGCCGGCTGGCGTAGGCGGTCATGGCTCTCCACAGCTCTCTGTCCACAGTATTATGTATCAAGGTCGTTGTTGTTTCCTTGCGTGCCAGGTTGTCAAATATTTGACGTTGTCGCCCTCTGTCTCTGTTGCCTTCAATTTTGCCTGTTGTAACTATGCTCTCCAAACCTGCCTGTCTCATGAAGTGGTCGAAAAAATAAGATTGCCTTTTTCTTATATTGTTGATTAATGTCCGTTTCGCATTTGACTCATTCAACACCTCTACATTAGTTTTTCTAGCAGTTCATGGTATTCTCAGCATTCTTCTCTAGAACAACATCTCTGTTGCCTCTAATTTCCCACTTTCCAGATTGTTTATTGTTCAAGACTTCACCCATATGTTAGTATAGGGGTTATATAGCACTGCAAAACTCTTTTTCTCACCTCTAATGACATGGTCATATTTCACAATATATTTTTCATTTTCCTGAATGTTGTTTTACTTACTTACTTAGTGAATACATCAAGAGCTCAGTCTTCTCGCATTTGTAATCACATTTACTTTTGAACTCTTCTCGGCCATTCCCTTCCTTGTTATTTATACACTTCCTTGTTATATAATGCCACAATTAGACCAATATGGTCTAGCTACACATGAGTATCTTTAAATTTCAGCAAACATGATGTGTTAAATGTTAAAGCTAATTATATTATCTGCGGTAAAACTAAGCTGTGTGACCTTTCCTGTTGGGAGCACCAAAAGCAATCCCCAGTGTCGCCATAACTAAATGCAATCCCCAGTGTCGCCATAACTAAAATTAGTGTATTATAGGTGTAAATGGTACGACTATCAAGAGCTTAAATAGGAAGCCAACATACTTAGCTTCGACTCTGTATGCTAGTGCAATGTGTAAAAATAAGTTCTAACGCTTACGTTGGTATAAGTTCTAAGTGTAAGTTGGTAAGTATTTTATATGTTATTTCTATTGATATATTGCTATTACTTGTATAATCATTATTGTTCTTATTGTATTTGATACACGTAACCCGCATGCCAACACCCTCTAGTCTGATGCACATCAATATATAAACAGGGTAGACAACACTGGTTTAGCTTAACTTATACTTCTTTCTTTCTTTCTTCTCTATTTGCTTTTATACCTCTTTATGTCTTTTGCGTTAGGGGTAGAAGAGTTCTTTTGAGATGGCTGTCTTGTGTGCTTCCTATATGTTTGTTTGTGTCGACTCCTTTATTTCTGTAATCCATCGTTTGCAAGGTCTGTCCCTGGCTTTGTATCCATCGTGTCTGTATAGTAATACTTTCGGGACATTGTCTGATGGTAGTTTTAAAACATACGAAAACCACTTACTCTGTTCCTTCTGGCACTGTGTTTGTTAGTCTAATGATGTTTTCGTTCCTGATTCTGTCTCGTATTGTTACTCAGAGTATTTTACGTAAACAAGTCATTTCTGTTGTAACAAGTTATCTTTTGTATTCTGTTGTTAGTGTCCACGTTTGATATTAGTAACATAGTGATGGTATGGTGATCGTTTTATATAGTACGGGTTTGGTGTTCATGCTCACATATTTGTTTTTGAAAATAGGAAACATCTGCCCCAAGATCCGGCATGCTATGGTGCATCTATAGTGGATTTCATTAGTGTTTTTCCCATTCGATGATATGACGCTTTCAAGATAAGTGAATTCTTTCAACTGTTAAAGTTGTTGATTATCGATTAGAATAGTTGTGTTTCTTTCTGTTTTTTAAGATTGACATTGCTTCAGTTTTTCTTTGTTTATCTTCATGTTAAAGTCCCTACATGTTATGTTGAGTCTATTCATATGTTGTTGTTGTTCTTTCGTTGTTGCTATTATTGCTTGATCGTATGCAAAAAGAAGTTCGCTCAGGGGGTTGTTTACATGATCTTATTCATTAGTGTTGACATTTTTATATATGCAATCGATATATGTGATGATTTACAAGGGAGATATAATACATCCTTGTCGCACTCCAGATTGTATGTATAATTTTTCTGAAAGCCCAACACTCGTTCTAACTGCACATTGACTGCATGTGTAATTACTTCTATCCACGTTGATAAGATGTTACAGAACCCCATATTGTGATAGTATTTTTCCAAAGTTATATAGTTGTTAACGCGACAATCTTTAATAATGTGCACATTTATTTTCAAGAATCAATATGCTAACTAATAATATTAATATTTGTTTCTAAATATGAATAGTGAACAAGTGCAATTTGTAGGACAAATAGTTTCGTAAACCGATATAGATTTATTTATTTTAAACAATTGTATGCATTTTAGTCATTTTATCTGTTATAGGATAACACTTTTCGCAACATGGCCACCGATGTAAATAAGGGAATCTAGACATCTGATGTAGACAACATGAACAGATCATTATTTGGCGTGACCAGTCTTTAGGATACATTTGCTGGATATTTTCATCCCCGGGGATACTTTCATCATCCATGTTGTAAAAGTTATCTGCCAAAGGACTGATGCTACTGTATTCTGTGTCATCTGTTCGTTTACCTATTCTGTAAGTAAAATAAAACAATCGTCACATAATTTTTAAAGGTACTGTTGTGTAGATGAATAAATATTAGTAGTAGGTACCAAAACAGAGAGAGGTTCAGAGAGTTAATTGGCAAGACAACGTTCTGGAAGGAATAAGTCACATGACCAGTAGGTACCTTTCCGTCTTTCGAGATGATATTATTATTGTTGTGCCATAAGAAATATAATCTACAAATACAATTCATGGCGATGATGGCTGAGACTTACAAGATCAATATGAGTCACATGGAGTATTCCACAGTATATACATGAAATCACAGACCCATCGTATTCTGTCGTCTTCTTAGACGTGTATCTTTTGTCTTGAACTAACTACGATTACTTCCTTTTTTGTCTTTATAACATTCCTGATCTTTTATCTCCATGCAACACAATCCACGGCAAGCTGTTCCCATATTTATTTATCAATGCTCTCTCTCTCCCGAAGTAGAGGTAGACCCTGAAATCTTTTCCCAGATTGTAATTCTAAATGTGAATAAATATACACTATTTAGTCAAACATTAACGCTGTCTAAAACTTAATTCTTGAAAACTACTTAATATATTGCAGTGAATCCATACCCAGAAGGTCTGAATCTCAATTTTGAATTACTAGCCTTTCAGACAAGCCATTATGCAACAGTAAACTCTCAGTATTAAGAGTTACATAACAAAATAGTGAAGCTTATATATTGTGGAAGTCCCACATAATTTCAACTGTACAATTACGTGATGACATTCCTATTTTGTAGTGCAACATTCAGAGACCAAGCACTGCACTCACTATAGGGAACTGGAAGAGCTCCAACCCTGATCATGGTCCTAAATGCTGGCGTGACTATTATGCTCCGGCTATGAACATGTGACACATGGATGGCGTGAAAAAAACACTCTATGCAGTTCATGAAAATTCATTGAAACAGCTCAGAATCAGCAAACATATTGATTCTGCATAAAGGTAGAGCCCCTTTAGATGGAAAGGAATGCATAGATGTCTGCCCGACCCATTCCAGTTACCGTCGTGCAGAGCTGGTGTTGACACATCAGAATGGAAGGGGTGATTGGTAGGAGCGCCTTAATTCATGGCTTCAACTGTGTATATCGGAGAAAGCTAGAAAAGCCACACAACCTCTTGAATTCACGTCTTTGTGAGGAGACATTTTCACAAAGCATTTCATACCTCTGAGAGTGTGAATCTTCTTGGTATAAATTAATGCTCTGGGCAAATGTCTCCGTTGCACAAAATTATGAAATATCTCTATTGCTCGTAATTTCTGGGAATAAAAACAAACACACAAAGAAGTGAATTATTGCATCCAGTTTTACATCCAAGAAATTATAACGCTATGATCGTTAAGAGAAAATGCATTCTGCTCTCTACAGAGAGGTCCATTTCTGTGATTTGTTTAGACAACATGTTGTCAAAGTTTTTGGAGTGGAGACTCCATTTAATTGAAACTAGTGACACGATACCTCATTTTATATAAGGGAATAACTCATGTTTCCGTTACATTTAAAATGCATTTTAACGGGGTTAAAACATATAGAAAATTAAGATTTAACATAATATAAATCAATATAATTTTAATTTGCAACATTTAATGCTCAAATTTGAAAAATAATTTTTTTAAGATTACTCGAAATTTTCGAAATTTAGTTTGGGTTAATGCCAACCATATATCATGATCACATTTGATCTATGTATTAATTTGGCAGAGCAGTTGAAAATGCCCCACATTTACACAGATATAGAGAAGCAAAAGGGACTAAAACTCAAAAATAACTTTAAAATCCTTTTTTTTGGAGTAAAATGTATAATGATAGGCTGCCCAAGATACCGCTTGACAAAAGACATTCAGGAATACCTGCACATGTACCTAAAAGAGACGGGACAGCTTGCTCAAGATCAAGGAGAATTCAAGATATCCATAGGGAAGACTACATTCTGGAAAGAATATGTCACTTGAAGATAATAATGTTTCAGCCGGCGACCCCTCCCCCCCTCCCCCCCAACAAAAATCATCCTCGATTACTGGTAATTTCTGGAGACTGAATAAAAAAGTGTCAACCAAAGCGATGCATTTATCAGAGGCACATAAATGTGAACGAAAACTATGACAACGACATACATAACTATTAAAGTAAGGTTACTTATATTTCTTACCTAAGCCTGTTCATACACTGCAGACAGCAGTGAGTGTTGAAGGAGTGCGAGCAGCAATGACATGAGATTTGTCTTGTTCTTTTCATGCGCCAATTGGGTTTGTCATTGATATCGTCAAGTTCATCATCAAAACCTTTTACATTCAGGCAGAAAGTCAGTGTCATTAGAAGGAAGACGATGTTCTTCTTAGAAAGAATAATTCTGAAATGAAAGATAGGCGTGTATTAGTACTTCAGTTATGTAAAAAAATTAACATTTTTCTGTTCCAGACCAGTGATGCGAATTGGGTAGGAATACAACGTTATGTCCCGTACTGTTTATTGACCAACGGCAAACAGATATGTTGTAAGCAACATCACAACTGTCGCAAATAAAGGTAAAGGTTTGTCCAATGGCAGCACCCTGCCGTTGGGCATGAAGATAACTCTTCATATACTAAGTCGCAGCAACTATTAGGTGGGATGGCCAGTCCCATGCTGATTTACCTCCCCTATCTCATGGGTCAGGTACTCATTTACAGCTGAGTAGACTGGAGGAGGGGTCGAGAAATCATAACCCGGATTTTGACCTGACCTGGTTTCGAACATGGCACACTGTAACCCGGTGATAGAAAGCAAGCTCACTATCAACTAAGCTACCGCGCTCCTCTGCAGAGGATAGATTACTTTCACAGAAGATATGACACCCATTTCCTTAAGCTGGGTCCACCTTAAGCCGTTGGTGATATACACATATTTGTGCTTGAACTGGAAAATGAATCAATGTTACTCGACTAGTAATAAGTTATCATCAGTTATGTAATAACGTATGAACTTTAGTTACTATTCTTTCACTCAAGGTAGAAGACTGTTAAACTGTGGCTTTCGATGTCAGATAACAACTAGGAAATACAGTTAATACTATTGAAATGTAGTTTCTTGAGAAGGATTATGTACACGACATGGAAAACAAGAAAATCTACAGAGTTTCTGAAGCAAGACATAATATAATTTTATAATTCATATTATTCATATGCTCTCGTTCTCAAGCTTCTGCAGATTAGCGTAATGTAGTACAGAAAATGGAATGTGGTGTATCATTGTTTACAGCTTGCCTGCGATAGTTGAGACTTTCGGCCTGACACATTCGTCATAAACATATCATCGGATCACTCTAACCTATATGTGATGGAAAAGCCTCCTCTACCATCAACACCTCCTTAGTAGCCTCTTACGACCTGCATAAAAATTAACAGTGCCGCTGTTCTTGGTTCCCTTAGGACATTGGAAACACACGGGATTCAATGTATAACACAATTACAGACCTTCAATAGTTATAGGCCACGACATGACGATAGCACAACTTGAACCTATAGCAACTGCGAAAAAAAGAATGACAGATAAATAGATAGCAAAGGTAAAAGAAAATCTGCAAACAAGAAGAAATATTGATTATACTAAATAAGAGAACTAATAAAAACAAACTTGCGTAAATCGTGGTTCTCGACAATATATGTCTCCTAACTGAATTAATTAGGACCCAGTTCGTTACGTGTTGTGATTATTGTTTGCCTTTTAGTTGGTTACTATATATATACGTGGAATCGCATGCCAAAAATAGCCAAGGAGATTCCAAGTATATAAATAGTAATCAACTAAAAGGCAACAATAATCAAAAGAAGAAACCAACTGGGTCCAACTTAATTTAGCGAACAGGACTTCGAAAGGAGCCCGGTCGTGCCTAAACTATAACAAAAGACAAACTTGCCTAACTATCAAAGGACAAATCCCATCATAGCGTAAATCCCATAAATCCCATCACAGACGCACCTATTAATATATTGTTCAAATCAGAAGATCTATTTGAGTATACTGTAACACAGGACACTGTTGATTATACAAGAGACTCACGTAATAAGAATATAATAAAATACTCATTTGATTACACTGTAACAAGAGACTCACGTGATCATACTTTAATACGTAACACACTTGGTAATACTGTAACAAAATAATGACTTGCCTATACTGTAACACAGGAAACACTTGAATATAATGTAACACGGGATATACTTTATTATACTATAACAGGACACACATCTGATCTGACTGAAACACGAGATACACTTGATTATACCCAAAAAAAGAGATACTTTTAATTATATTTGCAATACAGAAAAATGTGAAGCATGTAACTCTATTAGCTATATATTATCGTCGATGGGACAAGGATTCATAACAAATATTTCTGGGAAGTCTATTATGCTATATACAGTTTCAACTATATTGGTATTATATTCGAAAGTTGTAGCCAGTTTATGAAGTTCTCACCAGTAAAGTTCACAACGTATAAAAAAATCATATATTGTAATAAATCCTTGATGCTTCTATAATATATAATTCATTTAACAAAATTCAGTATTGTGAAAGAACGTTAATTAGTATTTGTGCTTACAACAAAGTTTTGCAACGACGTCTTAAGATCTGTAGAATATCCCTGAATCAATGACAAGAGTTTGCATTGACATTGTACGGTTTCAAAGCTTAGCAAATAACGAAGACCCTAGAAGTATCATTGCGTGGTGTATCCTGGCAACCTTTTGAATTGTAGCTCGTGCAAATCAATTAATTAACACATTAAAAATAAAGCCTTGGCTGTTTAAGCAAAAATTAAATAGGAATCAATGGCGCATAGGAAAAATCTCCAATCTGTAACTCTCAGTAACCCACAAAAGCTATCGCAACCATCACACGGAAAACATTTTGTAGTATCTTGAGTGAGTAAAAATGGACTCTACGGTAAAAACGCTCCCTTTGATCGCGGATGTTAGTTATATTAGAGATATGACCGCTAACAAAAGTGGAGTTGTAATGCTCCCAAGAACTTTGTTTTATTTTCTCATCGCGAACTACCCAAAATATTATGCATTAGAATCCAGACGTTTGAAAACGACAAATGTGTTTGTGTATGATATAGTTAATGCATTAACGGGTAAATAAGAACCACTGTTAACAGTTGTGGACACTCGTAAACTCCGATGGTGTGGAGCACATGATGAGATATTTCTCGATGATAAAAGCTGATCTTCACGATATATTGGAGGGTGGAAGAGGTCGGGGTGGAAAGAAGAAGAAGTGGATGAATAACATTAAGGAGTGGAAAGGGTTTGAGGTTTCCAAACTCATCAAAATGGATGTGGATAGCCATGAGTGGGGATCTTCCTGCAACAAATGTCTCACTGTGACACTTCTACGCCCCAAGCATAATTCTAAAGATCGGTATTTGATGCAAGTTGGTGTACCTTCGGGACAAGGTAATATGAAGGCAACGAAAAATAAAATTGATATGATTAAGAAGATTGATTTACGTATGCATTCAACTAGTTTATGGCGACCAAAAGCAAAAATACGATACTCATTACTAGTGCAAAATGTCATCAATATCAGTGCGCTCTATCACGCGTGGTGTAACAAGTCCCGTTTTCATTTGAACACGCCTCATAGTATAAATGCATATCCTGCAATTTGCAAATAAATAAGTAAAGAATCTCGTGGGCAAGATATTCAAGCTTTTGTGAACGAAAATTCGTCTAAAAAAATGAATTAACATGTGAACGACACTACTGTCGAGGGTTTCCAAAATCAAAAACAAGTTTCGATTGATAAAGGGTTGTATACCAGAGAAAACATGTAACAATGGGCAGTCTCATTACATGAGATTATTTCACAGGCAACCGAACATTTTGGTCTTCTGCCTAAGACAGAGATGTGTCGGGCCATTGACACATATGTGGTCCTACTACAAGAGAGATTCAGTGGGAGTTTGAGAATGATCGATGAAAAAGAAGAATAACACGGTTAAAATAGACGTATTCAATCTAAGCCCAATTCTCTGCGAAAGTATCCAGTAATATATACTTACACCAAATAACACTTTATTCTATAGAGCTTAAGGGTACAGCTGATATGTTTGATACACTCTGCCACGTCGTTTTACAGGTTGAAGGCTTTCACATTTTTGACCCTTCTGTATAAATCATAGGCAAGCAGTAAACGGACGTGGTAGACTTATATATGGCAGCTTAAAGCATATTATAACGTGTTCACTAGAGTGCAATTTTCACCAGAATTAATGAAGGTGAGAGTGAGTTCAAAACAATAATTGAGTCTAGAGATTCGTGTATGATGCTGGTTAACAAAAAAAAACAGTCCTGTACTTTGTTTCAAGGGTTAAAACAGTATAGTAAGTAGGCAAAATATTGTGATATGGGGATATATTACAAAAAAACTCTCTCAAGCACTGCAGCATCGAGCCTAGCTCCTGAGAGACTACATCACTTGATCGCCCAGCCTGGCACATCAATATCACTGCTGGCATCGCGAAATTTGAACAAGAAAGAACACCGCCGGCAATCCAGAAGCGCAAGAAACGGAAGAACAAATCCGAAAATTCTCCTACCCCGAACCTTCAGCACTCCTGCATGCACTGCAATAGAACTTTCCGTGCACGAATCGAACTCATCGGGCATCTATGAACTCACAAACCAAATTAGAAAATTACCAACTTATTATTATTTTTTATTTTTTTCATCACATATATTGCTTTTGTCATGTCACGCTCATCTTCGCTTGCAAAGGAGGAACATTGTATATATATATATATATATATATATATATATATATATATATATATATATATATATATATATATATATATATATATATATATATAGTTATGGAGGACACAAAGAAAGAGGAAGATACGTTATACCAAGAGATACATGTGAACAGTATCGAGATACAGACGTGGTAGGTATTCAAAACATGTAAGAGATCTGGAGAGACTAGCTAAAAACAGGAAAATGAAGATGAGATTAGTTGAACACATTGATCCATGCTCCGCTGGGAATTGTACTGAGCTTAGTAATACAGAAAGTTCACGATGAGTTCTAATAGCTATTCAGTTGCCTTTTTATACAGTTCTTATTTTCCATCTCCTCTTGGTTATGTATCCTTAGAACATTTACACTAACTCAAAGGCTACATTCAGAGCTTACGTTTGACGTTCCCTAAAGGTCATCTTTTGTACTCAACTAGACACGACGAGTTTCATTCATATTTAAAAAAATCCAACTGCACAATATTCAATAAGGTTCCATATAATGCCTGTTGCTTGATTGTGCGTGTATATATAAATATATATATATAATTGTTAGCATTTCCTATGCAGGAAGTAAGCCATCAACCGAGAATTATTTGGCTGTAGTGATTTTCCAAATGATATAAATACATTTAGTAGTTTGCCATTGCTTTCCGGTCCAGACAATTGCCTGTGATGGGCTTCAAACTCGGCACTTTAGCCGTCATTGACACAATCGCCCTGTACCACGCCGCCACAGATATATATATATATATATATATATATATATATATATATATATATATATATATATATATATATATATATATATTCTTGATTATAAAACTGGTCTCACAGCACGTGGGGCATTTCCATTAGTGCTCCGCCCTCTGTTCCAGCAGCCATTCGAGTCGATGGTGTTTCGAGTCCAATGCCGCCGATACAGACGTCGACATCAGGGCACAACTCTGGCCCTTGTGACAGGTTTGTTTGTTGTTCCGCCGACCCACGTCGTGCCCGTAACTAATTCAAGCACAACGTCGGCCTGTCGGAACAACATGGTAACTGTTATCGAAGGTTACGACTACGGGATTGTATAGATGACGTGCCATGAAGCTTCTATAAGAAGATAACCTCAATATAAAGGCATGTCATCTACTAATGTTTTCTGTTGCATAGTTGGTTTGTCTAGTGAGCCATTGGTGAGACCCACAGACACAACCGCACTATATATATATATATATAGTGACTCAGCGATAAAGTTTCGACATAATTCTTTTTCTGCATGCCGTGACTGAGACAATATATATGTGAAAGAAAATGACCATCTGCACGATGCAGAACCAATCACATTGGAGTGGCATATATTATCTAATTATCGTGACCGAAGTTCGGTAAAGGAGACCTGCCAATTAAAACGTAAACATAAACTAGTTTCCAATTTGTGTGCAATCTTTAGGTTTACTATGTCTTTTTTTTTGCATGAAACTCCAAATATATAAATAGCGACCAATCAGAAACGCAACAATAATCCAGAACGTAACGAACGAGGTTCAAAGTAATTTAGCTGGAAGGCCTGTAGTAATGTCGATAATATTGTCGATAGCCGCGTTAATTATACGCATTGACCATCTTATTTCCAATAAGCCTCAAGCGTGTTACAAGGACTTTGCATGGTTCAATATTGCAATTTTTAAAACATAGTATCATCTTAACATATACCCTAAAGGCTGTTGACTGAACCAGAACCTCAATTATTGTTTATGGTATAGAGATCTGATATAACCAAGGTTCACTAACGTCTGCGGTTCACAGGAGCGGGCCTTACCATAACGATGATGCTACAGCTGAAGAACTAACGACTTTAGTTGTGAGCATGTATTTCATGACAGCACATGTGTTTCTAACAAAAGTACATTATTCCTCTGTTGTATAACTGAGGTAACGTCTTGTCACATATACGGTTTTTTGTTTCAGGGCAAGATTGCGTTAGAGAGGTTTATGGATGTATGTTTAGTCTCTTAAGAGATGCATTGCAGTGTGACCGTATCCCATTATGTCTTGTCACTAGCGAAGTATGCATTTTTGTGCGAATTAGTTCGTCAGTATTTTGTCAGGATTTCGTCAGTATTTTGTCAGATTTGATTTGTTGATACGCTGGCAGCAATTGTACATCAAGCATTTAGGAGTCTGCCACTAAAGAACATATATGCGATTTCTCGTCTGCATCTCTTTGTCTTCCTCGTTGACCATTTGATAGAAGATAAAACTAATACATTGAGACAAGACATGTAGTAACAATGACAATTGTTTTTACAGATAACAGGATGTTATTCTTTGAATCAACTTTCCTTAGGTGCCTCTTACGGTATGCCTGGAAATAAGGCAGTGGCTATGACTTTTCCCTACAAAATATACTGTGTATAAGAAAAAGAAATGCAACATTATGTCAAACGTAGTATACCAACATTTTATTTTACGGAATTAATGTTTCAACCTTGGCATGAAGAAACTTTCATATTTAAACTAAACCAAACCCATCTCCAGTCATTCGCATCAGTATATTTACGATGCTAGTTCTCCGACTGCAGTGGATTCTGGCAATGCGAGTCCGTAAGAATAAGACTTCTGCAGGGTCTTCTAGTCCTTTCGAGTGTTGTGGAACCGGTTCCTGGCCGTTTGATCTGAAGTTCGACGAGCTGCTACCATCAACTGGACGGTGGAAGACGCAGATGCAAATCGATTCCTGAGGGGATACAGCCGTATGAAGCTGTCTTCAACAGGAGTTGTGATCTGGGTTTTTCAATGTGCTGCCTATCTGCCACTGAGCCAGTTTCTGAAAACTGCTTCCACAAACGCAACTAATGGTACTTGTAAGCACATTAAATTATCTGACCACAACACTTAGTGATTGCTCAGCCTGGTGAACGTCTAATGATGATGCATCATTGTTCTATAGTGCGATGAGCCATACTTGCGCATTGAATTTTCAGATGGATTTATTCGATGGCCGTCAATCTTTCATAGGCATTCAATAATATGTTATGAGAGTTTTGTGTTAAGTAAATTTCACGGGATTCTCATTAACCTGTAACGAGTTATTACCAAAAATTGTGTTTTGTCCTTGCCCTTTTTCCTGGCCTCACAAATCATGAGGTGAGTACAATTCAGGTAACCACGAGAAGTTAATGACCAGGTGGACATAGTCGATAGGTTGAATATGTCCAATCAGCGAATATCTTTTATTAAAAAATTTGTTTTTTTTAAAAACAACACTGAGGTGTCAGCTACAACCAGTTACCACTCATGAGTATGTTGTTGTAAGAGTTTTTTTAAAAATTTTAATAACTTATGCAACTTTACGTATGTAAGATTTAAAGTAGCGTTACTTGCTCCATTTCTTTCCAATGATTTATAATGATCTTTAAAGTCATACCGTTTCACATTTTAGAATATGTTCCGTGATATGGATTTCCAACTGTTGAATGTCGCTTCCCGGACTAATGTTGTGTGTCATTTATATCCTTTGTTTTATAAATACATTTGGGTCAGTTCCGTTTGTTTATTGTGATTGGCAAAATTACTTTACTAAGACTTCTCGTATTTCCCCAAAACTAGAATAATGGCGAGGCTTAATTAGGCTCTGATATGTGAACTATGGCTACCTTAGACAGGAAGAAGCCTGACTAGAAACGCCTTCGAGCGATACTGTAATGTGGCATTTTATGAAATACATAAAAAGGTACTTTTCCTCATTCCATGCCATAGTAAATTGTAACTGCCTGTTGCTTCCTATATATAATTTTCATAGCTACATCTGGCATACGCTTCCTTACCACGGGTCCCTGTACTGGAAACGGAAGAAAATAATCACTGTATTTTTATACACACATCATCATCAGGTGCCATGCCGACTGGCGTAGACGATCATGGCTCTCCACAGCTCTCTAACTTCAGCATATGTATCAAGATCGTTGTTGTTTCCCGGCCATACCAGGCTGCCTGTCTAATATTTTCTCACGTTGTCGCCTTCTGTCTATGTTGCTTTCAGTCTTGACAATTGTGACTATGTTCTCCAAGCCTCTCCGTCTTATTGAGTGGCCTAAAAATGAAGATTGTCTTTTTCTTATATTATTGATGAAGGTACGTTTCGCATTTGACTCTGTCAACACCTTACATTAGTTTTTCAGTCCATGGTATTCTCAGCATTATATTGTAGAACCACCATCTCTATTGCCTCTAATTTCCTGTTTGTTTATTGTCACAAATTGCAAATTACGTTTACTGATTTCTAAGAATGTTTTAAATATATGGTCAGTGAGCGAGGGACTGCTGGACTGGACCGGAGCAGTGGAATATCAGGAAAGATTACACTGGACTCTAGGACCAATATAGTTTGAATTTTCTGTTTCGCTTGTATATTACATTACATCCGTAGAATGTCTGGTATAGGCTATAAATATGTCTTTTTAATAATTCTTATTTATACTTATTTTATAATATTTATCGAACATCACATGTATCAGTGAACCTGACGTCATTGTTATCATTATTAGTACTCTATCGGTAGGCTGATGTAAGAAATTATATAAAGGTAGCAGAGATGCGGTTTTATAGAAGAATATTGAGAACACGCCTGGCTATATCGCGGCGTGGTACAGAGCTTGTCTGTGACGACCAATGTACCAGGTTCCATTCCCGCAATATGAAATTGTACATCCGGACCGTTCAGAAAGCAATGGAAACTACTGAACGTATATATATATATATATTGCTTAGAAAATCACTATAGCCAATAATTATGGGTTGATCGCTACGTCCTGACCAGTATATGCTACCAAATGAGAACACAATGGGCAGAGGAACAGTCTAATTAACATATGTTAATAGCAGCTAATTCCAATAAAAAAAGAAAAAAATCTGCTCACTCACATCATACCTAGATAGTCCACATTTTTTGGAGACATCTTGAGAAGAGGAAAAAAATTGAGCACATAGTGACAACTAGCACGCTGAAGAGTAAGAGTGGAGGAGAAAGCAAGAAGGGAAGATGCCGAATGTAAGGCATTGTGGCATGGGCGAATACGAACATGGAAAATAGTAGTCAGTAGGGTCTAGACGAGACAGAATATTGTAAACGAAAATGATAACCAACACCAAACGGCACGTAACTATAATAATAAGTCTTGTTACCTCTTGTTTGCTTGTTTATATATGGTTTCATCATCAAATGTCGACTCTTCAACGAAGGTTGGCTGCAACGGACCTCCAACGTCACCGTCTCTTGCTGTGGTGTTGCACTCTGTGAGATTGTAACCTGTCCATTTTGTGATGCTTTTCTCCCACTCGTATCTCTGCTTACATCTTGCTTGCCGCAACTCGACTCTACCCTCAAGTAATGAGTATTCAGCACGGTCACGTCTTTTAAATTTAATAGTTATTTTTTGATACAAAGTGATTATACATTCGTTAATGTCCGCTGCCTGCAGCCAATTATTTTTCCATCTGTAAGTAAGGTGGTTCTTAAGGTAATTTTGGGTCTTTCTTTTTTTTTTATTTTACCTTCATGTGTCTACAAATGGCTTGCTGGTTCAATCTATTTTTATCTAGTTTAAGAACGTGTCCCAAGTATTTCCATTTACTTTGTCTTATAACCTTTGAAACATATTCTTTATTTGTTTTATTTCTTAAGTCGCTATTTGTGACGAAATAAGTATGTTTATTCCTTTCGTGCCGTAGGCGGCACATAGGACAGAAATTTTGATTCTCTATGTGTTGCGGTCCCCTGCCTGCATTTTTAGTTCTTGTATCGCCCTTGTGTTGCCGGGTCCCGAAAGGGGAGCAAAGAATAGCAACACTGTTTACCTTCCACGCATGTCGTAAAAGGCGACTAAGGAGGTTATGGGATGGAGTTTTCTGTCCCATCCCATATTGGGTCAGTGACCCAAAGCCATGCTGAAGTAGGATGTATCGGACCGAAAGGCGCAGATATCGCAGCAATGATGTAAACCATGACACAAAGCATTCTGTTCTCCGGACTACATCTTGCTAATCTGCAGGAGTTTGAGAACGAACGCAGAAAAAGAAGAAGAAGAAGAAGAAGAAGAAAAAGAAGTTCTTGTATGGTCTTGCAGTCTGCTATTTCCCTTCTTTAAGTATGGTTTTCTATAGGGTTGCTTTAGGTTTTCCTCGTTTTCTTTTACCCTCAGGTGTCGACACTAGGGCTTGTTGGTTTGTTCTGTTCTCATCTAGTCTTAAAACGTGACCCAGGTGTTTCCATCTGCGTTTTATTATGATGTTTGAAACATATTCTTGGTGTCTTTTGTTTCTTAAATCACTATGAACTAGTGGCCGAAATTGCTCCATTTTATGTTCATTCATCAGTTTCCGGATACATTTGTTTTTCGAAGCGTTTAATTTTTGGTATGTTGTTTGAGTTGATTTCCAGCTTTCATAAAGAATTGCTCGCCGAAGACGGATGTGTTGGGCCATTGGCGCAAATAAAACGGCAACACAACGCATTTCCATTCTCTGGACTACATCCAACTGGAAATCTTGTAGGACCATTGTCCTGTTACAAGAGAAATCCAGGGGGAATTTGAGAATGAATGCTGAAGAAGATAAAGAATAGCACTAGGAAATACGTTAGTTGCCATATGTTAATACTGTGACAATACAGGAGTTGAATAGCTTTAACATGGTGTTTCTTCCTAGATCTTTTGATTTTCAGATATTAGTTAGTGTAGTAAATGTGCTAGCAACAACTGATATGCACATATTTCTTTCTTTCATTGAGTCTCCGTCAAAAAAACATCGGCTTCCCAAGTAATTAAAGTTGGAGACTTCCCAGTATTTTGTTGTTTACTGAAATGTTATAGTTCCTAGCTCACGTTCTGCGAGGGGTGCAAAGGGAACGCATTGCTCTAGGCGGACCCAGGGTTAGCAGATAACCAAGATCTCAAATGTAACTCCACGCGGTGCACCCTGGAAACAGAAATACAGCAGCTCGAGCTGATTCTGGCCAAATCATTTGGGGATCGTGTCCGAGAATGTGGAGGTAGCAGATGGAAAGAGATTTGACTGCACACGAGACAGACAATATCTCCGACACCACCAGCGTCACCACATATAGCGACACTGTCGACATACAGTGAAGCTAGTCGGTCCAGTCCGAACATTGGAGGGGCGGCCAATGTAAAATGCACGTAAAGGTAGATGCATGGCGAGAGACAAATAGATTTCATACCGAGTACAATGAAACAATGAAAGGGCAGAACAGCGCTAGAGGGCAGCGCGAACTGCAAATAGAAAGTGAAAAGTCTCTAGGAAAGGGGAACTACAATCTCCGTCAGCTCGAGACGAGCATCTAGTTACCTGTGTTCCTTACTGGCAGAAACCCAGACCCATTCATTGGCGTATGGTAAAGAAAGAAGACCTAATCCAACTCTAATGTCGAGCTTTCCTAAACCGGAAATATGCTCGCGAAGAGAAAGGGTTCTGTACCCGATGGGCTTAGACAAGAAAGGGACAACGATGGTAGTCCTGGTCCATCTCTACTGACAAGGTTTCCTATTCCGGAAGTACACTTGCAGAGAGAAAGGGTTCCGTACCCGATGGGCTCAGGCGCAAAAGGGACAACGATTTAGCCCTGGCCCAACTCTACTGTCAGGTTTTCCTACACCGGAAATACACTTGAAGACAGAAAGGGTTCAGTACCTGATGGGCTCATGCGCTATTGGGACAAGGACGCTCAGCTCTAGAACGCCTTGCTCTCAAACGCGTGGTGTGAGACTCGAACTCGGACAAGGGGTACACGATGTCGGTGAATGACACCTCGGCTAAGAGGGCGAAAGAGCCAGGGTCCAACTCCTCTGTTGAGTTCTTCCCCTTAAGGAACCAGGCTCACGGATGAGAAACGGTTCAGTACCCAATGGGCACAGGCACAGCACGTCCAATTACACGAGGCATGTTCATAGACAGTGGAACACCTCGTGCGAGTCAGACGAGAGCAAAAATCGTCTGGGCGAAGAGTCGCCACTACGCGTGCCTGGAGACAGATATAGAGGCTGTCATAGGCTAAGGGTAGCCCACCCAAATTGTCAAGGCATGCCGAAATCGGATGTGCTAGGCCTACAAGGCGCATAACGGTGGCACAACGTAATCACGCTCCCGGTGGAAATCGCACGGATATCCGTGATGGTTGCAATGGAGCGAACGCAAAACAAACAAACAAAACAAACTATCTGCGAAAAGGACAGTGTCACCTGCATTTGAAAATGTTTATTACTTTCCCACTGATTTTGAGTCTTGCCATTCCATGTATATGCGTAGAACCTTCTTTGTGTCAATATTAAATAAGTTGGGTGATAAGAAACATTTTTGTTGTACTCCTCTTTTCATTTCATTTCTAGTAGCTGGTTATGCACATTATTGATTCACTCTGTTCCTATTACATGTTTCTAATCAGTCTGATGTCTGTTCCATCTAGGTTGGGTTTAGCTGGAGTAGTCGAGGAGATATTTTTGTGTGTTTCAAAAACAGGTATCTCGCATCTCACAAACTGGAATTATTGACATTCTTTATATTGTTAATATATATATATATATATTCATTCATTTTCCTTTTGCACTGAAGTTAGCGCATAGGGCAGAGGTCAGATCTCTCCAATGCTGTCTGTTCAAAGCTATTCTGTGCAGTTCTTGAATAGTATGAATATTGTTTGTTTTACTTTCTCTAAGTATTGTTCTTCTGAGTGTTTCTTTTGGTTTACCCCTTGCTCTTTTGCCTGTAAGTATCTAGAGTTGGGAGACGTATTCTAGTGATATATATATATATATATATATATATATATATATATATATATATATATATATATATAGTGACTTTGCGATCATGTTTCTTCAAAACTCTTTTTACGCATGCCATGACTGCTAAAATAGAGATCTGAGAGAAATTGGTCACCTGCATGATGCAGAACCGATCACATTGGAGTGTCATATAGTATATAATTATCGTGACCGAAGATTTTTATAGGAACCCTGTCAACTAAAACGTAAACATGAACTGGTTTCCGATATGTGTGCATCTATTAGTTGGTCTTGGCTAATTTTCACATGAGATTCAAAATATGTAAGTAGCGACCAATAAAAACCCAACAATAATCAAGAACGCAACGAATGGGCTCCAAAGTAATTCAGCTGGAAGGCATATAGTATCATCAAAAATATTGTCGATAGTCACGCTAATTACACGCATTGTACATAGTATTTTCAAAAAAGCCTCAAGCGATGTTATAAGGACCTTGAATAGTTCAATATTGCAATTCATGAAACATATTATCATTTTAACATATACCTCACAGGTTGTTCGCTGAACCATAACCTCCATTATTGTTTATGGTAGAGAGGTCTGATATAACCAAGGTTCGTTCACGTCTGTGGTTCAAAGGAGTAGTCCTTACCATAACAATGATGATGATGTTCATGAACTCACGACTTTAGTTGTTAGCAAATAGCTCATGACAGCACATGAGTTTCTGACAAAAGTACGGCTATTCCTCTGTTGTATAAATCGAGGTGACATCTGGATCCATATAAGATTTGTCTTTACCTCCCCCTAACTCATGCGTGAGGTACTCATATGCAGCTGAGTAAACTAGCGGAATGGTCGTATCACGCAAGAAATCACAACCTGAATTGTTTTGTCCGGACGTGGTTTCGAGGATGAGACAAGCAAGCTGACTATCAACTAGGCTATCGTGCCCCTTTGATGACATACTACGATTATGCATTTGCAATTAGCTGGAGTAGTCAAAGAGCTATTTCGGTGTGCATCGAAAACAGGTATCTCGCATGTCGGAACAAACTAGAATGATTGACAATATTCTATGATAAAATAAGAACAAAACTCACTGATACTACTAGATGTAACTAAATTTTCAATCTCACTACCACCAAGACAAAGCAAATATCACTATCGAAACCGCATAGTCTAAACACACACAATGGGCACAGCTGTAACAGAATATACGTCCATCACATTTGAAAACAAACCAACAACTCTCTTAGAGACAACCTATGGTATACCACACAAGTAAACCTACTAAAAACAATTGTACTTTTACTATCGTTCAGAGGTGGGCATTCTCTTTAGGTCCACGAACCAGATGTTGCTTATTTGTGTCGTTTTGGGCTAGACAGCTTTTTTCTAGTATTTTGGGGTTTCAGGTACAGTTTTCTGAGCTAAACGGCAAATGACCATAGTCCTCTTAGATCAGCTTAGCAGTCCAGAAAACATGACTTAAAGTGAGGATGTGACCTTTGGGCAGAACGTTTCCCAGATTGCTATAATTCATTCCGAAATTCATTTTCCTAGAATCTTGAAATTTGCTTGCAACTGTTGCATGTATTCTAGTGATATTTACAAGCAATCTGTTTGTTTCTGACATTCCCATTTTACTTCATGTGTCTGAATGCCTTAATACATTATCATATTTTCTGCTCTCAAGTTGGTACATTTAATCCTAGGACATTTAGTTGTCTGATGCGATTAATAACCATTACTGGAATGTGTCTATCGCCCTCATCTGAAATTGTGTCGTTGTATGCTAACTAAAGAAATGTGCAAAACATGATTGAATACCTATTTCAGGAAAAATGTGAAAAACGTAGTGTAAATCATATCACACGGAGAAGCAAAACTGCGTGGTACCGCACATTAAAAAATTATTATTGTTTAAGCAAAATAACGAAGTCTCAGAAGCAAGGAGCGAATATTTATTATTGTACTTTGTTCATGCTTCTTCTGCAACATATTTAAAGCGACTATGTATCGGACAATTCAGCCAGGAAAAGATATTTGATCTCGTATCTAATTAACCCATTCTTCTTCTTCTGCGTTCGTTCTCAAACTCCTGCAGATTAGCAGGATGTAGTCCGGAGAAGGAATTAGATGTGTCATGGTTTACAGCATTGCTGCGATATCTGCGTCTTTCGGCCTGACACATCCGGCTTCAGCATGGCTTTGGGTCACTGACCCTATATGGGATGGGTCAGGCAACTCCATCCCATAACCTCCTTAGTCGCCTCTTACGACATGCATGGATGGTAAACAGTGTTGCCATTCTTTGCTCCCATTTCGGGCCTCGGCAACACACAGGCGTACACATTCTGATACATGCTTTATACTGACCATCTACCAAGACGAATAATGTCATTTATATTATGGCAAACGTAGTAACCATATTTGTTCCGTGAGCTTTCCTAAGTACGAAAATCTCACCAGCTGCGCAAAATGTAACTCTCAAGTATCTTCTATTTATTCCGTATAGATATTTTTTTTTAAACTCTTAACTTTAAAGCGTCATCTATAGCAATGTATTTGAACCTTTTTCGTCGGTTGGTTGGTTGGTTGCTGATCCAGCGGTCCATGGGCTCATGCCCTTTGACCCAATGCCATTAAACTATCATACCTCTAGGAAGGTAAGTTTCAATCTATGCACTGCTCCGAGCCATTGTAGCCAAGATAGGGTTCACTGTGCTCATTCCCCACCACCACATGACCACTGGTTATGCCGAACTTCTCTATTGCTCTAGGCATGCAACCAAATGTTCAAGTAAAAAGGATCGTCACGTCCTGAGTCACTGTACCTCTATGATGGGTCTCAGCCATAGGAAAAAAAACTGCTTTCCGTTTCCTCCTCCCAGTGCTGCACAGTACATCTCTGGCTCCCTCCCACCCACAGAGGGTGCATACATATATTCAAGTAAACATAAAACACAATTCAACAACAAAATAACAGCACAAGGAGCATAATTGTATAGATGACGTGCCATGAAGCTTCTATAAGAAAATAACCTCAATATAATGGCATGTCATCTACTTAGTGTTTCTGTTGCATAGGTGGTGTGTCTAGTGGGCCATTGGTGAGACCCACAGATGCAACCACATGCGTAACCTTTTTCGTCTGTAGCCACTTTTCTGAACAATGTTTCTTCTGTGGCTTTCCTCCCATGAAAAAGAAGCAAGCAAGTAGTATGAATGTTCAACAAATCTTATGATATATCTCATTAAGTATTGACCACATAGTAACTTTGTAGACTCGGTGGTAGAGAGAATACTAGGCCCGTCTCCCAACTCTGCTGATTTAGCGAGTGTTTGGAAAGCCGAAAGCCAATGATCTGCATTATACTGGCGATTTAATTGAATATATTACAATTTCTTAAAAGGTCAACAATATGTCTCTTATACAGTATATGCTTCAATCATTATCTTCATTAATGTAACCATCATTCATCATCATGGTCATCAATTATCATCCACCTCACCATTATTGTAATTATCCGTATCATCATTATACTCATCAATCTCACCATCATTGTAATAATAACCTTAATCAACATAATCATCACCACCATCCTAGACCTCATCATTTACCTTTCTGTAGGACGCTATATAAGGTTCATAGAGTCTCCCTCCCCCACTACCAACACTATCAACCCTGAGACCCTATGATTCATGGTACGCCTCGATGACATATTTTCTGTGTGCTTGCAATCATCAATTCAAACCGGCCTTCTAGTGCACCGTGCATTCCATATTATTTATTAATATCATTTTGACGTCTATCATTTGCTATCTTTACATTCGCTTGCTTGATATTCAAATTTTATCATAAATCAAATCCCTTAAACTGTGTAGAATAAACGCATGTATAACACCAAATAAGTCTACCCATAAAAACATGGCTATACAAGCATTTGCCCATATTTGAGAACACTAATAGAGAGGCCTATAAAGGTAAAAACAGATATGTACCTCTGTTTTATAGACTACACGGAAGCATTTGATAAAGTTAAACATAGCGAAATTATACACATGCTAGAGAACTTGAACATTGACAGCAAGGATTTAAGAATAATCAAGAACATGTACTGGCAACAAACAGCAGCAATAAGAGTAGGACATCAATTTGGCCCTTTTCAACAAATGAAACACGGAGTCAGACAGGGATGCGTGCTTTCACCAGACCTGTTATCTTTATACAGTAAAAACATATTGCGTGCAATAGTAGATATCCCAGGAATATCAGTGGGAGGACATAACATAAATAATTTGAGATATGCGGATGACACTGTTCTGATTGCAAAAAGTGAGGAAGACAACAAAGATTTAAGTAATGTAGTAGTCACAGAAAGTAAAGAGAAAGGCTTCTTCCTGAATATAAAGAAAACAGAAGTAATGGTTATTTCAAAGAAACAAAATAACACACCTTGCAAGATCAAAGTGAATGATATAATATTAAAACAGGTCCACCAATTCAAATATTTGGGTACAATGATTACAGCAGATGGAAGAAGTTCAACAGAAATAAGATGCAGAATAGGACAGGCAAAAACAACATTAAGAAAAATGACAAATATACTGTGTAATATGACCTTGTTATTAGAGGTGAGAAAGAGAGTTCTGCAGTGCTATATAACCCCTATACTAACATATGGGTGCGAGTCTTGGGAAATAAAAAAACTGGAAAGTGGGAAATTAGAGGCAACAGAGATGTTGTTCTACAGAAGAATGCTGAGAATACCATGAACTGCCATAAAAACTAATGTAGAGGTGCTGAAAGAGTCAAAGACGAAACGGACCTTAATCAACAATATAAGAAAAAAGCAATCTTTTTTTTGGCCACTTCATGAGACAGGCATGTTTGGAGAACATTGTCACAACAGGCAAAATTGAAGGCAACAGAGACAGAGGGTGACAACGTGAGAAAATATTAGACAGTTTGACAGCCTGGCACGGCAAGGAAACCACAACGATCTTGATACATAGTACTGTGGATAGAGAGCTGTGGAGAGCCATGACTGCCTACGCCAGCCGGCATGGCACCTGATGATGATGATGATACAAACATCAATAAACCACATTGTAGTTTTTTCCCCATAAAATTAGTTATTCGTGAATTAATGCTAGTTAGAAAAGGCGCCATATTTTAATTAAATGTTTCCATCAATTTTGTCAACAATTTCCAGATACTACAGCAGATGTTATGTATTTTTATCATACAATCTCAATTTCTATTAGTGTGTTTCAAATGAAAAGTATTGATTTTTTCAGTATGGAAAAGCTGTACACTGAGTTCTCGACCTGAGTTTGTTTGCCGAAAACCATTTTTATTTAGAGTACTCGGTTCTATCTCCATTAATTGGGTCCATTTGTGATTATGTTATTTATTCCAGAGCTGTAGACACTAAAGGAAGCACCCCTGGTAGGGATGTTGTGGAATCTCATCGCCTTGTCTTGAATCTCCTCATTGTAATCGAATACACAATCTTTCATTTTTCTGTTAAATTTCGGACATAGGAAAACGTCACACAGGGAAAGATCGGTTGAGTTTGGAACTTGCATAGGAATGTCTGTTGCATTCGTGGTTACAGACCTGTGTGCTAATGCATTGTTGTGACTCACAATCCAGTTTTATGGGCGTCACATCTTACGGCAATGTATACACACATCGTAGCTCAGGCATTGTAGGACTGTGTTGTAGAATTAAGAATTAACAAACAGTATAACGCAAAAATGAGATGCATACAAGATGGAATTGCCCATCTATGTCTCAAATGAAATTAACATGGTCGTTGCATTCTGATTTATATGTATTGTCTTCTACGGTTCCACTTTTAAAACGATGATGATAATAAAGATGAAATAATACTTTTAGCTCTGTGAGATTAGCTCCTGACACATAGCCTTACTGAAAAAAGACACCACCGGTTCTACACAGTTGTGCAACTGAGATGACACATAGACTCATATGCAAAGACTAAAAAATTTGGGTATTAAAAGGAGGGGACAAAGCTTATGGATGCATGTTTTACCCCGATCGGAGGCATTCCAGAGCATCCGTATGTCTCAGGATTACTACGTCCTGCCAGAGCTTACACATCTGAGCAAACTATATCATAATTTTTCTGTCAAACTTACTGACCCATTCGAAGGGATTGCTTATCTAGCATTTTCTGTTATCTAGAAGTCTTCGACAAAATGACAAAAGTACAATGTTTACTGGCCTGCATTTATCCGTCATCCATGATAATTAATTAATAGGAGATAGAAGTAAGAGATTGAGACAAAATGTGAAAATTATGTTTTTACAAGTGATAGTTTGTCGGCCTATCCCCAACCTTTCCTTAGTCGCCTCCTACGACATGCCGGAAGAAGAGACATTTGCTCAATTCATTGCACCCTGAAATAGAAGTCTAGGCCCTGAGTTTCACACTGGAGTTTTTAAGAGACCACTCAAATGTTTTAAATCGAATGACTCTTCAGAAATTGATTCTAGCATTTCGAAAATTTCGTAACAATATTTTTAAGGAAAAGCTTAAGTCACTATTTACACAAGTTGAGTATATATCATTGTATATTTTCTGAAATGAGACGAGCACTATTAAGATATCTTCACTTGTAGGACCCCCACCACCTCCCAATTAACACATGTTAGAAGCTACATACTTCCGGTTTCGTACATAGTTTCGCAGATGATCTACCCTTACACTCGGAAAATATCAATGCTCTACATATCACGTCATGGCACACAATAACAGACTTAGAGAGAACTAACTATAGAAACCATCATCTTCTGAAAGAGAAAAACACTTCTAATTATTACTGATGTAGTTAACATTGTGTTCGACATAAGATGTAAAGTGCATACAAAGTTTTTGGATTCCGGTAAATGCAACGTTTCTTGGCCTAGTGTTTAATCATTCATGTATCACTTGGTGTACCTCTTCATCGGACCTGAGTCTTTTCTACCAATTTCCCATTTAAGGCTGACAAGTATGGATATTGTGGCAGTCACTTCTTCTTCTGCGTTTCTTTTCAAACCCATACATATTAGCAGTAGTAGTAGACACTACAAGTGGAGGACTTCGACGGCTGCAGTCATTTGGACGGTCAGCGTGGGATCGAGCATTGCCATGTTGCAAATGGACAAGTTTACTCACAAGTACGGAATTTAGACTATATTACGGTTCGAAAATAATTCGTTAGAATATCTGTATTCTTGGCACTGGTAATAATACTCCCCTCCCCTTGGCATCTAAGACTTGAAAATAACACTCCAATCATCCCAAAAGAGAAGCATCATACAATTTTCTTGGAATGGTTGCATAAGAAAGTTCTCAGTCGCTGAGGAGCAATGGTGTCTTTCTTTCCTCATCCTCTTCGTTTCTGAATCGTGGTACTGAAACCAAGTGCAATTTCTAGAAACAATTCTTCGCATGAAACAGTCACTCTGCTTCAGAGCGAGACAAATGTAATTCATAGGCATCAATGGGTTGCTATCTCTCTTCTTGAGTAAGCTGCCACGACACTCGCCTCTCATACATTTTGTGGAATTAGCTTTTACTTCTTGTGTGCATTAGGGTGGTTTCTGCGAGATTTCTTTCATACCCAGGAGACTTTAGCTTTCGGCTTAGTGTAATATCAATTGAAGGAGCCTTCTCCCCAAAGGGGATACATGTCACGAGACGAGCTGATAGTTTGCCTGGGTTACTCATTATTCATCGTTCCTCTGTCTAGGCGCTTCGTAGCAGGTGATCTATTCCTCGTGTAGGAAGACCATTCCATTACCACCTTTTGTGTCCTTATGTTCCAGACCTAAGAATGCGACTTTTCTGTATGAGATGTGTTAGGCGATAGCGACTGTACAATTGTACTGAGGATTAATACAGCTTGCTAGACAAGGTGCTGTTTTGTCAAACATGTCGGGGACTGGGATTTGTCCTGTACATTTCTTACGTACTCGCCTCGTCGGTCTGTGATGACCTTACAATAAATCGCCAGACGTGGCCTATATTGTTTTCGATGTCAGAATCATGTATTTAATTTTTTTCCCACTTTCAGTGATTTCTATAACTCTGTTGTGTCCGACGTCAGGATCATATATGTTTCCTTTTTTACTTTCAGTGATTGCGATAACTCTATTGTTTTCGATGTCAGAATCATGTATTTAATTTTTTCCCCACTTTCAGTGATTGCTATAACTCTATTGTGTCCGATAAAAAGATCCTATATATTTCCTTTTTTCACTTTCAGTGATTGCAATAACTCTGCTGTGTCCGATGTCAGTATCATATATGTTTCCTTCTTTGCCTTTTGGCATAAGTCTAGTAACCATTGATTCACTATGAGTTAACATTGTCACATATCTAGCATCAGTCAAGAATCAACATACCACAGCATTGGGGGTGCAAAGGGTCTCGCATTAACCTCGTGCCGACCCAGGGTTAGCAGATAACCAAGATCCTAAAAGTACGTCCTCGTTGGTGTACCCTGGAAGCAGAAATGGCGCTGTTCAGCTGTCTTCCTGAGCAACACATTTAGGCTTGTGGATGTGGAGGCGATAGATGAAATGAGAATTGCCTGAAACGAGGCAGCAATATCTCTGAGAGCTCTACGCCAACATATTCAACAGCACTGTCGACAGTGATGTAAGGCATATGTACATTTCGTCTCGGTCAGCAAAAAATGCATAAACATTGGATGGACGACCAATGTCAATGTCATTTTGGTTTATCATCTAAGGGAGTACATAGATTGTGCTATCTTAGACAAGGAGCTTCGTAGTTGGCGAACCATTCTCGTGTAAAAAGGCATCATTCCTGCATAAGCCCTTGGGTTTATGAAACCCAATTCTCTCTGTACGAGCCATTTGGGCAACAGTGACAGTCGAGTTATACTAGGTTTGCAATGTCCTCAAAGACAAGAACTTGCTTACCGTCTACGTTGCCATAGAGTTCAGAGTCAGAGTCTCAACACTGCTTCGGACATACGTTTAAAAAATGTACTCCCCGAAATTTGTTCAATGGTTTTCACGTGTTCAATGGCGAGCTGTATTTAAAGCGTTGTATCCATACCCAGTAGTGATCGTTCAAGTTAGCGTATACAATACCTGAACAATGAGTCCAACGTTGATTGGGGGGGGGGGGGGGGTCAATTGTGGAGGAACATATGGACTTTTGTGTTTTCTCAGCATGAACAGAACTTCCGCCAGTCGGTCTGGTGCTGGGCAAGTGTAGCTATGTTGCCACTACATCGCTTTACATATACATCGCAGCTCTTTAGCACGTGTTGCCTTTTCCAGATTTAATGTGTACAATTAGGTTCGCCATATATTTTATAGGAAGGTATACACGTATCGGGACATTGACATTGGTCGTCCATCCAATGTTTATGCATTTTTTGCTGACCGAGACGAAATGTACATATGCCTTACATCACTGTCGACAGTGCTGTTGAATATGTTGGCGTAGAGCTCTCAGAGATATTGCTGCCTCGTTTCAGGCAATTCTCATTTCATCTATCGCCTCCACATCCACAAGCCTAAATGTGTTGCTCAGGAAGACAGCTTAACAGCGCCATTTCTGCTTCCAGGGTACACCAACGAGGACGTACTTTTAGGATCTTGGTTATCTGCTAACCCTGGGTCGGCACGAGGTTAATGCGAGACCCTTTGCACCCCCAATGCTGTGGTATGTTGATTCTTGACTGATGCTAGATATGTGACAATGTTAACTCATAGTGAATCAATGGTTACTAGACTTATGCCAAAAGGCAAAGAAGGAAACATATATGATACTGACATCGGACACAGCAGAGTTATTGCAATCACTGAAAGTGAAAAAAGGAAATATATAGGATCTTTTTATCGGACACAATAGAGTTATAGCAATCACTGAAAGTGGGGAAAAAATTAAATACATGATTCTGACATCGAAAACAATAGAGTTATCGCAATCACTGAAAGTAAAAAAGGAAACATATATGATCCTGACGTCGGACACAACAGAGTTATAGAAATCACTGAAAGTGGGAAAAAAATTAAATACATGATTCTGACATCGAAAACAATAGAGTTATCGCAATCACTGAAAGTAAAAAAGGAAACATATATGATCCTGACATCGGACACAAAAGTTATAGCAATCACTTTTTTTAAAGTGAAAAAATGGAAATATATTTGATCCTGCCATTGCACACAGAAGAGTTGTCACAGTCACTAAAGAGAAGAAGCTACTAATGTATATAATTTCATATATAAATATGCTATAGTACATATTAATTCTGTTCAGCAGACACATGCACAATGCATATTACTCTTTCTTCACATATTTCACATGTGACATTGTATTGTTATATATGATCTATATGTTAATTAAAATATTACCATCTGCTATCGCAATTCTATAATAGACATCACACGTAGACTCATACATATGTTTATCACACAGAAAGTGTGGGCACTACAATAAAACATTTTCATTATTAAAATAGTAAAACAACCAATATTCTACTATTCAAGAACTGCACAGAATAGCTTTGAACAGATAGAATTGGAGAGCTCTGACCTCTGCCCTATTCGCTAACTTCAGCGCAAAAGGAAAATGAATGAATGAATTATTAAAATACCAACAAGATACTAAAAAGAAACGGTTTTTGGCACCGGAGATACTTACCGTGAATTTGACATTCTGCAGATATGAAAGAGAAATGTAAAACTGTAAGGTAAGTACCAACAGGAAATCATTGATTCGTATCCTTATTTTTTAAAGAATACTCTTGACTCTATTAAACATATATTACAGTTCTCCTATAAGTTTTATTCCAACTTGCTCATCTGCATGTATTTTTGTTCCCTTATCTGTCACTCACTGCTTCTCTAATATGAGATACTCGAATAACTAAGATGTTATATAAGCAGAAAATATTTTTATCAATATTTGCAAATGTATGAGTTTACTCTTAAAACTAATAAATAGACAGTTGGATCAGATATATTTTGTTTGATATGTGTAATTAGACAGCTGGCAGTAACTAAAACTACAAAAATCAAATATGTGTGTTATATGTGAATCATAGTCAGTGTTCAATTTTATGTACTAGTGGTGAATCGTGTTCGCGTACGTGCGATTGCTCATTCTATTCTGCCTCAGCAAACATCGTGAGACAAGAGTATGGGGCACAGCTAGCGTCAAATTAGCAGTAATCAAAATTCGGATGAAGAGAATTTGTTTCCACTGTTTGAATTTCATTAGACCTACAATTACTACCATTTGATAACAAATCAAATGTACTGAATACATACATTAAAATAGAATAAGAATTATTTTCCATTACAAATTTTCAATTGCACAAAAATAAATCAAGCAGGATTGTATATCATAACATTGTTACTGTATTTTAAATGACTGATAATTCTGGTTTAGAAACAATGTTTTCCAGAATTTGTTATCCATCTGTAACAAATGCATTTTCTGTGGGATGAGTTCAAGCTTGGAAGTAGCTGTCGGAACTTTTGGAAAACAAAAATTAAGTCTGCTTTAAACATTCCTATTCCTTTAATTACTTAACAAGCCAGATTTGTAGTTTAATATTGTATCGATATTTTGAATGTTATAATACCGTTTTAATCATGTAGGTATTAAGTTAAAGAGAAGTATAGCTACATATTTTTCTACGTTGGTGATTATGCGAATGGAGTAATTCATTTGGCTGTGAACATATAGCTCTTGACAGCCTGTAATCTTTCTGACAATAGTGCAGGTCCTCCTCAGTTGAGTAACCGAGGTACTACCCAAAATCGTATAATTTTGTTGTCTGGAAGACATAGCTGTGTTAGTGGGGTTCATGGATGCATGTGTATTCCACAAAGGAGGACCCTTCCAGTGCAGCACTGTACAACGATGATCACGTCACAATGATCGTATCATACATTTCTGGGCAAACGAGTTCATCGTTGACCCATCTGCATTAATGGTAAATCTATAGCACGTTTCACTAGTTTTGCCATGAAACAAATGTAATTATCTAAATAACCATCAAACGTATTAATGCTAATTTTTGCATATGATGTTATATTTGGTTAGATCCAATAAACATATACTTTAAATGTGTGTATCACGTCCAGGTTTTAAACTTGAATGTAAACCCTTGATCTTTGTCGGCATATTAATTATTGTGCATCGAGATATAAATTTTATCACTTCAGACACGTGTCTAGTATTCCAAAATGTTTCCATCATGTTTGGATATAATACCTGCTGAAGATGATTTCTTAACGGATATGTATGCGAGATATCGTGATATTGTTTATCATTGACACTTAGTGTTCTAATGTCATACCCCTTACTCGCAAACTTAATTTTCCTACTAACTACACACGTTATGTTGAAACCCCTCTGACGGAGAATTTGAGCATGACACTGGATATAACATTAAACATATTCTGTCTTGTGTTCAAGAGAGCTAAATAATGCAATTTCATGCATAAATCAGGCCAATTGGCCAATTGTATGATAACTAATCATGTGTAAATGGCGTTTTATAATTGACTGCAAAACATCTCATAACTGTGTGTGAGAAGTGTGTTGACAAGTAGACTTTTGATCTATATTTAACATCAATGAAAATTGAAAAAGGCTGCATTTTAATGACAAATTTAATTAAAAGGATCCATTCCTCTGCAAATTCATACAAATTATTTCAATTATATACGTTATATATTTGCTGAAATACATCATTTTGAAGTTGGGCAAAGCTAGTTAAATATAATATAGTATTCTTCGTCACCTAGGAGTCTGTTGTAAAAGTGCGATGGCTCAATATCTGCTTGGACTATGTAACAGAAGAGTAAAGTATGAAATCAAGGCAAAATGTGCTTTGACAATGACGATTTATTCACACTGACAGCGTTTCAGTATATTCCGAACTTTTCTTAGTTGTCTCCAACAACATACCTGGAAACAGGACAGTGTCCCTACTCTGTGTACCCTGAGCTAGAGCACAGACACTGGTTGTCACCTGGAAGATTTATTTCTTCTAGTAAATTATGCCATACAATATTAGCATGGAAACACTGTAAACACTATGAAACTTAACTTTTCTGAAAACATATTCTATAGCATATTTCACTATCTTTGCCCTCAAACAAATGTAATTATCCGATTAATCTTCTAATTAATACGGTGCCATATTTGAGGATTCTGTTATATTTTATTAGACACAATATATTTTAAGTGCATCGTGTCTAATATTTACAAATGAATCGAATAAGTTCATCTTTGTCTGTATACTAATTATTACGTATCAAGAAAAAAGAAATTTTACCACTTCATACTTTACGCCGGATACAACCTTAAATGCCGTCTGTCTTATGTTAAAGAGTGCAAAATATTGCAAATTCACATATAATCATGCCAATTGTATGATAAACTTGAGGGTTGTGCTGTAAAGTTAACTTCGGATAAATCGCAAATAAAAGAAAATTTAAACCAATGTCTGCATTTTAATGCAAAATATAATTCGTAGCGTCTATTTAATTTCAAATTCACACACACACAATTTAAATTATATGCGTTATATATTCGCTGATATACATCATTGTGAAGTTGGGCAACGCTAGTGAAACGTGATATAGTATGTGTTGCAGTTTCCTGATATATTATTACTCTTGCCATTCAGAAACTCCAAACGATTATTAATTCTGAATGGCTATGACTAGCTACATGACTTTGTACATTTTATATGTACAGGAGAGAAAATAAGTTATTATCTCAAGCAATAATTCTTATGTGTGCTAATTTTGAAAACGATAAAGTTCTATTTTACATTTCAAGTGTTATGAAAGTCTGGATTCCCGACAAAATCGTACCAACAACTGAGTTACAACTATATTTGATAAGCCTATATCAAACCATCTAAATACGCTTTCGTAGGGGTACTACATTAAATACGGCAACACAAAAATACCTCATGTGATTTCTACCTTCATTGTTGCAGATGATTGTGTAAAAATCTTAACCTGTCCAGTCTTTGATTTTATCTGCCCATGATTTTATTTAGATGCCTCTATTTCTTCTATCTTTAACTGTTCACTGCAAAATCGTTTTTGAAAGATAATCATGTCGTCATACATTAGCAAAACCATTTATTATTTTGTGGATTTCTTGTATTTACATAATATGGACTTCCAGAAAAACTATGTAGAGGTGTTGAAATAGTCAAATGCGAAACGGAGCTTAATCAATAATATAAATAAAAGGACAATCTTCTTTTTTCGCCACTTCATGAGACAGGCAGGTTGGAGAACATAGTCACAACAGGCAAAATTGAAGGCAACAGAGACAGAGGGCGACAACGTTAGAAAATATTAGACAGTTTGACAACCTGGCACGGCAGGGAAACAACAACGATCTTGATAAATAATACACTGGAAAGAGAGCTGTGGAGAGTCATGCCCGCCTACGCCATTCGGCATGGCACCTGATGATGATGATGACAATACATAATTAGCTGTTATAACAAGATATATATATACATACATATACAGTATATATTTATATAACGTTATATGAAATGAAGTATAGCACAATGCCAAATTCGTATAAAGAAAATAAAGATTTGACTCTTTTTCAATAGTAAGTAGAACACATCATAATTTGACATAATGACATCATCAAGCTGATTGGTCGTATTGCAGCAACGAAGGTAATTGCACTCTGTAATTGTAAATTTGTCAGCATTGAAATAACCAAAAGATTTCTGGCTTTCATGTGATTGTATGTCTGTATAAAAAAGTAAAAGTAAAGTAACCCATAGCATTTATTAATGCCGTAGGGGTGTGAGATGTTAGCGATCTCACATTTCACAGGCTCTGCAAATGAGGGCGGTAGCCATCTCCTCTTCCTCGCAGTCTTTACTTCCCGGATTAATCCGGTACCCATTTAAGGCTGGGTCGACCTGGGAGCCGTTGCGTTCTGAAAACATTTCCGCCTCAGCTGGGGAATGAACCCAGGACCACTCATATGCGAAGCCAGTGCGCTAACCACTGCGCGAACGCGGCTTATATACAAGATGGCGAAAAATGTTTTCTACACATATATGTAAATCCAGTTCTTAGTATATGCCGTTTTTCACAAAGTATTGTTTGTTTCTAATAGTTGAAATATTTTGCGCGTAAAAAGACACCGAAGAAATTCTATCCACCCATCGATTCATGTCCGTGCCGCGTGATATGAAGCAGAGAGGCGGCCGCACCAGGCAACACCAATCAAAATACATTGTCGGGGGCGATATTTCGAAGAAAAACCATGGAGGGGAGGGGGGATTTAGAAAACGTGCATCATACTGAGAAAATTTTCCATTCAATTCTAGAACATATGAATGCTTGATGCATAAATTACACAACTGATAAGAACCTGTGTTTTTTTCAAAAAGTTGATGGGATTTGAAGAGCTACATACAGCAAGAGGATCGTCATCATCAACATCCAACTTCTCAAACTACACAGTCCTCTCTAGACATTAAAAATATTTTGGCCATATCGCAACGATATAACAGCCCACAAGAGACCATACTGGAGAGAATTATGCCAGGTCAATGAGAAACAGGTAATCGACGAACAGGGTGAAAATATGATAGACCACCTAAACATTACACTCGAAGAAGACGATGGACGCAGGATTTGAAAGACAATCTAAACACTGCTCTCGCAGAAGAAGATGGATGCTCGATATGAAAGACCAACTATACATTATACTGACAGAAGAAGATGGACGCAAGATATGAACACCCACCTAAATATCACACTCGCAGAAGAAGATGGACGCAAGATATGAAAGATTACCTAAACATCACACTCACAGAAGAAGATGGACGCAATATATGAATGACCACCTAAACATTACACTCGTCATCTTTGTCTACTGGTTCTCACTCAAGTAACCCATCTGTATCTACAGTCTCTCACAGGTCACCCATCTGTAACAAGAAACGTTTCTCGCTCACAAAGAAACATTGCATGCGCTTATATCAGGTATACAATAATATTTTAATTTCTATGTAATTATAGAATGACGAAAATATGTGCTACCAATGCCGAACCTGGACAACGACAGCGCACGCCAAACGTAAACTGGTGAGAGCTGAAATGGATTGCTTACTCAGAATCCTAGGAATATCGTTAAGAGACAGGGTGTTGAATGAGGACATCCGACAAAAAACGGGTACCACCCCAATCTTAGAATACACCAAGAGATAACAGATCAAATGGTTTGTCGCCCCTGTGTTGTCGGGGCCCAAAAGTAGAGCAAAGAATAGCAACACTGTTTACCTTCCACGCATGTCGTATAAGGCGACTGAGGAGGTTATGGATGGAGGTGGATGTCCCATCCCATATAGGGTCAGTGACCCAAAGTCATGCTGAAGTCGGACGTGTCAGGCCGAAAGGCGCAGATATCACAGCAATGATGTAAAACATGACACAACGCATTCCGTTCTCTGGACTACATCATGATAATCTGCAGGAGCTTCAGAAAAACGCAGAAGAAGAAGAAGAAATGGTTTGCACACATCAGAAGACTACCATCAGACAGCATACCACTTTAAGCTATGCTACACAGATACAGCGAAGGCAGACCTAGAGGCCGACCATGAAAACGATGGACCACTGAAATAAAAGAGGAGACAAATTCCACAATATACTCAGCACAAGAGGACCGTCTTCAGAAAATTCTTCTACCCCTGACGCCGAAAGGCAACAAATGACTTCACCGAATAGATAGATAGATAGAAAGAATGACGTAACATTTTAAAATATTAAGAACATTCTACAATATATCATGGTCGGGTGAGATAAGATAGATAATTATAATACGTTATATATAACAGTTATATAGAACCGTTATATGTCCGGCTGTGTGACGAAGTGGTACAGAGAGCGTCTGTGACACCGAGGTACCGAGTTCGATTCTCGCCATAAGCACTTGATGAGCCAGGCCGTTCAGAAATCTATAGCAAACTACTGAACGCATTTAGATTGCCTAGAAAATGCTGGGTTGATGGCTACGTCCTGTATAGGATACGCTACCAATTTATATAGAACAAAATCTGATATATGGAAGTCAATCTTGGAAGCAATCAAAATTGTAAAGAAAGTATATAAGGAAAATAGACAATTGTATGTGGTTGTTAAGAAGAATGTCCAGAACACGATCGTCTGATAAAAAAAGGGAAAATATCTTTAAAAAAAGTAATTCATTCACAAAAAGGGCTGATCACTTGCATCAGAAAGTGGGAAAATGAGGTGCGCCGTAATAACATGAAAATGCCAAGAGAGAATATGCTGGACATCTTAGCATTTGTGGCGTAGAAGGCTATCAGTATTGGAAATGATTAATTCCCCACGAAAGTGAAGGCTGTGACCAGACATGATAGCCAAGTCCACACGGCATGTGATATAAAAAGAAAAAGAAAGTAAAATTACAAAGGACATTGCAATGAGTGACTTAATAAATTAGGTTTATGTTGCTGCATCAAGTACGAAACTTGAATCAGTGGATGCAACTCTTAATTAGACTTGGAAATCTTTCCTCCCAATGACTCTGTGAGTTGTTCAAACAGATGAAAATCGCTAGAAGCTAGATCCGGAAAGCGCTAAAAGTGGACATCCTAAATGGATGAGTCATATCACTGGTAGTACATTATCAAACATTATGTTCAACTCTACATATATTAACTCAAGTGAGACATTTAATTTCTTCAGAACTTGTCTATTTATAGGTGCTCTGGATTTTTCACATTTTTATGTGATGTTTACAGTTTACAGCGCCTTTTTTATTCTGCTTCTAGTCACTTCTGGCTATACCCATCTTGTCTCTGAGAGTCCAACGTTATTTCTCGCATAATCTATCGTTTCTGTTACTAATTCAGATGTTCTCCCAGTCTGAAGTAATGTTCTACCTTTTTAGTAACAGTCTACCACCGAAGACGGATGTGTCGGGCCATTGGCGCAAATAAAACTGCGACACAACGCATGTTCATTCTCTGGACTACATCCTGTTGGAAATCTAGTAGGACCATGGTCCTGCTACAAGCGAGATCCAGTGGGAATTTAAGAATGAATGCTGAAGATGTAACAGTTTGGAAGTTTCCCAGCGAGCTTCAAGCTTTCTTCTTCCAAGTCTTTTTTTTTTTACTGACCTAATGGTGATAAGTCTAATTTTTTTGTCGTACCCATGATTTGCTGATTTACTGAGACTTTGCCTTTAACGATTTTGGATAGTCAATCTTCAACGATACATTTCCCCGATACCTGGAAGTTTACTATCCATCACATGCCCAGTTAAACACTGCGGTATAGATATATATTGACCACAAATGAAATACGGATTTACTAAAATTCAGAAAAGTTAAAGAACAATATTTTCCATATTCCAATCTGCGGAGATATCACTTCATCTGGAATAATTCTGAGTGTTAGACAACTATTTGTCTTCCCGGTTAGACTGCCGACTGGGTATTTTTTGAAATTGCCAATATTATAGAAATAATACCATCGTTGTTTCCGGCGCTGTGCTTTACTCACAGAATACCGCACACTTTTGAAACCGAACGGCACTTTGTGTGAACTAAGTGTCAAGAACTCGGAAGTGGCAGACAGCTAGAGAAGGTAGTCTCATAATTTCTTCCTTCCTGGCCAGGGGATATTTTTTTCTCAGGAGAAGATGTAAATACCTTGTAATTCATTCCTTGGCACTATCTATGACATTGTCTTAAATCTTTCTGCGAAAGGCAATACAGTTGAAACCATTTAAACAGTCATATACAATCGTCTGTCTGTCTATATATATATCCCTGTATTCATTGCATTATTCATCTATCATTATAACCAAACCACCCACTAACAAAGTGTATGATACACCCATTTATTTATTATTTCATCTTTACATACACTAAATGCACCAATCAATCTTTAAATACACCAAATGCACCAATCAATCTACACATCTATACTATTGCCTATTTATCTGTTTCTCTTTCCGATAGTTTTTCCGTTCATCCATCTATCCATTACTCACCCTCCATCTCTCCCATTAGCCATCTATATAGTAATTCATTCACACATTCGTTCGTCTATATATTTGTCTTCGCTCTATCCACTCAGCCTTCTCTCTATCTTTGTTTCATCCTACCTGCTTATCGTCTAGTTTCTCTGTCAGTCTATATACATACATACACACGTACATACATACATACATACATATATATTTACAATTGGTATCATGTCCAATTCAGGATGTAGCCACTAGCCAGTATTTTTTGGCTGTAGTGATTTTCTAGGATATATAATTAAGTCCAGTAGTTTTCCATTCCATTCTCAAAGGTTCAAAGGCACAATCGCCTGCGGTGGACACACTTGCACGAACGCATACACACAGACATCACTGTGAATGGACCATGTACACAAAATTCTACTACACTTGTTTCTATTGTTATAGAGACCGAATGATTTTATGAGAAAAAAAATATCCACAAATAGGAAAATCAGTGATTATCTGTCGCAGGTTAATTATCAAAGAGAGCATGGAACAACACAAAAACAGTATTGCAGACGAAGATACAAATCTATGGGCCTTATGTACTCATCAATTTTTTAGACGGCCCAGTAACATGGATATCATACTACAGATATGAGATAATGATCAATAATTTCCTATTGAATGTTTCCGCAAGATAATGAAGATCACATTGCATACATAAGGGTTTATTTGTTAACAGATTGCATACATAAGGGTTTCTTTGTTAAAATATTGCATACATAGGGTTTTTGTCAACAGATGGCATACATAGGGGTTTCTTTGTTAACATATAGCATACATCGGGGTTTCTTTATTAACAGATGCCATACATAGTGGTTTCTTTATTAACAGATGCCATACATAGGGGTTTCTTGGTTAACAGATGCCATACATAGGGTTTCTTGGTTAACAGATGCCATACATAGGGGTTTCTTTGTTAACAGATGCCATACATAGGGGTTTCTTTGTTAACAGATGGCATACATATGGGTTTCTGTGTTAACAGGTGGCATACATAGGGGTTTCTTTGTTAAAAGATGGCATACATAGGGGTTTCTTTGTTAAAAGATGGCATACATAGGGGTTTCTTTGTTAAAAGATGGCATACATAGGGGTTTCTTTGTTAACAGATGGTATACATAGGGGTTTCTGTGTTAACAGTAATGTCAAGAAAAAATTTGAGAAGCTGTCTCCTTACTCCACAGCCACGTCGTGGAGGAAAATGGAGATATAAGCAGTGAAGACGGCACTCATCTGTTTGGTTGCTGAAATACTTCCTCACACGGTGATACTCTCAGAAAAAACATGCTACATGAGATAGAAAGGTGCATGTTAATAAGGGATTGGGTGACGCTAATGGGGCAGGTTTAAGTTCTCTATGTCATTACATGGATGTACTGTCATGGTTAATACGGAAAGGAATCAACATCAGAAAGAAACAATCCACATTTATTGGTAAAATCACAAGATGAGGACTGGAATTGAATGTTACAGTAGACACAATTGAGGGAAAAAAACATACCTAATAACGAAGTCGTGGATTTACAAGAGAATGGTTCGGCGTTGATGAATACTATAATGTGCAGATACAAAAAGGACAAGAATGGGGTGAGGCGAGTAATGTACCGCTACAAGAATGGGGTGAGGCGTGAAGTGTGTTGTCTCTAGAAATATCACAAGATAACACAATTCAAATATGACTGGGACTTTGAGTCTATATACTCTTGGATGTCTGGGCAAAACGGATAAATGAACACTTATGAGGATGTCAAGCATGTATTCCTGCTGGTTTCTAATCAAGAATCAAGGTGGCAGGACAAAATACAAACACAGAGGTCTTGCAATGGCAAAATTTCCAATAATGATATGAACACTCAGCAATAGACGATTAAGATGGCTGGGTCATGTACGAATAATGAACAACAAACGTAACCTACAGTATATATTATATGGCGAACGTTTGGAAAAGAAAAGAGAGACAGACCACTCATGAGATACAAATATGTATGCAAGTGATAAATGAAAAACTTTCCAATTGACTATGCAGGAAAAATGTAGTAGAAACCGAAGTACGTGGAGGTTGTTACTGCGCAAAGTTGCAGAGACCTTCAAAATATTTGTTTGAAGGACAAGCTAAAATACAAACGACATATATGCAAAGTTAATGTAGAGACATATGGTTTTAATACATGAAAAGTAAAAGTAAATATAAAATTACGAAATATAATTTTAAAAAAAGGTTTATTTTTACTTGGATGGCGTAATTGTAAATCACAACTTTCACTATTTTTGATTGTCGTGATAAAACGCACTGATATAACCAAATTGATATTCATGGTAAAACGCACTGATATCACCAAAATTTTGATTTTCATGGTAAAACGCACTGATATAACCAAATTTCTGATTTTCATGGTAAAGCGCACTGATATAACCAAATTGATTGAAAGAAGCGTAGCATACAATAAGAGGTACTAATGTAAAAAAAACCCATTAAGATGAGTTTGTGAGAGAAGTTGTATAACCTTGAAATCATTGAATTAGTTTAGAATGTAAAACCTAAAAGAAAAAAATCTGATTTTAAATACAATGACATTCAACAAGAAATATTGAATGAATAAAAAAAAAATATCGTGTTAAATTATCAGACACTGCAACCGATAGTTCTGCTTTGTCGTGGAATGGTACAGAACGCATCTTGCGCGACCAAGATACCATGTTCTATCACATCGGCAGGAAATTGCGCATCAACATTGTTCAGAATGCATTGGAAACCTTCATTACGTTTTTATGTTGTCTAGAATTATAATAAAGCTGTAAACTATTATGGTTATTCATCATGAATATGGCATGTTACAAATGTTACTTAGAATTAGAATATTATAAACTTCATGTCATTCAGGTTATATAAAAACAAAACTTTCGATACTGTATGTTTTCCTGTGAAGAAGTACAAGGAAGCTTTCTATGGGCTGTGGAAATAAAGGCCGCTTTGCCCTAGCAGACATAACGACATGCACAGGAAGGATTTTTATTGTAACTCTGAAAGTAAAAATCCTGTTCCAACCGTGGATTGAACCCTCAGATGTCTGAGAACGGCGTCCTAGTCACACAGACATGCGCTCCACTCATGTCATTCAGGTTATAACGTCATTAAATCCTAGTTCATTAGTAAACTGACAGATGTATAGTTTGTAACATTATTTAATATTCACGCACAAGTTTCCCAGAATGCAACTTTAAAACTGAGACATGGTGAGAACATAATTTGTAAATTTACAATGTTTTTTCTGCAGGAATATATTCCATAAATTTTCTAATCTTAAGGTTCACTAGAACTGCATCCAGTTGCATGAATGATCCTATCAGAACTGTTCCTTGATTTGATAGTTATCTGTCAGTAGATTAAGGCTTCTGCAGTTCTGATGGAGTCTACAGCTATGAGATGGATTGCTTACAAGGGTAAATGCTCATTCATGTACTATTATTTACAATTAATGTAACTGTTGTTGGACGCAAACAAACAACTATTGTTAGTATTGAAATAGAGCATTAAAAGTTAGATAAATGATTAACAAGAGTTTTTTTTATCATGGACATTCTCTGGCACAATTTATCCTATGTGGTCCCTCTGGAGACTAAAAAAAAGGCAATTGGCTTTCTTTACAGATATATATATATATATATATATATATATATATATATATATAGATATATATATATATATATATATATATATATATATATATATATATATATATATATATATATATATATATATATATATATATATATATATATATATATATATATATATCCCATAAAGGAGTCTGTGGCTCCATTTCACATTATTTACGCTCCCTTCAAGTCACTGTGGCCTTGAAGTCGGTGTGTTAGGCTCACTTTGAGAATCACTGAGTTAGAAGATCGTTATATAATCATTAATACATTCAAGATGTCTATACAGACTTCAAAATAATAATTACTATGTATGCGAATTTAAAAAGACATCTACCGACAGTTCTAGGTATGTGGTTGTTAAACATCGTTTATATTTTATGTATACAATTCTGCCTAGATATTTAAATTCTTTGGATTGTTTCACTTTGGTGTTATTTTTTGTTATATCCATTAGTGTTGCAGATTTGCTGATTTTAATAATTCCGTTTTTTAAGGTATGTAAATTTTCATGTTTTACTTCTTACATTTTATTAGTAATGCATAATGTAGTTTTGCCAATTTTCATAATTTCCGTAAATTATACGTTGATCGTCGGTGAATAGAAGTATGTTGCTTTCATTATTAAATTCTTCATCGTGTTTACTTTCCAACAGTTTTATCGGCGCTTATTTACGAAACTTGACTGTTTTCGCCATTGGCTAAGGTAGACTTTAGTATTGAAAGAAAACAGTGAACACTATTCTTGGGCATAATTAAATAAAAGATGGAGAAATGGGGGGGGGGGGGGTAGCATCTCTGACTTCTTTACAATTGTTAACAAGGGTGGGGGTAACACAATTGTGAGTTCATTTTGACGTATTTCATTGGAAACTTCTAATGAACATTTTGTCCACATGTGAACCCTCCATGGAGATGTTGTCTATATGTGACCCTCCCTCCATGGAGATTTTGTCCACATTGCTTTGGCGAGACCTTTGGCAGTTATAGACGACATGTTCAATAAATTGAGTTGGACCCCTTCACTACGTGTTTTTATGATTTATTGACTTTCAGTTTGACATTGACAGCAAGGATTTAAGAATAATCAAGAACATGTACTGGCAACAAACAGCAGCAATAAGAGTAGGAAAGCAATTTGGCCCTTTTCAACAAATAAAACAAGGAGTCAGACAGGGATGCGTGCTTTCACCAGACCTGTTCTCTCTATACAGTGAAAACATAATGCGTGCAATAGTAGATATCCCAGGAATATCAGTGGGAGGACATAACATAAATAATTTGAGATATGCGGATGACACTGTTCTGATTGCAAAAAGTGAGGAAGACCTTCAAAAATTAATTAAAGTAGTAGTCACAGAAAGCAAAGAGAAAGGCCTCTTCCTAAATATCAAGAAAACAGAAGTAATGGTTATTTCAAAGAAAGAAAATAACACACCTTGCAAGATCATAGTGAATGATATAGTATTAAAACAGGTCCACCAATTCAAATATCTAGGTACAATTATAACAGCAGATGGAAGAAGTTCAACAGAAATAAGATGCAGAATAGGACAGGCAAAAACAACATTCAGAAAAATCAAAAATATACTGTGTAATATGACCTTGTCATTAGAGGTGAGAAAGAGAGTTCTGCAGTGCTATATAACCCCTATACTAACATATGGGTGCGAGTCTTGGACAATAAACAAACTGGAAAGTGGGAGATTGGAGGCAACGGAGATGTGGTTCTACAGAAGAATGCTGAGAATACCATGGACTGCCAGAAAAACTAATGTAGAGGTTTTAAAAGAGTTAAATGCGAAACGGACCTTAATCAACAATATAAGAAAAAGGCAATCTTCTTTTTTTGGCCACTTCATGAGACAGGCAGGTTTAGAGAACATAATCACAACAGGCAAGATTGAAGGCACCAGAGACAGAGGGCGACAACGTGAGAAAATATTAGACAGTTTGACAACCTGGCACGGCAAAGAAACAACAACGACTTTGATACATAATACTGTGGACAGAGAGCTGTGGAGAGCCATGACCGCCTACGCCACCCGGCATGGCACCTGATGATGATGATGATGACTTTCAGTTGGTAACTATTTATATACTTAGAACCGCCTTGACAATTTTTAGCGTACGATTTCAAGTATATAAAACGAATTAATAATTGACCAATTGAATGTGTAACAATAATCAAAACAAAAATCGGATGGGGTCCAACTTAATTTAGCTAACATACAGCCGATTGGCCACAGCTGTACTTGTTATTGGGGGCGGGGGAAGTGACACTTTTCGCACGTACAAACTTTATTAAGTCAGACCAGACATAAAAGGCCAAGATCAACACACCGAATAGTGATCTAAACAATTAGAAAGCGTGTTAAGATCAAATATACAACATATTACATTTGTATATACACACATTTTTATCACGTGATTAATTTTTCAAAATACTATTTACTCTACAATACTAATTGCACAATATATCCATGTTTCATCAGCAGATGACGAACTACGATGCTGGGAAAGTTCAACATCATCCAAGACTGCTTGGCTGAGAAGTTTTCACTTAGGTTGCTTAAACAAAAGTATTAGGGAGAAGTTCAAAGTTTATAGTCACCTACGGGCACTGCCAAACGAACTGGTTTGCAACAGTTTACACAAATATATTTTATAATACTTCTACATGTCTTTGCTGAAAATACCTTCTTATATACCTATTCAGAATTCTCTTCTTCTCGTTTGAATTTTTCATGAATACATAACAAGTGTTATGAAGATATGCTATCTAGTCGGATACCAAGGTTGCTGATGTGTCTGTCTGTCTGGTATATCGAACTTCTGCACCAGTGTTTGCTTGTACTTTGGTCCTGTCAGATGTTAGGGATGCCCCATCTAATCCTAGTTTCCAGCTATTTTTGTTTGGACTAATCCCCATCTCTACTTTAAGGAGTTGTTTTGTTTGTTAGTTTTGCATTCGCTCCATTGTAACCATCACGGGTATCCATGCGATTTCCGCCGGGAGCGTGATTACGTTGTGCCACCGTTATGCGCCTTGTAGGCCTAGCACATCCGATTTCGGCATGTCTTGACAGTTCGGGTGGACTACCCTTAGCCTGTGACAGCCTCTATATCTGTCTCCAGGCACGCGTAGTGGCGACTCTTCGCCCAGACGATTTTTTTTGCTCTCGTCTGACTCGCACGAGGTGTTCCACTGTCTATGAACTTGCCTCGTGTAATTGGACGTGCTGTGCCTGTTCCCATTGGGTACTGAACCGTTTTCTCATCCGTGAGCCTGGTTCCTTAAGGGGAAGAACTCAACAGAGGAGTTGGAACCTGGCTCTATCGCCGTCTTAGCCGAGGTGTCATTCACCGACATCGTGTACCCCTTGTCCAAGTTCGAGTCTCACACCACGCGTTTGAGAGCAAGGCGTTTTCGAGCTGAGCGTCCTTGTCCCAATAGCGCCTGAGCCCATCAGGTACTGAACCCTTTTCTCTCTTCAAGTGTATTTCCGGTGTAGGAAAACCTGACAGTAGAGTTGGGCCAGGGCTAAATTGTTGTCTTTTTTTTGTGCCTGAGCCCATCGGGTACGGAACCCTTGACAGTAGAGTTGGACCAGGACTACCATCGTTGTCCCTTTGTTGCCTAAACCCATCGGGTACATAACCCTTTCTCTGTGCGAGCATATTTCCGGTTTAGGAAGGCTCGACATTAGTTTGGATTAGGTCTTCTTGCTTTACCAGACGCCAATGAATGGGTCTGGGTCTCTGCCTGTAAGGAACACAGGTAACTAGAAGCTCGCCTCGAGCTAAAAGAAGCTTGTAGTTCCCCTTTCCTAGAGACTTTTCACTTTGTATTTGCAGTTCGCGCTGCCCTCTAGCGCTGTTCTGCCCTTTCATTGTTTCATTGTACTCTGTATGAAATCTATTTGTCTCTCGCCATGCATCTACCTTTACGTGCATTTTACATTGGCCGCCCTCCGATGTTCGGACTGGACTGACTAGCTTCACTGTATGTCGACAGTGTCGCTATATGTGGTGATGCTGGTGGTGTCGGAGATATTGTCTGTCTCTTGTGCAGTCAAATCTCTTTCCATCTGCTACCTCCACATTCTCGGACACGATCCCCAAATGATTTGGCCAGAATCAGCTCGAGCTGCTGTATTTCTGTTTCCAGGGTGCACCGCGTGGAGGTACATTTGGGATCTTGGTTATCTGCTAACCCTGGGTCCGCCTAGAGCAATGCGTTCCCTTTGCACCCCATTAAGGAGTTGACATCGATGGGGATTCTTTGTTTGATCTTGAAAATAATCACCCGAAATTTCATGTAATAACCGTCTAGATATTTAAATATATTGTGTCACCGTATAATTGGCGTCATGTTGGCCCAACACACACAATTACAGAATGTTTTTCTTTTCCAGCGAAATTTGCCAACTTGTAACAATCTTGTTAATTGTCGCCAGACAACATACGTGTATCAGTTTCGCAACGTGACAAATTAACACACACTGTGACATACAGTCCAATACTACGTTTCTTCGTGACAGTTTTCCAGGAAACTGTAACAAAAATTTGGATTTGAGCAAGTTATGTCTATATTGAATGATAAGTTCGACTGAAAGTGAAGCTGTCTCAAATAATTAGACTGACCATTGCCCCGTGTGTTCTTGAGTACTGATCCTTTCTTTATCTGTGATCAGGGTTTAGATATAAGGAACGTTCGACAGTACAGTTGGGAAAGTGTTGGTTCGTCCGCATAACAGAAATTTCGTTAATTGACATTGTTAAAATCTCGTCCAAGTTTGAACTTCTACACAAATTAGTCTGCGAATCTGGACGATTTTGCTTCCTACCTTCCGCTTTTCTATTCAAGGTTCTTCAACAGTTACATATTTTTCGTCCATGAGCAGCCTTCGTGTTACGACCTTACTATTTCAATTTATCGAATTGCCATCACTTGAGCATGGCCCCGGTCCCCCCTCCCCCGTAGAAATGTACGCACGTTACCTGTACATTTTACTAAATATATTCACTTAGCCTCATTTGAGACATTCTCACAATAATCGCAGTCGCGAATTATGGTTCCTCACAACCTGTTTATTCGGGACATCCGCTGTCTTACACTGTGATGTAACAATATTCTGTCTGGGGGCTAATAGTTGAATTTCAGAGATAGTGTTTTCCTTTGCAATCAATTCTCGTTTTTTCTCCGTTTGCACTGCCTGGACGCATTTAAAACGTTTGACACGATTTTATCACTAGCTTCGAAATACTATGTTACCAGGATCCACTGCGAGGTTGTGTCTTTGCCTTTGACTATTTTATTACCTGGGCGTTACACGAGACCACTATGATCACTCTCTGTATCCTTGCGTGTAATATACTTGTTTTTGATTTGTCTTATAATACTTCTTCTTCTTCTTCTTTCTGTCCTCATGTACCTTTCGGTATTGATGGGAGAATAAACACTGCACTTTATCATATTAGAATAGACAGCGGCCATCTTGAACTCAACTCAAAAATAATACAGTGATCACAATGATAATAATGAGATAGAATGAAAGTGTGTTACCTTTGCTCTCACACAGGTAAGCTAGTGTGAGTAGTATATAGTCAACATAAAAGGCCGCGGGTCAGTTGGTCTGTTGGGTCTGTCACGGGTCCGTTAATATAGCTCATATAACAAAATATGGCCCATGGAGAGGTCGTGCTGAGGTCGTGCAGAGGTCGCCCAGTTCATACATACCATGCCCTGATAAGACATGATAAGACGTGATAAGTGTGATAAGGTACCAGATCCAATATGGCGAGCGGATCGAGGCCGGTCACGTGCCGTCGCGGGCAAGGCGGGGATCATGATATCGGCGGGGCGGACGACGAGGTCACCGACCCAAACAACTGGAAAAGGGGTGGGAGGTAAGGGCATTTTCTCTATAGTTTTCTTGATAAATAAAACGTCTATGGAAAGTTACAATGAATGAGGTCACCATAACCAGGTCGTATGGTGGGGGTCATATATACCTCTACCATATTTAGATCTAGGTTAATTCCTTCGAAGACATAGCACTGACGTGTGTGCCACTTGTGTTTAACATGGAAATTCTGATCACAAAAACACAATACAACTTTACGTTACAAGGTCGATTAGCCATCTGTTAGGGCACGGAAACTTACACCAAATGATGTCAGCATAACCCAGTCACGGTGTCAGATTCATATATACCACCATATTTAGATCTGGTTTAAATAGTTCGAAGCTATAATACTGACGCGTGTGAGACTTGTGTTTAAATTAAATATATACCTCATATAACAATATTGAGCTGCGAATGTGTGAATGTGCCGAATGTGCAACCGAATGTGTTGAGTGTGCCCGCACAACTAATATAGTGGCAATCGAACCGACCGGCGGCGGGGTGTGGTCCGGAGCGATACCCACTAGCTGTGTGTGAATCCGATCAAATTGTGTATCTAATGATGAAAATGTGTGTTTGAGGTGGGGTGTGTAGTGGGAAATTCCCTTTAGTTGTTATGCTAATACAAGGAGCTGGGCTCGTGATAAAGAAAATTTCCACTGTAACTTCCAGTGAATGAGATCAAAATAACTGCACCTTCCCCAACTTGTGTCCGTGGGGATGAGTTTGGTTAGTGTTAACGTGTTATAGCCTTAACTGTTTAGTGGGTATGTTGGGGTTTTTCCACTGACATTTATTTATGGCAATATCTTTTATATAAAACGAACCAATTTTAAACCACATGTGAAAGATCACGCAAAGTTCAGATCATAAAACTGCAAAATGCTATATAATTACAGTCACGGAAACTAGCCAGAGCAGTGTAATTAACCTATGGTCGTAGATGGGGTGCTGTGGTGGTGGTAATAAAAATCCGGTATAGGTCAAACTATTCGAAACGATACCACTGATGCGTGTGCTGCTTGTATTTAACATGCAAATTCAGACCATAAAAACACCATAAAACTTTAGCTTAAAAGGTCGATTAGCCATCTGTTAGGCACGGCATATTTCAATATATGATCATTAACGTACTGTATGATAGAGAAGAGTGCTTTTACACAAAGAAAACGGCCATGGAAACATAGTACGAATGAGGGCAGCATAATCCGATCACGCAAACAATATATGAAGGCTAACACCCTTTATCTATCTTAGCTGTCTCTGTCTGAATATAACCATTATAAACATGTTTTGGTGTCCGAATGTAGGGATTTCTTTTCGTGATCATGCTATATTATTATTAATGATATTAATATACTGATACAAATGATATTTACATTATAGCTTTAAATTTCAAACAGCATTTTACAAAATATTTCCGAATCTATGAAATAGTTTCAAACAAGAAAAACCAATTCCTGTATAAATATTACACTTCAACGATAAAACCACAAGTAGAGCATGACGGTTTACTGACGGGGGTTGAGCCCGTAACGCGTGTCAATCGATAATCACCAAGCGTGACGACTTGACCAAGGCGTAAAAATGTATTAGATTAACATGGGCAAGGGCAAAATAATCGGGGATAAATATAAGAAACATATATATGCATGAAGCATACATAAGCGTGAACATGTCGCATTCATAACATTTCTTGAATTACTTAAAACGGGTCAAAATTAGGCTTTTTAAAATTAAATAATGAAAATTAAAAAGTTGGTCTGTTAAATGCTTATAATACGGCCATATCACACCACCTGGTAGAGATTAACACCTTTTGTTCTCATGATCGTCTTTGACACGTTTATTAATGCAATTTTGAATATTTGTAAATCAGACTCTGCAACACGATTTAGCAATGTGTTACACCTGTCAACAACCGCAGTGCTAATAGCCGGGAATAAACACTCGTCAGGTAAGTACAAAGAGTGACGAGTAATATGGGGCCGCCGAGAATAAAATTATCTTGGGTTATAAACGTGAAATACATAGATGTACCAATATATTTCATATTTATTTTCAAATATTATTTACAAAATTTCAATTTCCGTTAAAATCGGGTGTGAAATATGATTTTTACGCTTATAAACTTGTTTTGGTGTTTAATCTCACAAGGCGAGTTTTCCTGGTCTGAAACAACCATCTCTGTTTGACCATATCATATATATATATTTCATTAACTTTATTAAAAACCAACATTATTCACGTTTTTTAGAACGTCTGTATACTAAAAAAAACTCAATAAACACATCCATATTTTGAACAACAAAACCCCTGTCGGCTCTAAAATATTTACAGCTGGTAGATTCAGTTGTAATAAAAGCTCCCATAGATTAATTAATGACTGGACAGTTTACTAACCTTAACCATAGAAAGCGTGGGTGGGGGATTAGCTTTTATTATCTGTATTGTGGGTGACCTTTCACATATGGTTTAAAATCGGTTTTCTTTATATAAAAGATACTGACAGAAATAATATTAAATATCTGTATGTAATCAAACTATACAGTGCCTATTAATATATTCCGAAAACACACCCCATTTGTACCCGCCCAACAAAAATTCACTTATCATAGTTAAACAAATCGCTTTCTGAAGTTTTCGAAACTAGCAAAGACATTGTGTGGTGGTTTTCTAGACATACAAAGGCAAATTACAGTGGATTTATGCGCCAACAGGGTTCATATTACATATTGCCTTAAGACAAATTGCCTGTTTTATCACTTTCACAGCTAGACAAGCATTTCTAACTACTTTTTTGCAATGCGCAAAGACATTGGGGAAGGGGTTCTAGACTTACAATGCAAATTTTCTTTTTTTTTATGTAACAACAGGGTTCATATTATACGTTTCCATATAGAAAACTTCATATTTATCACTTTTCACATAGAGGCAAGAAACTATTAACACATTTCCATTTGACAAACGTAGTTTTATCATATTTCTATTTATCACACAATATAAAACAACACTACAGACCTTGTACACTAAAAGCACAAAGCATTTATCATTTTTCACAGCTAGGTAAACTACTTTTCATAATTTTCGCACCGAGTACAGGCAATATTTGCCGCTACTCTAGACTTGCACAGAAAAATTGCAGTGGTTTTATGGACCAACAGGGTTCGTATTACATATTTCTATATGACAAAAGTAATAGTTATTTTTTTTTCACAGGTAGACACCGCCCCTTTACTGTTTTTAAATATGTTTTATTAGTTGTCTAAATTGTCATACCATACGAAACCATATTTCAGTAAAGTTGTAGTAATATCATAACAAATTTTTATCATGTTTGTATTTGTGTTATTGCAGAACGTTCCATTTTTCCACAACTAACTAACCCACCTTTAGTGATTTTCGTTATGTTTTATCGTTTGTCTTAATTATCATACCATACGAAACGATATTTCAGTTCTTTTACACAAACATTATAACACACGTTGTCCTCTTTTTATGTGTGTGAGTACATCATTTATCATTTTTTTCGCAACTAACCAACCCACTTTTAATACCAAAATAAACAATTTTTACAGTACGTTATCACTAACAACATAACAAATATCGCCCTGATTTTATTTGTAGACCTGCGTCATTTATCAATTGTAGTGATTTTCGTTATGTTTTATCAGTAATTGTCTAAATTATCATAACATACGAATCCAAAGTTAAGTAATTTTGCACAAACATCATAACACATTTACCATGTTTTATTTGTGGACCTTTATCAGTTATTACTTTTTCGTAATTAGACAAATCGATTTTAGTGATTTTCGGTATGTTTTATCAAATGTCTAAGTTATGAAACCATACGAAACACCATTTTTCAGTACGGTACCACTAACAACATGACAACTTTTGGCATGTTTTATCTATTGGACTTCATCACTTATCACGTTTTCACATCTATGAAAGTTGGTGGTATCACTTTTTGGTGTGATCAAAGAGACATCATTTGTTTCTTTTCTATACTTAAAGTTGCGCATTTCACGACATTTAGACACAAAACATGGTGCCAATGAACGTATTTCCATATGGTAAACTACATATTGCATCCGTTTTCTAAATTATTATGCCATACGAAAAAAAACACGCCAACACTTCTCACTAACTTCATACATCATTTTGACAAGCTTCTGTATATGAAGTGGCATCGTTTATCACTATTTGTAAAATAGACAAACTAACAATTGTCATACATAGGCCCTGGCAAGATTAGCTGCTGATATCCCCTCTCAAGATGTGCTGCTGAAATCGCCTGTCAGGACCCGCTGCTGACATCCCCTGTCAAGATCCGCTGCTGAAATGCCATGTTGATATCCCTATCACGAGCAGCTGCTGATATCCTCTGTCAATATCCCGACTGATATCCCCTGCTAGCCTGAACATGAGAAAAACATTTCCGGGAGGGGTGTGCAATAATACAAGACACTACACACAACAAATTATTAATACATTACAGTTTAACACAACACGTAGTAGTTTGTATCAGGCAAAAATGTTGTATGTCATTTGCTGTGTTTGGCGTTAATTACACTGCTCTGGCTAGTTTCCGTGACTGTAATTATATAGCATCTGGCAGTTTTATGATCTGAACTTTGCGTGATCTTTCACATGTGGTTTAAAATTGGTTCGTTTTATATAAAAGATATTGCCATCAATAAATTTCAGTGGGAAAACCCCAACATACCCACTAAACAGATAAGGTTATAACATGTTAATACTCACCAAACTCATCCCCACTGACACAAGTTGGGGAAGGTGGAGTTATTTTAACCTCATTCGCTGGAAGTCACAGTGGAAATTTTCTTTATCACGAGCTCAGCTCCTTGTATCAGCATAACAACTAAAGAGAATTTCCCACTACCCACCCCACCTCACACGCACATTTTCATCATTAGATACATAATTTGATCCGATTCACACACAACGAGCAGTTATCGCTCCGGACCACACCCCGCCGCCGGTCGGTTCGATTGCCACCATATTAGATTTGCGGGCACACTCAACACATTCGGTTGCACATTCGGCACATTCACACATTCGCAGCTCAATATTGTTATATGAGGTATATATTATTTTAAACACAAGTCTCACAGGCGTCAGTATTATAGCTTCGAACTATTTAAACCAGATCTAAATATGGTGGTATATATGAATCTGACACCGTGACTGGGTTATGCTGACATCATTTGGTGTAAGTTTCCGTGCCCTAACAGATGGCTAATCGACCTTGTAACGTAAAGTTGTATTGTGTTTTTGTGGTCAGAATTTCCATGTTAAACACAAGTGGCACACACGTCAGTGCTATGCCTTCAAAGGAATATAACTATGTCTAAATATGGTAGAGGTATATATGACCCCCACCGTATGACCTGGTTACGGTGACCTCATTCATTGTAACTTTCCATTGACGTTTTGTTTATCACGAAAACTATAGAGAAAATGCCACTACCTCTCACCCTTTTCCAGTTGTCTTGGTCCATGACCTCGCCGCCCGCCCCGCCGATATCGTAATCTCCGTCCCGCCCGCGACGGCACGTGACTGGCCGCGATCTGTTCGCTATATTGGATCTGGTACCTTATCACGCTTATCACTTCTTATCACTTTTATCAGGTCTTATCACGTCTTATCACGTCTTATCATGTCTTATCAGGGTATGGTATGCACGACCTGCACGACCTCTGCGCGATCTGCACGACCTCTGCACGACCTCTCCATGGACCGTATTTTGTTATATGAGCTATATTAACGGACCCGTGACAGACCCAACAGACCAACTGACTTGCGGCCTTTTATGCTGACCATATACTACTAGTGTGCTACGGGCTCTCACACAGGTAACACATCTGAATCCACAGTCTCTAACACAGATTACCCATCTGTAACAATAAATGTTCCCCATGTCCGGTGGTGGACGTTTACATCCAGCCTCAGGTAGATATTTCTCTGGAAATGTTTTAAGGGGGTATTTCCAGAAAATTTTTCTTTCACAATGGCATATTTTACACAATGCAGGGTACAATGACATAAACTAGATTTGCACAATGTGGCCGACCGTAGGGCACACTGATATTACATAGATAACTTCTGCCACAAAGGTGAAATCCTTGAAATTTCGAGGCATGCTACATTTAAATGAAGTGATTTCCTGAGAGCAGATGGAAAAACATCTGCAAATCACTGCCAAGACCATCGGCACATAGGGCTGAACAGGCGCCCATAACAATGTGATTGTAATCAAATTTAAGCGGATGTCCTGAAGAGGCAGGTTGTGATGACACATAATTCGCGATAGCCATTATAGTTAGAACGTATCAAATGAGGCTAAGTGGATCTATTTAGTAAAATGTGCATGGGAGCCGCGTAGTGCAGTGGTTAGCGCACTGGCTTCGCATATGAGTTGTCCTTGGTTCATTCCCCAGATGAGGCGGCAATGTTTTCGGATCGCAACGGCTCCCAGGTCGACCCAGCCTTAAATGGGTACCGGATTAATCTGGGAAGTAAAGACTGCGACGGAGAGGAGATGGCTACCGCCCTCATTTGCAGAGCCTCTGAAATGTGAGATCGCTAATATCTCACACCCCTACGGCATTAATAAATGCTAAACTTTACTTTTTTGTACATGGTAAAGATAGCGTCACTACATTTCTAGTGGACAGGGCCTTGTGCAAGCGAAGGCAATTAAGTAATTTCTATGTCAATTATAAGTATTATGTATACAATTTATTTTTTGAGTGTCCATGTATTCTGTGCATGATATTACATTCATCATATTTCTTAAAGTTCCATTGTTTATTCTATCTCCTTTTCGTACCCCAAGTACTGTTCTCATGCATTTCATTTCGCATAGTGCAAGTTGTTTTAGTTTCTCTGGTAGAGTCCAGGTATGGCATTAGTAGCACAGTGTTGGCATGGATGCTGTGTTTATTACTGTTCTTTTGGAGATCATCCTAATGTTTCATCAGTGGTGAAAATTTATATAAAACAGCGTTTGCCTTCTCACGTCTCTATTTCTGTATCCAGTCTCCCATCTTCCGAGAATACACCTAGATTATTCACGTATATACTTAGCTCCTAAGCTCCAAGTAGGGAATTTAATTTCAATGTTTTACTAGTTCCGGCTTTCAAATCCTGTCGAAGTGTTGGCGTGGGCTAGCTTTTGTGAGCTTTAGCAATCGCAATGTTAGCCAGAGGAAATATATGAGCATTATTGACTATAATTTATGAAGCTCAAAACAAATTAACACTTTCTTGGGAAAATTTCTTCACGTTTCAAAACATTCTTCTTTACTATGTATTATAAGCCAAACAACTGTCTAAACTCTGTTCACTCTAAGAATAAAGTGGATCGAAACACACCCCTACATTACTCCGCCACAACAGGTGATTTTTAAACAGATTTATACGTAAATACAATATTATTTAAGACATTTAGAAACAATTAAAAATTATATTTGAACAACGTTTAAAACGAAATTTAAAAACAATATTATTGGGCACTTTACAATCGATTAATGCGTTCTGCGTGAAACAACAAATCAGAAGCTCTGACCCACTTCATTCTTAGAGTGAACAGATTATACAGTGTAGAAATTCAACTAATGATGCTACTTTTCTTTTTGTTCACATGTTAGCACGACCCGTTCCGTTATGTTCCGGTATATAGTATTGACCGCTCAGAACTAACTGATATCAGTAATGTAAGACAGATAGAAGAGGATGGGCAGACAAAGCACCAAAACCACGATCCGAAAAATCTCTGCTTAGCTGTAGTAATTCTTGAAGATTTCAACAAACCGCCTCCAGATACACAAGGGATAACCCCTATGCAATTTACACCAGGTAAGTCTTCTGTCGCAAGCATCGACTGTACATCCCTCTGTACAGAAAGTAAATATGACCTGAATAGCTGATCTGCGATTATTTCTATGCGTTTCGTTGGTCGGTCTTTTCTGACATGCCACTCTGTTTATAAATAGTTACTAATGGAAATCACGACAATAGTCAAAAACGTCACTAAGGAAGTTTTTACTTGCTAAACAGAGGTTTATATTAGAGCCATATTTCTGCAGTATTTTATTCTGAATAAATAATTAATTGAGCCGAACTGACTCAGGGCATTCTGTACAACGTACCAACGTGTATATATGCCGTGGCTGATGGTAACGGGTGCGCATGATGCTATAGTTCGTTTATAAATTCGTAATCACACTTTCAAGCGAATATCGCAGAAATTGTTAAATCGCCCAGATTTCTGGTATGCAATAGTAGTCTTTATCCGACGCAAAAATACTACTATTATTTAGTTCATAACTGCTCTGTATTGTGCATATTGGCGAAATCGTTTGAAGTTTTTTGTCCACTGCAAATAAGTGGTATTTTAGAATTTTATATATTACATTAAATATGTTACTGTCAACATTGCATTCAAATGTGTACTTGCTAATAAATATTTGAAAGGTCAAATTGTTGTCTGAGTTGTTAGTTATGATCAACAAAAAACGTCACTGAAATACACAGCTGTAGAATTGCCCTTCGGTTGCCATTAGACACTAGGCTTTCTCAACTGCTGTTAAATACTGTATTATTTTAACCGATATTGTATATGTATTTTGTTACCACCGTATATATATCTAATTGTATCCTCAACGTACACTTATTTATGTAGGGCTTTTATGAGGTTTGTCCATGAAATATTTTCTTCAAAATTCTGAATCTCATGATTCAAAGAGGTTGATTATTATTAATAGGTGCAGTAATTATAATCCATCTCGGTACCAGTGAACATCTTCCTTTCGAATTACATGATCTGAACATTGTTTCCAAAACTGAATGTCTTTTGGAGAGGTACTCGCGTGTCAAAACTCAGCATGGCACATTTTAAACTGCCTGTTATGATTAGCAATTTGTTCTTTGACCTTAGCCCAAACTAACTATATCGAGTTAAGGTAAGTATGATATTCCGGGAGTACCAAAGAAGTGTGGCCATAATGGTGAATGATTTTATCGATATAATACAACTTTGTTTTATTTGTCTTCTCCACAAGCTGTAAAACCTCGGGTTTCAAAAAAAGTATCAACGATGTGGAAATTTTCCTCAGTAAGCCATGTCTTAATTTAGTCTTTTGTATTTGATGCATCAAGTATTTTTTTGTTCTGTATGTGTTACTGCATTGTTACATGAAGCATTGCCCATTATTAACACGGTGATCCTTTTAGAATTGAAAGAAGACTGTTCTCCATCGAATGGCTGAAAAATGTCCCTTCATGTAGGTATGCTAGTTCCTGCCATGTGTACCGTGGGTTTGAAAAATAAGTCCTGCTTCATGGATTTGCTGCTTGGAATGTTTCTGTTATGTTCACCATCCATTGATTGTCATTCTTTAGTATTTATGTGGTGAGCGTTGACCCAGGTATCGTCCAAATATGTAATTTATAACCTTTGCTTCACCGCGTCCTGGGTATTTATTTAGGGAAGCAATCAAGTGTGGTTTTTCATAACACTATTCTTGCCACCTAAGGACTTTCTGAAAGTGAAGCCTAATGTTTTTACAATTTTCCACATCGAGTTTTTAGGTATTTCAATATCACTATCGAACTGCAATTAAAATTTTTTTTGGGGGGGATAAGAAATATGTTCAGTATTAGCGAAAATTTTTAATATCACCGGTCTTATCTTCTTCTTCGGCGATCATCACCCAGTCAGGTTGGGACTCCGGATTCTGTGATATATGCTGCTGTCAGTTTTAGAGTTTCCACTGTGCCATACAGTTTTTCTTTGACGCTGATTGGGGTACCCGTATTATGACATCTATATCAATGTCGTCAACTTTCAATTTCAACTACTATTCTTGAATTTGAATTGTTGTTCAAACTAATTCAATACAAATGTTTACTATACATTCAGCTGTTTAAATATACCGTCGTCATGGTGCTGTCTAATAAACTATTGGTTTGACGTGACTGACTAATGTATGCGATCTTGCATACAAGAGACAAGAAATACACAAATAACACAGTTGTCGCTACATTATAAGGTTAAATATTCGCGTTTTTAAAAAATGTACTCAGAAACTGAAACATATCATAGATCAAAGTCATCGCTATATTTCAAGAAAATTATTCGCTTCTAATCTATTTTCTCTATGTTTCAGTCTTCCTGCCCGGGCAACGCCGGACATTCCTTCTAACACACACAAACACACTCACGCACGCACTCACACACATATATACATACATATACTTATAGTACTCTCTTCCTTCACCGTTTTTCCTGTTTCTGTGTCTAATAATACTCCTACCCCCTCTCGTGTTTTTGTCCTCCTGAGTATATGACTTTAAATTTATCTGAATGTATCTCTCCTTCCCCTGTCCATCTAATTTCACCAATTCCTAAGATATTTACGTTAATTCTTTCCATTTCTTGCTTGATGTTGTCTAATTTACCACACTTCGCTAACGATCTGACGTTCCATGTTGCTATATTAACACCAACTGCAGGCCTACTTCTGTGTGTCGACATGACTTTCATCTTGGGAGAATAATGTGATAGTTGCCGTTGCTGTCCATATCCATATGGGAGATATCCATTCTTCTTCGTCTTCTTCTTCTTCAACATTCGCTCTCAAGTAACCACAACGAAATTATCGTGTGATTTCTGCAGTAAGAAGTTCCACAGTAGAACTGTGATTATTTGCACTCCGGTTGGCCACTTTGTGACCTGGACGTCCGAGGTCAGCACATCCGTTTTCGTCATTCCTTTATTTCGGGTTTGGTCCCTAGTCCGTGACAGTCTGTCTATCTGTCGCCGGGCACGCTGGTTTGTAGTGCCTCTTCGCCAAGACGCTTATCGAGCGCGTCTGTCTTGCACGAGGTGTTCCACTATCTATGAACTCATCTCGAGCAGTTGGATATACTGTGCCTGTGCCCATCGGGTACTGAACCGTTTCTGTAGAAGAGTTGGACCCTGGCTCGTTCGCCCTCCTACCCGAGGCGTCGTTCACCGACATCGTGAACCCCTCGTCCAAGTTCGAGTCTCACACCACGCGTTTGAGAGCAAGGCGCTCTCGAGCTGAGCGACCTTGTCCCAATAGCGCATGAGCCCATCAGGTACTGAACCATTTCTCTCTGCAAGTGTGTTTCCGGTATAGGAAAACTTGACAGTAGAGTTGGGCCAGGGCTAAATCTTTGACCCTTTTGTGCCTGAGCCCATCAGGTAGTGAAACCTTTCTCTCTGCAAGTGTATTTCCGGTATAGGAAAACTTGACAGTAGAGTTGGGCCAGGACTGCCATCGTTGTACCTTTCTTGCCTAAGCCCGTCGGGTTCGGAACAGTTTCTCTTCGCGAGCATATTTCCGGTATAGGAAGACTCGACATTAGAGTTGGTTTAGGTCTTCTTGCTTTTTCCGCGCGGCCATGATTGGGTCTGGGTCTCTGCCTATAAGGATTACAGGTAACTAGAAGCTCGGCTCGAGTTAACAGAGCTTATAGTTTCCCTATCCAAGGAACGTTTCACTTTTTATTTGCAGTTTGCGCTGCCCTCTAACACTGTTCTGCCCTTTCATTGTGTCATTGTACTCATTTTGACATATATCTGTTTTATCCACCTTTTACGTTCCTTTTACATTGGCCGCCCCTCCAATGTTCTGACTGGACTAACAGGCGTCACTGTATGTCGACAGTGTCTCTGTATGTGGTGATGCAGATGGTGTCGGAGATATTGTCTGTCTCTTATGCAGTCAAATCTCTTTCCATCTGCTTCCACCACATTCTCGGACACGATCCCCAAATAATTTGGTCAGAATCAGCTCGAGCTGCTGTTTTCTGTTACCAGGGTACACCGCGAGGAGGTACATTTGGGATCTTGGTTATCTGCTAACCCTGGGTCTGCCTAGAGCAATGCGTTCCCTTTGCACCCAAGATATCCATTTATATCCGCTCCCTTTGACATTATTTTATGTCGGGACAAATGGGTGCCCGCCCTGCCCATTTGCAGAGCTACCCCTTATACCGGTGGCTATCGGTCGCTTCCGTGTTCGCGCCTAGCGAACATCATGACCGCACGATCAACGTTTAAACTCCGCTCCCCTCCAGGAATATTCATCTTTACATAATAGAAAACACACAAGGAATTTTCTGCACATTTCAGTTATTAGTCATTCACTTAAAATAACACATAATACAATAATAAATAATCCTCAAGTGACGACTGTGCGAATAACGTTCAAACTTGCGCCATGTTGACACCGGAAGTTCTATGCAATTCATTTAGTGCATAGTTATGAATAAATTTAGCAATGAATAAGTGATGAAGGCAATCTTTTTTTTTTGCCACTTCATGAGACAAGCAGGTTTAGAGAACACAGTCACAAGAGGCAAAATTGAAGGCAACAGAGACAGAGGACGACAACGTGAGAAAATATTAGACAGTTTGACAGCATGGCATGGCAAGGAAACAACAACGACCTTGATACATAATACTCTGGAGACAGTACTGTGGAGAGCCATGACCGCCTACGCCAGCCGGAATTGCACCAGATGATGATGATGACTCTATTCCTATCCAAGAAGATGATGACATCTATTGTTGCACGTGTCATTAGTCATAAAAGACCCTCGAAAGATTACAAGTAGGCGGCCACACATTTCGGCACCTCAAAAAAATTATGTTTATGACTAAATTTAACAATCAGGCGCCATCACTATATATATATATATATATATATATATATATATATATATATATATATATATATATATATATATATATATATATATATATATATATATATATATATATATATATATATATATATATTGTGTTTGTGTATATAATTTGTATTTTTTTGTTTTTAGATAATATATTTAACAATCACTTTATGTTTGTTGCATAGATGGATTTTTTGAATATATATTCTCAAATAAATGGGGTGGAACTGTTTCTCTTCGGATGATTGGTGGTGAGCTCCTAGACCGTGTTCTGACGGCCTTGTACAGTCTGGAGACAGATAATCTAGTAAACAGCAAAGATATATACGCTTATCTTCACAGCAGAATGAAATCTAAGAATGCTGGTAAAATTGTCAGTTTAGCAACCGATTCTATTAACGCCTTAGATGCAAAGAACAGCGCCTTTGAATGCCTACCCAAACCGTATGGATTTAACAAAGACGTAAGATATTTAACAAAATATTGAACACATGTGTGTTTATTGTAACGTCCAAGTAACCTATTGTTAAGTGATGAGCCAATTCATGTTTGACACACACTATAGCCTGCTGTAGAGGATTGCAGCTAATAGCCTTCTGTGGGTATTCATTAAGTGAGTGGTCTAGCACAGACATCTAGATATGAAATTTAAAAAAATGGGGGGGGGGGGGTCACATCAAAAGTCAATTGTTATACACCAAATAATAACAGGGATTTCATGTACAGTTTGTACACAGTTCGTCTCCAGAATATTCATTTGTGCTAATTTCACACCGTGTCACTCGTATTCGCTTATGCGGAAGATCAAATGTCGATTTCAGTGTGCAAAAGTTTCATGGAAAACTATTTATTTGCTAGATGCATATGTGATAATTAATTACAAACTGGAAATTCTGAAGGTAAGCCTCAAAGTGTGACGAATGCTTCGTCCTTGCTAATATTTCTAGATTCCCATGAGTCAAATAATTTCCTCGGTGAATTTTCGAAATCTGATAGGCATATCTCGTTTTCTATAGCGAATTTTAGTCCTTGGAGATTATATCTTGAGCTGCGTTATTACGTGCTTTAAGCGATACTTCGGAAAGCATAATATTGCTCTTTTATAATAAACGGAGTTCAATTATGGAGATATACATATTAAGAGGGCTTTACATGTTTGCACATTTGCAGCATTTTGTTATCCGATCAGCAAATCTTCAACGGAACAGTGCATAAACCGTTAATTAATCTTTATTTCACTCCTAGCTCAATCATTTCAAGTGAAGTTGTTGATTAAGCACATCTACCACATACCAGAACGGATGAGGAGTTGGCGGACATGTTCAATAATAGCCTTCTAAAGGGCACAGTGAAAGAAGACTGGTTGCACAGCTATTTAGTTCTACTACCCAAACCTGGGAAGGACCACACCAGGATACAAGGCTACAGAATAATAACAATACAGAATACGATTGGCAAGCTTTTGGAAAAAATTGTGGCCCGGAAGGTATCGTGTTATCTTGAAAGAAATAAGTGTTTACCAACATTGTTAGGAGGATATCGTCCAGGAAAGAAGACATGGCAGAATGCAGCCATATTTGCGCAGGGTGTTTTTGAGGGGTTCGATTCGCGCATGGGGACATATGCGGTCGCAATAGACCTTGAGGATGCGTACAATAGGGTGTCCTTGGATATCTTGATGCACCAGCTGTTAAATCTAGCAGTTAATCCTTTTGTCGTGCGTTGGGTTGGCGCCGCCCTGATGCACAGGGTTGTAGTCTTTAAGTGTGGTAACTGGATATATGCACTAACGGTTATTAGCTCTGTTCTGCCACAGGGATCGCCTCTATCTCCTGTACTTTTCAATGTATACACAGTACATATCGCTGGCAATCAAATCACAGGTGTTGGCAGAACGATGTCATATGCCGATGATATCATGATGTATAGACAGGGCAGAAATCGAGAAGAGTGCGTCGTGGAACTACATAAGGAACTGGACAGACTGATAAATTGGTATCGAGATACGGGAGCAGTGGTTAATCCGTCTAAGTGCATTCGTGACGTGGTTATCCTTGAACAATAACATGGTAAAGACACCCATGCCACAAGTTTCGTTGTCTGGGAAAAGTTTAGAAAGAACTAGCACGATGAGATATCTGGGTGTGTTTTTTGACAGAAGCCTGAGTTTCAGGGAACATGTTGACCACATTATCATAAGGGCATGCAAAGGCTTAGCAACAATGAATGTTATGGTTGCTGCGCAGTGTGAGCAAAGATTGTTATTTCTTTTGTACCAGGGTTTGGTTGTGGCTGTGGTGGAATATGCACTGGCAATTCTGACTCTTAGCCAAACTCAGATCGAAAGACTGGATAGAGTCCAGAATGCAGCAATTCGTATCATTCTGGGATGCACAAGAGAAACATCGACAAGAGCTATGCGATACCTACTTGACTGCGCAACAGCTGAGCATAGATTACAGTATTGCCGTGCACGGGCGTACCTTCAAATACATGCAGATAAGGAACACCCGTTGCATTCCGAAATACAGAAAGTTAAAGGCAGCATACTCAAGAGAGGAAGGTCGTGGATGGGACGTGCTGAGGATGTAATACAAAGCGTGTGCAGATTACAGGATGTGGCAGCAGGTGCGGAATGGATAGATCTACCCACAGATTTCGAAACTTGTTTGAGAGTAGTAATATCACTTAGCAGGGAATGCAGAGAATGGTGTCCCACAGCTGTGGAGAAAGAAGTGCAAGCTTTAATCAGTGAGAATACCAAAGAGGGGGATGTGATTATATACACTGAAGGATTTGTAATTAGGCATGTTCGCAGTGCTTGGGCTTTTACAGCTCAGAGCGCAGGTAAAACGATTAAGGAGGAAAATGGTGCATTTTCGGTCATTACGAGTAGTATGACCATGGAGACTATGGCGGTGACCAAGGCATTTGAGTGGCTACGCACACAGAAGGTAACGCAGGTCTGCATCTTGAGTGACTCTATGAGTATGATTAAGAAGGTACAAGTGGGTCTCGTTCGCGAACAGTGGATTGAGGCCTCTAGAAAGGCGAGCTTGAAAGTGCTTACATTTATTTTCCTGCCGGGACATGTGGGCGTTCGAGGCAATGAAAGAGCAGATCAACTGGCATCGTGCGCGAATGTTGCACAGGGCGATGGGGCAATGGATCGCGCTGACGTATTGAACTCCTCAAGAGATATAACACGCGAGAGTGAGACTAATGTGGATGATGATTCCGTTTCAATGGCTAGGATTAAAGATCAGGGATTGAAACACGGTGTTGCTAGTGGTGAACATTTTGGAGGACGCAGAAGAATGATGGTCAACCAGAATAGGACCGGTACTGTCAGCAGAAGTGTGATGGTGGATACACGCAAGGAGAGATTGGAGCAACTAGGGGTGTGTCCAGTTTGCAGTGATGATGATCCGACGACTAACTAACTAACCACATACCAGAACGTTGTTTGAATTGATGTGCCCTGTTTAAGGCCTACCGACAGTCAAGGCCTACGAGAAGAATCAAAACAAGGCTTCATATGTTAAGTATAGATTATTTCCGTCTGTTTGGTTGGTCGGCAATGGCCATACACAGTATATACATAGTGCCCAACGAAAATCACGAACGTAATGAAAATCGTCACATATGAAGGATTGTTGTCATTCTGCTAGTAGGTCGTTACCGTCGCTAGCCACTAGTTAGCTAAATCCAAAGAATGTATTATATTGTGGTAAACGCTCTAAGAATTATTTTCCAATGTCTTATGTAACCTTGCTTGCGTGTATATATTATATATGTTTGTTACATATCATTGCCACTGCTTGTCGTTCCACTCTATATCAGTGTGTGTTTGTTACAAGAACAGTGTGTATAATGTGTGCGTTCTTGTCTGCGTCCGACTCTGTATAGATTCCATAGTGTCTATAAACAGTTGTGTTGAAATTACGGAGATCGATTGTTTATATGTGTTTGGGTATGAATTGGATAACATAGTAAATGTTCTGTATTAGAGGCGATGTTGTTAATTTTAAGGATGTGATTCGCATTTATTTGTCACTTATTAGTGTTTACATATGTGTTTGTTTGCTTTTGCTATCAAATAACCAGCACACATGTTCGTGTGGCGTAGGCTGGGAGTGTGAATACATTACGTGCATCACTTCTACCACGTTCGGAGAAGAAGCACAGCTTGATCGAGGATCCAGTAGTGTGGCACAGGTGTAAATTCTTTTAGATTCAATGTCAAAAAATCTGCTTCTAACAGCTTCACGCAGGGCTGCTTTCATAGTTTTGATCCCGGCATCACTACCTTCTTTCTGGAGAAAAGCCATGAGTGTTTTCACTAATGGGAACACAATTGATATTGATGCCTGAGCTGCACTTATTTCACTTGTGAATTCTTCAAATGGTGCCAAAGTAGCTACCACATTCTCCGTGACTGCCTACTGCTGTGCCGTTAGCCTATTTACCGAATCAATTTCAATACAGTACATGCTGATGCGGCGCCGTTGTTCAAACAGATGTCGTAGCATATAGAATGTTGAGTTCCATCGTGTTGTCACGTCCTGGATAAGCTTATGTTGTGGTAGGTTTAATTAATTTGGAGATCATGCAAACGACTGGTTGCTGAAGAAGAGTATTTGAAATGTCCTACCAGTTTTCTACCAGTATTGATGATGTCAGCAACATACTTTACACTCGAAAAGACCATCACGCACACACAGCTGTAGTGTGTGTGCAAAACATCCAACACTTGAATAGCTGCCATCACGAAAGCATTTGACAATGTTGAATGCATTGTCTCTCACAACAACATGGTACCTCTCACGTGCAATTGACCACTCATTCAGCATCATTTCAAAATGTGCAAGCATGTGTGTGGCCGTATGATGTTCATTAAATGCAGTACAATGGAAGACTACATTGCGGTGAACGAAGGAGTCTGTTAACCAATGGCCAGTGATGCCCATAAATGACTGAGTTGTGTGTTCAGCTGTCCGCGTATCTGTTGTGAATGATATGTAATCAGTTTCAGATATCATTGCTGCAATTTTTACATTCAGACGTTTACACATGTCAGGAATGACATGTTCAGCAATGTACTTTCTTGAAGGCAACTGATACTTTTTCTCCATTGTATGCATCAACTATCTGAAACCTGGTCGTTCCAATACTTACAAATCGTCCATATCTATGGCTATCATTCGGGCTACGGCAGCATGAATACGTTTAGCATTGGGACTGTTGATGTCCCAAATTTTAGTCCGGTCCCATGCCTGCACAATTGATTTCTTGGTACCGCTGCTTGCTTTGTGCAAACACGGTCCCAGATTCATCATAGATGTGGTCGCCAATAATCTGGCCTCCAGTGATAATTTCTTTTCAATCATTTCGTCATAGATTTACCTGTGTATCGATCGCAAATGGGTCTGCATTGATGATATTGAGAAGTCTGTGGTGTGATCTGATCGTCCACTAGATAACTGTTTGTCACACAACTTACATATTACCTTCGCTGAATCATCGTCTTTAACCTTAAAATAATACAAAACGGCGCTGTATGACTTAGATTTTGATACCATTTTATCTTATCGGCAAGGCCAAAGAAATATACGACAATACGAAATATTCAAGTCCCACAAAATCATGAAGTAATGCACCATTAACATTCAAAATGAGTGTTTATTTCTTAAAATTCTTATTTACATCAAAGATAAATAGTAAACCGGAAGTGCTACTGTGCTTGGCCTCATGAAACATGCACAGAAAATTCACGCGACTAGGCAACACTAATCTGGCCTAATTCCGGCAAAATTGGACTGGGCCGGAGCCGAAGCCGTGTTTGTAAAAATGGCCGGATTCTGGATTTGCCGAAACCGGAGCCGAAATCCTAAAAAACACCTCTAGTTTAGACATCAAAACGTGAATTGTGAAGGGAACTCATAATCATGATCACTATGTTGAGACCGTGTGATCGAAAGATGCAATCTCTTATGGTTATTCCACCACATAATATCTATCTATCTGTAAGACCAGTTTAAGGTCGCCTTTCGTAAGGGTGCTAAATCAAAATAAACGAAAACAATACAATATTAATTGTAACATGACTAGTGTATACGTTGCAATGAACAATATATCTCATATAACTAGCATTAACATGCGTAAAATGACAACACATATATCAACACAATCCGCATTTCAAAATTAATGAGAATAACAATATATAAAAAGTGTCAGTACAGTGTGCCTCCTCAATTATTTGAGATATATTCAAGGCACCGCAGTGGCATGGCAGTGATGAGTTTGCGAATGGGACATTGGAGTGTTTCCTGATACTGAAGTACCAGAGCAGTTAATTCAGCGTTTCAAGAGATGACTGATATTGCTCAGCCCAAGCTCGTCCCAAATATTTCCTATCAGATTAATGTCAGGACTATTTGCAGGACATTCTAATGTTGACTACCGCTTGTCCTAATAGATTATTTTCCTATGACAATCTCTGTTTTTTTTCTGAAAGCTCGGAATATCGAATTATTAACAATTTAACTTCGTGCATTTCAGAATTAATACTTTAAATTCTACACAGGCTATATCATTGCGTATTTCAGTTTCGGCACTGTGTATAACTATTTATTTAAAGCGTGCTGAATGTTGAAATGTTTATGTTTGATTCGTGAAAATAAGAACAATTTTTTTTCAATATTGGTACAACATTTATTGGCACATATTTCTAACGGTCATTGAACTGGCTGCCAGTCACGTCAAGTGGTCGTAGACAGATTTATTGTCCGATGATAGTGATGCTTCATTTTCGTAGTAGTTGTATACTGTCTTATTTAATTTAATTGTTGAGATATCTAATGCTATACTTTACTAAAAAAATAATAATTGTATAACTATATAATAATCATAATGAAATGATCACAATGAAAATAATACAACACATATTAGACACATAATGTCATGAAGTTCAAGATAGTTTTCAAGCAGAACAAGAGACCACCCATTCAACATGAGGAACACATTGAGAAATGTAGAGAATACAGCTTAGGGATAAATGTTCCAGTGTAGGGTAACAACCCTAAACTGGACGTAAGTGGCTGGAGTAACACAGGGCAAATACCATGATAAACAAAAATAGGTAGAAGTGTTACCAAAATAAGTCATAAAACAATCTAATAACGCGATACAGAGACAAACGACGTTTCGACTAAAAAGCCTTCATCCGGGCAAACAAAAGACAACAGTACAACGAATCTTACATGGAGACAAAAAAGGTTATGTCGGGGAGGAAAAAAAGGGAGAGATAGTGAATAGGTAACGAAGGAAGAAAAGATGGAGCAGCATAGCAGGGAAGAAGGTGGTATAGGGAGAAGGTAGTGGTAATCGAGGAGGAGAAAGTGCACAGAAGTAGGTAGGAGTGAAAATAGATACGATGTGATGACAAGTAAGATAAATAATGATAAATAAAGATACATATTTGAGGTAAGTCCTTACTGGGAACATATATCTATATATATATATATATATATATATATATATATATATATATATATATATATATATATATATATATATATATTGCCTTATTGTAATTGTTTTTGTTCTAAAAGATTACTTAGTAATAAATTGTCACACCATTTTTAATGAGAAATTTGATTATAGGATTTTGTATTCCACAGTTTCTATACGAAACGATGAGCCTTAAAATTACATTCTATGATAAATTAGAAACGTCAAATATTTCATACATTATTCAAGACGCTGCTGAAAATGAGGACTACATGTCTCTACAGCCTATACCACCCGATCTCGTGCTTCGTCCGTACGCTTTTATTGAACACAACATGAATTATATCCGACTTCCATCCGACGAGGATTTGGATGAGCATGCGACTATAGACAAACTAACAAATGAGTTGCAAGTACTCAAGAACAAAGAGGCAACTATGAAAGATAATCCTGTTCAAGCGCCAATGCCAGAAAAAAATATTTTTGTTTCAGACAAAATAGAGTACGTAGCAGGAGATCCACATCTAATTCGTGAACATGCTATAGAAGAAATGAAAATACAAAATGTAGAAAAAAGTGATGTTACTAGGGTTGTAACTAAAACACCATCAAAAAGATTGATATTAACCAGCAAAGTGCATCTAGCTGAATCACGCAACGAAGAAATAACAGCTTCAGAAGCGGCAATAGAAATGCTGACTTTTGAAACAGAATCCAAAAAATCATCTTTGCAAGGTGTATTTGACGAAACAGCTGATTCATCACGCACGACTTCAGTTGGGTCTTTTGTTATTATTGATTCACCCTCAGACATCCTCAGTGAAAAAGAGGAAGTCCAACTGTTAAAAAGATTAAACCTTACAAGAAATGAAATGTACGTAACAGGTTTGTACGAGCCTCGGAATAACACCGCCTTTTCTATACATGAGAAACTGCAGAGAGTTAAGCACCTTAAAATGAAGACGTACGCTGAAAGGGAGAGAGATGCTTTTCAGAAACTTCAGGAAAATGTACCATTTGATATAAATTACAGATTTAAATGTCGTGCTTCCAAAATCACAAATTCTGACATGAAAACTAACCAAGAATGGAATGCACGAAAGGTAAAAAAAGTTTCAAATTCAGAGTCGAAATATTATTGGGATGAGTACCTTCTTGACCAAGAAGAAGTTGAAATGGACAGTGCCCTGACTAACAGTTTAGAAAAGGGTGTTCTCAAACGCCTTACCGCTGTCATGGAGGCTAAACCTGTAAATGAAAGTGCTAAACGCCCAAGCCTAGAAAATAAATTAAAACAGATTAAAAATAAGAACAGAAATAATCCATTGCAATCGAGAAGAGACAAGCAATTGATAAAAAATGGACTTTCATTAAAAAATTCAAATACTAATAAAGTATGTGAATCATACCACGATGAATATGAGGGTTCGAATACGGATAACCTCAACGAACTCAAATTTCCTGTAATTAAAAAATACAAAGAGAAACACACTGTTAGAGTTGGACATAAAGACATGTCTCATGTTAGATTGCCCCTATTGTCGCACAGGAATCATCAAGAAAGCGATATGTTGTTTCCACATAGTAGAAATAATACGAAAAGTAGCATAGCTGTGAATAATATTTTCTGCAAAGAAACGGCAGAAAATATAATACGAAAAGATGTGACGAAATTTACAAACGGAGTAAAAAATACCAATTCAAATTTGAAAAAGTGCATCGAACCAAGCGATGCGATAAGAAATGTATCTTTCTCAAATACGTGTGAAGATGAACTGCAGAAAACGAAAAGTAGTAGACATGTCTATTTTAATATAAATCAAAATCAATCAGTCGATGACAATGACGATGTGAATAATATCGATATAAGCAATTCTAAATTGGATGCTGGTACGACACCCGAGTTGGCTTTTAACTTAAATGGTGTCGTTGAATCTCAAACAAGCGTACGAGCTAGTAATGCCTATAATGAGAAACTGAAGTTGTATAGTTGCGAATGTCCGTGCCAGGATTGCCTATTTTTGAGTGATACCATTAGCCATGATTATTGGGATACTGACATGACAGATTATCCTCCTTTTCTTGGTAGAATGAGACAGGATTTTAATTTTCTTAAAAGTAAAAGCTGTGATCCAACTATAAAATGTACATCTCCGAACAGGATCTTTGACGTCCCTGAAATAAACCCTAAATGGATATGTGACAACATTTTGAAGATGATGGACACAATGATGATCCGAAAGGAAATTCTAACCTCTAGTCTTGGCTCCACATATATTACCATCACGATTACTAAACCTGAAGACACATAAAGCTAAGATGTCTTTTCAAAAATATAAATATTATCTGGGAGTAGGATTACTTAATTCAAAGAATAATAACTTGTGTTTATATAACTTTATATTAACATTTGTATGTTCTATATTTTTTTAAATAAAACTACATAAAAACGTTTGATAACTCAAAGTAGAGCTGTGTGTTAAGTTTTTTGGTCCATCGATGAATAGTTTTCGTTGTATGATGTTAAGTAGGTGCCCGTGGTGTACATTATGTGAATCGTAATTATTGTTCATCTGAAATACTTATATGAGACAATATTTGTCATTTGAAGAGGCATTAGAAATTATGGACGGCTAAGAGGCGCTGTCTAAGAAAATGTATAAGAATGATGTACAATTTGATTTGTTGAATGGGAGGTCCGTTAGGTTTTCAGACTATCAAACGTATAAAAAGACTACTGACTCAACTGTGTAACCAGCATAAGGTAGTCATGCTTCTCATTGTGGAATACCTTCTCATTGTGGAATACTAGGCCATGAGAGAGCAGATCAACGGGATAAGATAAGGAGCCTGAGAATAGTGAATACTATTCCTGATTCTTTTTCCTACAGCAAGATTCTGAGAAAAATATACATGTACATACAAACAACACATTAATCAAAGATCTATGGACTGAACTGAAAATGGTATGAGCTCATGGCATGAGATGAAAAATGGTATGAATGATATTTATTGATTATAAAAATTTACAAATATAGATTTATTGTAAACGGAAGATTACAGCAAAACTGTCCATTTGCGACTAACACATATTAAAGAAAAAATGTTGCGTATTACATTTATAACGTATGTTCTGAACATTTAGCCTCTTTGACCGTGTTAATTTTCTAGTCAATATAACGACATCTGGCATTGGAACTACAGCTGAACGACACCTACCTCTACGCTGAACGGCAAGTGTGAATACAGAGAACCACCATCGTTCACCTGGAGACATAAAATAACACAATAAACACGTATAGTGGTTTGCAATTGCTTTATGATCGGTCTGGATGCACAACTGCGTTCGGGTAATTTGCAATTTATACTTTACGGTCGTATACGCGCTCTGTATCTCTCTACCACAGAGCTGGACAAATAAATATAAGTAAACAAAAATAAGTAAAAATACGGCATCAAGTTACTCAACGTGATGTGCTTATCGTAAAGTTACGCCTTTACATAATTGTTGACGTATATATATATATTTGAGCAATGGATGCGAGACTTGGACTTTAAACAAGACAATATCCAAAAGAATAAATTCTTTTGAAATAAAGTGCTACAGAAAGTTCCAAGGAATATCATGGACAGAGAAGAATAAGAAAATATATATTTTGAAATTGCTGAAAATAAATAGATGGTGTCTTCTAAATACCATTATAAGAAGGAAGCTACAGTATTTTTGATACTAAAAGTGACATGATAGTATCGAGAGGCTGAATCTGGAGAGCAGAGTGTCAAGTGAGAGAAGAAGAAGAAGATAAAAAAGAAGACAATGTACCCGCGAAATCGCAGAATATATGCACATGTCTCTGGCCATTGCACGCCTACTTGCCCGTGACAGAAAGCCTTTCAGAGTATACACGACGAAGAAAACGTTCTGGAAAGAATATGTCCCTCCATATATATATATACAAGTATTAGAACAAATACAATGAATGGACATTTCCACCAAAGCTTTGTTATCATATAAAGATTATAAAACAAAAGATAATATAACAATTGCTAGAAGAGTACATGGTTTATGTTATCGAAATATGTAGTGGTAAGACAGATAACAAGGACATGCAGAAACATTGTTGAAATAAATGAATCAAAATTTGAATGATTTTAAGAATTTCGTAAAACTGTTTTCAATATGGTACATAAAGATAAACTAAAACAAAGGGATTTCAGATCTTTCCAGAAACGACACACCTTCTTTTCTCTCCCGTCGTCATTCTTATTTCTATCATTCCCTGAATGTATGCATTGCCTCTACCAGCTTCTGTATAACTTTGTGGTGTGCTAGTAACAGCGTTAATTAACTAAGGCAAGTCTCTTCTCATCACTGTTATATTTACTATACATTGTGCCATTAATGTATAAACTCTTTTATTGCCTTTGAATTCCATGAAATGTACAGTAGATTAATGTGATATTGTGCATGTCTCCCACCCATCAGCCTCTTAGGTATATCGTATTATCTACATTAACATTAATCATATATCGATTTCTATCTTCATCGATACAGATGCGAGAGGAAAACTCCCTACTTTTCCAGTCTTTAATGTTGTCTTCCAAGGTTTTCGTTTTCCTACTCTCCTTCTTTCACATCTAATTGTTCCCTGTAGTATCATTTTTGACAAGAAACATATACGTCCGAGCCATGACCGTTTTCGTCTTGTCACTATTGAAAGTAGTATTTCTTGTGGACAGGTACATATTTATTCTATTTCTTACGTACACATTTTCTCTAAAGGAAAACTGGGCAGATTTAGTTTGGAACATTTCATTAACAGGTCTGTAAAGAAATCTTCATATCAGCAGTGTCCAGATGAGTATTTTTTTCTCTGTTGTACATATGGGCGTTGTTGATAAGGATGACCCAATCCTTTCTTATAATAACTCAATCTTGTGTAGACATTTCTGAGAGTTTGATATAATTAGTATATATGCTGATGGTTTTTTATCACCCACATGAGAGTTGCTTTCATCGCCTCAATCGCTGCTCTCATTCTCAATGTAACTGTGGGATATACAGTAAATCTTTCCAGCTATTTTCATAGACGACGAAAACTTCATCAACACCTGTTTGGCTCTTGTATGACCAGATGTGGACATTATGATATTTTGTAGCTTTATGTACATCTGAATGAGTTCTTGCATCATCCCTTCTGTCGCATTTCTTCCCTATCACTACACTCTCTGCTCAACTGTATAACGACTCTTGATAAGGATATTTATCACTGCCTAAATCGTTCACTGACTTTTCCTAATTCTTCCATATGAACGTTTTTTTAAAAGGCATTTCTGCTTCAACCATTCGAGACCTTCTTAGTTTGACTCATCTTTCATTAGAGTTTGTCTAGAAACTATTATATAGGTTGATGTAGTTAGCGAGGATTCTAACCTCCCCCGCCACTTACACATATGGTCTTTAGTAGGTGTAGATAGTACCAATCACGGTGATATCAGGGGTCTCTGTGGCAATCACTGGCTATGTTTCTTTTTCGGAGGTCCTTGATGTAAACTGTTATGCAGTTAGTCTTTACATAGAAACATTTGCTTTTCATATAACGATCTAACAAGGGACTGTTTAAATACGTCAACAATGTATTGATAGTTTTATTTATTCCCCATCCCCCTCCCTCGTCAAAAACTAGAAAATACTGGGACAGCACTGTTAATATTATATAAATAAATTTTCAACGCTCCCAATCTAAGCAAATTAATTATGTCAATACATTTTAACGTCTCCAACCTAAACAAATAATGCAATTACCAGAATAAGGACACATAAAAAATTACTGAATTTGTTTCCAATTTTTCGAAATATATTTCAAATTCAAACGCTTTAATAGGTGTATACGAACATTATCGTTGACCACCACTTGTGTCCAACAACACTGCGTTCCCTTTGTAATAGTTGTCAAATTTTGTTACTCCTATCCTTTTTCTTAATTTGCTGATGTAATTTATGGACAACCTATAATATATGAAATTTCCGAAATGAGACCGTTGTATGTTTCTTCCAGATGCACGTGCATGGCCACTGTTCATTATTTATCGCTAAAACCCTCCTGAGTGTCGTATGCAAGATTTCCGCCAACTTGGTCTTGTCTCTACCAGGTCTGCATACACATAGTGAGCAAGATACGGATTTCTAAATTTACCGGTTGGTCAAACTGATATAAAATTATCTTAAACACCGGTCCTCGAACTCAGAATAGTTCCTCGAGCTTCATGTTCCGGAAAATTTAGAAAACAAGCTTTTTAATCAAGATCTATTTATCTATTCGCTAAAACCTTTTGTTGCCTTTCGGCGTCAGTGGTAGAAGAGTTTTCTGGAAACGGCCCTCTTGTGTGCTGAGTATTTTGTGGAATTTGTCGCCTCTTTTATTTCAGTGGTCCATCGTTTTCGTGGTCGACCTCTAGGTCTGCCTTCGTTGTATCTGTGTAGCATAGCTTGTTGTGGTATGCTGTCTAATATTAGTCTGCTGATGTGTGCAAACTTTTTGATCTGTTGTCTCGTGATGTATTCTAAGATTGGAGTGAAACGTCCTCATTTCTCACCCTGTCTCTTAAGGATATTCATAGGATTCTGCGTAAGCATACCATTTCAGCTGTCAACAGATTACGTTTGTCTTGCGCTGTCGTTGTTCAGATTTGGCATTGGTAGCACAGCCGTGGCATAATAATCGCTTTGAATCCTGCTATTTTGGTGTTGAAATCTACGTTTTTGTTTCTGAAGATTAGTGTCATTTGCCCTTAGGGCAAATATGCTTTACTAAATCTATTGTATATTTCTATGTTGTTCTTGCCGTCTGTTGTTGTATTACTTCTTTCATATATATATATATATATATATATATATATTGAAAACAACAGATATTTAAAAAAAAACAATATATATATTGGTGTTTGTGTCTGTTCTGCCTATCTTCATTACTTCGCGTATTTCTATATTTATCTACATATTAAAGGTATGGCATGTTTGATGTAATCTAATTTTTGTTTGTCTTTGTAGTTCTTCTTCTGAAGATGCCACTAGTTTTTGGTCATCTGCAAATAGTAGTTTGTTTAAGTTATCTTTCCGAATGTTTTCTTGCGTTATCGTTGCACTTTACAGATCGACTGGATTAAATAAAACTGTGGGCTAACCCATGAACGTACTACAACTCTTGACTGAATAGAACGATTTGTTTTTCATTAGTCATACTTGATAGCCAATAATTGGTCATGCTTGTTTTTCAACGAAGAAAAACAAAGAAAAAGTCAGATCAGCAAAAGAACTCACCAAAGTGTCGGGTCATTTGCGCAAATTTAAAAAAAGAAATAGACACGATAACTGCTTTTGTAAATATTTTAGTACACATCTCAGTCAAAATTTACGTAATCATTAAATAACTACACATTTAAATCAACACACGCGGAAGACAAGACAGTGCTTCTTTAAGTACAGAGATCTGAGTGAAAATTAGACGACGTTAATTTCTTATGACTCAAATGTCTTAACACATTTTCAAACACGACTCATCATCCTAGCGATCAACATTCGGTTCAAGTCTTACTATGTCGATAACCGAAATATGAATAGATTAAAAGAATTATCACAAGAGAGGAGTAGGAAGCACATGAGCAGCTGACATGAGCATATGAACACCAGCATTTTTGATCATGACAAAAAACACTATGAATGTAATTAAATTACCTATATCAACTTTCATTACTAATGTAGTTTCTATACGAGTAATTGTAGTTCTTGTTTATACTTCTACTACACTACTACCAAATACATTTTAGGTTTCACAAGTATCTCTTCTTTTAATGAATATACACTTATTAAGAAATCTCCATGTTATTTCTCTTAAACTCAAGAGGGTGTGGATTTGACAAGTGTTGGGATGTCTTGCTTACAAATGCATAATTTTTGGGGACCACTGAAGATGATCACTTGAACCAACAAAGTTTTATGCTTAATTCTTTTTAGAAACCGGCATCATGGCACACATTACATTCTCATAAGTGCTCCACTCTCCTTTTCAGAAGCTATGAAATAGTACGCAGGCTTAAAATCAGTCAGATGTTGATTATGCTGTAAAAAACCCCAAAAAATTCTGTCAATACTGCATTTTACCAGTTCAGGCGTTGCAGGGAGGGGATTGAATATCTGTGTGATAAAATCCGCATGCTCTTGCTGTCGCCACGTCATGTACAGGGTGAGTTTTTTAATTTACCCTCCGACAGAAAAAACCCAGTCCTTACAGGGGATTGAACTCTAGACCTCAATCATGTGAGACTAGCGTTCTAACATCTCGGCCATGCGCCACATGATGTTGATTATGCGATCTTCGGACCTTTCTAAAGAGAACACTTTTTCCTCTTACCCACTGCCACCCTTGTTCACGTAATTCTGTGTATGTGCACAATATCAACATCAATACTGTCCTAACTCTGCAGTAAATCAATGAATGCCCTTAGTAGGTCGACCTTTTGAATACTGTGCCATCAACCACAGCATTGTCCACTAATGAATCTTCTTCTTTCGTTACATCTGATCTTTGCATGACGAGGGCAGTATATCAATACAACACTTTCGACATAGTTACATCCTATGAGCACTCTTGGTAGGTGGTACACCTCTTTGCTAAGGGGGCGGTGTACATAATATGAAACTCGAGTACAGTGGAGTATTTTAAGCCACTTTTTATAAATTTATTCAGTTTAAGGTGCTAAAAAATTGGTAGCAAATCCTTTTCAGGACGTAGCTATCAACCCATAATTTATTGGCTGTGGTGATTTTTTGGGCAATATACATACGTTCAATAGCTTGCAATTGATTTCTGAACGGTCCAGATGCACAATTACCTGTGGAGGAGATCTAACTTGGTACCTTGCCCGTCACAGAAGCGCTCTGTACCACAGAGCCGGACAACGTTTAAGGTGTAGCGACTGAGATCCGCTGGTATAAGTGGTAGCTTTGCAACTGGGCAGGGCTGGACATCCATTTGTCCCGACATAAAGTATTGTCAAAGGTAGCTGATTTAAACGGATATCCCCCCATATGGATGTGAAAAGCAAAGGGAGACTACCACTTTATTTTCCCAAGAAGAAAGTCATAGCGACACAAAATTGAAAACAATAATATTGATACATAATACTGGAGATGGAGAGCTGTGGAGAGCCATGATCACCTACGCCCGCCGGTATGACACATGATGAATGAAGGTGTAAAAAAAAATGTGCTAAAACTATATATTTGGGTTAATGCCTAATATAAGTCTTCACTGTGCTATAAATAGCACACGTTTACAGTTTTAACTAGCTCACGCCATGGATTTCCCCCGGAACATGAGTACGGTTGATAAAATGTAACAATTTTAATAAAAATGAAACACTCACCTTATTCAGAATTCTGTGTGCATTATACAGTTTTAATCACACAAAGTAACTCCATGAACACTACTACGCTAACTTATAATGAAAGTAAGGTCACATCTAACAAAACGCGTAATGTCTACTGATCCTTTCCGTTACCGTATATTACTGCGCATGTCCCTTTATTATATCTTCCATTTTTGTACATAATACTAATTAACTTTAATTATAAATACTAAAACCTGATAAAAACCCTTTATCCCCTAACCCTAATTCTAATACAATCGTTTTAAATAAATATCAATTCATTTTAAATACTAATTATATTCCAAATTCAAACAAACTGGAAAGTGGGAAATTAGAGGCAACAGAGATGTGGTTCTACAGAAGAATGCTGAGAATACCATGGACTGCCAGAAAAACTAATGTAGAGGTGTTGAAAGAGTCAAATACGAAACAGACCTTAATCAACAATATAAGAAAAAAGGCAACCTTTTTTTGGCCACTTCATGAGACAGGTAGGTTTAGAGAATGTAGTCACAACAGGCAAAATTGAAGGCAACAGAGACAGAGGGCGACAACGTTAGAAAATATTAGATAGATTGACAACCTGGCATTGCAAGGAAACAAAAACGACTTTGATATATAATACTGTGAACAGAGAGCTGTGGAGAGTCATGACCGCCTACGCCAGCCGGCATTGCACCTGATGATGATGATTCCAAATTCAATCATACAATAGCAATCACACTACAAAGGTCAATAAATACATCGAAAGTAGAGCACAGGTCATAGTGAAGATAAACTAGGATTGCGCCTATTTTTGTAATGCGCTTGTAGCCTGTTCAATGGATACAGATGGATACATGAAAACCATGAAAGCCGTTTCAACATTTCATCACATCCTATACGTTTGTTAGTTGTCATGACAGCTGAATAACAGGAGACATTGGTTTGATATAATGTGTAATATGGGCGTAAACTAGTCTGTAACATTTTTTTGTTTCTATTCATTTCTGCTGTAAATATACAATTCTTTATCATGATTATGTGCCGTCTCCGCAATGAAGGTTGGCTGCAACATGCTTTCAATATCCTATGTCTTTATGGTACACTCTGCTAAACTGTAACCTGTCCATCTCGTAATTTTTTCTTTTCATTTGTACCTCAACATACCTCTTTCTCATCTCTCCTCGACTTTACTCTCAATTAAGGTTTTTAACAAGGTGTTATGTTTTTAAGATGTCTGAAATATATTATTTGTTTGATCTTTATTTCCTTTAACAATTCTTTCTTCATTCGAAGTGTACATTAATGCCCTATATTAATATAGAATAGATGTAGTATTTTATAATTTTCATATTTAGCATGTTTGTAATGTGAGAATATTTTTAATTTAAGTCTTGAGTTCAAAAGGCTTGAGTGTACTCAATAATTCTCAATTCCGACAACTCTTATGTCTAGTACTGGGCTGGTGTGGTCTTTGTCTTTAAACTGGGCTGGTGTGATATTTTTTTCGTTTCGCTTCCACATATATTTACTTTTCTTATGTACTTCCTGACCTTCTGGCATCTCATTTCCATATTTCCGTTGGATATGTTTGTTTGTTGTGATAATTTTTCCATTCGTCATCTTTTGATGTTTTGTGTGTATCTTGATAAAGACCTTTTGGTTGAAACGTTGAATATGATTTGTGTATTGTAATTTGTATGTTTTCTTGTGTGCACATCATTACCCACTAGTTTTAGTTATAGTCTGTCTTGTCCGATTGAAGCGATTATATAAATCTAGCGATTATATAAATCTGTTTTTTATGAAAGTACAATTTTAGAAATTGAACAAAATTAAACTCTTTTAACTAAAACAGAATTGAAAAAGAATCACATTTGAAAAGTAAGGCCTTTTTAATAAAAGAATTAATAATATAAATCAAGAAATAATGGAAGCTGCAAGGACTTTTGACTTTGTATTTCAGTAAAACATATCCATGTTGATAGATAAAGAAAGCCAATCACAGTGCACATCAATTATGTTATGCTCCAGAGATACTGCTAGTAGTAGGATGTAAGGCATCTAAGAAGTGTTGAGCTTTAAATTTTGATATCTTCTGTCCCTTCTTTGTGTACAGCAAAGTTTTAAAACAGAGTCGGCATAGGTAGCAAGGATCAGTGGGGAGAATCTCGCACTATCCACCTGAAAGATCACACAAGAAATAAGTATTACCTGGTAAATATTATATATGAACAAAGAAGCATGAAAACTACAGATGTCTCATAATACAATTAAAGGTTACACACACAGTTCTCTCTAATCCAAGCAGGTCCATGGCTGTACATTTTCAGAAGTTGCAGTGCATGGAACCTAAGACACTGCACACAAAAATCCAGAAGTGCAGATCCAAAAAGTAATCTTCAAGTACCATCTTAAGAGTGATATGCATATGCATTTATGCATTTTATCAAACAACCATGTGATCTGTGCAGAACAGCAATACATTATTTAGAGAAAATGATGATAATCATTCTGATCAATATGTGGGTTATAGTGGTCAGTGACTCATAGCTGATTGCTAGCATCTTGATTCTTGATTAGAAACCTGCACCATGGCACACAGGACGTTCCCATAAGTGCTCTGCTCTCCATTCCAGCAGCCATCCAAGAGTATGCAGACTCAAAGTCCCAATCAGATGTTATGTGAACTTCATAACTTTCCACAGAGAGCACACACTTTCTCCGCTCATCACTGGTTACCCCAATATCTGCCATTATTTGTATGTACAGATTATCACCTCCAGCATCATTGTCTTCACTCTGTAGTAAATCAATTACTTTCATTTTTATGTTGGTCTTATCTCTCTTCAATACTGTGCAATCAACCACAGCATTGCCTGTAAATGAGTCTGCTCATTCGTTTCCTCTGACCCCCACATGGCTGGGTCATCATATCTATGTAATACTTTGGACAACAGAACTGTTCAGTAATATGACCCAAACCTTTCTTAACATGCACCATTTCAACCCTCTGCAGCATGCTCTGTGAGTCAAAGAGTATCACCATGTCAGTTGCTATTTCAATCACCAGCGATAAATGTCCCAGTCACCACTTCAATTTCCATTCTTATGCTCAATGTTGTAGGCAGATGATTTTTCAAGCTTCTTTTTTTCCAATTCTTGTAGATAACAAAACTCCATCTGCACTTATTCGTTTCTCTGTTCACTGAGACATCTGTATCTATTAGTGTATCGTGCGGTTTTGAGAGAATCTGGACAATTTCTTGTACCGTCACCTCTATCTTGACAAAAGTCCATTCCATACACACATTTGCCAGTTGTATTACTACATTTTTCTGAAACATTTTCTCTCTGTGTACCTCCACCCATTGATGCAAGTACCCATCAAGGCAGGTAAAACAGTGTTGTTAATGATGCTGAGCAGTACGTGGGTTATTGTGATCAATGACTCAGCTGACTGCTAGCATCAAGACAGGTAAACCAGATTACAATACCTCTCACTTCACCTGTATGTTGTAATCATGGTCAAGAATCTGACAAAGGAAGAGGGATTGAAGAGAGAAAGTAACCATATACCCAAACATGTCATGCTGAATATGGATGTAAACACAGTAGAATCAGGGATGTAGCAAATATGTTTAGAACAAAATTCTCCATTTAATAACGCTTTTCAAAATCTCCAATTAGTTTATTTGTTAATGTATATTGCCAATGTTGGTTATCACATACATATTTTGTTAGTCCTGATCACTTTGAGGGATTTCACTATAAAAAATAATTCTAGATAAAGCTGTTTCTTGATTAGAAACTGGCTTCACAGCATATGGGGTATTCCCATAAGTGCTCCGCCCTCCATTCCAGCAGCCATATTTGTAGGCTCAGAGTTTTGGTACGATTGCGTGATCTTCGGGGCCATAAAAAAAACCTCCCCTCTAGATACTCCCATTTCTGACATTCTCTGTATGCGTACGTTCTAAGCCTCATTGACATGATCTTCATCTTGAAATGAATTTATTACTGCCTTGATCAAGTCTGGTCAAGACTCTTATATCTTCTCAACATTGTGTAGTCTATTGCTGCATTGCCTGCCAATATGTGAGCTCTCTTGTTTCTTCTGATCCCAGCATGACAAGGGCAGTATATCCATCTAATGCTCTGGACAACTGAGTTGTTCAGTAAATCCCACCATTCTTTTCTCAGCATGTACTTTTCTATCTTGTGCTGCATACTTTGAGAATCTGTGAGTATTACTGAGTGTGTTGATATATCAGCTATCAACCAATTAAGTGCTGCTGTAACTCCTTCTATCTCCATTCTCATGCTCAATGTGACAGTAGAATATGCTGAAGATTTATCAACCAATTTCACACCATTTCAGTAGGCAACAAAATCCCAACCACTTTTATTTGTGTTTCTGTTAGCTGAGCCATCTGTGTATACAATTATGTTTGTGGTTTCGAGTGTAGCTGGGTGAGTTCATGCACTGTAACCTGGACCCTGGTCCATTTTCAACACGCTTTATCTAGTTGTATTATTACTTTAGTCAGTGATTTCTTTTCCGTGTCTACCTACACCCATTTACTGCCCTTTCATGTTACTTCAAACTCACATACGCTTCGTAGTGTATCTTCAGCCTCTGCCATCGATGATCTGCTACACTTGATTCGTTTTCCATTTGACTCAAGTAAATGTTGGTATAATGGGTGGTGGTTGTATTGTCACTTTAAGGTACGACCTTACTTGTACTACCTGATGTCGCACTCTAATGCTGGGGAGATAATGCTGTATGATTAGTTAACACTTATATTTTTCAATAAAGGCATTACTTATGAACCAGCATTATAGCACATATTTTTTCAGAAGTGTTTAGCCGCCTAGAAAGTGGTTGAATGGAAAGTGGCTGACTAGTGTTTCCTTATGTACTTGATCAACAGCGATGGTGATATTCCACGCAATTCCTTGTCTTGATTGGTCTGTACTCAGTGACTTGAGCACACAGTTTGAATGCCTGGACAAAATTGTATCTTTTTTGGAGATGTGGTTAGTCAAGTATAGAAAAACCCACTTACTCTAGTTTCCAGGCAATTCGGTGCCATTAGAACAGACTGGTTCCATTTCCGTTGGTCTAAAGAACATTTAATTTATCCTCTTGCTTCCTACTTGAATTTACTTGTATAAGCAAATATTTGAAACAAAATTGTACTGTCTATAAGTTATTTATATTTACAAGAAGACCTATTGACCCTTGTAGAACAAATAATGATGTTATATGCTTGTGCTACTGAGAATACTTCTATACTTGTATAGGATGTTCATTGTTGTTGAAAAAGTCCTTGCCTTGATTGGTCCATTCTCAGTGACTTGAGTACACAGTTTGAATGTTGTGACAAAATCACATCTTTTTTTTGGAGATGCGGTTAGTCAAGTACGAAAAACCCATTTACTCTAGTTGCCAGGTGATTCAGTGCTGTTAGAATGGATTGGTTCCATTCCCTTTGGTCTCAAGAATTCCTAGAGAATTAGCACTAGTACAAATTTCCTGGTGGCTGGTAGCTTTACTAGGTAAATCTGTTATTTTTTAATACACGAGTGAACTTGAACTATAGGTCACTTGTTTGGTGAGGGAGTTTATAACACTACCACATTTCTCATGGTAAATTTTTCAATACTATGTGAATCAATATGAATTTTACTTGCAGTCAAACCATGACAAGCTATACAAGATTAGGCCATGAGACTGTTCCACTAGTATCTCCACTGCATAAGTTATTATAATCACCATCAGAATAAAGGAAGAAAAAAGAAACATCGCCATTACACAGATTTATGCCCCAACATCAGCAGCAGATGAAAATAAGAAGACAATGGACTGATGACATTAAAGATAACATGAATACATCATTGGAAAATACAAGCTGCATTGCCCAAGACAGAGAAGGGTTCAAGGAGTTCATTGGGAAGACAACATTCTGGAAAGAATACATCACAACACACATAAGTTGTCAGAAATTGGATAGAGTTGGGCCTAGGCACTGATATCACAGTCTAGCTGTACATGTAAATCATAATACAATATATTCTATGATTTTAACTACATCCTGCTAACTAACAGTAATTTGAGAAAGAACACAAAAGAATAAGACACATGAAATAAAAAACAATATTTTGCAAATTTCTGTTATTGAGTAAGGTGCATGCCATGGACATTTTAAGAAGTCATTTAGAAATTGAACAAAATGAAGTTTGTTTAACTAAAACAGAATATAATATAACAATATGTTATATTGCAAGCCTACTTTGGATAATGAAAAACTTTCCTAATAACTGTTGTGAGCACTTTATAAACTATTACAATAAAACTGTGTTTGCCATACTTTTATGGATAAAGTGACTTGCCTTTTACTAGTCTTCAGACATTCATTTGCTTTATTTGATTCCCTATTTCACACTTTTACTTCATTGGAAAATTTGTCGAAGCACAAAGTCCTTTTCACTGGTAAGTTTCAAGGTGTATTGTTTATTTTTCAAAACATGAGTGAGCTCAAAATATGGTCCCTTGTTCAGTGAGGGAGTGACTTAAATATGAGTAAGCTCACAATATGGGTCCCTTGTTCAGTGGGTCAGTGACTTAGACATAAGTGAGCTCAAAATATGGGTCCCTTGTTCAGTGAGGGAGTGACTTAAATACGAGTAAGGTAGCAATGTGGGTGTCTTAAACTTTTCTATTAACAGCGGTGCCATGCTCTTGTGATCATGTTTTGTACAGAAAGCACATAGTGATCAAGTAACACGGCATATGCTACAACAGGATAAATACAGGATAATAACTCCATCGAGACCAGCACCGTGCAGAGGTGATGGGCTTAGTTCAGCCATCAGGGGCTGGAAACTAAGACTGGTCGGGCAGTCCCACTCGAGCAGGACCATAGTCCTGCCCTAGTAAGCAGAGTGCTGAAGACGGAGGCATCCAGCCAAAAGGCGCACAGATAATCAGGATGCCACGCACAAAACACAATGGAAACATGTCTACATCTATAAATAGTTATGGTGCCTGCCCTGTGGCGGACGTTCAGGCAGGGACGAACTACAAAAGACAGTGAGTTTTATTAAGGAGACAGAATTACAGATATAGACATGTTTCAAGTGAACGAAAGAAGAAGAAGAACAGGATAATAACAAACTGACCTTGCTGAAAGCTTGCAGCATCCTTGGCATACAACTCTGTGTTTTGTTCTTGTGATATATGGCAATGGATACATCCAGATATCTTGAAAGTCACTAGCATTGAAAAGCCTGAGAACACAAAAAAGTATATTAATAGAAACACACAGACAACTCTCTATACATGGTACATTATTGCTGAGGAGTAAACCTGATCTTTTTAATATTAATGATTACCAAGTATGTAAAGGGCTTTTCTAATGTGTATCAATGGAATGGGCTCAGACCTACAATGATCATTAACAAAGAAAAACTAGAAAATGTCATTTGAATATCTCGGGTCAATAGTTAACATCCCTGAAGATTGTTTACTAGAGATCAGAAAGAGATTAGCAATAGCAATGGGCCTACAAAAACATCATAGATAGAAAAATCTATGGCAAGAGGAAACAGAATAACAAAGTTACAGCTAATAAGAAGCTATATTTTTACCAATGGCAACTGTGAGACTTGGACAATGGCATCCACAATGAAACCCAAAAAAATATTATTTTCAAATGAAATGCTATAGAAAGGTTCTAGTAATATTTTGTCAGGAAGACTATTTAACATAGACATCTATAAAGACCTGAACATACAATAAGACTGGCTTCTAAACACTATCAAAAAATGCAAGCAAGCATATTTTGGACATATAAAATGACACAATAGTTTAGAAATATTAACTATGGAGGTATAGTTTCCATGAAAGAGAGCAAGAGGCTGACTAAGACTACAATAGACATGAGATATTGAAGACCTGAACATGATACTGAAAGAAGCAGGATGGCTTGCAGAGAATGGAGAGGCTTACATAGTGGCAGTGAAGATTATGTTCTGCAAAAGGACACTTCACATATATATATAAATGTATAAATGACTGGCAAAAAAAGGCAGCTAAAGACATTATCTGAAACAACTGCAAAATACAATGGATGGGCCGCTGGGCCACTAGCTCATATGGAAGAGTGCTTTATGCAGAGATGTCCCAATCAAATTCATCATAAACAGACCACACTGTAAATATCAAACCACAATATTTATGCTGCAATCAACAGACATACACTTAACAAACACCTACAAAGAATGACCACAGACCATACACTACACTGCAAATGACAGGAGGAAACAGTAAAACACCACCTTAATGAATACCCTGCACTACAAGACCTAGGAAAACAACTGTTACCTCCATCACTAACAGCCTTTATACAGACACAACAAAGCTGAAGAAGACATGTACCTACCGCCACCTGGCACAGGGAAGACAGAATGAAAACCCACAACACAGAGGATTGGATAAGAAAGTAATAAGATATAAGTAAAAAGCATTTAAAGAAGATGTTGCCTTAGGCTAGAAAACCTTATCATGTCAACAATAAGAGTTAAGAAACAATCCATACATGGTGATACAACTATTTTGGCACAGAATTGAAAAGGTGTAGAGGATTTACCTCTTTGTGCTTGGGTTTTCTCATATGTACTACATCCCATTCAACAAAGTAGCATGCTGCTTACAGAAAAAGATAATAGCAAGTAACTCCATAGCTTCAAGGGATTAACCCACATGGGTCTAAAAAAAATATCACTTTATAAACAAGATGTCACTTTTTAGGATTTAAAAGTATTAATTCCTTTAGTAGCAACATGTGAGAAAAATAATTATCTGCTCTCATTTATCTTAATAAAATTATATAAACGATTAGCAAAAAAACTGAGTCAGAACTCAGAATACACATTTCTGCAAAAAAAATTACTTGCTTTTATTATTCATTATAAATAATCAGTAGGAACACACCAAAAATCACTCAATTTTTCTAAAAATTTTCTATCACTATAACTTCACATTACAAAAGTTTTATGTAAAAAAATAGTTCATAAATGATAAAAATGTAAAAGAATATATGGAAAAGTAGAGTATTGTTCAGCACACATAACTACATAGTCTGCATAATAATTTCCAGGGACACCAGACAAGAAGCACTTGTAAACAAGATATCATAGCCCAATTTCAAACTTGTAATATCTTGATACACAGGGTAAATTGTTTGACATCTTTGCCTCAGAGAAAAACACAAATTAACCTGTGTTCATATGTGCACAGAAAAAAGATAAATAATTCTAAAAGACAACATCACAAAAAATGAAAATAACAAGGAATTGCTAAACAGTGAAGAGGAAATAATTGTCAAAAATTGTTATTTTTAATGGGTGCCAATACAATGTTCATGTTTTTAATCCCATTTTTTAGATAGTCCCTGCGCATGGCAATTCGCTGGTATTTATTGCTACATACAATAACAAACATGGCTGCTGCTAAGTCAAACATGACGGTTTGAGTCTCCCTGGAAATAAGCAGGAATGGATTGTTTCTACAAAGCAGAAAACGTACTACCTGTTAATATCTGTACTCTACATTTCTTCTGCGTGCTACACACTGGGGTGGGGGACGAAATAATCAGCGCACAGTACAAATGATTGCCTATTACTATCTGCATGTAGTAGGTATTTAATGAGTTTACCTATCTGTTCGATAGGCACTCCTCTTTCAACCAGCGGATAACAAAGTCCAAATAGGTTATATCAGGACGCACTCTCATAAAATATTAGAGGTAATAAAGACCCCTAGTTTGTAACTTTATCTGCACATTATGGAAGAACAATGAAAATAATGGCGCTCTGCAGATTGCACGAGTGTCTGGTAGTGTGGAATGAAGAAACAATACACACCGTGTCACATCTCTACAGCATCTTAAAAATTATCATGCAGAATTTATGTGGACATCAAGGACAACAACCACTGACAGCAAATTTCACGCTCCTCTCGTTCTTATTCAAGTTTACTTGTTCCAATAAACTTGTTGCATTTTCTGATTGTGTCCCTTGTATAATATGTTTTTATGTCCCTTTGTACCCTAGTTATGGGTAAACATTGTTTACTAAAGTTTGTTCCGTTTAACCTTCACCGCGCCTATATTAACACCAGTCGACGATAAACAAAATGGCGACTAGTGCCGTTGGCGACATACTCCATCCAATGAGATATCGTTATAATAGACGCCCTACAGCCTGATTGGTTACTCTGGAACATGCGCTATTGAAGCCGGTTCATTCCTACATCCGACATGATCGTTGTAACAATGGCTAGCCAGAAGATACAAATTTTATAGCAATTAATCTGACCACATCTGCACACCGGTACAATGCCATAATAGTATACCGGTAATATAAACCTTTCTTTCATCATATTTTGAATAAAATAACATTGAATCGTGGCTTTAATCATGAGTTATTTAGTTTCACAGAAGTGAATATACAGAATGCCGCGTTGGTTTGGAGAATTGTAGACATTTGATATCGAATATGTTGAAGTGGCACCAAAAATGACTCTAGACGTAAGCTCAAAGAACGATTTTACTTAAAATATACATGTTTTATACAGTTCCCCCTTCTATATTTTGATAATTTCGCAGTGAAAGAACATAAATACATCAGATTTGCGTGATTTAGTTTACAGTGTTGCCAAGGAATTCGATAAGTAAGGTAAGTTATTTTTACCACTTTCTCATACGTCTGGTATCACACACACACGTACATAAATTACACCAATATATGCATAATTCAATTCTTTATTAATTTGTGCAAATATTATTTAAATATCTCTAACAACCAAAAAATTATCACATTTTCAAAACAGTCACCATCAATAACGCAAATTTTCAAAAAAAGAATCCGGTAGCAGGGAGACGTTTCATATTTTTTAATCTGGCTTGCTAAAGGTTAACAAGTTTTGGTCTCTACAGGGACAGTACCAAAAATATTTAATCACACAAGCTGTGCATGTATTGTTCTGAACCAACTTAAGACAGGAGGAGATAATGTCTTTCAGTGATTTGCTGATATGCACATGAGATGATTGCAGATTTTCTCTGGTCTGCAAGCCTGGAGATCAAAAGTGATGTAACCTTGTCTCAGACATCATTAAAATCTGCAAGTGAATGGAAATTCTTCAGTGGGTGAGAGTATCAAACCCTCTCCATATTAAATATTTTCAATTCTTGACTTTAGTATAAGAAAGGTAGCCAGTCACTGTGTTCAGTTTTCAGAATAGACAACAAATGTAATGTATTACGTGGAAATAAAGGTATCATGTTTCATTTTGGATACAGATCAGTGTTTCTCAAAGCATTCATTTCTGACAGGAAGGTCTTTTTTTTAGACCTTTGAGTTTTTAAGGTCTGAGATCACTGAGGCTGGAGAGTTTAATGTCATGAGCCAGGCAGTCTTCTACTCCAAAGGGGACTTTGACACTTCTGGCTTCTGGATATAAGTGTTGATTCTCGTCCAAGAGTCCAACCATGGATTCTCTTTCAGTCTTCACCACTGTGGAAATCAAGTTGATCCTTGTTATAAGAGACAGATAAATCTGTTTTTACTGCTGAAGGAATGTCTTTACCAGTTTAAATCTTGGCCCATATGCATAAAGTGCACGATTTAGCTTATCATCTTTGCTCTTTGAAAACACACACACAAAAATATATTCTACTCATTGATGAGCAACAAATCAAGACAATGTAGAAGCCACTTGTGTTAAGATCTTACCTCATGTCTGTAAAAAGTACAGAATGTTCACAATTTCCTTGATGCATAAAGAGATAATGATGACCAAGTCGTATAGTCAGATCAAAGAAAGTTGTCTCAGCCATACTTGCTTTTGTCATGACAGTATTGGGTGCACACTCTGACGCCCACATAATAACTGATCTATTTATATGAGTAAAAAAATTAATTAATTATTTGTGCTTACATTTACATACCCAGGGCAGGGTCAATACACAAGCAAACACATATGTAATCATTCAAACTAAAATGAATGTATCTGGTAATTAACTACTATATTGAATGGAGTTGTAGTAGTGCAAAGCAAATGCATTTTTGTATATTTTAGTTTTAAAATTACAGGTTCAGTTAGTTTTTTTTCAACTAAAATGACTCTCCAGCTGCTGTCTTTAAAATATGTCTGTGTGTGCAGATCAGTTGTTTACAGAGCTACAGAACCACATGATAAAATTACATTTATGTAAGAACCAGAGAGAACAGAGACTTTTTTTAGGTCTATAGTCCTAGATTTTCTGCACCTAAAGTGAAAATTTGTGTACAGCATGCTCTGATAGGATATACTCCATTGTAGATTTGAGGGAGCGTTACTCTCATGTCATCCCAGTCTAAAGCAATGGATAATACAAAGATAAAATCTAAGAAAGTAAAGGCAGTAGGTGTAATGGTGATAATCCATCATCTTATGTCACAAAATATTTTTGAAGCATATGCTGTATAGGTCATTGCCTTTAACACTTTTCTGAACAAATTAAATAGTCTTAAAATTGTTATTATATACCCTTAGTAACAAATTTGATGATTGTGGAAACAGATATACTTCAGAAATATGACAACCAAATTTTATTTTCTGATAGTATTTTTAATAAGACAATAAAATATGATATTTTGATAGTAGTACTAAGAATAGCTTAACTGGGATAATATGTCATAGTAAAGTGGCAGCACCCACGAAACTATAGTCTCTCAACGTCATTCATGAGCATTATCCTTGAAAAATTGGATATTCTGGAAGATAGGTTTTTTTGTATATATAAAAAGTAATGTAAATCTACATCCAGTGTTATAATAAGTAGGATTTTGCTCTTGAAATAACTCTCAGGCCTTCAAATTCGTGCAGAAAACATAAACAATCATTATGACATATGCAAATTTTCAAAGCTCTATGTCGTACCGGGTAAGTTCAATTTTATACCAGATTTTTAAAGATGGCGCTGTCGATGTCTCAAAGATTTGCTAACACCCTTTAGATAAGAATGCTCTGGATTGCTGGTCAGTAAAATGTGAAATTTATTGTTTTATTTTTAGGCACCACTAATACATTAAATTGCATCACCAGTAGAATATGGATGATAGGCTTTCAAACAATACGCAAGTTCAACCAAGTTATATTTGTAAGATGGGCCTACTAACCATTTTACCATGGAGTTTGTTGTGTGTAATTACAAAATATGAGCCTAACATTATATTTCTTACATGTAATGTAATTTTTACATTTGCTAATATGTCAAAAAGAAAATGTGTGTGCTGCACTGCCAGTTCACCATGAAACTGCGATAATTGCATAATTCAAAAGAGTCCATCCAATTTTGCAAGTTAGTATCATATAATATACACCATGATATCACGTGGATATTTATATGAGAGACCATCAGACAATGCCCCTCAAAAAGTATTACTATACAGACATGAAGCATACAAAGCCCAGAGGCAGACCTTGCAAATAATGGATTACAGAAACGAAAGAGTCAACATATATGAAGTACTCAAAAACGTCATCTCCAGAGAATGCTTCTGCCCCTGATGGTGGAAGGCATAAAGGGGTATAAAGTGAAAAAACAGAAAGAAAGAAAGATAGATGATTGTAATTATAAAAACAGAAACAAGGAACAATTATAAGAATTAATCATTAAAAAAAGAGGTGGAAATCATAAAAAATAATGATCTAAAAAAACGTGAAAATCAGAAGAATTAATCATAAAATATTGATAGAATATCACAATAGTACTCACCAAATAATCATCCAAACTGTTGTACTTCAAATTTCTGTTAACAAGGACTTTCAAAGAGTCATTTTCTAATCTCTGTTTTATATTTTCCATTTGGTACCTACTCAAATGCACAAATAAATGTAATAACAATCTTAATTTCATATCAGCATCATATGCAATGTATGGTAGTGTAAACAATTATTGATCTCCACAGTATTCTATTCTACAGTAATGTGTATCCACTTCATTGCTGTCTCTCTACCATGTCAAACTATCAAGTATCTTCTAATGATCTTCTTCTGTGTTTGTTTTCAAACTTCTGCAGATTAGCAGGATGTAGTCAGGAGAACGGAATGTGTTGTGTCGTGGTCTATATCTTAGCTGCGATATCTGCCTCTTTTGGCCTCACACATCCGACTTCAGCATGGCTTCTAGGTCACTTTGACCATATGTGGAATGGGACAACTAACTACACCCAGAAACCTCCTTATTCATCTCATATAACATACACGGAAGGTAAACAGTGTTGCTATTCTTTGTTCCCCTTTCTGGCCCTAGCAACACACAAGCGATCTTCTAATATATTCTTCTTCTTCTGCATTCGTTCTCAAACTCCTGCAGATTAACAGGATGTAGTCTGGAGAACGGAATGCGTTGTGTCATGGTTTACATCATTGCTGCGATATCTGCACCATTCGGCCTGACACATCCGAATTCAGCATGTCTTTCGGTCACTGACCTTATATGGGATGGTATAGCCAACTCCATCCCATAACCTCCTTAGTCGCCTTTTACAACATATGTGGAAGGTAAACAGTGTTGTTATTCTTTGCTCCCCTTTTGGGCCCCAAAACACACAGACGCTATTGTATAAGATGCTAAATCTATTGTCATATAGCAAGTAATAATTTCAAGGAAATTGCTATTAGAAATATAGGGATCTAGGTATAGAAGACCTTTATTAAAGAGATTGATGGTGATCAGTAACTACATAAATTATTGCAGCTGCATCAAAGATCAACAGCAGGAATACATTGCACAAACTGAACAGAGGTCAAAGTATGTGATTCAGAAGGATAAAGGTGATAAAGATATCTTCTCTAAGACAGTTCTTCCTTATAGTATCAACAGCAATAGGCATTATGCTGATTTAATAAACAAGGACAATATTGTACATGCACTCAAAATTAACCAAAGCATTGCACTAGATCTGATGCATCCAATATCATAATATGTGATGCAAACTTATACATATCACTCCCGTATGAAACTCAGGGTTAGAACAGGCATGTACACTGCTCTTCTAACTAGGATTTGTCAACTAGACTAGACCCTACAGCCATGTCCATGAGGTGTATCATGGAAACAAACCTATTCATTGCACAATATCTGGTCAACATTTTAGGGATTAGCATAAATTGGCAAAGCTGTCAATGAAAAAAAATCCTTAAGAATCACAGCTGAATAGAGACAACTTGTTAGTCCTTACAAACTGTGTCATAGTTTTATGTCCCTATTCAGAGATAGAGAGTTGACAGTGCCTTGCAAATTGAAGATAATTTTATGTCCCTATTCAGTGATAGAGAGTTGACAGGCAGTGACTTCTAAGTATATTGAAGATAATTTTATGTTCCTATTCAGAGATAGAGAATTGATAGTGTCTTGTAAGTTGAAGATAGTTCTATGTTCCTTTTCAAAGATAGAGAGTTGATAGTGCCTTGTAAGTTGAAGATAGTTTTATGTTCCTTTTCAAAGATAGAGAGTTGACAGTGCTTGTAAGTTGAAGATAGTTCTATGTTCCTTTTCAGTGATAGAGAGTTGACAGTTCCTTGTAAGTTGAAGATAGTTCTATGTTCCTTTTCAAAGATAGAGAGTTGAAAATGCCTTCTAAGTTGAAGATAGTTCTATGTTCCTTTTCAAAGATAGAGAGTTGAAAATGCCTTGTAAGTTGAAGATAGTTCTATGTTCCTTTTCAGTGATAGAGAGTTGACAGGCAGTGACTTCTAAGTATGTTGAAGATAATTTTATGTTCCTATTTAGAGATAAAAAGTTGACAGTGCTATTGTAAGTATGCTGAAGACTCATTTATCTGAGTCTGAGGAATTCTGAAATTTTCAGACTCAAACTGGAGAAGTTACTGTAGAGATTGGTCAGAAAGGTTATCTGCCATTTAATGATAACAAAGAATTGTGAATGACTTACTTTACACATTCCAGATAAACTTCAGGTGGTGCTTCTTTCATCTTTAGCATAGCAACTTTATTCTTTGGTTCGTTACTATGATAAAGAGTACTTTTTCTGTTCACAAAACTAAACGCAAACACCTAAATCTCATTATCGAAGTCCAAGCGCAGATGTCAAAATTTAACAAAAGTTCAAATTACTGTATGCAATTTTTCTAACAAATATGAATTCAGTTCATTTATATTTACTTTTTATTCCAATATTTCTGATGTTTACACTTTCTCAAATCAACTTAAAATATTCTATGATTTTTCTATTGCAACACACATTCCCTTAAAGTAGGAAGCCCCTACTGAAGTTATTTTATATAAGCAGAGAGTTGTATTCTTGGTATTAAAGAATTTTTTAAAGATTCACCCCATTGCAAAGAGAAAAAAAGAGCACAGAGGAAATGTTTCAAGAAGCTCACTTGTTTAAATCACAGATAACTGGCTGTCAAGACTCATGTTTGGATTATAAGACACAAACACAGTAATTACACAGAGATGCACACAAAGATGCAAGTTATTCAAGATCAGCTCTACTAAAAAAAGCATTTCTTTAACCACAACCTGTTTCTCAGATGATAAGAATCCAATATATGGAGGATGAATGAGGCTGTCACAGATTAGAGTCAATATACTCTATTTGTTTGTTCACCCAGAATCTGCCTATATCTACTGTGTCTCTTCTAGAAACATAACTGTATTTGTAACATATACAGAGGTCAGCTGAGCTTAGATTCCAGTGTTGTCTCTCTGTGCTAGCATGCTTGCTTCAGCATTTCGTATAAAGTTAATATGTTATGTTGAGGCTCAGACTTGAAACATGAGACTCATTTACACAGTGGATGAAGAGTTCTTTTAACCTGTTGTAACCCAAGAAAAAAAATGCATACTTTCTCTGGCATCCGGCCATTTTTTCTTATGATTTCTGGTTGATTGATTAATTGAGAACCCCCGGAAATGTAAGCAATTAGCGCTTACTTCCTATATGAAGTGGGATTGTTTTTCTGAGCTTTCTTTCATACCTAGGAGACTTCAACTTTCAGCTTAGTGCAATGCCTATTGAAGGAGCCTTCTACTCAGAGGGGGTATATAATTGTATAGATGATATGCTAAAAAGCTTGCACAAGAAGCCTCAATATAACAGTATGCCATCTACAGAGGTTTTCTGTTGCATGGGCCATTTGTCTAGTGGGCCATTGGTGAGATCCACAGACACAACCGCATGCATGACTTCTTGTTTATCAGCATGTGTTTGCTTTTTTTGGCATAACTTTATTTATTTATTTCAAATTTTGAGTCAATCAATCAATAAACCCGTAACCCTTCAGGGTCGTAGGGGTACCACATTGGATGCCTCAGCACACAAAGTGCTCCAACGAATTCTATCCTCAGAGATATCAAGGAAACAATTGGAGACAATAGAGATAAGTGGATGCTGGATATGGTAGTGTTATTTGTTTGTGTGTGCACTATCATGGACATTAATACAAATTACACACACACATTTAGGACTTAGTTTCCTGATAGACTCAGACTAGACCTAGTCCACTCATGGAGTTAAGGATTGCGATAGCTAGAAAACGGCTCCTCAAATTTCTCTTTACTACTGTCAGAATTTACATCACTATTATTATTATCAACAGTTCCATTATTATACCTTGATATACAGTAAATAACACACTGAAGCATTCAAAATCTCCTTCTATCAAATCAGCATCCAAGAAGAATAGGCCTACATGAACAAGAACAATGGCTTTCCAAAGCGAAATAAACAATATGACCACTTTTGATAAAAATGCTCTTTTTCTAATTATAGTTTCTGAAACATGATGTAAAACAAGAGGGCAATAGATGATCTGAAGGAACATACAAGCAGCCTATAGATTTGGGGGAATGGGGGGGAGGGGTTTGAAACCACTTTAATCTATTGTCTTTTGATATAAACCAGGATTGGCATTGTGCTTGATAGTCTTCTGATGTTTCCATTTCTGACTCTACCTCTTATTATTACTCCGAGAATTCTATATAGACAAGTTATTTTTGCTGTTACAAGTTTTCTTTCGGCTTTTGTTGTTAATGTCCACATTTGATATTGGTAACATAGGAGATGGTATGACTTGTAGAAATCCATGGTCATCCACTGCATAAAACCTCATTTCCAGTTCTCTCGATTTGTCTTGCCAATGGTTTCAAATGAGGTCCAACAAGGAAGTGAGGTCGATATATAGCTCTTCCTCACTTAAATCAAAATGCTCAGCGTAAGTCATTTTCACATCCACGAAAATTCACCCTAAAGAAAAGGTTTTCCCACTGACTCTAGGAGGCAGATTGTATGCAGAAGTGTAGCATAGAAATGCCATCAACCTACGGACTAAGCTGAAAATTTACCGAACGGTGGTATATGTTTCCAGTGCAGGTCTTTCTTATAGCAGAACAATAGTTCTACTAGATTTCCAGTAAGATGTAGTCCAGAGAATGGAAATGCGTCAGTTGCCATTTTATTTGCAGCAATGTTGCGGCACATCCATTTTCAGTGGTAAAAAGGGATCACCAGATGTGTCTTGTCTTTTCGAACAAAAAATGTATGGTTTCTAGGGTATTTCTTCTTCATTTTTTTTTCAGTCAGATTTCTGGTTACAGCACCAATAGCTTCAATGAATTGTATGATTCGCTTCAGGTCATCCATTGATTACCCCTTAGTGCTGTCTCAGTAGGCCATATTTTCCCCCTCTGTTTTTGGTTGAGTTGACATGCATGAAGTATGTGTTCTGCAGCATTTGGGATCAGTAAAAATTTGCACATTTCTGTCTCACCATATTTCAGCATTCGGAACATGTGACTTCTCAGTCTGTTGTGGCCAGTTCATAGACTGAAGATGATGGTTTGTTCCTTGCATGACATTTGATGGTAGGGTTAATTTGGTTCTGCAGCTGGATGCATCTGCTTACACTTTATCTTATATTCTGCTTTTATCATAGTCTTACATTCATAGTACAGTATGTATTATCATCAGGGGTATTTTATTATATTTAATTGTTATATAATTTATTTTTATGTTCATTATCTTGATTGGGTGCCATTTTTGAATATTAGTAAGTTCTGAATGCATCCGACAATTACAGAAATGGGATTAACAGATACGTCTTGTCTTCGCAAACCAAAAATGTATAGTTTCTGTAGTATTTTATATTAAATTTAATATATTTAATAGCTAATCAATTTATTTTCATTTTGCATATGCTAATTGGGTGCCATTTTTGAATATTAATTAATTCTGCGTGCTTCTGAAAATTACATAAATGGGATCTATCTATCTATTCACTAAATCCGTTGTTGCTTTTCAGCGTTAGGGGTTATATTAGTAGTCATAACTAACTAACACATACAGAAAGAAACCACATATTCCATCCGAATAGTCCTGAAACATTGAACCGTACATCCATTTGTGGTCACAAGAAATAACACAGCTGTTACTTCACGCCATTTCACCGGAAGTCTGCCTAGGATCAACAGATGCATTTTGTCTTCATGAACAAAAGAATGTAGGCCCCTATAGTTTGTGTTATAGTATTGAAAATAACTAAGAAAATTAAGAAATTATGAACTCGACAATATTGTGTAGTCACAAGTTTAATTTATATTTTCCTATATCTTTCATGTAAATTATTTTAATGTCAAATTAATTTGAAAAATTCATAATTTTTTTCAGGATTGATGTACAGACTTGGTTGAGGTATCGTTGAATCGCAATATTTAAGGACTATCTAGCTGTAGTATTTTTAATGATGTAGTAAACTACTATTGCGAAGTCCAAGGAAAAAAATCTTAGACATCATCATCATCAAGTGTCGTCTCCACAATGAAGGTTGGCTGCAAAATAACTTCAACATCCCATCTCTTGTCTTGGTGGTTCAATCTGCTAGACTGTAAGGTGTCCATCATGTGATGTTACTCTCACACTTGTATATCTGCCTATCTCTTGCTCACCTCCCCTCGACTTCACCCTCAATTAAGGTCTTCAACAAAAAGTCTTGTCTTTTAATATGTGATTATGTCCAAAATATTTTATTTGCTTGATCTTTACTTCCTTTAATAGGCCCAATTCTTTCTTCATAATAAGTGTTGTTAGAACCTCTTTGGGTTTTTTTTCCTCTTTCCACGACGTTCTCCCTATTCTTCTGTATAATTAACATCTCAATGTCAAAAATTCTGTCTTCTAAAATCTATCTAAATGTTTGCTTATTGCCCATGTTATAGACAACCCTTATGTTAATAATTAAATTATAAATAAATTAAATTAGTTTATACACAAACACTGCAATATCTGGATGCACGATTAATTACCCAAATACTTCAGCAAGCTCTTTAACAGTATCTTCTGAAACTGACATTTTCGCTATGTTTTGTAGAATTTGATTCTCTGTTGACGGTTGCATCTTCGCTGCTTCAAGTACATCTTCACCCCGTGCCTTTAAAAAGTCCTTCGGACAAATTGGTTCACTTCTTGGAACACGACGACTCACACCTCTTTCTTCCATGCTATCAAAATAAAAGAAAAAAAGGTAAAAGTAAAGATTAGTTCTTCACTGTGCTATAAATAGCACACTGTACTGTTGACAATTTTAACTATCCAACGTCACGGATTTCCATGTAACGCCAATGAAAATAATGGCTGCCGTGAAGTCACATCCCGACAATCACTGAGTTCAACTCTAGACACAGATGAACTTATGCATAATCTGTTTGTTTTCCAATTCACATATTTAAAAAAAAATTCAATGATTTGTACTGAGCGCTCAGTATTTCTGTCTGCTACACACGGAGCGAGGTGTGCGCACACATTAAAAATATTATTTCTAATCCTAGGCATTAGCACAAAGGAGCTCTTTGGTGTCCAAAAAAAATAAACATTATGTCCCCTTGAAGAAAATGGCCACTAATCTATTTCCTGACCATTAAGGTAGTCACCTCATTTTAATTAGATTGCCAGTGTTCCTGATACTATTTGGCATATAGAAGTGGACATTTTTGTGACATCAAGTCTTTTCTGTACACATTTGGGCATCTATCTGACAAAACAGTGGATATTGTTTGAGTAACTTGTATTTTAACACTAGGTATTGTGTATTTTAAGGCTAAAGAGGATTGGTTAAACGCAAAGTGCAGTGAAATAGAATAACATTATCATAGAAATACAAGTGATACACATTTACAAATAAAGGAATTAACAGGCAGAGGGCAGGCTCACAAGACTGGGTGTCTGAAATCTAAGCAGGGACACATACTAATAGGAGAAAATGAAGTCATGCGCAGATGGGAAGAATATATTAAAAAATTGTATGAAGATAACAGAAATGATATTAACTTAAATTATAACAATGAAGGTCCAAGTATTTTAAAAGCAGAAGTAAAGGAAGCCATACAACACTTAAAAAGACAATAAATCATCGGGTCCAGACAAGATTACAAAAGAAGAATTAGAAGCCCTGGGAGATTATGGTCTTGAAATTATCACCAAAATGTTAAATGACATCTACAACAGTGGCTATATTCCATTGGATTTGCCACAAACAATTTTCATCGCCCTACCAAAGAAACCTGGTGCAGTAGATTGCAAAGACCACAGAACAATTAGTCTTATGAGTCAGATGACCAAGATTCTACTGCGCATAATAATGAAGCATATAAGAGGGAAAAAAAACCAGAGATAGCAGACGAACAATGCTGATTCGCAGAAGGTAAAGGCACAAGAAATGCCCTATATATAGTAAGAACATTAATGGAGAGGGCCATAGAAGTACAGCAAGACCTTTATCTGTGCTTCATAGATTACAGCAAAGCATTTGACAAGGTGAAGCATTGAGAGATTATAAAACTGCTAGATATAAAGCTCATTCATTGAAAGAGAACAGGACCTTAAATATCTTGGGATAATCTTTGATAGAAGTCTCTCATTCAACAAGCACGTCACAAATATGATTCAGAAGGCTAAAAGAGGGATCAGTGTTATCAAGATTATGGCGACCTTCGACATGCAGCAATGGGTACTTTTTCTGCTCCTGCAAGTGGTGGTACTATCTGTAATAGATTATGGCATCGGCCTACTAACTTTGTCACAGACACAAGTCGATAAATTGGAAAAAGTTCAAAATGAGGCAATGAGAGCGGTACTGGGATGTACTAGAGATACACCCATCTTTACTATGAGATTTCTGCTTGATCTCCCCAGCATTAGAGTGCGACATCAAGTAGCACAAGTTAGTCGTACCTTAAAGTGACAGAATACAACCACCACCCATTACACCATCGTATAGATGAGTCAAAGGGAAAACGTATTAAGCGTGGCAGATCATGGATGGCAGAGGCTGAAGACACTGCGAATAGTATGTGAATTGGAAGAAATAGGAAAGGGCAGTGAATGGGTGGAGGTAGACACTGAGAAGAAATCACTGACTAAAGTAATAATACAACTAGATAAAGCGTGTCGAAAATGGACGGCAGTCAGGGCTCAGGATACAGTGCAAGAACTCGCCCAACCACACTCGAAACCACAAGACATAATTATATACACAGAAGGATCTGTTAGCAGAAACACAAATAAAAGCGGTTGGGGTTTTGTTGCCTACAGAAATGGCGTGAAGTTGGTTGAGAAATCTTCAGCATATTCTACTGTCACATCGAGCATGAGGATGGAGATAGAGGGAGTTACAGCAGCTCTTAATTGGTTGATAACTGATACATCAACACACGAGGTAATACTCACAGACTCTCAAAGCATGTTGCGCAAGATAGAAAAGTTCATGCTAAGAAAAGAATGGTGGGACTTATTGAACACCTCAGTTGTCCAAAGCATTACATGGATATTCTGCCCTGGTCATGCTGGGGTCAGAGGAAACGAGAGAGCCGACTTACTGGCAGGCAATGCGGCGATAAACGGCACATTGCTGAGAAGAGATAAAGCAGATTTAATAAAGGCAGTAATAAATTCATTTCAATATGCAGATGATGTCAATGAGGTTGAGAACGTACACATACAGAGAATGTTAGAAATGGGAGTATTCAGAGGTGAGGGGAGGAAAAGTAAATTTTTTGGAAAGTCCTGAAGATCACTAATCAACACCTGACCGGAACTATGAGTCTACATACACTGGGATGGCTGCTGGAGCGGAGCACTTATGGGAGTGTCCCGCGTGCTGTGAGGCCAGTTTCTAATCAAGAATCAAGAAAACTGCTAGAAAGTCTTAACGTTGATGGGGAAGATCTAAGAATAGTAAGAAATATGTATTGGAAACAAACAGCTGCAATGAGAGTTAACAACACTTTAGGTAGATTTCAAAAGATAGAAATGGGTGTCAGGCAAGGTTGTGTAATGTCACCGGACCTTTTCTCCCTGTATACAGAATACATTATGCGAAATATAGAAGATATGCCAGGAATAAAAGTGGGAGGATACAATATAAATAACTTGAGATATGCTGATGACACAGTACTGATCGCAGGAAGCAAACAAGAACTACAAGCCCTAGTAGATAAAGTAGTGAAGGAAAGTGAAAACAAAGATCTCAGTTTAAACAAGAAGAAAACAGAAATAATGGTTGTATCAAAGAGACATACACCACCAAGATGCAACATAATAATTAATAACACAAAATTGGCACATGTTGAAAAAGTGAAATATCTTGGCACCCTGTTAACATCAGAAGGTAGATGCTCAAGTGAGATAATGAGCCGAACAGCACAAGCCAAATCAGCATTCCACAAAATGAGAACCATTTTTTGCAATGGAAGTCTATCAATGCAGACCCAAACTCGGGTGCTGAGATGTTATATCGAACCAGTTCTTTTGTATGGATGTGAAGCATGGACTATAAACAAGAAAATTCAAAGTGAATTGGAGGCTACAGAAATGTGGTTTCTGAGAAGAATGATGAAAATAACATGGACAGCCAAGAAAACTAATGTATAGGTTCTCATTGATGCTGGCGTAAAAAGATCAAACATTAGAGGCAGACAGTCAAGGTTTCTAGGGCATGTGCTGAGAAGAACACAGCTTGTTACTAGATGGTTACTAGATGGGCTTGTTAAAAGTTACTAGATGGGCTTGTATCGTGGCACGGTAGAAGCTCACCAACCGAGCTTATGGACAACACAAGAGACAGAGAGTCGTGGAGATACATGATTGCCTATGCCAGTCGGCATGACACTTGATTGATTGATTGTGTATTTTTATTATCCATTTTCAATGTACTATTAACTTTATTCACTGTCTAAATGATTTATTAGCCCATTTATACAGTTATATACTAAGTATGAAAGACATATGATGAGGTATCTGTTGGTATCCAGGTTTTAAAAATGTTCATCATGGCCATGATGCTTGTCCGGTGGCCATCTTGTTTTTTTTACAAATGTCTTGGTAACAAGACACAATCACATAGGCCCTATATTTAAAGAAATACAATTGCCATCTTCTTCAATTGTTCTGTGTGTTTATGTATTTACAAAATTGTTAATATCTTTAAAAAACTAAGCCAAAGCATATGAATGGGAGTTAGTTTGCTAGCATGCTTACAAGCCTACAAAAGGTTGTTGTGTGTTGCCATGACTACACTGTCCGGCTTAGACTTATTAGTTTGTGCCTACACTATTAATGTGCTGCAATGTTCACTCTTTGGACTATTGGCATTGCATTGCCTGCATTTAGCAGCTTTGCTGGAACATGATCTATGCATAATACAAATTATACATACAATGGGATTTAGATGGGGGAAGAAATGACATGAAACATGAGAAAGAAAAATATAAAAAATATATAGGCCTACTTTATTCTTACCACTCTAGAAAAGTTTCCCCACACAAGCAGTTCACAAAACTAACACATCACTATGTACATGAGTAATCCATAAAAGTGTTATCACATTTAAAGCACAAAAACCTTGTAGGATATTTTATCATAATGCACAAATATATTGCATAATTACTTTAATTATGCAAATTAGCTGCCATTTTGAATACTAATCTTTGGTTGAATATGAAAATTATGTCAATATGATCGGCAGATTCGTCTCATCTTCCCGAACAAAGAAATGTATAGTTTGTAGCATATTTTATCATAAATAACTGAAATGTTTAAATAATTATAGCTGGCTATTCTATTAAATTTTAATTAAGTAAATTAACCACCATTTTGAATATTAATTAGCTTTGATTTAATTTGAAAATTAGCAAAATGTATTCCCTAGATTCGTCTTTTTCCTCCCGAACACAAAATAGTATAGTTTGTTATATTTTTTAGCATTAATAACTCTGATATGTCATGAATTATCATGAATTATTAAATTGGCTCAGCTTCTTGGTCACAACTTTGTGCACTAATCAGCTTATTTATATGTTCCATGTAAATTATTTTGATACAAAATTAATTTTAAAAAATTCATAACTTTCTTCAGAATTGACGTACAGACTTGGTTGAGGTATCATTGAATTACAATTTTCAAGGGATATCTAACTGTGGTATTTATAATAATGCTATAATTTACACAACACTGTAAATTGTAAATTAGTCTAGTCTAAACTAACTAACCCATTTTGAAAATTTCGTGACTAATGTAATGACTAATCATTCTAACCCTAAGTACTTACCGTACGCTTGGCAAATCACACAACAAAGGTTAGGAAATACCACAAAACTAGAAAAAAGATCACAGTGAAGAACTATACTTTACTTGCGCCGAAAAGAAATTCTTTAAAGGAAAACTAACAAGAGATAGGATTGAAAAATTAATTTAGATTGTTATTTCTGCACTGTTTGCTATTTCCAAACATTAAGGCTATTTCCACGGTTGATGTTGGTGTGTGAACAAGAAGGATTGATATAGGCCAATATGAAAATTATTCATTAATTCATTTTCCTTTTAGAAAATAAAAGTTGAAGTTAGCACATAGGGCAGAGCTCTCCAATTCTGTCTGTTCAAAACTATTCTGTGCAGTTCTTGAATAGTATGAATATTGGTTGTTTTATTTTCTCTAAGTATTGTTCTTCTGAGTGTTTCTTTTGGTCTACCCCTTGCTCTTTTGCCTTTAATGAAAATTATATTTAAATATATATATAAAATATTTGTAAGTATTTATATTTGTGAATTTTATAGTTGATGTAACTTGTTTACAATATTAACTACTTTAATTTCAACTTTGAAAGCATACATTTTCACCATCATTTTAAATAAGAATGTGTATTATCATATAAACGAAGATTATAATTATTTGAAAGTATGGCACAATTAACTGTTTAGAAAGACAAATAATGGAGGGAAGAGTACCTGGATAGAGGAGAAGGGGCAGACCAAGAAGACGATGGACTGACGACATTAAAGATAACATGAATACATCGCTAGAAAATGCAAGCCACATCGCCGAAGACAGAGAGAGGTTCAGAAAGTTCAATGGGAAGACAACGTTCTGGAAGGAATAAGTCACATGGCACAATTTTTGTTTGACTGTGGCTTTTCAAGAATGGGTACATATAAGTCCACCACATGTGGTTATTATATTTCATTGTAAATTAATATTTGCTATACGTGTGCAGGAAAATAAGTATGGTAATATTTGTACATATTGAATCAGCACGAAGGAATAAACAATAAAGAGGGCTGTACTTGAATATTTCAGTGGTAGCTTACTAGATAGGGGCCTATTGTTAGCACAGGCCTAATCTTTTCAGGACGTCATCAATCTGGAATTTTTTGCTGTGTGATTTTCTAGACAATATAAATACATTCAGTAGCAACGGAATTCGAACCCGGTACCATGGCCGTGATAGACGCTCGCTGTACCACGACGCCATATCGCCGAACTTAGGCCAACTATGTATATATTGAATGTATAATTCAGGAGGTATTGCAAGATCTCCATACACGAATAACTATCGGCGATAAACCGCTTTGTAACTTGCATTTTGCCGATGACATCGATCTCTTGGAAGCTTCCGAATCTGAAATTCAGGAACTCACCTCAAAGTTGGAAGATATTATGGCATTTCCATATATGGCATAAAAACAAGATATACCCTGTGAAACCAAGCAAGATTCCACGAATAGACCTAAGGTTAGTTTAGGCTTAAGATTAGACTTAAGGGTCACACACTTGAAGAAGTTATCATGTTCAAATATCTCGGGGCTCAAATATCGTGATGATGACAGCTTGAAAATGAAATTAAGCTAACATTCGAGATGGCTATGGCTGCCATGACAAACTTGAATATAATTTAGAAAAGTAAGATCATTATTACGATAAAGATTAATTTATTCAAATTCCTAGTGCTAAGTAGGTCTATACTTTTTAACGGATGTGAAAGTTGGACACCCAATATAGGCACAGAAGGAAGGACTCAAGTTTTTGAAAACAAGTGTGGGCCCAGAGATGATATGCACACTAAAGTGCACAGGCCGGCGCTCCATAGCTGGTCGAGCATCAGGGTCAGCGAAAATCAGCTGGCCAAGACCCTCAGTACACTTCCACGCAGTGGGCCTGGAAACAGTAGTGCAGTAACCCTGCTGTAACATGGTCAAGTACTAGGGATCGAAGATATGGGAATGTCAACCCGCCCCATAAAAAGCTGGCTGAAGACGGATGTGTCAGGTCGAAAGGCGCAGACAACGCAGTTTGCTGTAAAACATGACACAACGCAGATCATCCTCATACGTCCTTCTCAGGACGGTCAGCGGAACGCTTTCAGAGGGTCCGCATCAAGGCGTACGACGAAAAAGAAGAAGAAAATAAGTGTTACACACCTATGTTAAGAATTAGCTACCGGTATATAAAACACAACACAAATAGGCCTATATTTGTCCAGCAACATATAAATAAACATGCAGGTTATCAAGAACTACTTCTGGCAGTGGTGAAACGGCGTAAATTTGTTTAGTTTGGGCATGTAAGAGACACGACTCTCTTTTTAAAATTATTATGTAAGGAACAACCGAGGAAGAAGGGGAGAACAGAGAAAGTCTTGGATTGAGAACATCATCAAGGAGGTCCTGAGGAGGAGTCTGCAATATGGGTATGATTTTTCTACACTACTCTGGATGGCTGAGGAAAGAAATGTTTGGAGAGCTTTCCGTGCTGATACCTTCAGTATGGCACCCCTACGACAGCACAACCGCATGGGGATAGACAATAGACTGTTTAGAAAGACAGATATTAGAAGGCAGAGTACCTGGATGGAGGAGAAAAGGCAGACGAAGAAGACCATGGAGTGACGACATTAAAGATAACGCGAATACGTCGTTGGAAAATGCAAGCCGCATGGCCCAAGACAGAGAATGGTTCAGAGAGTTCATTGAAAGACAACGTTTTGGAGAGAATATGTCACAAGACAATAACAATACATATTTCTAAAGTAGATACATTTGTTATATGTTATACTTGTAATCAATAACCTATATCGATACTTTTAGAAAAATATATATAGCGTGCATAATTAATGAAATGAAAATCTTAACAGCACTCACACATGTTACGTTTGATTGCACTCAGAGATGTACACAGTTCAGTAACTTATTTTCCTTTGAACTTATCGTTGCTGGGCAACAGAGAGTACATAAATAAGCATCAAATGAGTATCATATCATACATTAATATCAGAGACAATGAAAAACAATGCGACGCGTTCACGACTAATCAGCGAGATACACGGAGGAATTAATCATGCTTGAGGTAAAGTACAATCTTTCTCTAAATAAACGCTAGAAAATAGTAAAATCCGAAGAACTGTGAACTTCCATACTGCTTTCGATACAGTACACATTTCCTGTTATATCATACTTTTTATGAACACTGAACGAATATTATATGTAGATATATTTTTTTAATTATATATTTAATATGACATTTCAGATGACTGGGTCACAGTTAGAGGATTGCCGAATACTTAAATATCAACTTTATGGAGAAATAGAGCATGGGGGAGTATCTCTTTCTCTACTTCTAGTTTCGTTCTCTACTTCATCACAAGGACGCATGCAACGCGATATACATAATACAAGCTTTAATACGGAAATATGGGAACTGGATGCCATAAATTTTGTAGCATGGTGATTAAAGATCAGATATAGTATAAAGACAAAAAACACATGACATCAAGGACTGCACGTCTAAAAGGCACACAACAATACACGATAGTACAAGTGAACCAGAAAAGGAACGAACGGAGGCCTAATTCTTTCAGAGAATAGGTCTGCTACCGCACATCGGTCGCGTTTCGCAGCGAGGAACTGAACCCAATTTTCTTTGCATGAGCTGTGTTGGTCAACAGCGACATTCCAATTGGACTAAGTTGCAATGTCTAAAGACAGTCCGAGTCTCACCACTGCTTTGGACAGAAATCCTAAACAATGTGCTCACTGACATTTGTTCAATGTTTTTCCAGTGTGCATTTGGGAGATGTATTCAAAGCATTCTTTCATACCCAGAGGTATATCTTCGAGTTGGTGTATCCAATACCAGAGTGCCGTGACTCCTACTTTGAATGGGGTCTGTTGTTGTGGGACGTGTGGCTTCTGTGTGTTCTCGAGCATGGACAACACTTTCTCCTGTCGGTCTCGTGCTGGACAATTGTAGCTTTCTTGCTACTATATCGATCCACATATACAATGCAACCTTTTAACGCGTGTTGCCTTTTCCAGATTCAATGTGTACTCATAGGATCACCACGTCTTAGCGGGATCTACTCACATTGACATTGGCCGCCCCTCCAATGTTTTTTTGCATTTCTGATGTACGAGACGCTATGCACAGAATCATGTCGTCACTGTTGTGCCGATAGTGCTGCTGGGTGTGTTGGTGTAGATGTCTTGGATGTATTGCTTTCTCCTTGCAAGCAATTCTCATTCAATCTACAGCCTCCACATGCACGGACACGATCCTAAAAGTGTTGGCCAGAACGACAGGAAGAGCGGCTTTCTGTTTTCAGGGTTCACCACGGGAAGGTACTTTTAGGATCTTGGTTTTCTGCTAACCCTGAGTCCGCTGAGAACAATGCGGTACCCTTTACACACCAGCTACCAGCTTTAAAACACTTTGTTAAAGACATATCTGTATTTCTGTTGAGCAAAATATTCATTAAATGTGTCACAAATAGTGTTTTGCGTAGGAGAAAGAGTGGTAAGAATGGGTAACATTCGACAACTATTTGGAGAGCTAAAATACATGTTTGTCTGTCAGAAATGTTCCTAAGTCTCTTGAAAAACTAAGACAACTAAAGTTATATTTATATCTTATATTTCGTTACTTTGAACATTCAACAATTGAAATATATCCAGTATAATGATATGCTTTTCAAACATTGTTTAATTTTTATGTACCACTTATTTTCAGCCGCCTTATAAATGCTGCTGTTAAACCATACCTCCTACGCTATACATCTTACCACGACCGAGTTGGAAACACGACTGAGTGTCTCACATGTCTCTCTGTCATTACAACGCCTATGAAGATATAGTAAGACTTGTTTAATCAAAGTTTGTGCATTTGCAAACATATTTACTCATAGTATTATCAATTCCATGAAAGGCATTTAAAAAAAAATATATTTTATTTTCGATATTTGATAGTCGTACCAGATATTTTCACGTCAAACACATAGACCAATATACTTTATTGCTTTCTACATCTTTCTTGCAGGGGCTTCTTCCTTTGTCCCTCTTTCTGTACGGCTCCCAAAAATGCACTTTTTGCAATGATTTCTGTTGGTCTTTTTAGTGAAATTGGAAACTTTGATAATTAAGGTTTGCTAATGAGAAGAACTGTTATGCATGAATTAATATCAATAGGCATATATCACGAGACCTGCAATCCTTGGCAACTGACCGACAGGCATGGAGAACTATGCCATCCGCCCTATGTGCTAAACTTGGCAAAAGAGGAACTGATTGACTAAATCCATTGAAACACACAGGAAAACACAGACAATCACTAAATCTTTATCGAGAACACTAAATTACACACGAAGAGTAATGGATAGCATTGTTATTGGTCACAGCAAAGGCAAATACTGGCCAATTACGGAGGCTCTAAAATGAATCTCAGAAACATTGAATATCATGGGCCATTATCATTGACCAGTTTTAATTAATTCTCCGCACACTTCAGAATGGATAGTTGAGTCACAAGTGGATGGAGGTCATTGTGGCTTTACACCTCCATGGGCTTATGCAGATATCTGACTCTGGTCACGCTAAAGTTGAGAGTAACGAGAGCTAACAGACTAGCGCCAAAAAGCAGACCAACTGACTAGAGAAGGTGCTGCCGAAGACCAACCATATGTACAAATCACCTACCATCAGAAAATAACAAAATAACCAGAAGAAACGAATCAAATGCCTATGGGCCACTGTGTGAACTACAAAAGACTTTGAGTATTATTCAGCAGACACCATTACATATATAGACATGTTTCAAGTGAACTAAAGAAGAAGAAGAAAAGTGTTCAGGGAGTTCATTGGGAAGACAACGTTCTGGAGAGAATACGTCACATGACAATGTGGCGGTAAACATTTTGCTACTTACTTGCAAATCTTGTCTCTTGTCTGGGAAGTGATAGCTGTCATTGATTTTATTGATGTGACTGGGAACTGAATTTTATTTTATTTTTTGCTTTAGTTGACTTCTTCTTGTTCTGCGATCGATTGTTAAATATCCTACCCAATATTGGTCATGTATAGAGTGATTTGTTTTAGGTAAGTCAATTTGGGTTCCCCACAGCTTTGCAGAGAAATTCTCAGTCAGTCAGTTCCTCTTTTGACAAGTTTGGCACATAGGGCGAATGTCATATTTCTCCATGCCTGTCGGTGATACTATTCATTACTTTGTGAGAATTTTCAAGAATTGTGAGAAACTTCAAAATGTTTATTTGTGTGGTCTTTGCTAATTAATTTGCTTATATCTAAAGCTTTTATAGCAGCTATATCTCTCCGTATCCCGACATGATCTACACAAGATGAACTTCAACTAAGATGCCACGTCGTATTTGATGGTATATTTCACAAAAGCCAACTCAATCATTTTCATAAAAATTGTCTCAGAAAAGTTATGAACATCAAATTGCAAGACAAGATTCCAGATACCACTGTCATTGATTGAGCTGGTATCCCAAGCATTGACACGATCCTGATGCAGACACAGATCCGTTGGGCAGGTCATTTGGTGCGTATGCCAGACCATCGTCTACCAAAGATACTTCTCTATGGTGAGCTAGAGAAGGGTATACGATCTCAAAGTGGCCAAAGGAAGCGCTACAAGGACTCGTTAAAGAACTCACTGAAAGCCTTTGAAATAGACTACGACACATGGGAATAACTTGCACAAAATAGATCTATATGGCGTTCTAAAATAAAAAGAGCACATCATCTTGTGAAAAGAAGAGAAATGCAGCAGCTCAACAGCGGAGAGCAGCTAGAAAATCACGGATAGACCAAGATCCGTCTACAGTCATTCCATGTCCGAACTGTCCAAGGACATTTACAGCTCGAATAGGGCTCATTAGCCATCTACGAACTCATAATCAAGGACATAACTAAAATTGAATTTTCAAAAGTGGATGTGACAAATGGTCATCATCACTTGTGATGGACGAACAACAAACAAAAGACAAAACATTTCACAAAAGCCCATATAAGGCGTGGGGTATTGTTCTGCACTCTGTCCAGAGACTCTACATTTTTTTTGCAAACATGTTTTCAGGAGTGTGCTGCTGTATTCTAAAGCAGAACGTAAGCAACCAAGATACATGCCTCCGAGAGTATCCTTGCCTGATCCTCAACAATGTGAAGTTGCCTGTTTTAAGCACCACTAATGCAAATTGCATAAGCAGTACTATGTAGACGACCGATTGTCGATTCACTAGCGAGTCGTTAAATTTGCATTTGTGAGATCCACTAACCACCCTACAACCGAACCGAAATACAGTTTATATTTAACAAAAATATAAATTGTTACAATATACATTCTGGTCCTACTCTACTTCGTATCTATGAAGGGTTTATCTGAATCTATATTTAATATCTTACAACGCCTTTGTCGCAAGATTCACAAAGTTAGCTGAAATTCCATAATAATTCAAAAGCTTCATAGCAAGTAATTTATATCCTAACTATCCCCATCAAGGTCAGCACCGTGCAGTGGTGATGGGGCTTAGTTCAGCCATCAGGGGCTGAAAACTAAGACTGGTCGGGCAGTCACACTCGAGCAGGACCATAGTCCGGACCAAGTAAGGAGAGTGCTGAAGACGGAGGCATCCAGACAAAAGGCGCACAGATAATCAGGATGCCACGCACAAAACACAATGAAAACATGTCTGTATTTATAAATAGTTATGGTGCCTGCCCTGTGGCGGACGTTCAGGCAGGGACGGTGCCGAGCCCTATACCTCCAAAGGACTCAACCTCAGTTACTGGAAGTCCTTCTCAATTGCCCGAGGAGCCAGGAGGCAAGGGAATAGAGCTACTGGCCAAACTAACAAACGACCAATAAAAATAATGCACTGGAATGCTGAGGGTGTCAACATTAAAAGAGATGGATACAGCAAATAATTGGAACTTGAAAATGTCCTCAGTGAAGAACAAGTTAATATATGCTGAATCCAAGAAACACACCTCAGCAGCGACATAGCCTTCAAAATCAGAGGCTACCAGTGCTACCGGTCTGACAGAAAGGACAGGCGAAAGTGTGGATATCTGACACTTTAAAAAAAAAATATATGCGCTTGTCAGCTGGAAGTATATATGGAAAGAAGCAGAATACCAGATGCTCCACCTAAAAACAGACAGTGCAGAATTCCATCTCCTGAACTACTACTGCCCAAATGATAAACCATTGGCACTAGAAACAATTCCAGACATAGATAGACGTATGGTGTGCGGTGATTTCAACAGCCACTCTTAGAGCTGTGGCTACGATCATATCGACAAGAGAGGTGAGGAACTTGAGAGCTGGCAGGATGAAAATAATCTCATCCTTATTAACCAGCCAGCAGACTCACCAACCTTCTACTCGAGAGCATGGCACACCACCTCTACACCAGACCTGGCATTCCACTTACCAGGCTTGGAATGGAACATCACACGTGTCGTTGGAAAGCAGCGTGGGGGTAGTGACCACAGACCAGTATTTCTGGAAATCCACAATGAATTTACCAAGGGCAGCAGCACGCTCACTAGGTGGAACTATAAAAGGACAGACTGGAAAATGTACCAGCATTTAACCAGTGTTCTAGCTAAGGACATGAACTTGGACAAAGACATCAGTAGAGCAGTGAGTGAATTTAATAGATGTATACTACATGCTACTAGTAAAACCATACTCAGGAGGGCACGCAAAAACTACAAACCCTACTGGAATGATGAACTGGAAAAACTGCAAAATGAGATGGAAACATCTAGACAGCAGGCAGAGAACAGATTTAGCCAAGAACATCACAACAAATATCAGCAAACAAAGGCTAAATTTCAAAGAGCCAAGTTACAAGCCAGACGGAGCAGCTGGAAAGAAAAAACAGAGTCGCTGAACCTAGAAAGAGATACTAGGAAATTATGGAAACTTGTAAAACAACTAAATGATGAAGGTACAGGGTGAAATACCAGGATCACACTTTATAAAGATAGAAACACTTTAACAGGTAAACATGCAGCTGATTACTTTGTAGATTCCTTTGCAGAAGACAATAACGTCAAAGTCAGCCCAGACAAACAACATGAGGTTCGAGAGAACCAGCAAAACATTGGACAAGGCGAACCTATACCTGAAGTCATGGAGGCACCAATCACAATGATAGAACTGGAGCATGCAATATCCAAATTGAAAATGAAAAAGTCCCCTCGAGCTGATGAAATGATTAGAAACCTGGAAATTGCAGCAAGAGGAAAGCTGCTGCAGATCTTTAACACAAGCTGGTCCACAGGTAATGTACCACAGGCGTGGAGAGAAGCAATAATGATACCACTCCTCAAATCAGGAAAAGATGGCAACACAGTCTCCAACTACAGGCCCATCAGCCTCACAAGCTGTCTATGAAAAACAATGGAACGCATTATCAATCTTAGGATGCAGTGGTACCTTGAAAGTGAAAACCTTCTGGTATCACAGCAAGCAGGTTTCAGACAGTGCTACTCTACTGAAGATCAGGCAACCTACCTCTCCCAAGAGATTGAGGATGCCTTCCAAGATAAGAAACTGGTACTAGCAGCATGGATAGACCTCAGGAAAACATTTGATAAAGTCTGGAAAGAAGGGCTGCTAAAGAAATTGCGAAATTGCAGGGTTAGCTCAAGAATGTACAAATGGGTAAAATCATACCTGCATAATAGAAGAGCCAGGGTACAATTAGATGGTCGCAAGAGCAAGAAAGTTCTACTGCGTCATGGAGTCCCCCAGGGAGGAGTCCTGTCAACCACACTTTTCTTGGTTTACATCAATGACCTAGTTGCTGAACTACCACACGGGATCACAGTGGCAGTGTATGCTGGTGATCTGGTGCACGGAAGAACATGCAACAGTGGCCACTAAACAAATACAAAGAGCTATCGATGCCCTAACCTTATGGGCAAATAGATGGTGCGTCAGCATTAACACAGATAAGTGCAGCACTACACTCTTTACCCTCTCACCAAAACAAAAAGCTGGTCATATCAAGATAGATGGAGAGCTCTTGAAAGAAGACAAACAACCCACATACCTCGAAGTTACTTTTGATGATAAGCTGACATGGAAGCAGCACATAAACAAAGCAACAACAAAAGCCAGGAGGAAGTTAGTTATCCTGAGAAAACTAAGTGGAACCACATGGGGAGCCAGTGGAAATATACTCAGTACAGTTTACCAGCAAGGCATAAGACCACACCTGGAATATGGTTCAGCTGCGTGGTGTCCTGCATCAAACACCACATTACAAGATCTAGATAAAGTGCACAACCAGGCACTTAGAATAATTTTGGGAGCAATGAAATCAACACCCATAGCAGAGATGATGAAAATGGGAAGAATGCAAACACTTGGCGAACGCAGAGACACAACAATACTAATTCAAGCAGAAAAGTTTCAGTGTATGCCAAGTCATCCAATGAAGGAAAGATTCCAAAATCTAGCAATGGGACGACTGAAAAGGAGCAGTTTTATCCATCAAGCTAAACGACTCCGTAGACAACTTACAGACCTACCTGATGTTGACAGCCCCTTAAGGTCTGTACCAGAACAAACCCCGTGGAGTGAAAGGCATGGCATGTTAATATACATTCAGACCCATGTGAAAGGAACACTAAGCGAGAACGAACAGAACAGTGTGCAGCGAAGGACAGTCACCCTCATTTTCCTGGATGAGGAATATCCACAAGATATATGAGTCAGAGTATAAACAGATGGGTCAGCACAGAATGGAGGTGCAGGTGTATATATAGAATATCCACACAAGCCTAGAGATACAATCAGAACACCGATAATCAGAGCAATAATTATGATGCAGAAATCCAGGCAATTAGTGTGGCTGCTAAAAAACTGCTGAACTCCAACTCTGGCCTACAGCCTGTGGTATTCCTGACAGATGCAAGGTCAGTGCTTCAAGCTCTCCAGTCTGGAAAACTAACAGACTTGAAAAAACTACTTAGCGAATTGTCGTACCAGTATAGGGTAACCATGCAGTGGATACCCTCTCACTGTGGAATACCAGGAAATGAAAAAGCAGACCAACTGGCTAAGGAAGGTGCTGCCGAAGACCAACCAGATATACCAATCACCTACCATCATAAAAAAACAGATGATCAAGTCAATAAGAAAGCCACACACACCAAAACAAGATGACTATCACATTATGAACAGATCAGAATAAGTTATAATTCTACGTCTCAGAAAAGGACACAACCGACTCCACAGTCACATGTATACAAAGTTCAAGATTGGCAACACGGCCATGTGTACATGTGGACAGGCAGCACAGAGTGCCAAACATATACTTCAAGAGTGTTCTGAGCATGAAACGCTGAGGCAGACATATTAGCCAGAGGAAACAACACTGGAATCAAAGCTCTATGGGACACTGTATGAACTACAAAAGACAGTGAGTTTTATTAAGGAGACAGAATTACAGATATAGACATGTTTCAAGTGAACGAAAGAAGAAGAAAAATATCCTAACTATCAAATGACTTTTTATAGTCCATAGAACCTGTATATAGTGATTACTGTCATTATAAAAGTTTCACTATTATGCATGGAATTGCTATCTAGTCTTCGCAAGATCTGTTCTATTATAAATCTGCCGGCCCATCCCTTATTTGTTTGTTTATGGTATCTTTTAACATGTCAAGAATAATTATGTTTATTATTTTTCCACTCCTTGTAATATTACATGTAATTTGTACTATCCTGTTAATCTGTCTTCCTCTATTGTGTGACTAGATATTGTTCTTTACAACATGTTTTATTATGTCTGTTGTCAAGTAATTTGTACATTAAATTTATTAAAATGTCAAACTGATTCAGCTGTTTACAATTTATTATGGTAGTTCTACTGCACGTTATCTGAGTCTGCTTCTTACGATTTTCAAACGAGTGACATTTAAAGTACTTGGAAAAATATTAACATTGAAATAAGTCACAAATAACAAAATAAAAAAAATAAAAAAATGCTACACCTATTCTGCATTAATGTATGACTCAAAGGCTGGATAATAAGCAAACAACAAGTGGACATAATTGATACCTTTGAGATATGAGTATATAGAAGAATAGGGGGACTTCATGGAAAGTGACGAAAGCAAACAAAGAAGTTCTGACGACACTGAATATATAAAAGAACTATTACAGGAAATGAAGTAAAACACATAACATACAAATTAATAACTTGGATATATTAAAGACATGATACCTTGCTCACGAAATTAATTGAAAGGTAGAGTCTTGGGGTGATGATAAAGAGGTAGTTAGAACTACAAGTGAGACGAAAACATCATGATATGGACAGAAAAAACAGTCAAGCAGTGTGAACTACTAAGGCCAAAGGCAGAAAACTTGGTCGTTCATTGCAGCAACTCTGCGATTCAAAGACGGCTCCTGCTGATGAAAGAGGGACACTATGAGTGGACAAGCATGTCGTGAATTATGCAATCATATCGACTATTGGATACCATCGTTTAAACGTGATATATTTCACTTGTTCTGTAATTTTCATTGGCTGTCGACACAAAGTATACACTGTTACCAATAAAAATCATGGAAAAATTTTAAATAGCTTCACTTAGGAAGAATGATTTCTAGATGAGTCCACAAGACTGAGTTTTCGAGGGACTTGGACGAGGAATGTAACGGATGATAAATAGAAATACATAATTTAAAAAAATACGGTAATGTGTTTTCCTATTGATATGTTTTAAGCACATAACAACATTGATGTTCCCCCAGTAATTCAGCAGACAGGAGCATAGACTCAATAAGTGATACAAGAGAGCGTCATTGTGATCACTCTGCAAGATTAATCATGTAGGAAAGGATATTTGAACCATGTCCGATTATATGGCACCGCGTTGCCAGGCAATCTATGTAAACACGTCTTCCACCTTCGACCACGAGATTGCATTTTGTCGAAGACAGGATGCGGTTTATGTTGACTCAAGTTGCGAGACCAGTGGGTATCATCGCAGCTGACCTGGTCAAATGCCACTGGCTGCATGATTAATCTACATGGTAGCTAATGAGTTTGCCTTTCTTTTGGAGAGGAGTGCTCTTTCAACCAGGGGACAAAGTGCAATTAAGTTATATCAGAACACACACAAATATTAATGGTAACAAAAACCCGTGTATCTGATTAATCTACATTCCTGAGCAGACTACAGAAATACCATGTCAAGTGGGTCGTGGCTAAACAAGAGTGTCACGCAGGTAACCAACAGAGGTCAGTCGCTACCTGCTGAGGGATATCTTGTGGAGGAGATCCGATCACTAATGTGCCGATGGTTCGATGTGCAGTGAGGATGATAGTTCGACTAGCTTTCTGAGATGCATCACAATTTGTACATCTGCATGTTAGTCTGGTTCAGTGGAAGCGTCTGGTTCCTTCAGAAGTTCAGATCCGAAAAATATTTGACAGTTTGTGTGAGAAGAATGAAAACAACGATCTTATCAACGAACATATATTAGTTATATTATACAACCGCCTTATGTCAGGATAGTTGATTATTTATTGAATCTGTCACTCGTGGGTAATAAAATCACTGTCAAAATAGAATCATTTGAATTTAAACTATTCATTGTAAGAAGCACTTTGAACCGAAGAAAATAGGGCTAAACATAAATTGCATTTGATAGTATGTGACTTCTGACTCCGCTTTGCCAATACCTGTGAGGAATTCAGGCCTCCATACCCCCTCCCCCCTTCATAATCATGTCAAACATATTAAACCAGCATCTATACAATATTTGTATACCGAACAGTACATTGAAACTACATGATTTTTTTTCTCGATTTTTAGACAAATTGTATCAAATAATGTATAAAACTCTCCTTACTGCATAATTTTCTGTGAAGGGGTACAGAAAGGCTTTCTATGGGCTGTGGAAATAAATGCCTCTTTGCTATAGCAGATGCTGCGAAACGTATATCAAGGAATTTGATTAAGGATTTTGAAAAATGGTAGTGGTGTATAAAAAATGTTCTGTTGTCGTCAACTTTATCAACCTCCCCTCCCACTTGTCAACAACTGTCAAACGTTTTGAGACACAATCAAACCCCTCTAAAAGTTGACGAATTTTATGGACATCACCAAATACACATTATAATTAATTAAACCAGGAGGTGCAAAAGGTACCGCATTGCTCTTGGCGGACCAGAGTTAGCAGAGAACCAAGATTCCAAAAGTGTCTCCCCATGGTGCACACTGGAAACAGAAATACAGCTGCTTGTGTTGATTCTGGCTAAAACTTTTGGGGATCGTGTCCGTGAATGTGGAAGTAGGAGATGAAAAGAGAATTAACTGCAAAAAAGACAGGCACTATCTACGACACCTCTTCGTCAACACATGCAACAGTACTGTCGACACATTGTGAAGCTGGTCTGTACGGCGGAAGCATTGGGGAGACGGCCAATACAGATGTTACGAAGTGGGCAGATGTTATGAGCAATATAAAGACTCGGTTCGTCAGTCACCATAAGGATAGCGTAATGAGTACACTGAGAGGGAAGCACATCAATAGAGGGAAGCATCATGCTCAAAGTGAACGAAAAACGTTTCAATGAAATCAGAACTAAAGTATTGTTAGCTCCAGACAAGCTTCTAGTAACCGGTGGTCTCAGCCCGGGCTCAATTCTTCTGTCTAGTTTTCCTTTACCGTTATCATGCCAGTGGAAATAGAAAAGGTTCAGTACCCGATTGACACAAGCACAACCATCCAAGGAGACATGCTCTGTTCATCTGTTCAGCTCGAGAACAAAATGCTAGTCCCCGACGCTCCTAAATATGTGTATAAACTCAGACTTGGAAGATGAGTTCACGACTTTTGTGAACGACACTTCGACTAAGAGGGCGAACGAGTCCGAGCCTAACTCCTCTGTGGAGTTCTTCCTAACCTTTAGCAAGCTAAAGGTGGTACGGATCCCCTAAAGTACTAGCTCCTTCTAAGCTAAAGGTGTCCTGACCCACCTATAAACATGACGTGTTTTTGTCCCGTAGTAAAGCCTCGTTTGGAAATGCACATAAACTGGGACATGCGCAGATGAAGCCTATTCCATTTACACGTCTGCCACCATCTTTGTCACACAAATCTTGTAGAATAGAGAGGAGTAGTTCGTTTTTTCCTACAGACATCCAAGCAATCAAGTTTGTTCATCACGGATTCAATTTTCTTCGAGTTTATTATGGATGACTATTCCGATGAGGAGGAAATTGTGCCGTTCCTAGAAGCAGATATCGCTCCAGTAGATGATGTGGTGTTAGATAGTGGTAATTCTAGTGATACTGATTCTGTTGGCAGCGTGGGCTAAGAAATTTTCGAGGATGAAATTGTAGAAAATGTGCATGTCCCTTCGGCATATAGCCATGATTGGCGTAGCGACTTCGATGAAATTGTTGGAGATATAGGCCTAGCTGATAACGTTAGTGTGTTAGACGTGTTTTGAGAGGTAAGTTGATTTATATAATATAGTATTGTCCATTGATCACGCTGCTTTCATGATTTAGATGGAGAATCACTGAATATCGACTGTGTTGGAGCGATAAAAAATGACTAGGTCTATCTTTCAGATAACGATTTATGGCAAATCTATGAGGTTCATTCATTATTACCAGTGACATTATGATGATTTGACAATGAAACCACATCAATACTATCTGAATTAGGTTTATTTTACAGGGTTCCCACTTCAGAAAATATAAAAACTATAGATAAGTAATTTTTTAATAATTTTTCCCCTTTTATCTGTTATAATTTCTTTATTTTTTGGTGAAAAATCATCTTTACTACTTTCTAATACGTCTGGTATCACATACACACGTAAAAAAATTACACTGATATATGCAGTATTCAATTCTATATTTATATGTACAAATATTAATTAATTATCTCTAACAACAAAAAAGTTATTGAATTTTTAAAACAGCCACAATCAATAACACAAATTCTCAAAAAAGAATTCAGTGGCAGGGGGAAGTTTTGGATTTGTAAACACAGCTTGCTAAAGGTTTATCGGAACCAGGCTCGCGAATGAAAAAATTTCAGTACCCGATGAGCATGGGTACATTGCGTCTAATTACACGAGACAAGTTCATTGGCTGCGGAACACCTCGTGCAAGATAGACGTGAAGGACAAACCGTCTCGGTGTAGAGTCAGTCACAGGCTAGGGTAGACAACCCGAAATGTCAAGGCATGCCGAAATCGACTGTGCTGGACCTACAAGGCGTATAACGGTGGCACAAAGTAACTAGGATCTCTGCGGAAATCGTATGCGTATCTGTGATGAATATTATGGAGCGAACGCAGAGCAACCAAACTAAACTAACACTTACGATTTTTAAAAATTTGCAAATATAAAATCTTCCTATAAAATATCATACTCCACTCTGATAAAAAGATGCTGGGGATGGCGATATAGCCCTTCTGCAACCTTAGTGTAAGATATTGACATACCATTTTGACATGGTAGAAGTTCACACGGCAATGAATAACTCTGGTAAAGCAGATACGACATAGTTTTCTTTTTATATCTACATCTGCCACGCCGTGATCCCCGACAGTAGAAGAAAAACATCTGCACATAATTAATGAGGATTTAATTCGTTACGTTTTTTATTATTTTCGTGGTTTTTGTTTGTCACTATTTATATACTTGGAGTGGCATGCCAAAAATAGCTACGGCGTCTCTATGTATATAAATTGTCTTATCTCTTGTCTTGTCCTGCCTAGAAATGTGTGCCGTGAGTCGTCATGGGAAGCCGAAAATTTCAATTCTGTGTCAGTTGGGAGGCATCAGTTGAATTTAGATTGTGTCTCGTTAAAATATCGTTGATGTTGTCTATCCATCTGCATCTTGGGTGACCTTTAGCTATAAAGCCGGATACTCTCTTTTGTACGCTGCTGCCGGGAGTAGATTGGGCTTCATTCTTGTTAGATGACCGAACCATTTTATCTTTTGTCTCTCCATATAGTATATGCATGGTTCAGTACCAATTATTTTCCTTACTGTGTTATTGAGTATTTTATCTCTACGTGTGATTCCTAATGTCTTTCTGAGGCATTTCATCTCACATACTGTGATCTTTCTTTCGCGGTCTTTTGTCAAAATCCGAGTTTGACATTCATAACAAAAAGTTGTAATAAAATAGAGTTTATCAGTGCACATTTCCTTCTCACATTTATGTTTTTGCGTAAGTAGTAGCATCATTTGGTAATTTGCCTTCTGGCATCGCGTCTCTATTTCTCGATTAAATCTTCCGTCCTCAATAAATATTCTTTTTAGTTATCTGAACTTGTGCACTTGTTTTATGGTGTTATCTTCCAATTTTATTTTTAGCGTTTCTGTTGTCCTACTAATCCTCATTTCTTTAGTTTTTTTTGTTCATTTTCATATTATAATTTCCGCAGAAATAAAGACAAACGAAATCATGACAATAATCTAAAACGTAACAAATGAATTCTTAATTAATTCTATACATAGGTCTTCTACCGTCGAGGGTCTCAGTCCATGCACTAATGCCTCATACAAATCTATGTGGAGAGATTACAAAGATTAGCAACTGTAGAATACATGGGTTTTCTGTGTGATAGATGTTTGTATCTGAATAAGCATGTCAATTACACATTCCTCAGAGTTCATCTGGGATGACATCGATGGGGGTGTTGGCTGCTTTTTTGTTTTGTTTGAGGGGGGGGGGACAACGACTTCTCGCACTGCAATATCAAGAACTAGTACTGCCGGTAGTTGAGTATACTGTGGCTATCCTGGTCCTTAGCCCAACGCATATTGATAACTATGATCGTATACAGCATGAAGCAATGTGTATCGTTCTTGGATGCCCCCTAGATGCAGAAGTAGTGGCAATGCGCTTCTTGGTGGATTAAGATAACCTACCATAATGCAAAGACCGGATATTTGCCACTCTCAGTCATATCTGTGCATCACTGATAACAAAATTCACCCATTACAATGATGATATTGAAATGATCAAAGGAAATGAATTAAAGAGAGAAATACATGGTTTGCCAGGGCAGAGGAGGTTGTTAAACTGGTTTGCACATTAGTGGACATAGAACCTGAAAAAGTGTGGGAAAGTAAGCCTATCAAGTTTAAATCATTCATTGAAGTGATAATCACACGTTTCAGGAAAAGCGACAATGACTTTTCAGTGCACATAGATTCAGAAGAACAGACACTAAACAGTGAGATTTTCTCAGATTGGGATATTATTGTTTACACTAATGTGTATTTGGTTCAGCACGTGCTCCATGCAAGACATTCACGACTAGAGAAAGAGGAAAATGTATCAGGGAAGAATGTGGTGATTTCTATATAACCAGTAGTATGACGATGGATGTGATGCCAGTAATGAAGGAAATGATATGACTGGAGCATAAGAAGGCTTTAGGTGTCTGTTTTCTTGCTTTTTCTACAAGTTGCATCGAAAGATTCAGTCGGGCTATCTACGATGTTAGCGGCTGGAATCAATGACGTATTCTGTGCTGAAGAAGGAATGTTGTACCTGGACACGTGACTTGTCAGAATGGCTGTGCCTAGTAGCAGTTCAATGGACCTATACTGTGAATGCAATCATAGAGTTACACCAGTTGGCCGATATGGGGTGTATTTCTTCTTCCATATATTCTACTAAATCGCAGGACCTGTAAGTGAAGCGTGCTGTTGCAAGAAACTAGCGGCACGTGGGAATTAAAAGACGAGTTATCAACCAAGACAAAACCGAAATAGTCACTCATTGAAGGACATGCTGAATATGAGATCCGAGCACCTGCGGACTTGTCCGAGGTACCATGACGATGACTTGACTAACTAACTAACTAATTAACTAACTAAATCTGGTAGAATTAACTATACAATAGCGAAACTTTGAATAGTGAATTCTTGCCAGTATATATAGTCTGTCAATATTAAAACTATGATATACTTTCATTCATTGCTCTTTGTTTTACACTGCCGACTGTATAGCAATATGCATTTCAATTGAAAACGTTTCTGAATAAGACTTACTTTATCATCATTTGGTGCCATGCTGGCTGGCGTAGGCGGTCATGGCTCTCCACAGCTCTCTGTTCACAGTATTAAGTATCAAGGTCGTTGTTGTTTCCTTGCCGTGCCAGGTTGTCATACTGTCTAATATTTTCTCATGTTGTCGCCACCTGTCTCTGTTGCCTTCAATTTTGCCTGTTGTAACTATGTTCTCCAAACCTGCCTGTCTCATAAAGTGGCCGAAAAAAGAAGATTGCCTTTTTCTTATATTGTTGATTAAGGTCCGTTTTCCATTCGACTCATTCAACACCTCTACGTAAGTTTTTCTGGCAGTCCATGGTATTCTCAGCATTCTTCTGTAGAACCACATCTCTGTTGCCTCTAATTTCCCACTTTCCAGTTTGTTTATTGTCCAAGACTCGCACCCATATGTTAGTATAGGGGTTTTATAGCACCGCAGAACTCTCTTTCTCACCTCTAATGACATGGTCATATTTCACTAATATATTTTTCATTTTCCAGAATGTTGTTTTACTTACTTACTTACTTAGTGAATACTTCAAGAGCTCAGTCTTCTCGCATTTGTAATCACATTTACTTTTGAACTCTTCTCGTCCATTCCCTTCCTTTTCATTTACGCACATATAATGCCACAATTAGACATATATGGTCCAGCCACACATGAGTCTCTTTAAATTTTAGCAAACGTGATGTGTTAAATGTTAAAGTTAATTATATTTTCTGCAGTGAAACTAAGCTGGGTGACCTTCCCGGTTGGGAGCTCCAAAAACAATCTCCAGTGTGGCCTTAACTAAAATTAGTGTGTTATAGGTGTAAATGGTACGACTATCAAGAGCTTAAACAGGAAGCCAACATACTTAGTTTCGACTCTGTATGCTAGTGCAATGTGTAAAAATAAGTTCTATTGTTTACTAAGTGTAAGTTGGTATATTTTATGTTATTTCTATTGATATATTGCTATTACATTTATAATCATTACTATTCTTATTATTGTATTTGATACACGTAACCCGCATGCCAACACCCTCCAGTCTGATGCACACCAGTATATAAACAGGGTAGACAACACTGGTTTAGCGTAACTTGTTCTTCTTTCTTTCTTTCTTTCTTCTCTATTTGCTTTTATACCTCTTTATGCCTTGTTAATCAGGGGTAGAAGAGTTCTCTGGAGATGGCTTTCTTGTGTGCTTCGTATATGTTTGTTTGTGTCGGCTCCTTTATTTTTGTAACCCATCGTTTGCAAGGTCTGCCCCTGGCTTTGTATCCATTGTGTCTGTATAGTAATACTTTCGGGGCATTGTCTGATGGTATTCTGGAAACATGCGAATACCAATTAATCTGTTCCTTCTGATGTAATCCATGATTGGCACTGTGTTTGTTAGTCTTCTGATGCTTTTGTTCCTGATTCTGTCTCGTATTGTTACTCAGAGTATTTTATGTAGACAAGACATTTCTGTACAATTTTTCTTTTGGATTCTGTTGTTAGTGTCCAAGTTTGATATTGGTAACATAGTGATGGTATGGTGATCGTTTTATATAGTACCTATAGAAGAACAATAGGTTTGGTGTTCATGCTCACATATTTGTTTTTGAAAATATGAAACATCTGCCCCAAGATCTGGTAGTGTTTTTCCCATTCAATGATATGATGCTTTCAAGATAAGTGAATTTTTTCAACTGTTAAAGTTGCTGATTATCGGTTAGAATAGTTGTGTTTCTTTCTGTTTTTTACAATTGACATTAACCCAGTTTTTCTGTGTTTATCTTCATGTTAGAGTCCCTACATGTTATGTGGAGTCTATTCATATGTTGTTGCTATTGTTCTTTCGTTGTTGCTATTATTGCTTGATCGTATGCAAAAATAATTTCACTCAGGAGTTTACTTGTGTTGCAAAGCGATTCGGTGCTGCTAGAACAGACCTGGTTCAATTCCCGTCAGCTGTAAGAATTATTTTCATTTATCCTCATGCTTCCTACTTGAATTTATTTGTATAACATATTATTTGAAGCAACATTGTTCTGTATCTATGTTATTTATGTTTACAAGAAGGCCTTTAGGTCCTTGTGTACGAATATGCATGTTCTGTGTTTGTGTTCCTGAGGATACTTTAATACTTGTACGGGATGTTCGTTAATGTTGTAATAGTCCTTGTTTCAATTGGTCTGTTCTCAGTGACTTGAGTACACAGGCTGAAAGTCTTGACCGCGCCACATCTTTTCCGGGGATGTGGTTGTTCAAGTACAGAAAACCTGTTTACTTGTGTTGCAAAGCGATTCGGTGCTGCTAGAACAGACCTGGTTCAATTCCAGTCAGCTGTAATATTCACTCAGGAGGTTGTTTACGTTGTCTTATTCATTAGTGTTGACATTTTTTTATATGCAATCGATATATGTGATGATTAACAAGGGAGATATAACACATCTATGTCGTACTCAGGATTGTATGTAGAATCTTTCTGAAAGCCCAACACTCCTTCTAACTGCACATTGACTGCATGTCTAACTACTTCTACACAAGTTGATTAGTTGTTGCATAACCCCATATTGTGATAGCATTTTTCCAAAGTTGCTTGACGTGTGAGGTTATATAATTATTAACACGTCAATCTTTAATAATGTGCACATTTATTTTGAAGAACCAATTTGCTGACTAATAAAATTAATATGTGTTTTTACATATGAATTGTGAACAAGTGCAATTTGTAGGACAAATAGTTTCGTAAACCGATATAGATTTATTTATTTTAAACAATTGTATGCATTTTAGTCATTTTATCTGTTATAGGATAACACTTTTCGCAACAAGGCCACCGAAGTAAATATGGAATTTAGACATCTGATGTAGACAGCATGAACAGATCATTGTTTGGCGTCACCAGTCTTTAGGATACATTTACTGGATATTTTCATCCTCGGGGATACTTTCATCATCCATATTGTCAAAGTTATCTGCCAAGGGACTGATGCTACTGTATTTTGTGCCATCTGTTCCTTTACCTGTTCTGTAAGTAAAATGAAACAACCGTCACAAAACTTTTAAATGTACTGTTGTGTAGATGGATAAATATTAGTAGTAGGCAGCTTTCCGTCTTTCCAGAAGATAATATTATTGTTGTGCCATAAGAAATATTATCTACAAATACGATTCATGGCGATGATGGCTGTAACTTACAAGACCAATATGAGCTATATGGAGTGTTCCACAGTATGTACACGAATCAGAGGCCCATCTTATCATCGTATTCTTTTGTGTGTCTTCTTAAACGTGCATCCCTTGCTTTGAAGTAACTACGATTACTTCCTTCTTTGTCTTTATACCATTCCTGATATTTCGCCTGCATGCAACACTATCCACGGCAACCTGTTCCCATGTTTATGTATCAATGCCTGCATCATGCATGCTACGTTTGCACACGTCTTTGTACCGAAGTAGAGGTCGACCCTGAAATCCTTTCCCAGATTTTAATTCTACATGTGAATAAATATACACTATTTAGTCAAAAATTAACGCTATCTAAAACTTAATTTTTGAACACTACTTAATATATTGCAGTGAATCCATACCCAGAAGATCCGGATCTTCAATTTTGAATTACTGGCCTTTCAGATAAGCCAGTATGCAACAGTAAACTCTCAGTATTAAGATTTACATGACAAAATGGTGAAGTTTTTATCTTGTGGACGTCCCACATAATTTCAACTGTACAATTACGTGATGATATTCTCTTTGTGTAGTGCAACATTCAGAGACCCAGCACTACACTCACTATGAGGAATTGGATAAGCTCCAACTCTGATCATGGTCCTAAATGCTTGCGTGACTATTATGCTCAGGCTATGAGCATGTGACACATAGGTGGCGTAAAAAAACAAACGTTATGCAGTTCATGAAAATTCATTGGAAGAGCTCATAATCGGAAAACATATTGGTTTTGCATAAAGGTAGAGCCCCCTTGGGTGGCAAGGAATGCATAGATGTCTGCCCCATCCATTTCAGTTACCGTCGTTCAGAGCCGGGGTGGTGTTGACACATCTGAAAGGAAGTGGTGCTTGGTAGGAACGCCGAAGCTCATGGCTTCAACTATGTATATGGGAGAAAGAAAAGCCACACGACCTCTAGAATTCATCTCTGTGTGAGGAGACATTTTCACAAAGCATTCTGAGAATTTGAGTCTTCTGGGTATAAAATAAAGCTCTGGGTAAATGTCTCCGTTGCAGAAAAGGATGAAATATTTCTATTTCTCGAAATCCCTGGGATATAAACAAAGACACAAGCAGCGCAGTGAATTATTGCTTAAAAGTCTTACAGACAAGAAATTATTACACTATGATCATTAAGAGAAAATGCATTAAGCCGTCTACAGAGCGGTCAATTTCTTTATCTGTGTAGACAACATGTGAAACATTTTGGAGTGGCGAGTCCATTTAATTGAAACTAGTGACACGATACCTCATTTTATATAAGCGAATAGCTCATGTTCCCAATACATTTAAAATGCATTTAACCGGGTTAAAACATATCGAAAATTAAGCTTTTAACATAATATAAATCAATATAATTTTAATTAGCTATATTTAATGCTAAAATGTGAAAAATATTATTAGAAATTCTCGAAAATTATGTTTGCGTTAATACCAACCATATATCATGCTCAACATTTGATCTGTGTATGAATTTGGTAGAGCAGTTGAAAACGCCCCACTTCTACAGAGATATGGAGAAGCAAAAGGGACAAAAACTCAAATAAAAATAACTTTAAAATCAAGTTTTATTGGTATAATGTATAATGATAGTAATATGGGTAAATGCAACCCAAGATACCGTTTGACAAAAGACATTCAGGAATGCCTGCACATGTCCCTCAAAGAGGCGGGACAGCTTGCTCAAGATCGGGGAGAATTCAAAATATCCACAGGGAAGACTAAGTTCTGGAAAGAATATGTCACTTGATGATAATAATGTTTCAGCCGGCGACCCCTCCCCCCCCCAACAAAAATCATCCTCGATTGCTGGTAATTTATGGAGACTGGAAAAAAAAGGGTCAACCCAACCGATGCATTTATCATAAACACATAAATGTGAACGTAAACTAAGACAACGACATACATAGCTATTACAGTAAGGTTACTTATATTTCTTACCTAAACCTGTAGCCACACTGCATACAGCAGAACATGTTGAAGAAGTTTGCGCAGCAGCTACATGCAGTTTGATGTGGATATGATTGAATTCGCCAATTACGTTTGTAATTGATATCGTCAAGCTCATCATCAAAACCTTTCACATTCAGACAGAAAGAGAGTGTCATTAGAACGAAGACGATGCTCTTCTTTGAAAGAATAATTCTGAAATGAAAAATAGGCGTGGATTAGTACTTCAGTTATGTAAAAAAGTAACGATTTTCTGTTCCAGACCAGTGGGGCGAATTGGGTAGAAATACAACGTTATGTCCCGTATTGTTTATTGACCAACGGCAAATAGATATGGTGTATGCAACTCCACAACTGTCGCAATTAAAGGTAAAGGTACGTCCCATGGCAGCAACCTGCCGTTGGGCACGAAGATAACTCTTCATATACTAAGCTGCAGCAACTATTAGGTGGGGTGGCCAGTTCCATTCCTTGCTGTTTTTACCTCTCCTAACTCATGGCTCAGGTACTCATTTACAGCTGAGTCGACTGGAGAGTGGTCGAGAAATCACAACTCGGATTTTGGCCGGACGTGTTTTCGAACATGGCACACTGTAACCCGGTGATAGAAAGCAAAAACTGATCTTCACTATCAACTAGGCTGCCGCGCTCCTCTGCAGAGGAGAGATTACTTTTACAGAAGATATACACCCATTTCCTAAAGCTGGGTCGACCTTAAGCCGTTGGTGATATAAAAATATTTGTGCTTGAACTGGAAAATGAATCAATGTTACTCGACTAGTAATAAGTTATCATCAGTTGTGTAATAAGGTATGAACTTTAGTGACTATTCTTTCACTCAAGGTAGAAGACTGTTAAACTGTGGCTTTCGATGTCAGATAACAACAAGGAAATAAACTTAATACTACTTCTTTTTTCTTCTTCTTTCGTTCACTTGAAACATGTCTATATCTGTAATTCTGTCTCCTTAATAAAACTCACTGTCTTTTGTAGTGCATACAGTGTCCCATATAGCTTTTATTCCAGTGTTGTTTCCTCTGGCCAATATGTCTGCCGCAGCGTTTCATGCTCAGAACACTCGTGAAGTATATGTTTTGCTGCCTGTCCACATGTACACATGGCCGTGTTGCCAATCTTGAACTTTGTATACATGTGACTGCGAGTCGGTTGTGTCCTGTTCTGAGACGTAGAATTATAACTTGTTCTGATCTATTCATAATGTGATAGTCATCTTGTTTTGGTGTTTGTGGCTTTCTTATTGACTTGATCATCTGTTTTTTTCTGATGGTAGGTGATTGGTATATCTGGTTGGTCTTCGGCAGCACCTTCCTTAGCCAGTTGGTCTGCTTTTTCATTTTCTGGTATTCCACAGTGAGAGGGTATCCACTGCATGGTTACCCTATACTGGTACGACAATTCGCTAAGTAGTTTTTTCAAGTCTGTTAGTTTTTCAGACTGGAGAGCTTGAAGCACTGACCTTGCATCTGTCAGGAATACCACAGGCTATAGGTCAGAGTTGGAGTTCAGCAGTTTTTAGCTGCCACACTAATTGCCTGGATTTCTGCATCATAATTATTGCAGAATTTTCCTGTCGGTGTTCTGATTGTATCTCTAGGCTTGTGTGGATATTCTATATATATACTTGCACCAGCATTCTGTGCTGACCCATCTGTGTATACTCTGACCCATATATCTTGTAGATATTCCTCATCCAGTTAACTGAGGGTGACTGTCCTCCGCTGCACACTGTTCAGTTCGTTCTCGCTTAGTATTCCTTTCACATGGGTCTGAAAATACTACTGAAATATAGTTTCTTGAGAAGGATTATGTAGACGACATGGAAAACAGGAAAATCTACAGAGTTTCTGAAGCAAGACATAATATAGTTTTATAATTCATATTATTCTTATGCTCTCGTTCTCAAGCTTCTGCAGAATAGCGCAATGTAGTACAGAAAATGGAATGCGGTGTATCATTGTTCACAGCTTGGCTTCGATAGTTGAGACTTTCGGCCTGACACATTCGGCATAAACATATCATCGGATCACTCTAACCTATAAGTGATGGAAAAGACTCCTCTACCATCAACTCCTCCTTAGTAGCCTCTTACGACCTGCATAAAAATTAACAGTGCTGCTGTTCTTGGTTCCCTTATGGCATTAACAACACACATGCTTCAATGTATAACCCAATTACAAACATTTAATAGTCATAGGCTATGACATGACGATAGCATAACCTGAACCTATAGCAACTGCGAAAAAGAGAATGACCGATAAATAGAGAGTAAAAGTGAAAGAAAATCTGTAAAAAAGAAGAAATATTGCTTGTACTAAAATAAGAGGAGAACTAATAAATACAAACTTTCGTAAAACGTGGTTCTCGACAATATATGCTCCCTAGTTGAATTAATTATGACCCAGTTCGTTACTTGTTTTGATTATTGTTTGCATTTTAGTTGGTTACTATTTATATACTTCGAATCGCATGCCAAAAGTAGCCATGACGATTCCAAGTATATAAATAGTAATCAACTAAAAGGCAAACAATAATCAAAATAAGTAACGAACTGGGTCCAACTTAATTTATCGAACAGGTATTCGGCTGGATCCCGGTCATACCTAATTTATAGCAAAGGACAAACTTGCCTAACAAACGACAAATCTCATCATGACGTAACAACAGACACACCTATTAATACTACATCAGGATACCTATTTGAGTATACTATAACACAGGACACTGTTGATTATACAAGATACTCATTTGATTACACTTTAACAAGAGAATCATGTGATCATACTTTAATACGAAACACACTTGATAATACTGTAACACAATAATGAATTCTCTATACTGTAACAGGACATACTTGATTATACTGTAACAAGGGATATACTTGATTATACTATAACAGGAGACACATCTGATCTGACTGAAACACGAGATGCACTTGATTATATCCAAACAAGCAGCACTTTTAATTATATTTGCAATACCGAAAAATGTGAAGCATGTAACTTTATTAGCTACATATTATCGACGATGAGACAAAGTTTCATAATACGCATTTCTGGGAGGTCCATTATACTATATACAGTTAATTGGAGAGTTCTTCAAAACAACTGTGGGAGTTCGACAGGGATGCATAATGTCCCCAGTACTTTTTAACATATACTTAGAGCACATCATACAAGAGACATTACATGACTACAACACGTCTATATCGATCGGAGGTCGCCCTATTTGCAACTTGCGTTTCGCTGATGATATTGATCTTATAGCTGGGTCAGAACAATCATTGCAAGAATTAACATCAAAGTTAGAAAAAGTTACCAGCAAGTACGGAATGTAAATTAATTCAGATAAGAGCAAAATCTTGGTAAACAGCAGAGACACTGAAAACCAGACTAATATCATGATGAATGGACACAAGCTTGAAGAGGTGAATACCTTCAAATACCTCGGATCCAGTATATGCAGCGATGGTAAATGCAAAGCAGAACTAAAAATAAGGCTGGGGATGGCTTTAGCGTCCTTGTCAAGACTAACTGTGATTTGGAAAAGCAACATCAGTGTTGGAGTGAAAATCAAACTGTATAGGTCGCTGGTGCTTTCTGTTGTGTTGTATGGTTGTGCGAGTTGGACACTCACTGCGGATATGGAGAGAAGATTACAGGCTTTCGAGTATAAATGCTACCGAAGAATTCTACGAATTTCCTATAGGGAACATAAGACCAATGTGTACGTAAGAAATAAAGTAGAGATGTGTGCAGGTGTCCAGGAGCCATTGCTTTCAATAGTGAAACGACGAAAACTAGCATGGTTCGGACATGTATGCAGGCACGATTCCTTGTCAAAAACAATACTGCAGGGAACTGTCGAGGGTGGAAGAAGCAGAGGAGGACAAATAAAGACATGGACAGACAACATCAAGGAATGGACAGGGCTAGATATTTCCACACTCATCCGCATCGCTGAGGATAGAATTAGCTGGAGGACTCTGTGTGCTGAAGCATCCAATGTGGTACCCCTACGACCCTGAAGGGTTATGGGTTTATTGATATTGATTGATATACAGTATCAACTATATTGGTGAGTATTATATTCGAGCCAGTTTAAGAAGTTCTAACCAGTAAAGTTCAAAACTTATAACAAAAGTCATATATTACAATAAATCATTGATACTTTTATAATATATAATTCATTTAACAATATTAGGTATTGTAAAAGAACGTTAATTAATGTTTGTGCTTGCAAAGTTTTGCCATAACGTCTTAAGATCTGTAGAATATCCCTGAATCAATGACAAGAGTTGGCATTGACATTGTACGGTTTCACATCTTAGCAAATAACGAAGACCCTAGAAGTATCATTGCGTGGTGTATCCTGGCAACCTTTTGAATTGTAGCTCTTGTGAATTAATTGATTAACACATTAAAAACAAAGCCGGGGCTATGTAAGCCAAAATTAAATAGGAATCAATGGCGCCTAGGAAGTATCTCCAATCTGTAACTCTCGGTAACCCACAAAAGCTATCGCAAGCATCACGCGGAAAGCATGTTGTCGTATCTTGAGTGAGTAAAAATGTACTCTACGGTAAAAACAATCCGTTAGGTCGCCCATGTTAGTCGAATGATGTTATATTAGAGATATGACCACGAACAAAAGTGGAGGTCTTAATGTTCTCAAGATCTTTATTTATTTACTCATCACGAACTTCCACCAATATTATGCATTAGAATCCAGGCGTTTGAAAACAAATGTTACAGAGCTATGTTGCGTTAGGGTTACTGAGAACATAAGACAGATGTGTTTGTTAATAATTATGTGTTTGGTAAAAGATATGTTATAATTAATGTATTAACGGGTAAATAATAACCGCTGTTAACAGTTGTGGAAAGTTGTAAACTCCGATGTTGTGGAGAACATTATGAGATATTTCTCTATGATAAAAGCTGTTCTTCAAGATACCGTTGAGGGTGGAAGAAGACGGGGTGGAAAGAAGAAGACATGGTTAGATAAAATCAAGGAGCGGAAAGAGTTTGAGGTTTCTAAACTCATGGTAGTCGATAGCGATGACTGGGGATCTTCCTGTAACAAATGTCTCATTGTGACACTTCTACGTTCCTGACTGGCTATGGGTTTTCAAATTAATATTATTATTATTATGCAATAGAAGATATACTTCAGAGTCAAAATAGAAACCGTCTACCCAGTAGGAAACACAATGCTAAAGATCGGTATTTGATTCAAGTAGGTGTACCTTTGGGACAAGGTAATATGAAGGCAATGAAAAATAAAATTGTTAAGAAGATTGATTTACAAAGCGTTCAATTAGTTCATGGCGACGAGGAGCAAAAATTGTATAAATGCATATCCTGCAATTTGCAAATAAATAAGTAAAGAATCTCGTGGACAAGATATTCAAGCTTTTGTGAACGAAAATTCATCTAAAAAAATGAATTAACATGTGACCGACACTACTGTCGAGGGTTTCCAAAATCAAAAACAAGTTTCGATTGATAAAGGGTTGTATACCAGAGAAAATATGTAACAATGGACAGTTTCATTACATGAGATTATTTCACAGGCAACCGAACATTTCGGTCCTCTGCCTAAGACAGAGATGTGTCGGGCCATTGACACATATGTGGTCCTACTACAAGAGAGATTCAGTGGGAGTTTGAGAATGATCGATGAAAAAGAAGAATAACACGGTTAAAATAGACGTATTCAATCTAAGCCCAATTCTCTGCGAAAGTATCCAGTAATATATACTTACACCAAATAACACTTTATTCTATAGAGCTTAAGGGTACAGCTGATATGTTTGATACACTCTGCCACGTCGTTTTACAGGTTGAAGGCTTTCACATTTTTGACCCTTCTGTATAAATCATAGGCAAGCAGTAAACGGACGTGGTAGACTTATATATGGCAGCTTAAAGCATATTATAACGTGTTTACTAGAGTGCAAATTTCACCAGAATTAATGAAGGTGAGAGTGAGCGCAAAACAATAATTGAATCTAGAGATTCGTGTACGATGCTTGTTAACAAGTAAACCGTCCGGCAATTGTTTTTAGGGTTAAAACAGTATAGTTAGTAGGCAAAATACTGTGATATGGGGATATATTAAAAAAACCCTCTGAAGCACTACAGTATCGATCCTAGCTCCTGGGAGACTACAGCACTTGATCACCTAGCCTGGCACACCAAGATCACTGCTGGCATCGCGAAATTTGAACAACAAAGAACACTGCGGGCAATACAGAAGCGCAAGAATCGGAAGGACAAATCCAAAAATTCTCCTACCCCGAACCTTGAGCACCCCTGCATGCACTGCAATAGAACTTTCCGTGCACGAATCGAACTTATCGGACATCTACTAACTCACAAACCAAATTAGTTAATTACCAACTTATTATTATTATTTATTTTGTATTCACATATATTGTTTTTTTCCATGTCATGGTCATTTTCGCTTGCGAAGGAGGAACATCATATATATATATATATAGTTATGGAGGACACAGAGAAGGAGAAAGATACGTTATACCAAGAGATACATGTGAACAGTATCGAGATACAGACGTGGTAGGTATTCATAACATGTAAGAGATCTGGAGAGGCCAACTAAAAACAGGAAAATGAAGATGAGATTAGTTGAAGACATTGATCAATGCTCCGCTGGGAATTGTACTGAGCTTAGTAATACAGAAAGTTCACGATGAGTTCTAATAGCTATTCAGTTGCATTTTTATACAGTTCTTATTTTCCATCTCCTCTTGGTTATGTATCCTTCAGAACATTTACACTAACTCAAAGGCTACATTCAGAGCTTACGTTTGACGTTCCTTAAAGGTCATCTTTTGTACTCAACTAGACACGACGAGTTTCATTCATATTTTTAAATAATCCAACTGCACAGTTTTAAATACCGTTCCATATTGCCTGTTGCTTGATTATGTATATATATATATATATATATATATATATATATATATATATATATATATATATATATATATATATATATATATATATATATATATATATAATATTGTTAGCATTTCCTATGGAGGAAGTAAGCAATCAAACGAGAATTAGCTGGCTGTAGTGATTTTCTAATTGATATAAAAATACATTTAGTAATTTGCCATTGCTTTCCGGTCCAGACAATTGCCTGTGACGGGCTTCAAACTCGGCACCTTAGCGGTCACAGACACGATCGCCCTGTACCACACTGCAACAGTGCAATATATATATATTAAAGTAAATTTTATTGCTGCATCCTTTTCAGGATATGCAGATATAATGATAACATTATCATCATCAGATATGAGCATATCCTGAAAAGGATGCAACAGTCAATACGGCATTTCGAAACTTCTTTCGAAATTAAGACAGTTTCCCCACCTCTGCTAATAAATAAAATCAATAAAATGTAACTATATATTCATACACACACACGCACGCACACGCACACACACACACACACACACACACACACACACACACACACACACACACACACACACACACACACACACGCATACACACACACATGTGTGTATATATATATATATATATATATATATATATATATATATATATATATATAGTGACTCAGTGATCAAGTTCCGTCATAACTCTTTTTCTGCATGCCGTGACTGAGACAATACATATCTGAAAGAAAATGATCATCTGCACGATGCAGAACCAATCACATTGGAGCGGCATATATTATCTAGTTATCGTGACAGCAGTTCGGTAAAGGAGACCTGCCAACTAAAACGTAAACATCAACTAGTTTCCAATTTGTGAGCAATCTTTAGGTTTACTATGTCTATTTTTGCATGAGATTCCAAATATATAAATAGCGACCAATCATAAAAGCAACAATAATCCAGAACGTAACGAACGGGGTCCAAATTATTTCAACTGGAGGTGTAGTATAATAAGTTAATTTGGATGTAGTTTTTCATGGCATAAATGACACAGAAGGAAAAACCTGGCTACAGTGACAAAGAAGGATTAATTCCAAGGAACACACGGCTTGGCTGAGCTTTTCTGGGGTTTTCTAGGGGTATTTAAAAACAATATTTTGAAATGGTTTTTTATATTAATCTTAATTTTATGGTTAATTTTCAAGTGTGGGCACTACAATAATACATTTTAATTATTAAAATAGTAAAACAACCAATATTCATACTATTCAAGATCTGCACAGAATAGCTTTGAACAGACAGAATTGGAGAGCTCTGACCTCTGCCATATGCGCTAACTTCAGCGCAAAAGGAAAATGAATGAATGAATTATTAAAATACGAACAAGATACTAAAAAGAATCGGTTTTTGGCACCGGAGATACTTACCGTGAATTTGACATTCTGCAGATATGAAAGAGAAATGTAAAACTGTAAGTAGTATAATAAATTAATTTGGATGTAGTTTTTCCTGGCATCAATGACAAAGAAGGAAAAAACTGGCATCAATGACAAAGAAGGATTAATTCTAAGGAACACGGATTGGCTGAGCATTTCTGGGGTTTTCTTGGGGTATTTAAAAAAATATTTTGAAATTTTTTCTATATTAACCTTAAATTTATGGTTAATTTTGTTTAAGTTTTGGAGTTTTCGTGTTGTTTTGTTTCGTTATGTGGTTTTATAATGTTTACTGTTTAATGTAGTACCGTACGATGTCTCCGGCCTTTACTTGTTGTTATTGTTATGATGTATTGTTATATAAGTAAATTGTCATAATGCGTGATGGTCTCTACATACAAGAATGATTCACAAAAGCCCTATAACTCTTCTGTTTTCATGTTACATATGCCTAAACTGAGTTTATTTTCGTTGTGACGTCTTGCTTATAACCAACTTGGTATAATTGTGTCTGTCTAATTCTGTGTTTGCTGCAACTCCCTGATATTACCAAGGGTGTGTGATGTGTATGAATATGCCGTCTACTTACAAATAATGGCTCTCAAAAACCAGCTGCCCCTATCTAACTTGTGTTATTTCTAATTAATAGTGGTAAACCTGTTTATGTTTTAGGTGTATATGTCGTTTTGTTGTTCGTAGAGGGCTGCATAGGGCCTTCCTAGTAGTTGAGGATTATTACGTAAATAATAACCTAGGGTTTGTTGTAACGTAGGTGTTGGTATAATACACAGGTCGGTTATGCCATGTCAGGTGTTACATGTGATAAGCTTCCTTGATAGTATAGATAAAAGGGAAATACATAAGGGTCACATATATACGAGTACAAACATAAATAAAATACGAAGCTTTTGAGTTGTGTTGAATAGGTTTTATTCAGGTTTTCCGTTGTTTTAAAGGAACATACATATAATTATCATGAAAAGTGGATTTATGTTTACTTTATTAGTAATATACATTCGTATATACATAACACTCGTTGGTAGATGATATATATGTTAATTAAAATATTACCATCTGCTAATGCATTACAATAGACATCACACGTAGACTCATACCTATGTTTATCACACAGAAAGTGTGGACACTACAATAATACATTTTAATTATTAAAATAGTAAAACAACCAATATTCATACTATTCAAGAACTGAACAGAATAGCTTTGAACAGACAGAATTGGAGAGCTCTGACCTCTCCCCCATGCGCTAACTTCAGCGGAAAAGGACCCCATCGAGACCAGCACCGTGCAGAGGTGATGGGGCTTAGTTCAGCCATCAGGAGCTGGAAACTAAGACTGATCGGGCAGTCCCACTCGAGCAGGACAATAGTCCTGCCCATGTAAGCAGAGTGCTGAAGACGGAGGCATCCAGCCAAAAGGTGCACAGATAATCAGGATGCCAAAACACAATGGAAACATGTCTACATCTATAAATAGTTATGGTGCCTGCCCTGTGGCGGACGTTCAGGCAGGGACGGTGCCGGGCCCTATACCTCGAAAGGGCCCAACCTCAGTTACTGGAAGTCCTTCTCAATTGCCCCGAGCAGCCAGGAGGCAAGGGAATATAGCTACTGGCCAAACATACAAACGACCAATAAAAATAATGCACTGGAATGGTGAGGGTGTCAACAGTGAAAGAGATGGATACAGCATAAAATTGGAACTTGAAAATGTCCTCAGTGAAGAACAAGTTAGTATATGCTGTATCCAAGAAACACACCTCAACTGCGACATAGCCTTCAAAATCAGAGGCTAACAGTGCTACCGGTCTGACAGAAAGGACAGGGGAAAGGGTGGAATTCTGACACTTGTTAAAAACAATATCAGTGCATGTCATCTGGAAGTATATATGGAAGGGGCAGAATACCAGATGCTCCACCTAAAAGTAGACAGTGTAGAATTCCATCTCCTGAACTACTACTGCCCAAATGATAAACCTAGAAAGAGATACTAGGAAATTATGGAAACTTGTAAAACAACTAAATTATGAAGGTACAGGGAGAAATACCAGGATCACACTTTATAAAGATAGAAACATTTTAACAGGTAAACATGCAGCTGATTACTTTGCAGATTCCTTTGCAGAAGACAATAATGTCAAAGTCAGTCCAGATAAAAAACAGGAGGTTCGAGAGAACCAGAAATCATTGGACAAGGCGAACCTATACCTGAAGTTATGGTGGCACCAATCACAATGATAGAACTGGAGCATGCAATATCCAAATTGAAAATGAAAAAGTCCCCTGGAGCTGATGGTGTGTCCAATGAAATGATTAGAAACCTGGGAATTTGTAGCAAGAGTAAAGCTACTGCAGATCTTTAACACAAGCTGGTCCACAGGTAATGTACCACAGGCGTGGAGAGAAGCAATAATGATACCACTCCTCAAATCAGGAAAAGATGGCAACACAGTCTCCAACTACAGGCCCATCAGCCTCACAAGCTGTCTATGAAAAACAATGGAACTCATTATCAATCTTAGGATGCAGTGGTACCTTGAAAGTGAAAACCTTCTGGTATCACAGCAAGCAGGTTTCAGACAGTGCTACTCTATTGAAGATCAGGCAACCTACTTCTCCCAAGAGATTGAGGATGCCTTCCAAGAAAAGAAACTGGTACTAGCAGCATGAATAGACCTCAGAAAAGCATTTGATAAGGTCTGGAAAGAAGGGCTCCTAAAGAAATTGCGAAATTGCAGGGTTAGCTCAAGAATGTACAAATGGGTAAAAGCATACCTGCATAATAGAAGAGCCAGGGTACAATTAGATGGTCGCAAGAGCAAGAAAGTTCTACTGCGTCATGGAGTCCCACAAGGAGGAGTCCTGTCACCCACACTTTTCTTGGTTTACATCAATGACCTATTTGCTGAACTACCACACGGGATAAAAGTGGCAATGTATGCTGACGACCTGGTGATCTGGTGCACGGAAGAACATGCAACAGTGGCCACTAAACAAATACAAAGAGCTATCGATGACCTAACCTTATGGGCAAATAGATTGTGCGTCAGCATTAACACAGATAAGTGCAGCACTACACTCTTTACCCTCTCACCAAAACTAAAAGCAGTCATATCAAGATAGACGGAGAGCTCTTGAAAGAAGACAAACAGCCAACATACCTCGGAGTTACTTTTGATGATAAGCTGACATGGAAGCAGCAGATAAACAAAGCAACAGCAAAAGCCAGAAGGAAGTTAGCTATCCTGAGAAAACTAAGTGGAACCACATGGGGAGCCAGTGGAAATATACTCAGTAAAGTTTACCAACAAGGCATAAGACCACACCTGGAATATAGTTCATCTGAGTGGTGTCCTGCATTAAACACCACATTACATGATCTTGATAAAGTGCAAAACTAGGCACTTAGATAATGTTGGGAGCAATGAAATCAACACCCATAGCAGAGATGCAGAAAATGGGAAGAATGCAAACACTTGGCGAACGCAGAGACACAAAAGTACTAATTCAAGCAGAAAAGTTTCAGTGTATGCCAAGACATCCAATGAAGGAAAGATTCCAAAATCTAGCAATGGGGCGACTGAAAAGGAGCAGCTTTATCTATCAAGCTAAACGACTCCGTAGACAACTTACAGACCTACCTGAATTTGACAGCCCCTTAAGGTCTGTATATATAGAATATCCACACAAGCCTGTATATATAGAATATCCACACAAGCCTAGAGATACAATCAAAACACCGACAGGAAAATTCTGCAATAATTATGATGCTGAAATCCAGGCAATTATTGTGGCAGCTAAAAAACTGCTGAACTCCAACTCTGACCTACAGCCTGTTGTATTCCTGACAGATGCAAGGTCAGTGCTTGAAGCTCTCCAGTCTGGAAAACTAACAGACTTTAAAAAACTACTTAGCGAATTGTCTTACCAGTATAGGGTAACCATGCAGTGGATACCCTCTCACTGTGGAATACCAGGAAATGAAAAAGCAGACCAACTGGCTAAGGAAGGTGCTGCCGAAGACCAACCAGATATACCAATCACCTACCATTAGAAAAAAACAGATGATCAAGTCAATAAGAAAGCCACACACACCAAAACATTATGAACAGATCAGAACAAGTTATAATTCTATGTCTCAGAACAGGACACAACCGACTCCGCAGTCACGTGCATACAAAGTTCAAGATTGGCAACACGGCCATGTGTACGTGTGGACAGGCAGTACAGAGTGCCACACATATACTTCAAGAGTGTTCTGAGCATGAAACGCTGAGGCAGACATATTGGCCAGAGGAAACAACACTGTAATCAAAGCTCTATGCGACACTGTATGAACTACAAAAGACAGTGAGTTTTATTAAGGAGACAGAATTACAGATATAGACATGTTTCAAGTTAACTTAAGAAGAAGAAGCGCAAAAGGAAAATGAATGAATGAATCATTAAAATACGAACAAGATACTAAAAAGAAACGGTTTTTGGCAAGGAGATACTTACCGTGAATTTGACATTCTGCAGATATGAAAGAAAAATGTAAAACTGTAAGGTAAGTACCAACAGGAAATCATTGATTCGTATCCTTATTTTTTTAAAGTATACTCTTGACTCTATTAAACATATATTACAGTTCTCCTATAAGTTTTATTCCAACTTGTTCATCTGCATGTATTTTTGTTCTTTTATCTGTCACTCACTGCTTCTCTAATATGAGAGACACGAATAACTAAGTGGTTATATAAGCAGAAAATATTAAATCAATATTTGGAAATGTGTGGGTTTACTCTTAAAACTAATAAATAGGCAGTTGGATCAGATATATTTTGTTTGTTATGTGCAATTAGACAGCTGGCAGTAACTCATCATCATCATTAAGTGCCGTCTCCGCAACGAAGGTTGGCTGCAACGTATCTCCAACATCTCCTGTCTCTTGTCTTGGTGGTACACTCTGCTAGACTGTAACCTGTCGATCGTGTGATGTTACTCTCCCACTTGTATTTCTGCCTACCTCTTGCTCGCTTCCTTTTGACTTTAGCCTCAAGTAAGGTCTTCAATAATGTGTCATGTCTTTTAAAGCAGTAACTAAAACTACAAAAATCAAATATGTGTGTTACATGTGAATCATAGTCAGTGTTCAAATTTATGTACTATTGGTGAATCGTGATTGCTCCTTCTATTCTGCCTCAGCAAACATCGTGAGACAAGAGTATGGGGCACAGATAGCGTCAAACTAGAAGTAATCAAAATTCGGATGAAGATAGATTGTTCTCACTGCTTGAATTTCCTTAAACCTACCATTACTACCATTTGATAACAAATCAAATGTACTGAATACATACTTTAAAATAGAATACGAATTATTTTCCATTACACATTTTCAATTGCACAAAAATAAATGAATCAGGATTGTATAGCATAACAATTGTACTGTAGTTTAGATGGACTGATTATTCTGGTTTGGTACAATGTTTTCAAGAATTTGTTATCCACCTGTAACAAATGCATTTTCTGTGGGATGAGTTCTCAGCTTGGAAGGTACCTGTCGGATCTTTTGGAAAACAAAAATTAAGTCAGCTTTAAACATTCCTATTCCTTTAATTACTTAACAAGCCAGATTTGTAGTTTAATATTGTATGGATATTTTGAATGTTATAATACCGTTTTAATCCTGTAGGTATTAAGTTAAAGAGAAGTATAGTTACATATTTTTCTACGTTGGTGATTATGCGAATGGAGTAATTCATTTGGCTGTGAACATATAGCTCTTGACAGCCCGTAATCTTTCTGACAAAAGTGCAGGTCCTCCTCAGTTGAGTAACCGATGTACTACCTGAAATCGTATAATTGTGTTGTCTGGAAGACATAGCTGTGTTAGTGGGGTTTATGGATGCATGTGTATTCCTCAAAGGAGGACCATTCCAGAGCAGCACTATCCCACGATGAGCACGTCTCACCTCACACTAGGAGATTATCATACATTTCTGGGCAAACGAGTTCATCGTTGACCCATCTGCATTAATGGTAAATCTATAGCACGTTTCACTAGTTTTGCCATGAAACAAATGTAATTATCTAAATAACCATCAAACGTATTAATGCTAATTTTTGCATATGATGTTATATTTGGTTAGATCCAATAAACATATACTTTAAATGTGTGTATCACGTCCAGGTTTTAAACATGAATGGAATCCTTTGATCTTTGTCGGCATATTAATTATTGTGCATCGAGATAGACATTTTATCACCTCAAGACACCTATTCTGTGAGTTTATTAGACTTAGACGTGTCTAGTATTCCATAAATGTGTCCACCATGTTTGAGTATAATACCTGCTGAAGATTTCTTAACGGACATGTATGAGAGATATCGTGATATTGTTTATCATTGACACTTAGTGTTCTAATGTTATACACTTTACTCGCAAACTTATTTTTCCTAACTGCACACGTTATGTTGAAATCCTTCTGACGGAGAATTTGAGCGTGACGCTGGACATAACATTAAACATATTCTGTCTTGTGTTCAAGAGTGCAAAATAGTGCAATTTCACGCTTAAATCAGGCTAATTGGCCAATTGTATGATAACTAATCATGTGAAAAGGGCGTCTTATAATTGACTGCAAAACATCTCATAACTGTGTGTGAGAAGTGTGTTGACAAGTAGACTTTTGATCTATATTTGACATCAATGAAAATTGAAAAAGGCTGCATTTTAATTAAACCCTCATATTTCCGTAGTAGCTTCTTACGACGCAAATGCTGATTATTATAATTAAGTGCCGTCTCCGTAACGAAGACTACAACAGACCTCCAACATCCCCTGTCTCTTGTTTTGGTGGAGCACTCTCTTAGACTGTAACCTGTCAATCCTGTGATGTTACTCTCCCACTTGTTTCTCTGCTTACCTCTTGCTTGCTTCCCTTCGACTTTACTCTCAAGTAAGGTCTACAACAAGGTGTTATGCCTTTTAATGTGTCCAAAATATTTGTTTTGCTTGAATTTACTTAAATGCCATGTGGATACTATTTTTGTATCCCCACCATGTGGAACATCACACAGTAACACACATACATGAGATCCTGCCTTCACATAATTTGAACAGTTAATTGTTAAGCTTTTCGACAATGATTATATTGTGCCGCAAGGTACACAACCACAGAAAATACAGAGCTTGTATGAAAGGAACACGAGTTATCTAAAACTATTGTCTATTGTCCAACCCCAGGTAGATGATGATTGATAGCATCCACCCTTGTCGTTAGGCTTAGGAATGGAGGTTGTAAATTTATGTTCAAGACCAGATGTGGTGCCTGAATCTTACTGATTCTGTATTTGTGGAGGGTGATCGTGATGTTATCGATCCATTACTGTCAATTTATTTTTACTGAAGAATACACGTTTTTAATTTTAGGACCAATAAACGGTACGTATTTCACTTGTGGATGAATACTCTTGATGATATCTTCTATATGGCTACCAAACAACGTGTACATGGGTTACACTAGATGTTCAACATCGGATAATAAATCTTATATCTTGTGTGAGCTACTGACATATAATGTGACTCGGAGACGAAATAATGTTATGAATTAGGAATCTCACCTCCAGAATATTATTACACACATATTGGGGAAAAACACACGTTATTCATCTTAGCTCAAGCGACCGTTGACTAATAACTTTAAACAAACTTTGCGTTACATGCAATTAAACATAGGAAAAAAAGACACGAACCAACAGAAATAGTAAACGATGACCATGTCAACATACTAAATAGGCCACAAGAAATCATGGAAAGATGGAAAAATTACTTAAATCAACTGTTAAATTTAAAGGAAGGAGAAGTGATTAGAACAATAAATACAATATAAGACCAAGAACCGTACATCCTTATATCCGATATTGAAGACGCAGTTAAACATGCGGCAACTGACGAAGTACCATGAATAGAAGGCATACATATAGAACTAATAAAACTGCTAACAGTGGCAGGTATAAAATGGCTACTCTGTCTGACATGGAAGACACAAAAGACACCAGCGGAGTGCATTACAGCGGTGGTTGTTCCCATCTGGAAGATAAAACGTAGGAACAGGGACTACACTAAGTATATATGCATTTCACTCTTATATCAAGGAACATAGGAAAAATTTAGCAAGATACTAGAGAGAAGGATGCGCGCATATACAGAACCACAGCTCAACAGCTCACATGTGCGCTTTTAGAAAAAAATAAAAGCTTTACAGATGCAACGTTCGCCCTCAAACTATCTATTGTCTATTGTCTTTCCCCAGGGGGTTTGTGATCCACTCTTGCCGTTAAGCGTAGGGGTGATTGGAGCACGAGCTTGCGTTCTATTGCCAGATGTGTGGCCTCGGCTGTGCTATGACCGTGTCTGTACAGGATGTCCCTGACGTTTTCTATCCATCTTTTCCGTGGTCTTCCTCTGGCTTTGCACCCTGATCTCATTTGGTTATATGCTTGTACGGGCAACGTTTCGTGGTGCATTATCATAATGTGGCCAAACCACTTGATCTGTTCTCTCTCTATATAATCTGTGCAAGATATTATACCTATTCTTTCCCTGATATATTCATTTCGCAATCTATCAAGCCTGGTGACCCAGGCAGCTTTCCTCAAGCATTTCATCTCGCATGTCACTATATTTCTGTAATGTGAAGATATAATGTGAATTTATTGTGCCCTCAAACAACTTTCAGAAAGAGCGACAGGACATAACCAATACTTATATTTGCATTACATGGATCAAGAGGAAACTTTTGACAGAGTGGATAGAGCACAATTATGGTATAGATAACTCTACAGATATATATAGTTCCCAATATCTGATAAGCCTATGTCATATCATATACACCAATAGTCAATGCGCAGTAAGAACGAGCACAGGTACATATGATAATTTCTAATTCACTCGGGTGTGAGATAATGGTGTGTACTATCCGCCCTATTGTTTATAACATTCCTAGATCGCATCTGCAAAGAAGCAAAGACAACGGAAGAAGACAATCTGAAAGATAATGACTTGCTTTTTGCAGACGACCAAGCACTAGTAATATCATCAAAAGAGCAACTGCAAAGACAAATAGTCATTGCATCAAACATGCCAAATCATTATCTTGAAGATACATATAGAAAAGACTGAAATAATGAAGATAGGAAGAACAGAAAGAAACACCAACACCAATATATATATTGGAAACAACAGACATAGACTAATGACATAATTCACATACCTAGGAAGTAGATGTTGTAAAGCATACCAAGCCCTTGTGGCAAATGACACCGAACAAAAATGTAGATGTAAACACTAAAATAATACTATTCAAAACGATTATTATACCATCACTGTGCTATCAATGCCAAACATGGACACCGACAGCACAGTAGAAACGTAAACTTGTGACAGCTGAAATGGCATGTTTACGCAGAATCCTAGAAAAATCGCTAAGAGACAGAGTGAAGAAATGAGGACATTAGAACCGGCACCACCACAATCTTGGAATGTTTTAATAGACAACAGATCAACCGGTGTGCAGACATTAGCAGACTACCATCAGATAGCATAACACAGCAAGCTATGCTACACAGATACAGTGAAGGCAGACATAGAGGCCGAACACGAAAACTATGGACCTTCTTCTTTCCTTCCTCTTTTGCCCGTTACGGGTGTCGAGAGAGATGCAGTTTATTTGTTCTCCCTTTTTTAGCAGCTTCAGATAATGTTATTTGGTGCTCGTGTAATGTCTCTTTGATGTTGTAGATCCAGCTAGGTCTACATCTGGCTCTTCTTTCTACTTCTCCTCTCTTCTCATATGCTTTATAAACTAATGAATCACGCGGCAGTCATTTCAAATGACGAAAACTATATACCACTGAAAAAAATGGGCGATACATTCCACAATATACTCAGCACACACGACGACCATCTCCAGAATACATTTCTAACCCTGACGCTGAATGACAATAAAAGGTTTGGCGAATAGATAGATAGACACAAACTTTTCGTTACATACAATTATAAAGACGAATCAGTAATGTCTTTTGAGATCAGCGCAGAATTATTATGGTTAATGAAAGAAAGTAATTCTGGTTCTCTTTTTCTTCTTCTTTCCTTCCTCTTTTACCCTTTACGGGTGTCGAGGGAGAAACAATTTTCTTGTTTTCGCTTTTCTGGCAGTTTCAGGTAATGTTATTTGGTGTTCGTGTAATGTCTCTTTGAATTTGTCGATCCATCGTACTCTAGGGGTACCCTTGGCTCTTCTTTCTGCTTCTCCTCTCTTCATATTTGCTTTATAAACTAATGAATCACACGACATTCTTTCCAGATGACCAAACCATTGTATCTGTTGATTTTGTATGTATTGTAGAATTGATATGACACCCACTCTTTCTCGTATGACATCGTTTCTAATTCTGTGTCTTCTGGTCACTCCTGTGGCTTTTCTCAGACATCTCATCTCTGTTGTAACCAGTTGTCTCTTATGTTTGTTGTTAAGGACCATGTTTGACATTGGTATCACAGGGTTGGAGTGAAGATACTTTGGATAAGATGTTTTTTGTGGACATTGATAGCATTTTGTGTTCCAATAAAGGGGATAATTGACCCAGTATTTGATTATCATTGCTAAAACGAATGTCTAGAATGTGAAGTAATCATGGAGGTGCTCATAGAGTTGATCAACTCGAAGTTGGTTCCGGTTGTTGTAATGTGACGACGTGTTTACATTCGTGTTTTCTGGATTACGTGGTTTCGATGGTGTAGTTAGCGTATTACTTGTGACAATGTGATGCCAAATTTAGTTCCAACCTGTAGGATTTGTGTTTTTTTTTTGGTTCTTGATCGATTATAGGTGGAGTGTAAATCATTCAAATTTGTTCCGACGCGAACTCCCCATCTTCGATATAGACAAAAATGGCGTCTCGACTACTCCAGCTAACGGCTAATTTCACAGCTTAGAATGTCATCGCAAAGAGAATCCAGGCAACAACAGGGAATGTCTATCCCTAGACAAACAGTCTGTGACGGCGCAAGAGGCGGAAGAATTTAAAAGATCAACGGTTCAAACGACGAAACAGCAAAGTGTGTGGCGCACAAGAGGCAAGTTCAGGGCATAAGAATGAATGTTGGTTGTCCACCGTGGAAAAGACTGAGACCTTACCACCTAACCCGAAAGTCACGCAACGGATCAACACCATCTGAATATTATGAATCAACATATTAGAATAGGAACATGGAATGTTAGAAGACTACACCAGTCAGGGAAGATAGGAAACGTAATATTGGAGGCAGCAGCATCAAGTGTAGATATTCTAGAAATAGCAGAAACAAGATGGAAAGATGTTGGGTATACAAGAAAGGAAAAAAAAAATAGTTTTATATATTCAGGAGGAGATTACCATGAGCTGATCCAGAAATACAAAATACATCAGCGTATACTTGACATATAATTACAGAATGATGATGCTAAAGATCAAAGCAAAACCTTTTGATCTAGCCATTGTACAAACATATGGCGTGTGACAAACTTATGACATACCAACTACAGATTATACTCTATCTATTCGCTAAACACTTCGTTGCCTTTCAGTGAGAGGTAGAAGAGATTTCTGGAGATGGCCTTCTAGTGTGTTGAGTATAGTGTGGTGTTCGTCGCCTCTTTTATTTCGGTGGTCCATCGTTTTCGTGGTCGACCTCTGGGTCTGCCTTCACTGTATCTGTGTAGCATAGCTTGCTGTGGTATGCTGTCTGATGGTAGTCTGCTGATGTGTGCAAACCATTTTATCTGTTGTCTCTTAATATATTCTAAGATTGGAGTGGTATCGGTTCCTTGTTTAATGTCTTCATTTCTCATTCTGTCTCAACGATATTCCTAGGATTCTGCGCAAGCATGCCATTTCAGCTGTCACAAGTTTACGTTTATCTTGTGCTGTCGTTGTCCATGTTTGGCTGTGGTAACACAGCGTTGGTATAATAATTTTTTTTGAATAATGTTATTTTGGTGTATAAATCTAAATTTGTGTTTCCATGGGTGACATGAATGCAAAAATAGGGAAAGGAAGTCACAAGAACATTGTAGGGCAATTTGGACTAGGGACAAGAAATGACATTGGAGAAAGACATACAGTTCTGTGAGGAGAACAACATGACTATGTGTAATACACTCTTCTTTGAACATGAAAATAGAAGATTATGTACCAAGAAAAGTCATGGAAATAGAAAGAGGAGCGAAATAGATTATATTATGATCAACAACAGACTTAGAAATAGTGCCAAAAACGCAAAAACATATCCAGAAGCAGATATCAGCTCTGATCAACATCCAGTGCTCTGCAAAATACGTGTCACACTTACTAAAAATTAAACATATAAGAGTTCAAGACCCACAGATAGACGCATTATCAGTAAAACAACCAGACATACAACAAAAATACCTCGTAGAAGTAAGGAATATATATGAATGAACATCTAATTATAGAATGCATGGAGAAATACAGAAGGGAAAATTGAAAAAAGAAACCAGATAATAAATGGCACAGCGTAAGGAAAAGTATTCAAACATTAAATGAACATTGAGTAAAACGAAAAGCCAAGAACAAACAAAATGGATCACAGATGAAATATTAGAGAAAATGTCAGAAAGAAAGCTAAAATATACTCATACTCAAATATAGACAATGAGATAAAAAAAACAATGGCTAGAAACAAAATGCAGTGAAATAGAGGAAATGTCAATGCAAAAGGAGACATTAATGCATAAGGAGATATGGCAAATAAAAAATAAGAAAAATCCTATAAATGATAAAAATGTGGCAGAATAAAACGGAAAATAATATTTGATAAAACGGAAGTATATACAAGATGGGAAGATTATGTGACGGAACTTTTTGATGACCAAATAACAAAAATCCAATGCACAACTGATGGACCAGCAATACTGAAAGTAGAAGTAGAAAATGCAATAAAATCAATAAAATGTTGAAAGCCAGCATGTTCCGACAATACAACAGTAGACATAATAAAAACTCTAAATGAAGTTAGTGTGGATATTATCACAGAAATTTGCAATGACATATATGAAACATACCGCATACCTAAAGACCTAACATAATTAATATCCATACCACTATCTAAGAAGCCCAGGGCTGTGGACTAACATAATATATAACAGCATGTTTAATCAGCCATTTAACTAAAATACTCCTGAAGATAATACACGGAAGAAATAAAAACAAGATAGACACGGAGGTTGGCGAAGAACAATTTGGTGTTAGGAAAAACAAAGAAACCAGAGAAGCTATACTTAGTATCCGACTGGTAATGTGACGTATTCCTTCCAGAACGTTGTCTTCCTAATGAACTCTGTGAACCTCTTTCTGTCTTGGGCGATGTGGCTTGCATTTTCTAGCGGAAAGACACATAATTATGTGTCTTTCTAAACAGTTGTGTCTCTTTATATAACCAAACAGGCGTAGTTTTCTTTTTGTTGTTATGTTTAGTAACCAACACTCTGAAATCTTCAAAGTGTTTATAATAACACTAGGAGTATCCGACTAGTGATAGATAAATATATATATGTCCCAAAAAGTATCTATATTTGCTTCATAGACTACAGCAAGGACGTTGACAGAGTCTAACATGAAAAAATTAATCAAATGTCTTCAAGAAATAGACATAGATGAAAAAGATATCAGACTGATTATACATATGTATTTGGTACAGACTACTTCAATGAGGTGTGAACGCAGATACTCTCCATACATAGAAATAAGAAGAGGGGTAAGACAAGGGTGCATTTTATAACTAAGCCTATTTCATATTTACACAGAGAGCACTTTTTTTTAAATATAGAAGAAATGCCAGGACTCAAGATCATTGGGAAAATAATAAACAACCGGAGATATGCAGATGGCATACTCTTTTAACAGAAAGTGAACATGAACTACCAAGACCAATAGATCAAGTCAATAAATCAAATAATGAATATTGACTGGATATAAATATAAATAAAATCACAAGCTATGATAATCAGCAAGACACAGAAGACCAAAGGCTAAATATAAACATACATGGAGAGAAAATACAACAAAGAAAACATTATCAATATCTTGGACACATAGTCACATAATCAGCAGATGTGAAACAGAAGTTAAGAGGAGAATAGGAATAGCTAAAAGTACCTTCAACGACATGAGGAAAATAGTTACATATAAACAAATTGCAAACAAGTTAAAAATGAGAATTATAAAATGCTACATATATTCTATAATAATGCATGGTTCAGAAAAATAGATACTAAACAAACAATTAGAAGACACAATTGATGGCTTTGGGATGTGGGTGTATGGAAGAATAGGGAGAACATCATAGAAAGAAAATAAAACAAACAAAGAAGTTCTAAAAAAGCACTTCATATTAAGAAAGAATGGCTATGAGAAATGAATATATCAAGCTAATAAATAATTTTGTCACATTAAAAGACATAACACCTTATTGAAGACCTTACTTGAGGGTAAAAAAAAAAGAAATCGAGGAAGAGGTAGGCACAGATACACGTGGGAGTGTAACATCACATGATGGACAGGTTACAGTCTAGCAGAGTGTACCATCAAAACAAGAGACAGGTGCTGTGAAAGGTCTGTTGCAGCAAACCTTCGTTGCAGAGACGGCACTTGATAATGATGATCATCATCAATTACACCACCTTTATTCTCCCAGATTTTAGATGATTTAATAAAAGCTTGTTATATCGTGCATTGACTCCAGTCAACGAGATCATTGTTCGTCTACCTCAAGATGTCCAATATACATACCTGACTTTTATGTGTGTTCATATTATGATATTGATTTTCTTGGATAATACTCGTAATACACAAAATATCAAAATGTAAAATATATTTCACAGTACAGAAAGTTCAATCTCTCTTAAGATATTCAAAGTTATACCAAAGTAGTGTCTCCACATGATATATTGCAGAACTTACATTTAGATGTAGCCATTATATAAATTAGAAAAATTGACTTGATGTTTTAAAGAAAAGGCTGGTCCGTGGGTAGCTTTAGACGGCAGGGCATCTAAATTGCACACACTTTTAATAACGGCTGCAAAGGCATAAATGTTTGACTTCACTGTACTCAGATTACATCATATATACACTATCCCTCTCAGCGAGGCGGTACGCCAGCTGTCGTGAGTGCCACTCACAGTACGTAACTCCGTAGATTCAAGCAGAAGTGATAACAAAAAAATCAAACCTTGAAAACAAGATGTTGAAAGTGAGATTCGGAACCGCGACCTTTTATTCACAAAGATAATGGTTTAACCACTGCGCCAGGGAGATTTCAATACATTTTAATAATTCGACGGAAAATTGAAGATTAAACTATATACATGACAACTCTGCTTGATTTAAATGTACGTTCTGTTCAGTGTAAGTTTTTCTTATTTCAATTACTTTGTGATATACTGTTGCGAATTTGACAAATTGAAGAGTTTGTCAACTGTGAATGACTGGAGAAGTTGTAATCTATTAAGTTGACACATCCACTTGTTCTGGGAGCTCATGCGATGAACGTTTATTCTAGTTCTCACTATCTTCTTTAATAGGGCAATACTTTAAAATCCCACATTTTAAATGTAGTATTTTTTTTTATGGACAATTGAAAAAGGTGGAACTTTAGAGTAAACCCTGATCCGAAAGGAAAAATGTGAAAACTCAGGAGAATGAAACTTCATGAATCACTAAATGAATGCAGGATAAATCTACTTACTATAAATCGATGCGTAGACCAAACGACCTTCAACAAGCGCAAAGCATCATATGGAAAGCAGAGGACAAGACTGCGTATGAACAAATCACATATTTAACCAGACGAATACTTGGAGGAAAGGAATGGTAAACTTGTGTATAAAAACTGAAATAGAGTAATGAAAAAATAAAAATAATCCAAAACGTAAGTTATAGAACGTACATAATATTTATACGAATCAAGGACAGGTGTTATGGTGGAAGGTCTGTGGAGTACCACATTGATCATGTAAACGTTTCAAAGCACATATCAAGTTCTGTTATCCAAGAAACACGATTTGATGTCAGTCACATGAATGTGTATGGCGCTGTGGTGGTGATTTACACAACGCATCTGTGTTGGCCAAGGTACCGGGTTCGAATTCCCCTACAGGCAATTGTGCATCAGGGCCGTCCAGAAAGAAAATGGCAAACTACTGAACCAATTTATATTGCTAGGAAAATAACTACATCCAAAAGACACTGGGTTAATGACTATGTCCCGAAGCGGATACGCTTCTAATTTTTTTAATATTTTGGAAACTTTGTCTGTACCGTTGACGTATTCAGCAACATGAGTCCAGAATCTGCGATGAATATTGTGGTGCTGATGACGAAATCGATGCCAGTCTCACCTACGTAAGTTATGGCACAATGTTTGCAAAGTATGAAGTAGATGAAATTGATATAACCACAAGCATAGACCTCTTCAATAAGTGAATATATGAAATATCAGGAAACGGGTGAGCATCACACAGGCACGCGTGTTGCTTAAGAGACAAAAAGTACTTTCTCAGAAATGTGTCTTAGAACAAATAAAACATAATTCTTGTCTTGTCTTGCCTGATGAGTATAGGTATTATTGGGCACTGTTTTTATTGTGGGGCCAAACGTGTTGTTTACTGTATGTACGCTTATCTTGTAGATATGCCTATGATTTATGTCCATACCTAAGAATTTGGAACTTTCTTATTCATAACTGTAAACATTGAACCTATGGGTTCCCGCCAAAGACGGATGTGTCGGACCATTGGCGCAAATAAAACGGCAACCCAACGCATTTCCATTCTCTGGACTACATCCTGCTAGAAATCTAGTAGGACAATGGTATTGCTACAAGGGAGATCCAGCAGGAGTTTGTGAATGAACGATGAAGAAGAAGAACCTATGGGTTGTTTTAACAATGTCTGTTGTCTATGAAAAACGTTCTGCCCTGATGTTATCGCACTAGAATGACGATCAAAGAATTGAAACTGTTACCTGCCACTCAGGATGTAATATACACTGTTACACTCGGAAAGTAATATACACTGTTACACTCAAGACGTAATATACACTGTTACACTCGGAAAGTAATATACACTGTTACACTCAGAAAGTAATATACACTGTTACACTCAGAAAGTAATATACACTGTTACACTCGGAAAGTAATATAAACTGTTACACTCAGAAAGTAATATACACTGTTACACTCAGGATGTAGTATACACTGTTACACTCAGAAAGTAATATACACTGTTACACTCAGGATGTAGTATACACTGTTACACTCAGAAAGTAATATACACTGTTACACTCAGAAAGTAATATACACTGTTACACTCAGGATGTAGTATACACTGTTACACTCAGAAAGTAATATACACTGTTACACTCAGGATGTAGTATACACTGTTACACTCAGAAAGTAATATACACTGTTACACTCAGGATGTAATATACACTGTTACACTCGGAAAGTAGTACACACTGTTACACTCGGAAAGTAATATACACTGTTACACTCAGGATGTAGTATACACTGTTACACTCAGAAAGTAATATACACTGTTACACTCAGGATGTAATATACACTGTTACACTCGGAAAGTAATACACACTGTTACACTCGGAAAGTAATATACACTATTACACTCAGAAAGTAATATACACTGTTACACTCAGAAAGTAATATACACTGTTACACTCAGGATGTAGTATACACTGTTACACTCAGAAAGTAATATACACTGTTACACTCAGAAAGTAATATACACAGTTACACTCAGAAAGTAGTATACACTGTTACACTCAGAAAGTAATATACACTGTTACACTCAGGATGTAGTATACACTGTTACACTCAGAAAGTAATATACACTGTTACACTCAGAAAGTAATATACACTGTTACACTCAGGATGTAGTATACACTGTTACACTCAGAAAGTAATATACACTGTTACACTCGGAAAGTAATATACACTGTTACACTCGGAAAGTAATATACACTGTTACACTCAGAAAGTAATATACACTGTTACACTCAGGATGTAGTATACACTGTTACACTCAGAAAGTAATATACACTGTTACACTCAGGATGTAGTATACACTGTTACACTCAGAAAGTAATATACACTGTTACACTCAGGATGTAGTATACACTGTTACACTCAGAAAGTAATATACACTGTTACACTCAGAAAGTAATATACACTGTTACACTCAGAAAGTAGTATACACTGTTACACTCAGAAAGTAATATACACTGTTACACTCAGGATGTAGTATACACTCTCACACTCAGAAAGTAATATACACTGTTACACTCAGGATGTAGTATACACTGTTACACTCAGAAAGTAATATACACTGTTACACTCAGGATGTAGTATACACTGTTACACTCAGAAAGTAATATACACTGTTACACTCAGGATGTAGTATACACTCTCACACTCAGAAAGTAATATACACTGTTACACTCAGGATGTAGTATACACTGTTACACTCAGAAAGTAATATACACTGTTACACTCAGAAAGTAATATACACTGTTACACTCAGGATGTAGTATACACTGTTACACTCAGGACGTAATATACAGGCCATATTTAGACTTAATAGGGCCCTAAGCTATTTGAGATATGGGGGCCCTTTTAACGATTAATAATATATAGATAGTGAAATAAAAAGTGTTTGGGAACCCCAATACAGTGGGGGCCCTAAGTTATAGCTTGTTTAGCTTATAGGTAAATCTGGCATTGGTAATATACACTGTTACACTCATACCGTAGGAGACAGGAGATGTTTAGGTGGAGATAGCTGTCTCATCCCAAGGAGTGTCAACATGATTCGCAAGCCATCCTGAAGTCAGATATGTCTGACCAAAAGGCGCAGAAATCGCAACTAAGCTGTAGCCATTTCCAAATGTATTCTGTTCAGACTAGGTCCTGCTAATCTGAAGGAGTGTCAAAACGAATGCATAAGAAGAAAATACTTCACAATTTCTGAAAACTAAAGCATCTAATGCAATGAAATGTTTACAGCAAAATGAGATTTATGTAATGACTTAACATAGACATGCTAAATTCAACGTTTAATTGATTCTAACAGCAAACAGTGTTAAGCTTAATTACCTGCTAACTCTCACGTTTATTGCGAAACGAAAGGGATTTCACGTCTTATATTCACAGAAACAGGAAGCCTGATTGTTACACGTGTATATTTAAAATAGGATATTAGCCGTAATTTTTTTTAATTTTCGGTGCGAGTTTTAGCAAAGGAAAATTCAATTATTTTGTGTCTTCGAGGTTCGAGAGGTGTTTTGAATGTTGCCTTGATATACAAATACTTTGATGCAGTAGAATCCCTTTATAGAGACAACGTTTATAACAAATTTCTCAATAAAACAACACTTTGAAAAAATTACTGTTACTATATACATATTTCGTCGGTCTTGACCACGTTATAATTCGAGTTCACAATATTTGGACATGACATCCAAGAACATGGAGTTTTCATGAAGGATAAAATGAGAGGGATAATACAATAACATTTATATCATTTTGGAGGTGTGCAAAGAGTTTCGCATTCTTCTCGTGTGGACGCAGGGTTAACAGATAACCAAGATCCTAAAAAGTACCTCCTCGTAGTGCATACTGTAAACAGAAAGACAGCTGCTTTTGCTGTCTTTCTGGTAACACCTTTAGGCTGGTGTCCATGGGTGTATCTTTGTATTCAGTCTCGGTTAGCCAATAATGCAGAAAAATTGGAGGGGCAACCAATGTCGATGTCTCAATATGGGTAGATTCCTTTAGGATATGAGTACAAATTGATTCTGGGAAGAGGCAATGTGCCGCTAGAAGGCAGCGTTCAGTATGTGAATCGATATAGTGGCAACGAAGCTACAATTATGCATCACGAGATCGATGGTCGGAGTGCTGTTCATGCTCAATAACACACGAAAGGCCACATGTCCTACTACAATTGACCCCGCTCAAGGTAGGAGTTATGATTCGAGTATTGGGAACGTCGACATGCACTCCTGGTTATGAATACGGCTCCCCATTGAACACAGGACAGGCATTGAACAAATTTCGGGGGGTGGGGTACATTGCTCATATTTCTGACCGAAGTAGTGTTGGTACTCTGATTCTAGCCGCTATGGGCAACATAGAGGGGGAAACAAGCCAGTAAAGACACTGAAAACCTATCCCAACTCGACTGACGGCCGTTTCCATGCACGGCTCATACAGAGAGAATTGGGTTCAGTATCCAAGGGCCCACTGCGAAGAGCTCCTCGTCCAAAATATACGGAATCTGCTTACTTCTTTGGGTGATAGGCGCAATACAACACAGGTTGCTTGGCGATACATTGGAGTGTCATCACAAGTGGACTCGGCGAGTGCGTGAGAAATGCACACTTAAAATCGCAGACAAGTTTCGCAAAGCAGCACATAGTCTAGGAGGTTGTATTAACCCTGAATATAATTCGACTCGCCGTTGCCCAACACGACTCAAACAGAAGAAATTAGGTTTGGGTACTGAGGACACAAATGTGGTAATGGAATGGTTTTCCTACACGAGAAATAGTTCACTGGCTGTGAATCGCCTCGTCGGAGGATAGACGCATATTTGGTGATAAGGAAAATTGCCAGTTCCTCTCGTGACATATACCACTCGGAGAAGAAGACTCCTTCAACAGGCATTGCAGTAAGCCGAAAGCTGAAATATCCTGTGTATGAAAGAAAGCTCAGAAAAACCACATCGTTGCAAATAGGAAGTAAGCGCTAATCGCTGCCAATTTCTTTGGTTATTGACACACAAAAAACATACCATGTAGTAAATAAATATAAAAATAGAAAACTATAGTTAAACGGCAGTTTTATTTTAATTAATGGGAAAATGTCACATTGTCTTTTTAAAAAAAAACGTTGGCTTTGCGAAGTTATTTGACGTAATCCAGCTATTATTTAAAACACACTTTATTTTGTTTCTTGGAAGATTGCATGCAGTTATATGAATTCAAAATGATTGAATATGTCGTATTTAATTTTTCCATCGGTTTAAGAAATGGTTGAACGATTAATAAAATAGGGAATATTGATGTATATTAAATGCACTTTGATTTGATTTATTTAGAAGGACTGAATACCATATATATATATACCTGAATATATTACTATATACCAAAAATGGACGCTGCATGTTACAACATGCACTAAAATGATGTCTTAAAGGGCATTTTAAATTCCCATGGGAAGAAATGAAGAAACATCAGTCAATAAATATAACACTAAACATGAAATATGTACCTAGAAATTCTTAAAATGTATAATATCTTACTCAGAATGTAAACAGATAAAGTGGGTAACAGAAACATAGAAAATCAAACAAAATCTCATGGCAGAGTAATGGTCATAGAGGGCATGGTTTAACTTGGGATCTAAATTGCAGACATGAGCTACTATAATGAATGCCGTTGCTTCGGCCAAACTGAAATGTCGATTTATCCTTTTAACTATTTAATTTGTTCTGAATGTAAATATATTGAAGAAATAAAGAATCCATTAATGGTGAAGGTAAGCCAGTAAATAAACCAGAGCTATAAAACGTGGTTTTTCTATAAATGTTCAGTTACATTATCACTGGCTGATCAGACACTGCTTGACTTGGATCACCTATCGCACCTGCTTAGTAACTATGACGCTATTTCTCGATCTTCCCAAAGCATGCATTTTGGTTTCATATTTTTCTGTATCTAGGAAAACCACATAAGTAGTTTTTATTTTAAACGACCAATACCGAGTGAACATGTATCCCGAGTATACTGATAGGCGGAACAGTGACTTTACACTACAATATCGCAGCTCCCAAATAAAGGAAGGAACCTATAGCACGTTAAACTACTTAGTCGTAATGCTAACACTGTCTATTTTGAGAATATTTCGCAGGTACGTTCTGTGTATCTGTTTACTTACTATAAGACAAAAATTAGACGACCACACGAATTTGTTCAAATATTTCTCTTTAAGGACCTTAAACATCAACTTAGACCAGAAGTTTGCAACATATTTTTGGTTCTAGATTCTCAGATGTTTCTTCTTCTTCTTCTGCTTTCGCTCTCAAACTACTGCAGATTAGCAGGAAGTAGTCTGGAGAACGGAATGCGTTGTGTCATGGTTTACAGCATTGCTGCGATATCTGCGCTTTTTGGCCTGACACATCCGACTTCAGCATGACTTTGGGTCACTGACCATATATGGGATGGGTCAGAAAATTCCATTCCATAACCTCCTTAGTCGTCTTTTACGACATTCATGGAAGGTAAACAATGTTGTTATTATTTTCTCCCCTTTCGGGCCCCGGCAACACATGGGAGCCATCATTGCAACATATTTTTGGTTCTAGGTCCTTAGATGCAGAATTATTCAATTATCTACATTCCATTTCTGCCACTCGAATATTTACAAATGATTGTTCTGTTTTACACAGTCAAGAAGTTTCCAGTCCTAGTTATTTTAATTTCCATTTCATTCATTACGTTGTTTTGATATGGTTTTTCTACCAGAACACAAATGTTTCATTAGTATTTTAATATTTAAATAACTATAGTCCTGTCCAATAACTATAATTATTTTAATGGTTTTGTTCTATGTTTTGTATTCCTTCGAGATAAAGACGTGTTAGTCGAAACGTCAATTCTGTTTATTGTGTGAAGAGGTAACTATTTTTTCGCATTAATCTGTTTTGTGAACTGTAAACCGATTATTTAATTTTTATTTTCGTTAAGACTTTCAATAATGAAATGAATTACAAAACTTAAAATTCAGCCCAAGCAGATGGACACGTCACATTATGCTGATGATGACTACACAATTATTCATGAAATATCGCTCTGTGGCTTTCATTACAAGGACATATTTTTCAACACAACGTATCTCTCGAGTAATTAAATATTCCAGCCTTTTTTTCTTTCCTTGAAAGGGATCATTATATTCTTACCCATATCTTGCTCATCATCATCAAGTGCTGCAACGAAGGTTGACTGCAACGGATCTCCAACGTCTCTTGCCGGTTGCATTGGTGCGCACACTGCTAGAATCTCCATCTCGATCTTTATCTCCCATTTGTATCTCTGCCTATACTCTGTTCACTTTAAAAGTAAAGTGTGTCAAAGCGCACTCACATATTACTCCGGGACTACATATGAATTTGACACTGCTGATGACGTAAAAACAATATTATTTAGAACATTCAAAAATAATTAAAATAATATTTAAACAACATTCTAAAAAGGCATTTAAATACGAAATTTAAAAACAATATTATTGGACACTTCTCAATCGATTAATGCGTTCTGCAACCAACAACCAGTCAGAAACACTGACCCACTTCCGTCTTTGAAAGAACAGAGTATACCTCTTGTTCCCCTCCCCTCGACCCTCAAGTAAGGACTCCAACAATGTGACACGTCTTTTAATATGTTCAAAATAACTTAGTTGCTTGATGTTTGCTTCCTTTCATAGTTAATTTTTATCTTTACTTCTTACGTAGTTCTTTTAACATTGCAAGTATTGTGTGTACTTCTTTTTTCGTTTTCTTCTCTTTCCAGGAAGTTCTCCATTTTTTTTCAATATATCCACATCTCAAATGCATATACTCAATAGCTTTGCCAATGTCAATGTTTCTGTACCATACATTAATATAGAATAGATTTAACATTTTATAATTCTCACTCTTAGTTTGTAATAAGTTTATATGTCAATATTTTCCTCATGTCATTGGAAGGATTTTAGCTATTCCTATTCTCCTATTAACTTCTGTTTCACTTCTGCCATCATTAGGCATTATGTGTCCAATATATTAGTAATGAACTAAATGTTTTAGTATCTCTCCATGTAGGGTTACTATAATTGTCAGATGGAAAAAGAAGACGTTTCGACGTGTGCCTTTAAATCCAGTGCACCCTTATTGGCAACAGAGATATAAGTTCCCCCGCTGCATGTCAAACATTCAGCTTCCCAGTCATATCGGTCTGCACGAAAACCTGGATAGTTGGTCTTCAGTGTGTCTGTAAATAAACACTTCCGTTTCGACATTTTAAAAATCTTAATTTTTAAATTTAAGTTCAATCTTCAATTCAAAAATGTATTTATTAATAATTATCACTAACGAACTCGCGTTACCGTCTGCTATGCGAAATGCGTTATGTTTACCAAAAATTGAAAAAGACTAATGGAACCAGAAGTTCTGATGACCAATCTTAACATTTAGCTAAATATAGCTGGCGCGCGTGTTTATTTCACTATACATAATAGATTTAAGTATATAGCACAGAAAAGTGAGTAAGAAAGTATCAATCGAGCGGGGACGGACGGAAGGTCGCGGATTGAGAAAAACCCGGACAAAAGCCATTTTTCTGGAAAGTCGCCCGGACAGGGGCATAAAAAGAGGATGTGTCCGGGGAAATTGGACGTATGGTAACCCTATCCCCAAGTATGGTTTATGTTTAACATGTGTCCTTTTGCGATTGTGCTGATTATCATGGGTTTAAAAAAAAATACATGTTTATATCCAGTCCATATTATCTGCTTGATTTTGCGACATGATCTATTAGTCTTTGTAATTCCTGTTCACTTTCTACAGTGACATCTAACGACAGTGACATCTACATATATCAGGTTTAATATTTTCCCACTGATGTTGAATTCTGGCATTCATTCTATATGTACTAAAGACATTTTCTGTGTAGATATTAAATAACTTTGGTGACAAAATTCATCATTTAATTACCTCTCGTTTTATTTCTATGTATGATGGATTTATAGCTGATTGTGCACGTCATTGGTGCAGTTTGTTCCAAATATATATTTTAAAAATATTTTTAGCCTGCTGTCTTTCCCAATTTTGCATATTTATTGAAGTTGTTAAATACAATTTTCATGTTGGACTCTATTCTACTTCTGATTTCATCATTGATGTTCATAATTTATTTGTATTGTTTGATTTTTGTTCCGTTTGTCTGTCACATATTACGCCAATCTTGTCAGTACTCCTGTCTTATCCAATATAATTTTTCAACTAGCATCTTTAATGTAGACGATTCATTTGCATTTGTCTTCTGTCCATCCGCATTTTGTCAATCTTCTGTTGTAGTTATATATCCTCAATTTCTCTGAATTTTGTTTGCAACCATTATTCTTTCGCTGTTCTGCACATGCTATGTACCTATGTCTATAAGTGAATAAAGTGGGGAGCCTGTATCTTTCTTTCTTACATGTTACTAGTATTTCATGTCACCAATGCTGTTTGGTATTTTCTTATTGTTAAATTTTCATTCAATTATTTTCCTTAGACTATGCCATTTGTTGTCTATTTTCTCTACTGTATTTATCCCTTCTGTAATGTCCAACGCATTGTGTAATTACGCTCGTATATTGGTTCTTTACTTTTACAAGATATTTTGCTGTATTTCAATGTTGTTCAGTGCCGAAGAATCTTGCTGCGGAAATTGCGTTTGTCTATACTTTGTCGTTTTGTTTTACATGAATTTGGCACAACAATGGGTTGTCCGGCTCTGTGGCGAAGTGGTACAAAGCGCGTCTGTGACGGCAAAGGTACCGAGTTCGATCCTCACCACAGGCAATTGTGCATCCGGACCGTTCAGAAAGCAATAGCAACCTACTGAACGTATTTATATTGCCTAGAAAATCATCACAGCCAACAAATGCTGGGTTGATAGCTACGTCCTGGATAGGATATGCTACCAATAAACTGGGTTGTCGTCAGAGTTGATATCAGCTCATGTATATGTTTTAGTATTCGTTATACTATTTATAAATCTGTTATTGGTCATAATATAATCTATCTGGTACATTTTTATGTGTCCATGACATTTCCATGTAAATAATCTTCTTTTTTCCGTATCAAAGAATGTATAGCATATGGTAATGTTATTTTCATCAAAGAATTGTATACGTCTTTCTCCTCTGTAGCTTCTTGTCCATAGACCAAGTTGTCCTACAATGTTCTTGTGTTTTTCTTCACCTTCCTTTGCATTCATGTCTCAAATGACTATTATAATGTCTTTTCATGTTACTGGCGTGAGTAGGCATTGTAGGTCTTTGTAGTAGTTTACTATCTTTTCGTTAGTGTGGATTTTTAGTTAGTGCATATGCTTGTATAATGGCTAGATCAAAATGATTTTTCCTTTGACATTTCTAACCACCATTCTACCAATATATGACAAGATCCACTGACGTATTTTTCTATTTCTTTCTTGATTTGTATTCCAACAATCTGTCGCTACTTTTGTTTTCATTAATTATTTGGAGAATAAATAGCCTATTATCTATTGTCTATTTTCTTTCCCCAGGTGGTTTGTCATCCACTCTTGTCGTTAAGCGTAGTGGTGACTGGAGCTCGAGCTTGCGTTCTAAAGCCAGATATGTGGCCTCGGCTGTGCTATGTCCGTGTCTGTTCAGGATGTCCCTGACGTTTTCTATCCATCATTTCCGTGGTCTTCCTCTGGCTGTGCACCCTGATCTCATTTGGTTATATGCCTGTAAGAGCAACTTTTCATGATGCATTCTCATAAAAATGACGCAATAACAATACACACCGGATATTTCAGAAAACAACTATTGTGTGCTAATGTGTGTGCCTGTGTACTGAAATCCACTTATGTAAGAACGACACAACTGTACAAATGGCACGTATATTATCTTTGCATTGGAAAATAATCTTCTGAACTTTATTTCATACACACAGTGTTCAAAGTGTCAAATGGGGTAAGAACATACTTGCATAGATGGAGTGCTGTGAGATCTCAACAAAAAGAAAGAATCGACATGTAGAAATGATATCTACTAGTAGTAAACTGTTGAATGCTGCTTTGTCTGATGGGAAATTGGTGAGACCCTTATATCCTGCACATACGCTTATTAGTAACAAAACAATCATAGATGTTTTCCTGAATGGGTAAAGTTCTCAAAGTGGTTGTTCCTTATTATGCACGAATAACTATTTGATGGATGTTCATAAATTACGTCAACAAATGTTTCGTCAATGTTTTACATTCATACCCCCCCCCCCTCCCACTTAAAAAAAATGTTGCTTGCCAACAACTGTCAATACCTAAGGGAAAATTCGAAAATTATAAATTAACGTTTTGCCTAAAAGAACATTATCAAAAAAGGTGACTGACATACACAGTATAGAATCAATTTCATTTTCCGCTAGAACGTCTTTCGCTGTTGCATCGCGTATTCACGAAGGGTCCAGTTAAAATCACAGAAAAAGTCAAATGAGTCAATTTAAAATCTATTTACCATGGAGCTAGCAGGTCATATATTGACGATTGGTCATGATATAAGTAAAGTAAATGTTGAAGATATATTAAAGAGAATATTCTACGGTAATATTTCACATGTTCAAGCCCACATTTCAGCTATATAATTAAATCAAGTGGGCAATTCACAACTAAAATACAACAAGATGTAAATTACACGCATATCAAAAATACGAGCCATTGCTGAAATTTGTGATACAAAATTATATTTGTAGATGCTGATAAATGCAGGTTTTCTTGTATTTCATAACTGGTTCCGTGTTTCGTGATATCAATAAACATAATGTTATTTAGTTTCAGCATTGACGTGTAAACTATACATTTAGACACGAGACCGATACATTATGTGCTTGTTTCGAATCTGCAAAACTCTGATTTATGTAGATTACATTGTAATTGAAGAGGCGTCACCGTTCGTCAGTGTGATATTGAATTTTCGCTTCACAGTGGATAAAATCGGACGTATTAATGTCAACAAATTTACGTTTCCATCTGTTCATGCATTTAAGTTTGTATCTTAAAGACTTATATAAATCTGTAATGTTATTTATATAAGTCTGTAAAGTATCGTATGTTATAATTTATATTTAAATCTTATGGATCTCAGATAGATCAACCTTCAGATAATGGGTAAGAGAAGCACAAATAATTTTGGGACGTAACCACATGTTAACCAGCTAACCACATGCTTACTATAATCTTATAGCAAATGGACTATACCCATATGCCAAAAATTACTGCATTAATTTCATTTTCATATAATATACAAGTATTGCTTTCTTAAAAACGATATTCGTAGCGACTGCTGCGATAAACCAGTTCAGTCTAGATAATAATTAATCATAAATCTTTAACGTGGTAATAAAATAATCCACTCATTCAAAATATGAAGCCCATACTGTCGGTAGCTTATTCAAGACCTTTCTTGAGGGTAAAGTCAAAGGGAAGCGAGCAAGAGGTAGGCAGAGATACATGTCGGAGAGTAATATCACACGATGGACAGGTTACAGTCTAGCAAAGTGCACCACCACGACAAGAGACATGGGATGTTGGAGATACCTTGTAGTCAACCTTCGTTGCGGAGACGGCACTTGATGATGATGAAGCTCAGTACTTACGGAGATAATAGACAATATTGGTGTTCAACTATTGATGAAAACATAGTACGTTTCACTAGCTTTTCCCACCTTCAAATGATGCATCTCGGTCATTATATAACGCATAAAATTGAAATGTGTATGCGTATTTGAAATGATATAATATTATAAATTATGTTTGTAAAAAATTAAAATGTAGCTCGTTGTTTTCAATGTTCCTTTATTTGAGATAAATATAACAAGTCTACTTGTTAACACATCACACATCTCACACATATTTTTAAGATGTTAAGAGTCAGTTATACTATCTCATTCACATATGTTTGGTTTATCATACAATTGATATGATTTAATTATGAAGTTTCACTATTTTGCTTCAACTTGAACCATGACCGTCTTCGTAAAGACCTTTCAACTGAATTAATTAGGACCCCATTCGTTAGGTTTTGTTATTATTGTTAGGCTTTGGGTTGGCAACTATTTACATCCCTGGAATAGAAAATTTCCTTTATCAACACTCAGCTTTCGTTGTTGAGACATTGTTGTGCACTAGTTATCCAGCAGTTGTGTTGTTTACAAAGATAATGTTGTCAGTGCAGATCACGACTGTAGTCTCCCAAATGCATATCATATTTTTGATAAGCACGTTTTGTGTGTGCATGCTCCGAAATTATTAAAACGTCCATATTTTAATGTCTCAGAAGCATTCTTTGTTAACATTTTTTCAGAGTTTAACACTATTCACGTTCTTCTCTGACGACACGTTTTATGCAGCAAGTCTATATATCTGTCAATTAGCTATAACCCTTTGTTGCCTTTCGGAGTCAGGGGTAGAAGAGTTTTCTGGAGACGGCTTTCTTGTCTGCTGTGTATATTGTGGGCTTTGTAGCCTCCTTTATTTCAGTGATCCATCGTTTTCTCGGTCGGCCTCTAGGTACGCCTTCGTTATATCTGTGTAGCATAGCTTGATGTGGTACATTATCTGGTGTAGTCTGTTGATGTGTGCAAACCATTTGATCTGTTGTCTCTTGATGTATCCAAGATTGGGGTGGTGCCGGTTTTGTCGAATATCCTCATAATGTATACGTTTACGACCACTTTTAGTAGGCCAGCATATAATATAAAAAGGCAGACCTCTTACAATATATATATAAATTTCTTCATTGTGACTTACAGTAAGAAATATGAAATCCAAAGCAAAGTTAAGACACAATGAAAAACTATTGCAGTAGTATAATGTTTAATGTTTAAACAGTTACATAATGCGCAATGGGTTATTTTGAAGTTGGTAAGCAATATAGGGTTCAAACTTCAGCTAAATCTTGACTTTAGTGAACTATGACGATCCAGGACGTAGATATAACTCGAATTCAGAAAACATAGTACGTTTAAGGTTTCAACTGAACTTGAATTCAGTAGAAAGTGTAGGGTCCAGGCTTCATATATATCCTGATTTCAGAAAACATTGTAGGGTATATACACTAGGTAGTGTTCAGCCACAGCAAAGAGTTTAGTTTCTGGCCTCAACTATAATTCGAATTCAGTAAGCATTATTTAGATTAGGCTTCAGCAGAACTCGGCTTCAATAAACATTGCATGTGCCAGGCTTGATCTTGGGCCAGACTTCAATAAACATTGCTGAATCCAGGTTTCGGCTAAACATCGAGTTCAGTAAGCAGGGTAGATTCCAGGCGTCATCTAGAGCTCGACTTCAGTTAGCATTGTAGAGTTTAGACTTCAGCTATAACTCGATTTCAGTAAACATAGGGCGTATGCTTTAGCTAGAACTCGACTTCTGTAACAATTTCGAGTTATGCTTCACCTAAAACTCGATTTCAGTAAACATAGGGTGTAAGATTAATTTGGAGCTCTACTTCAGTAAACATTGTAGGGTTTAGGCTTACGCTATAGCTTAATTTAAGTGGACATTGTTGGGTTCAGTCACCAGCTAATACTCGACTGCAGTAAACATTGTGTTCCAGAAATTATCTAGAACGAACTCGAAATAATTAGCAAAAAAATTGCCCACTATTCTTTACGTGCACAGTAGCTTCACTATTGAGTGTGTTCTTAATTCAATTAGTTAGTTAGTTATTCATCTGGTCCCAAAGACGGAACATAGAGCGGATGCCATAGATCTCCATGTTTCGTGTTTAATTGCAATTTGTTTTAGGTCGTGATTGTTTCTGATACCGATGGTGAAGCGCTCTCTTGTAATAGTTCTATGTAAGGTTTCTCTTGATCTTCCTCGTTTTCTCTTGCCCCGTGGTGGCCACATCAAAACTTGACAGGGGAGTCTTTTGGTATCCATTCGCAGCACGTGTCAGATGCAATTCCAGCAACGCCTTATAATATAGGTGGATACATATTCTTGTTTTGCTTCTTGTCTGACAACTGTGTTTGATTTAAAGCCTGAACAATGTTAGTTAGTTAGTTAGTCGTCGGATCATCATCACTGCAAACTGGACACGTTCATAGTTGCTACGATCTCTCCCTGAGTGTATTCGACACTAATTGTCTACTGACAGTACCGGTCCTATGCTGGTTGACCATTATTCTTCTGCATCCTCCAAATTGTTCACCTCTATCAACACCGCAATTCAAACCCTCATCTTTAATTCTGGCCATTGAAAATACATCATCATCCACGCTAGTATCACTTTCGCGTGTTACATCTCTTATGGAGTTCAAAATGACATATCGCTAAATTTCTTATCACCCTTTTGCATCCTGACATCGATAGCGCCCACTTTGAGACACATTGCTCACAAAATAAAATAATAACTTGTGACAGAATATCTTTGTTCGTATAAGCTAGTCATGTTTCTTGTATCGCTGATTAAAATCTGGCCGAATAAGTCTTATTTCTGTTTAGTGTTTAACGTTAGACACTCGCTTTCATAAGTTTTGTTATTCGTATACAAAGTTGTGCAACTCAGATTATTGACGAAGTATTATACTGTTTACTATGATAAAATAATCAAAACTCGGGGTGACGAAATCTGTTATTCCATAAAATGATCAACATTCGGGGTGACGCAATCTGTTATTCCTTAAAATGATCAACATTCGGGGTTATGCAATGTTTAATTACTTACATTACTACTAACACGGATTGTAATATTCCAGAATTGATGAAAACAATTCATCTACATGCTAATATTCTCTGCCATAATTCGAATAACTAAACCTTGATGTGTATGCTTCGACATTCTATCAGTCAATTTATCCCTTGCTAATTTTATACATCTCAATAATTACTTCTTGAGACAGCAAATCTTTTAATATCTATCTGTGCTTCACTGTTCATCTTCTAGACACAATTACTATTTCATAGTTTAATTATTAGCCTGATATTAGGACGATCAGTTTTGACACGGCTTCTCAAAATGTATTAACTGCCTGTCTGAACATTCATATCTACTTAGAAAATCAGAGCAATCTCGTATCAGAGATTTGACATATTAGTTTTTAAAAGTCTCTTCTAGATTTACGCTCTAATGTTTCTGATGACGTATTTTGCACGCAAAATTACAGCAGAATTAGTCTAAGATTATTGACAGGAAGATGAAACTTCGCCTTATTTACAGCTTATTTGTGTCAATTATAAGAGAATATGAAGAAATATTAGTATGTATTGAGTGTAATTCGCGTATAGTAAAATGGAAGAAATGTTTCTACATCATTTCATTATATTTTCTCTCAGTTTTATAATGAATCAAATTATTTATTTCACCAACATACGTATTATGTGTGATATATGGCTGTGGGACATGGGCTATGACCACGTTTTTGGACACATCATGATAAGAGAAAAGATGAAACATATCGTGACAATAAGAGCAAAATGTGAAGGGGAAGACAATGAGAGAAGAAACATTACAACTTGGTATGTGACATAGGAATCTGTACCGGAAATGATTGACAGCACACACGAATCCGAAGGCTGATAACCAACGCCACAAGTCATGGACCATACGACGAAGAATCTGGTTAGTGGCTGTTTTCAGTAATTATTGATAAGCAGAACACAAGTTGGTGAGTTCTACGGTTTGCAAGCAGACTATTAGTCTAACTAAAACGCATACATTTATATATATATATATATGACGTTATAAAAACAGTCTAATTCAACATATCTCAAATCATTAGGTCTTTCTGAAGCAAAAAATACAAACAAATGATAACACTTTATAAATGTAGTCACAGATGAACTAGACTGCATACGTTCGACAACAGAAAAATAAAAGTTAGCAATGACGTTTACACAAATACCTCACATTCTACCATATAGACACAAATTAAAAACATGGGGTATAAGAGCGAAATAGCACACCTATGCCTAAAACGAAATAGAATTAGAAAAAAAACAGCAGCGACAACACATCCATCACATCACACACCAGTCCCAATGTGGTTAGCAGCACATTTGAATAGTCGTATGAGTTATTAAAAAGGTGTATTTCCAATTAGTCTGTATGTCCTTTATTGTAGGGGGTCATGATTAAGGTCTGTGCACACCGGGCATATCTATAAATGTTCAGATTTTTACTTCTGTAATTTCTCAGTGTCTTCTTCTCGTTCGGAGTTTGACATGTCTACACAGCAAGTCCTGTTTTCTTAATAAATGCTGCTGTATTTGAAAGCTCCTCAGTGCTCCCATACATCTTTCTGTGGATATCCATCTCTGTGGCAAGTGTTCTTCCCTTAACTGGTTTAGTGTATTGCAGTCTTGCAAGGATATGCTCAGCAGTCTGTGCTGCCTGCCCACAAAGGCACAGTGGTGATGGGACCAATCTTAGTCTATTTAAGTGGCTGCTTAATCTGTTGTGTCCTGTTTTGAGGCGGAAGATAATAATCTGCTCTACTCTGTCAAGATAGTGGTAATTGTCTTTTGGGTGGGCGACTTTCCTGATGGCTGTGATTAGGGTCTTCTTTTCGTGGTAGGTGATTTCTTGGTCTTTTTGTTCCTGTGTTGCTCCATCCTTTGCCAGTCTGTCTGCCTCTTCATTTCCTGGTATGCCACAGTGGGATGGTATCCACTGTAGTACTACCCTTCTTTGGATGCTCACTTCTCCCATGGCTTTCTTCAGGTCTGGCAGTTTATCGCTGTCAAGGGCTTGTAGGACAGACATAGCATCAGTAAGAAATACCACCTGCTGGCATTGGCTTGTTGTGTTTTGAATTATTTCTGCAGCAATGTTTAAAGCCTGTACTTCTGCAGAGTAGTTGGAGCAGAATATTCCAGTGGTGAACATGTGGATTCATGTTCTTTTTCTGGATATTTTATGTACACGCCAGCACCTCTATTCTTTACTGCTCTGGTTGCTGATCCATCGGTATATACTTGTACCCATGCTTCTCTGGGGTACATACTCGTATCTTCAATCATGTTTCATACTATTGCTTTCTTTTGAAAATTATTCAGTTCTATCATAGTGTGGTAGTTGTTTATGGTGGTTCTGATAGTGAGATTTGGGTATTGCTCCCACGGAACTGGAAAAAGTGTTGGTGATATCTCTCTTGTTATGTCTGGTAGTTCATCCTTATATTTTCTGTTTAGTTTTTTGGATTGGTGTATAAAACTTCTCCTCTTCAGTCTTCCACTGGCTAGGTCACCGTGTCTGGTCCTCATTGGATGTGCTGGCATGCTCTTGTACTTTTCTGCATGTACCATGGTCTTAGTGTCTCGCCTGTATGGTAAGGGGGTGATGCCTGTAATTGTTTCCATTTCATTTTTGGGAGAGGTCTTCATGGCACCTGTGATAAGGTGAAGTGCTTGATTTTGTACTTTGTTCAGGGCTTGTAGATGGGAGTTGGCTGCTGAAGTTCATGCTGTTGATCCATATTCTAGTACTGGTCTAATTGCACCAGTATATACCTTCTTCAAAGTTGCCTCATTGCCCCCCCTTCCAGTTTCAATTTCCTCAGGATGGCAAGTTTATTTCTTGCCTTTGCTTCTATTTTCTCAATGTGAGGCCTCCATGTCAGTCTCTTATCTAGTGTAGTGCCCAAGTACACCGGCTCGTCTTCTGTTAGTATATGTACATTTCCGAGTTTTATCTCTCCTGCTTTGTCCTTATTTGAGAGTGTGAAGAGTGTTGTTGAAGACTTTTCAGCATTTATCTTTACCATCCATTTATCTGCCCTTGCTGCTATGGTGTCTGCTGCCTTTTGTATTTTTTTGTTTGCGATCTTTAGATGTTCTTCTACACACCACACCACCAAGTCATCAGCGTACCATTGCAGCTCTTACACCTTGTGGTAATTCACAAATTATATCATTTATTAAGACAAGAAACAGAGTTGGAGACAATACTGAGTCTTGAGGAACTTTTTTAGGAGAACGTTTTTGCTGTTGTAATCTTCCATGGTGATTCTTGCTTTCCTATTGTGGTTGAAGGAATGGATCCACTTGCTCATGTTGCCCCTAATTCCGTTTCTTTGCAGCTTTATTATCAGTCCATCTTTCCAGACCTTGTCGAAAGCTTTTTGAAGATTTATCCACAGAGTGAACACTTTTTTTCTTTTCTTGAAATGCATCTTCTATGATCTGGGACAGGAATTGTATTTGGTCATCTGTGCTGTTACACTCTCTAAACCCAGCTTGTTCTGGTAGGATAGCTTCTCTGATTCAAGGTACCACTTTAGTCTTCTGTTGACCATCCTTTCCATTGTCTTGCAGACACAACTCGTTAGACTTATTTGTCTATAACTGTCGGCCTTCTGTTTGTCCTTGCCTTTTTTAATAATAGGACACATAAACGCTTCTCTCCACAACTGTGGTACATTGCCTGTTTCCCAACTATAGTTGTATATCTGTAATAATTTGTACATTGCTGCCTGTCCTAGGTACCTAAGCATTTCATTGGTGACACCGTCCGGTCCTGGTGATTTTCTATCCTTTTTTTCCCTATAGATGCCTTTAATTCTTATATTGTGAATAATTTGGACATGACGTCTGGGCAATTTGTGCTGTTCTTACCATTATTCATTTCTTGACGAATGCTTCGTTGTCTACATGTATTGATGGTAACTGTGCTTTCTATTCAGAAAGATTCTTCAAGCTTGTCTGCTGCTTGTTTGCCAGAGTGGAATTTACCTTAATCTTCCAGCTAATCTTAGAGTGTAGCACCCGATGTTAGGTTATGTGTTAGCCATATAGCCTACAGTTGTTGTTGATTGTATTTCGATCGACAGGTACATATTCATAATAACTTGATGATGTATACGTTGAAAGTATTGAATAAAATGGCTAATTTTTAGGCATACAGGGTATCGAAATCCCAAATGGTGTTGACTCAAGTTAGATGCCAATAAGTGCCAGCTGATAAGTCTTGATTAAAATCCCAACTAGTGATTCTGATTTGTCGAACACTGTGTGTCTATATTTAGTTAGTGTGTTCCTTTCGTGTCACAAACGGTACACAAGCTAGAGGAGTTAATTCTTTACACGTTGCGGTCTGCTGTCTGTACTTTTAGTTCTTGTATGGACTTTAATTTATCTATTTCAAACGATTATTTCTCCTTCCTTAAGTATGGTGCTTTATATGGTAATTTTGGGTCTTCCTCTTTTCTTTACCCTCAGGTGTCCACATAAGGGATTGCTGATTCAGTCTGTTCTCATCTATTTTAAGAACGTGTCCCATGTATTTCCATCTCCGATTTCTTATAACATTTGAAACATATTCTTGATGTGTTTTATTTCTTACGTTGCTATTTGTGGCGAAATCGTTCCATTTTTATGTTCAACAATTTTCGGAGAAATTTGTATTCAAAGCTCTGTAACTTTTGATCCTTTGCCTGTATTGTTTTCCTAGCTTTAACTACCATACATTCCATAAGTGATGGAATAGCACAGATGTTGAATTTTTTTCTTCCTATGTCTTTACATTTCCAAATGCGTGTTAGTTTAATGAATGTGTTTGCTGCGGTTACTGTGCGTGTATTTCGTTCTTTCATTGTGTAACCATCTGCGAACATTCTGCTACACAAGTAAATAAAGGTGGATACTTTTTCAGTATTTGGTTATTTGCTGAGATGTTTTTGATTAATTAGTGAGTTTCCATGATTTTTTTATTTGGATGTGTTGATCTGGAGCTTAGTCTAAATTGCAAGTATGTATAGCTTGATGGTTGCATCGTGTTTGTTGGTGAGTAGAGTTCAAGATTGCGATGTCATCTGCAAATCTAAGGTCAGTTAAGATGATGTTCCTGAGTCATCTGTTGCCCTCTTTTCCATCTTGAACGGTTTTACGCATGATCCAATCGATAGCGACCACAAACAGCATTGGCGATAATACACATCCTTATTTTATTCCTTTGTCGACAATGGACCAATCTGAATTTCCTGTTTCTGCTCATACACAACATGTTGCTTCTTGGTAGATGGATTTATGATGTTTATATTTTTTGCTTAAAATTCATAGATCTTAAGAATTGTCCAAAGTGCGGGACGATGTATGCTGTCTTATATAAAGTATATAATGAAGTATACACTATAGTATAGTATAAAGTGTATTGAATTATATAAAGTTTATTACCAAATGTGACTAAAACTCAATCGCATTTCCTATAATAGTTCTGAAAGTGAGGATGTGGTCTACACAAGAACGATTAGGACTAAACCCAGCTCGTTCCTCTCTAAGTATTTGATCAACAGATTTTTCATTCTTCCCATTATGGGGCTACAAAACAATTTTCCTGGGTTCAATAGCAATAAAGGTCTATACTCGGGTGTTACAATTATTCTTTCGTGTGAAACATATTTCGTAACAATTTTACAGTTACAGCTTAGTGATAGTTGGTTGATAACATGAATATAAAAATATGAAAGAGAAAGATAGAGAAAGAGAGGGAGAGAGAGAGAGAGAGTGGGGGATGGAGAGCGATCGAAACGAGCATCACTCAAGAAACCAGGACCTAATTCTCCCTGACGACAAGTGAGATGACTAAGTATACAAGAAATGCAGGCAGTCATATACATCTGTTGAAACTCTTACTAAATAATCTGTGAAACTATGGTCAATATGGCTAGACAGAAAAAAGCACGATAAACGATGAGTACTCTAAAACAGAATGTTATTTGTGAGCGGTTTTTTTCATTAAAAGACGGTTGGAAGAATGCATTGGGATAATTAAGTACATCTGGACATTAGTAGGATGTATGTACTTCCTTGTATAAAGAAAGCGACTCTTGAAATAACATTAAAGCAACTAAAATTAAGTTTGCTACATAATGTATTTCTGTTGTGCAATTGATGAATTGTGATCATTAGAGCAAGATAATATAAGTTCATATTAAAAAAAAAAGAACTTTTGGAACAGGGTAATAATGTTTTATTAATCACGGGAAATACACATAATAACTCATACTAATCGACGTTTCGACTTAGCATCCTTTATCAAGAACACAATCACAACAATTACCATTTGTTATTGTATGATTCAAGTTAGTAGAAAAAATTCATTACCTTATTTCAATTATTGCCTGCTAGATTTCAGATGCGCTACAGTCAGTAAGTATTACCGTACAAAATTCAGTTTTTTTTAATTCTTATTCTTTTTCAGCTTTCATTCTCAAGCTCCTGCTGGATCTCCCTTGTAGCAGGACCATAGTCCTATTAGATTTCCAGCAGGATATAGTCCAGAGAATGGAAATGCGTTGTGTCGTCGTATAATTTTCACGATTGGCCCGACACAACCCTCTTCAGCAGACAGTATTTTTTTTTAATTTTAAAAATACAATAGTTTTCTGGAACCAAATTCACTCTAAAAAATTAATATAAAGTCAATGAAAATGTGCAAGTAAGTTTGAAAGTCTATAACAGACATATATTTAATGAACTCAACAATGACTCAACGAATATAGCCCATTAACCCCCACCCATATCATACAAACACTTGCGTGTGTAGTGTTTGAAATTTTTTAATGACAATATTGGAGTTTAGAATGCATTTAACATGCTTTTTGAGTATCTTTTGTGTAAAGTACGATAGCTCATGACTGAAAATGTATGTTTGTTTAGCGAATAGTCAGTTAAATAAATACAATACACATACAAATCTATTCGTATTCTTCTGTCTTCTGCGTTCGCTCTCCAAAATCCAACGAGAAATTATTTTGAATGTTTTCCGGGAAGAGTGAAATACTTTGAGCTGCCAGTTTCACAACGGATCTACGTTATTTTACCTTCCGACCCAGCACATCCTATGTTGGCATGTATTTAATTCATGTGGACTTGTCAAGTCTGTGACAGCCATTCGATCTGGTTAAAGAAAACGCGCTTCAAAGACACGCTTAAGTCGTCACTGAAACATCTTAAAATTGACATAGACACTTGGGAGAGTCTCGCTCAGAATAGAATAGCATGGCGTTACTGCCTTAGAACGGGAGCACTAGCGGCGAAGAGACCAGACAAGATACTGCAGGAGAGAAGCGGACACGTAGAAAAGAAAAACACATCTAAACGTCCCATAGACTCCCTCTACAGCTGTCAATTCTATAGAAGAACATTTTGTTCGCGCATTAGACTTGTTAGTCATTTAAAAACGCATTATTAACTTTATTATTTTTTATTACTAATTGTTATTATTATTGTGGATTAGTTTTTGGTCATCGCCGATTACGACGGACGAATATCATGATCATCTGTTGCAGGCGACGGATATGTATTTAGTCTAAGCCGTGGCGGTATATCACCCACTGTGCCCTTGGCCAAAAAAGTGTCTCTGGGTGGCAGTCTTCGAGGAGACGGAAATCAAAGAATTAGGCTTAGTTTGACTACGCCTATCTCGCAGGAGTTGTTCCTCTGTCCTGTCTTGCGTAATTATACGTATTTTCCATATAACAATCGGGTACTAAACCTTTTCTCATTTGTGAGCATGATGGTGAACAGCATGCCCAACTAAACATATGCCATACATATACACCATCTTATGCTCGTAGATAGGGAAAGAGTGATGTTTGGTGTTTGAACACCCACCTCTTCTTCCTTAGAAAATCGGAACATGATATTTAGCACTTGGAAAATGTTCAAAGGAGGGGTAAAAAACAACGCAAAACAACTATCCCTTATGGATATTTCACAAAAATGTCATTACATTTTCCATGTAAAAGGGAAATTAAAACACGGGAATTCATAAAATGGAATTAAACACGAAAACCCATAAAGGGAATTTAAAACATGAAAACGCGTGAAAGGGGATTTAACTCTACGTAGCGTATTATAATCGAACTACATGTTACATCTGTGAGTATGTGGTGTCTTGTAAAAGATTCTTACTTTGTTTTGCTAATTTATTCATTTTCGGTATTTATATCAACATAATGATGTTTCTGATCGGAAATGAAATATGTCCACATTATTACTGACATGATTTTGATGAGTTATTATATCAATTTAATAACAATTTAATAACACATGCTCATCTTCGCTTGCGAAGGAGGAAAATCAAATCAATTTTGTAAGTTATTGCTAAGTTTTGAACATGTATGCTTTGTGATCATTTTTCATTTTATTTTCTATATATATTTTACACCGATATTATGTTTCGTGAGCCATGCTATTTTATCTATTTTGGTCGTATTAATTATTGAAATCCAAGCTGGCAATAACTAGCAACATGCATAAGCAGATTTAAACAAATTTGTAAGACAAATCTGATAAAAATGTCCGTCGAAGTCTTAGATATACTTTAAAATCTTTGAGAACCGGTTCGATTATTTGGGAATAACAAACATAACACTGTTCAACAATATTTTACTTTCTTATATAAGAATAAGTTTGCTTAGGTCAATTTCTAGCACTAATTTCATATTTGAAAATAATTTATCTCTTTCACATCGGGTTCTGAAGATATTTGTGAATGTATGTTTTTTTGGGGGAAAACCATTATATGTTCGTTTCATTTATACTACATAACTTTGAAAAATACTATAATTCAAAATAATTCTACTTTTTAAACTGTTAAAACATGTCTGATATATGTTGCGCTATTTTTCAAACAGTTACTGTATTTTGAAATAATTCTGAGCAAATATGGCTTCTAGAAGTTGTAGAAAATTCTGCTGATGTGTTCTCTTTTATGTGCGCATATTTCACTGATCGTGTTCACAAGTAAAACTTTGCACTATTTCTAAAGAAAGCACATTCACATTATTTATATTAGAAAAGTGATGATGCAAATAAATCTTGGAAGCCAAATATAGTTTGTTCGACTTGTGAAAATAAAAGGGAAGATTGGTTACGTAAAACACCACAGCTTTTGTTGATGCCTTTTGGAGTTCCAGTAATATAGCATGAACCGAAAAATCACGGTACTGATTGTTACTTCTGCTTGACAAATATCCATGGTTTCACTTTTAAAACAATAAAGTATGTGGTTTACTCAAATATTGAATCTATTATTAATAAAAAAAAATTAATTAACCATTCAGAACTTTCAGATATAATACGTGATCTCGCTCTTACTACAGGACAAGCGGAATTGCTTGGTTCGCGACTCAAAGAAATGAATATTTTAGCACTCAATACTCCGATATCTGAATGTCGTCATAGACACAGATAATGTTTTAAATACTTTTAGGTGGATGATGACATTTGCTATTGTAAAGATGTAAATGGTCTAATGGTGCACCTCAATCATGAACACATAGTCAACGAATAGCGACTTTTCATCGACTCTTCCAAAACTAGTGTAAAAGCTGTGCTATTGCATAACGGAAATTTATTTCCATCAATTCTAGTCGCCTGCTCTTTTAGTATGAAAGAAACGTATGCCAATATGGCTATACGTTTTGCAAAAATAAAGTACAATGACTACCAATGGCGGATTTATGGAGACCTAAAAGTCATTGCTTTCTCACGGGCATACACACTGGGTATACTGATATTTGTTGCATCCTATGTGAATGGAACAGCCGCAACAGACACAAACATTATGCAAGAAACGTGTGGCTCATCAGGGATTATGTGCAGTTTGGGCATACAAATGTAAGCCACCAACCATTAGTTAACAACTACATCATCACTTTACCATCGTTACGTGTAAACCTTCGATAACAGTTACCATGTTGTTCCGACACGCCGATGTTGTGCTTGAACTAGTTACGGGCACGGCGTGAAACATAGGGCGGATCACTTATGGGAATGTCCCACGTGCTGTGTGGCCAGTTTCTAATCAAGAATCAAGATTACATATAAAGTTAAAGAATTTTGTAAAAGATTTATATAAAACGAGTTGTGCCCTGATGTCGACGTTATTCTGGCAGCATTAGACTCGAAACACCATAGACTCGAATGGCTGTTGAAACATAGGGCGGATCACTTATGGGAATGTCCCACGTGCTGTGAGGCCAGTTTCTAATCAAGAATCAAGATTACATATAAAGTTAAAGAATTTTGTAAAAGATTTAGATAAAACGAGCGAAGCTTTCACTTACCTTCGAGAAATGTTTCTTCAGGTTAGCGATGCAATGATAAAGGAGGGTTTCTTTGATAAGGACCTCCGATTAGGATAATTATTACAGACAAACAATTCGAGAACATGTTATATGGCTGTGAACGTGGCGCAAAGATGGCGTTCAAATCTATTGTCGCTAACTTTCTGAGAATTAATAAATCTGTCGACTATGTGCTTATTGTCAAGCAAAATATTGTAAAGAGGTGTATCATTTTATGAAGAGTTCGTAACCAAATTCGAAATTGTCTTCTATCATGCAGCATAAATATTTCGCTGAATGACAATGGTAGAATTGAGACTCTTTCAGCGCACCTGTAAATGTGTCGAGGTTCTTAAAACAATATGTCACGTGATGATGCTGTTAATGTAAATTATTCTCCCGAAATAAATTGGAAAGCTGTTTCAAATTGAGGTCTTGGCACTCAGTTTGCGCCTGATTACGTTCAACTGCAACTTTTTCTATGTCTTAGCAATAGAGTGTACGCGATACACATTATCTTGGCATATTAGGGATCCCATTTTCAAGTAAGTATAGTTATATAGAAGTTAGTATTTATGCGGCTGTTTGGTTAGAACGTTGGTCTCACTATCAAGGAAGGAGGACTATAAATCATAGTAAAGACTGGATTCTTATCTTTTGGATATACAGTTAAAATCACATTCCTTATATGATGTGGTGAATATTATATTAAATTGGTCTTTTACTATTACAACTAACATCAACACTGCACTGATAAACAGTCAAGCATGCATTGAAGAGAAAATGTATTGTTTTCAATACTGAAATTAGTACACAAACGTGCGAGAATTATATCAGCAAGGACATTGACAGACAAACCTGCATTAATATCAGTAGGAATTTAGTAGGCGAACGTGCATTACTCATTTCAGGGAGGAAATTAGTAGACAAACGTGTATGAATAATATCAATAAAGAAATTAGTAGACATAGGTGCACCAATTATATCAATGACGAAATTATTAAACAAACGCGCCCCGATTATATAAATGAGGAGATTAGTAGACAAACGCGCACCAATTATATAAATGAGGACATTAGTAGACAAACGCGCACCAATTATATAAATGAGGAAATTAGTAGACAAACGCGCACCAATTATATAAATGAGGAAATTCGTACCCAAACGCGCACCAATTATATCAATTAGGAAATTAGTAGACAAACGCGCACCAATTATATAAATGAGGACATTAGTAGACAAACGCGCACCAATTATATAAATGAGGAAATTCGTACCCAAACGCGCACCAATTATATCAATGAGGAAATTAGTAGACAAACGCGCACCAATTATATAAATGAGGAAATTCGTACCCAAACGCGCACCAATTATATCAATGAGGAAATTAGTAGACAAACGCGCACCAATTATATAAATGAGGAAATTCTTACCCAAACGCGCACCAATTATATCATTGAGGAAATTATTAAACAAACGCGCCCCGATTATATAAATGAGGACATTAGTAGACAAACGCGCACCAATTATATCCATGAGGAAATTAGTAGACAAACGCGAGCAATTATATCAATGAGGAAATTCGTACCCAAACGCGCACCAATTATATCAATGAGGAAATTAGTAGACAAACGCGCACCAATTATATCAATGAGGAAATTAGTAGACAAACGCGCACCAATTATATGAATGAGGAAATTAGTAGACATGGATACATGAATAACATCTGCGAGAAAATTAGTAAACAGACTTGCATGAATAATATCGGCAACAAAATTAGTAGACACCTGTACATATATTACATCGACAAGAAAATTATTAAACAAGCGTGCATCAATCATAGCAGTGATAAAATTAGTTAAACTTGCATTAATAATATCAGTGAGGAAATTAATAATATTAGTGAACAACAAAACAGAAAAGACAACTGGTTACAACCGAGATGAGATGTCTGAGAAATGTCATAGAAGTGATAAGAAGACCCAGAATTAGAAGCGAGGTCATACGAGAAAGAATGGGTGTCATTTCAATTCTAAAATACATACAAAATCAACAAATGCAATGGCTTGGTCATTTGGAAATAATATTCGTGTGATTTATTAGTTTATATATCATATATGAAGAGAGGAGAAACAAAAAGAAGAGCCAGGGGTAGACCTAGAGTACGCTAGATCGGCAACATCAAAGAGACATTACACGAACACCAAATGTCATTATCCGAAGCTGCCAGAAAAGCGAGAACAAGAACATTTATCTCCCTCTAAAAAAGGAAGGAAAGAAGAAGTGAGAAAATTAGTATACAAATGTGCCCCCAATATTTTAGCGAGGAAATTAGTAGATAGACATTGTTCAATGATAACAGTGAGAAAATTAGTTGACAAAATTGCAACGATCATAGCAATGACGTAAATAGAAGACAAGCTTGCATCAATGAGAGCGGTAACGACATTCATGGAGAAACATGCAACAATCATGACAGAAAGGAAACTAGTAAACAAACATTCATCAATGATATCAGTAAGGAAATTAGTAGACACATGTGCATCACTCATAGATTCGAGTAAATTAGTAGACACATGTGCATCACTCATAGATTCGAGGAAATTAGTAGACACATGTGCATCACTCATAGATTTGAGGAAATTAGTAGACACATGTGCATCACTCATAGATTTGAGGAAATTAGTAGACACATGTGCATCACTCATAAATTTGAGGAAATTAGTAGACACATGTGTATCACTCATAGATTTGAGGAAATTAGTAGACACATGTGTATCACTCATAGATTTGAGGAAATTAGTAGACACATGTGCATCACTCATAGATTTGAGGAAATTAGTAGACACATGTGTATCACTCATAGATTTGAGGAAATTAGTAGACACATGTGTATTAATCATATAATTGAGGTAATTAGTAGACAAAATACATTCATAGTAGCAGTGAGAGATTTAGTATACATATGTGCATTAATTATATCAGATACAAATTAGTAGACAAACGCGCAATGATAATATCAAAGAGAAAACTAGTAGACAAATGTGTATCAACAATAACAGAAAGGAAGTTGTTCACTAAGTAAGTATATGGACCCCTGCATATGTGACTATTTCCCTTGACTACGTACATCAGACTTCGGATACTTTTTTATTAATTAAAAAAGTAATTTATTTAGGATTATGCCTAGTTATATAAAACACTATTAAAACTCTTCAAACCGTAACTCAAATGACATAATAGTTTGATTAATAAATAACCTGATAAACATAAGGGTAAAAGTAAAGTGTTCTGTTCCCCCCCCCCTCTTGCTGATTACAGATGTGACAAGAACCTCAGGAATCTACTGGTCCGGAGTCACTTCCAGCTTGATGTTCCTAATTATTTTTACACCATCATATGCAAACGCAGCAAATGCTACACTTGGACCTATGTCACCCAGATCCGGGCTGTCTCATTCCTAAAGCCACCTTCATCATTGAGAAGAGTTTCACATGTGTGTCCCGCTACGTCATCTATGCCATCATATGCAAGAGTTGCGCCATGACATATATAGGTGAAACTGGAAGGAGGCTCTCTGATCAATTCTACGAACATCTACATAGCATAAAAACCATTCGCGTTTGCCTGTAGACGTCCACTTTGATGGCATGGGCCATCGGGTCGCCCAAGACATTCAGGTTGCGGCCAGTAAGTCGTGCTTCTCTGACGACCGGATCCGTCTGGCGCCTGAGAACCGCTACATTTACTAATACGGCACTCTTAAACCCGACGACATTAATGAGCGCCAGTCTCATGTATGACCCTAGTCGATCCATAGTTTATGTTTGTTTCGTGTCACATGTTTGTGGTCATTTTTGTATTTTCCTTGACCGGTGTCATTTCACCTCTTCAGGACAATCCATATTACACATATCAATGTGACCGTCGATGTCATTACTGCTCAATGTCTGTTATATGTTTTAATTTTGTTTTAATTGTTGTCTTGATAAAGGCATTTTGGATGAAACGTCGATATGTATGTGTTATTATATTTGTCTCTACCTAGAAAAACTTTATTACCCTATTCCTGGATCTACCTGGTGGATTTCAGTTTTGCGCTGTAAGTACATATTATGGGGGCGTATGTTATACCATATTATATTATATCAATTGTTGGGGGGGGGGGTGCTAATATTTCCGTAAATTACCGAGGAAACTATTAGATAAATGTGCATCAACAATATCATAGAGGAAACTAGAAAGAGGGGATTGAGATGGCTAACCCGCTCATGACTTTGAAATATAATTATTTGACCACGAAAGGAAAGGAAAACCAAAATAAACGAGAGTATGAAGTGTGCATAGTAAATTTACAGAGGAAAGATGAACATGGAATGAAATTTAACTGGTTCGTTAAGATATAACTGGATGAAGAAAGTTGTGGATGATTAACAAATACATTGCACAAAAAGGCTCAAAGCTGTAGAGAATTGACTTTAATGTATTCAGAATTCTCTATGTGTGTTCCGTTCCACTTAACAAAGCGACAAGTCACATTACATGTGCACCACCCATAGTTTATATCCCCGTCAAGCGAAAAACAAGAAATAAGTAAGCAAAGAATTAATTACTCGAAATGGAATCCGCGGCTTCTTGAACACATTCCAATGGCTAAACCACAACGTCAGGAAGGTATAAGTGTTCCCCAACCTCTTTTTCTATCATGCCCCACCTAAGTCTTTCTAAAATGCTGATGCCCTCTACCTATGTAACATATACATATTTGTTAATATTAAAAAAGTGTATTATTTCACCATGAATTCCCCCCCCCCCTTGAACAATAATATTGCCCCCATGTGGGGCTTGGGACTGATAGTGTGAAACACTGGTCTAAATCAATAAATAACAAATAAAAACTAGATTTTGATTATATTGTAAATTCTTACTAAATTCGCTGGTGTTTAAATTAAGTAAACTGTCTCTGTGTTACACAGATAACATTACAATGTTATACAATACAGTAAAGTTAATAGATAACAGTTAAATATTCACAATTGTTCGATATATAGTACGATATCATCTATAACACGTTTCACTAGTTTTGTCCAACTTCAAAATTATGTAATTCGGAAAATGTAACTCATATAATTGCAATTGTGTGTGTTATTTTGGAATAATATATACCCTATTGATTTTTTTCATCAAAATGCAGCCCATGTTTTTTTCCCTTTATGTGTGATATATATCAAATGAAAACTTGTCAACTTACACCTCACACATTTGTTATGATGTTTATAGTGTATTGTAAGATCGAATTTACAGATGAGTGGTTTATCTTACAACTGGCATGAATTAAGAGTACAAATTCACGATTGTGTACTCTAGAACACAGGACAGACAGTGTTTAAGGTTGTATCAGGTTTAATGTTTGAAGTGGTGAAGTGTCTTTTCTTGATACACAATAATTAGTATGCTGACAAAGATTCATTTCATTCATTCATTTTCCTTTTGCGCTGAAGTTAGCGCATAGGGCAGAAGTCAGATCCCTCCAATTCTGTCTGTTCAAAGCTATTCTGTACAGTTCATGAATAGTATGAATATTGGTTGTTTTACTTGCTCTAAGTATTGTTCTTCTGAGTGTTTCTTGTGGTCTACCCCTTGCTCTTTTGCCTGTAGGTATCCATTCAACAAATTGGTGGTGTATTCTATTGGTGTCCTAATGGAGAATAAAGATGCATATAGATAGCATATTGGAAATATATATTTAGGCCCTAATAAATATAGATAATAATGCCGTATTGGGGGAGGGGGTGCAAGAGGTACAGTGCTGCTCTCGTGGAGATAACCTGACAAAGATGACATGATTTAATTCGTTTATAAAACCTGGACATGATGCACAAATATAAAGTAGATATGTATTAGGCCTAATCAGATATACCAAAATATGCAGACAAAGTAATTAATTTATTAAACGGTTAATCAAATAATTGCATATGTTTGAGGACACAGCTAGTGACACGTTCTAAAACAGTTCTGTGGGACTTCAGTTCTACAAACTATGGATGTTTTAATTCAACCAATTACATCATCGCATGTGATTAGCGATTGCACGAAGTGGCTTCCCTTCGTTTTCCGGCAATCATTTAATACGTATTTAATCAGATCCTTGATTTGTGAGACTTCAAGTTGATTCTTTGGACATCGCATTTGCGTGTAATTTCTTAGAAACATTCCTGCACTTTTCACAGTAAATTGAAGCAATAAAAATAGTGATACAATTTTGCTCTGTAGTATTATTTTTTTTAAAACACCATTATTGCCACTACTAAAGAATTTATAATTAATCAAGTATAAAAACATATAATTCCTACAAATATATCATTATTATCAGAATAACTGTTACCAGTTCACATGCGCGCACACGGTGAAATAGTGCATCGTGTTATCAAGCGTTCACAGAAATATATCGCAATACAATTATGACTCACTTCGTCATTGATACAACACTTGGGCGCGTTTTCTGAAGCATGAATAGTGTCTGTCAATTAACTGACAACATTGGCGCCTGAGAGATAGCGATGCATTATTACTGAGAAGACTATTATTAGTAAGTGTTTGAATATGGTTCGTTGAGTAGCTATAAAGTATATTCACGGTAGGTTTGTGATTCATAAATTTATTTTTTTCAAACTCACCAAATGTTATTTAGATTTCGCACAAGATAAACACATTTTAGTATAGACGATAAATCACAATAAAAACACATCTTTGTTTAGTTGGATGTTGCACAAGATAAACACATTTTAGTATTGGTTGTTGTAGCACAAGAAAACACATCTGTGTTTAGTATCATTCCCCAAATGTATGATAAGTCAAGAAGAGCTTGATGTTTTGCCCATATACCAAGTCAGCAGTGCTAGACCGTGACAATCGACAAATATAAGATATGCAAGCTCATTGAATATAATCATTCTAAAGTGACGAATTTCACTTTCGCCGTGATTTGCATTATCTGTCGACATGAAGTATGCACAAATTCACCAATGCAAATCGCAGGAAAATTCAAATTCGAGAAAAGATGGATTATTTCGATAGACTTATATTGTCACAATTATACTCATGAATGCCAACTAAGGTCTGAGGTGATAACCCACTATGAACTTGGATATTTCTGTAAAATAATATTAACAATTTTCAGAATTTTATCTTTCTATTGTATTATAATTCTTCTACCCCTGATGCTGAAAGGCATCAAATGGTTTAGCGAATAGATAAATAGATAGATGGATAGATAGCGTTGCACTGCAAGTTCAACAGTTTAACTGTGTTATTTGTACCCCAATTGGCTCACATTATGGCCCTGGCTTCCAAGGCTACAAGAACGACAGCTCTAGATATGTGCAAGAATGTAAGGTATAGATATGTGCTAGAATGTAAGGTATAGATATGTGCTAGAATGTAAGGTATAGATATGTGCTAGAATGTAAGGTATAGATATGTGCAAGAATGTAAGGTATAGATATGTGCTAGAATGTAAGGTATAGATATGTGCTAGAATGTAAGGTATAGATATGTGCAAGAATGTAAGGTATAGATATGTGCTAGAGCGTAAAAAAAATAAAACATCTACTCTACATATATGTAAGAATGTAAGCAAATTACAAATCCATCCAATATTGAAATAGCACCAATTCACGGGACACAAGAATCAAAACCCTATTAAATAGGTTTGGATATCCCTGAAAATTATGAAATAAAAGAACCCGTATTAGTTTATGCAAGAGCCATATACAAAGATAGTGAAATAGTAGTGAGAACAAGTGTGTGCTTTGCAATGTTGTTGTCAATACCATCATGAGTTAAACAGGCATGTGTATTATCAACAACATTATTGTTTATTGTGTAAATGGCTAATATTAGAACTGGAGGCGGCAGAGATGTTGTTTCTGAGAAGAATAATGAAAATACCATGGATAGCTAAGAAAACTTATGCAGATGTTCTCAGTGATGCTGGCGTAAAAAGAAAAAATCATAGCAAATATAACGGGCAGACAGTCGAGGTTTCTAGGGCAAATACTGATAAGATAACAACTTGAACACTTAATAACCACTGGAAAAATCAGGGCAGAAGAGACAAGGGACGACACAAAGAGAAAGTGATGGATAGGCTAGCATTATTACACGGGAGAAGGTCTCCAACCAAGCTTATTAACACATGAGTAGAATGTCGTGGAGAATCATGATCGCCAACGTCATTCGGCATGGCCTTAAGAGCCACATGACTTTAACTGATTTTCTATTTGCTGACGATCAGTGCGTACACTTCATTTCAAGTAAAGAGCTGCAGGATCACTTAGATCTAATTAATGGAAGCTTCCTCAATATATACCTAAGATAACAGAAGTAATGTCTATAGGAAGAGAAAACAACACAATAAACTTAAAAATAAAAAACCAACTATTAAAACAAGTGCAAACATTTAAATATTTTGGGAACATTATTTCAGACGACGAAAGAATGGAATTACGTAAAACACAGGTTTATATATCGTCTCAATTGGACACCATAGACTATATCTAACACTAGTGGGTAATGACAGGCAATGATGAGCACACAAGACATCATAAAAATTACAATACACAAATCATATTCAACGTTTCAACCAAAAGGTCTTTATCAAGACACAAACAAAACATTAAAAGACGACGAATAGAAAAATTATCACAACGTCCAACGGAAATATGGAAATGATATGCCGGAAGGTCAGAAAGTACATAAAAACGCAAATATATGTGGTAACGAAACGAACAAAAAGATGAGTAAATGACGGAACAAAAAGAATAAAGACAAAGACCACACCAAACCAGTACTAGACATAAGAGTGGTCGGAATTGAGTCCAAAAGGCTTGAGTGTACCCATTTCGAAAATGAGACGATTTTCTAGAGCATACCTAGATCTATCATCGGTGGTGCAAGATCTGATGGCGGTGACCTGAATGTTCAAAGCACCATGATGACCATCGCCGTTGAAGTGTGTGGCCACAGGAGTGGGTGTTCTGTGCTTGATGGCATGAAGATGGTTACAAAAGCGATCGCTCAATCGTAGGCCGGTTTCCCCGATGTACTGTTTGCCACAGCGTTTACATATGATCACGTAAATGACATTACGGGATTCACATGTAAAGGCCTCATCGATGGAGAAAGTGGCCTTGGGAAATGAAATGGAGCGCATCTGAACCACATACGGACATGTAAAGCAACGGACACGTGAGCAACGAACAGTGCCAAAATGGTCAGGAACAGAAGACTTAAGGTGGCTATGAACCAAGATGTCCCTCAGATTTCTATCACGCCTATAAGCCACCAGAGGTAAGTCATGGAAAGCGTCACGGGTGTCAGGATCAGACTGGAGAAGAGAATAATATTTGAGCATGATGCGTCGAACAGAAGAGTTATGGGGATGAAAGGTAAGAACAAGTTTAACCCTATCAGAGGAGGAGGAAGAACCCTGAGAGTTAGTCAAGGTATCGAGGCGAGACAAATGGCGCACACGGAGCCAAGCGGAAGAAAAAATGCTGTCAGGGAACGATCGTCTACGGAATAACTCAATCATCTCAGAGGACTTGTCGAGAAAATCGTCGTAATCGCTACATAAGCGACGCAGGCGAAGAAGCTGGGAGTACGGTAGAGAGTTGCGACAAGCAGGAGGATGAGAAGAAGTGTAGAGAAGAAAGCCATGTGCATCAGTAGGTTTATAGTAAACGGATGTGCTAAGGTAAGGGGGATGAATGGTGACAATGATGTCAAGGAAGTTGACAGAAGTAGTGGAGATATTAGATGTAAATTGAATAGCAGGGTTAAAACTGCCGATGAAGTTGATGAAACGAGACAATTCAACTTCGGACATGTCGGTGATACCTATCCCATCGTCAATGTATCTATGGAAAAGAGATGGGAACGGGCCATCATAGGTAGACCAAACTAAATGTTCCAGATGTCCCATGAAGAGACATCAACAACTCTCCAATCCTTCTTTCTACACTGCACGTACATCTGATACGACTGTAACTAACCAGAAGGTTGTTAACAACACTGTGAAAACCCTTATCCTTAACAATGACCTTCCTACCACTGCCAAATATCCTTATGTGGTTCAGATGCGCTCCATTTCATTTCCCAAGGCCACTTTCTCCATCGATGAGGCCTTTACATGTGAATCCCGTAATGTCATTTACGTGATCATATGTAAACGCTGTGGCAAACAGTACATCGGGGAAACCGGCCTACGATTGAGCGATCGCTTTTGTAACCATCTTCATGCCATCAAGCACAGAACACTCACTCCTGTGGCCACACACTTCAACGGCGATGGTCATCATGGTGCTTTGGATATTCAGGTCACCGCCATCAGATCTTGCACCACCGATGATAGATCTAGGTATGCTCTAGAAAATCGTCTCATTTTCGAAATGGGTACACTCAAGCCTTGTGGACTCAATTCCGACCACTCTTATGTCTAGTACTGGTTTGGTGTGGTCTTTGTCTTTATTCTTTTTGTTCCGTCATTTACTCATCTTTTTGTTCGTTTCGTTTCCACATATATTTACGTTTTTATGTAATTTCTGACCTTCCGGCATATCATTTCCATATTTCCGTTGGACGTTGTGATAATTTTTCTATTCGTCGTCTTTTAATGTTTTGTTTGTGTCTTGATAAAGACCTTTTGGTTGAAACGTTGAATATGATTTGTGTATTGTAATTTTTATGATGTCTTGTGTGCTCATCATTGCCCGTCATTACCCACTAGTGTTAGATATAGTCTATGGTGTCCAATTGAGACGATATTTAACCTGTGTTTTACGTAAGTCTAATTGTTGTTACGTTTCACGCAGTTACTTTGTATTGAAAGAATGGACATAGAGTTCGAGAAAAGAATACAAAGTTCCAATATTAAAATATCCAATACTCACACCAACCTTGAAACCTAATGGAATATTCTATTCTCATGAACCAAAAAGGCAAATCCTCAATTCAATCTTCATATAAAAAGTGTTATGTCATTTTCAGACATGGAAACTGACGAAAGAACAAGAGAGAAAGCCGTCTATGTGTAAAATGGAAAGTGTCAGAAAATCTGCAAACAGAACAAGAAGAGACGATATGACAAAAACATAAATTATAAAAACTTTTGGAATGACGTCTCTGTTCAAATATATCGAAAAACAGAGACTGAAATGGTTGGGTCAGTTAATGAGAATAAACCCATATTGACCAGTAACAAGAACATACAATATGAAAATGGAAACATCAAGAGACGAAGAGCGATTAAGATAAAGGTGTATTGAAGGAGTTACCAACATTCTGAGACGTCATAATATTATAGCACATCAAACGACCAAAAGTACTTTAGACCGAAAATCGATCACCATTCAACTCAGCTACGTCGAACAGCAAAAGCAGAGAAAAGAATATATATATATATATATATATATATATATATATATATATTGATAAAGGTAAGCATAGTTGATCGCTGAGTTAAATTACATTTTACCTTAATTTTTCTATTCTACTTACTTTTTTCAGTGTATTTTCTATCTCCAGGTGGAAGCTGGTTGATAACATCCACAATTGCCGTTAAGTGTAGGGGTGGGAGCTGTAGGCTTCTGTTCAAGATCATATATGTTGCCTGAGTCGTACTGAGTCCGTGTGTGTGGAGGGTGGTCAAGATGTTATCGATCCATATCTTCCCGGTTATCCCTCAGTGCTGTATCCAGCTGATTGTTTGTTATAACCTCGCAGTGGTAATTGTCTTGGGTCCATTCTCATAGGTGATCAAACACCTTTATTTGCTGCCGTCTATATAATCGATACAGGGCTTTATTCCTACTCTTTTTTTTCGGATATCATCGTTTCTTTCTCTGTCCAGTATTGTGAAGATGGCTGCTTTTCTTCATCTTACATGTGATGATTTTATTCTGCTGCAAGGTTGTTAAAGACCATGTTTGACACTAGTAACAAAGTGTTGGTATGAAAATTGTAGATATTATCTGTCTCTTTATGTTCATATTCACCCGTGTGTTGTCTGGGCCCGAAAGAGAAGCAAAGAATAGCATTACTGATTACCTTCCATGCATGTCGTAGGAGGCGACTAAACAGGTTATGGGATGGAGTTTTCTGTCCCATCGCATATACGGTCAGTGACCAACAGTCATGCTGAAGTCGGATGTGTCAGACCGAAATGCGCAGATATCGCAGCAATGATGTGAACCATGATACAACGCATTCCGTTCTCCAGACTCATCATCATCATCAAGTGCCGTCCCCGCAACGAAGGTTGGCTGCAACGTATCTCCAACATCTCCCGTCTCTTGTCTTGGTGGTGCACTCTGCTAGACTGTAACCTGTCCAGACTACATCCTGCTAATCTGCAGGAGTTTGATAGGGAACGTAACAGATGAAGAATGTCCATATTGATTTTCGGATGCAGGAGTAATGGTTAAAGTTTATATGTCACTGAGTTTGCTTTCTGACAACTTGATTATATTTCTCTGGCTAGTTTCCCGCTTTCTGGGGGGGGGGGGGGGGAGAACACTTCCTAAATATTTGAATTCTTTTGTTTGTTTTACTGCTTAGTCGACAGTTGAGATATATATTGCTGTTTGTTTCTTGCCTATTATTATAACTTCCATCTTTTAAATGTTGATTATCATGTTATACTTCTTACAACTATTGACAGTGAGTGCATCTATGTGGATTTGCATGTTTTCTGCGTCATCATAAATCAGTCTTTGATCGTCCGAGAACAGAGGTTCATTGATTTCACTTGCATTTTCATCTATTGAGTTGTCTTCACTGTTTATATTTTCCACTTTTAGAATAATAGCTTGTTTCGTTATTCTATTCATATAGATATTGAAAAGTAAAGCGGAAAGCACACGGTCCTGTCTGTCCCCAGATTTATTTTCAAATGTTTTTTTAGTATGAATTATTATGTATGCATAGTTTCAAACACGAATACAATACAAGTTCAAGGTACCATATACAAGTAATGCCGTGTGACAATGTGACATTGTTACAAACGATGGCAAAATGTCATTTGGATGAAATAAATGTAGAAAACACGTTCCTCCTTTAGTTGTATTGAATACCTGCTAGGACGATTATACAGAATCATCATGTAGAGGTGATTCACATAATCAACAATCCTGTATACTTTCTGACCTCTATTTGGGAAAACTAAGTGAATACGTGTTTACTCAGAGTACTATAAGTTCTGCTCTATTATCCAAAAAATAAAAATAAAAGTAGAAAGTGTTATCAAAAGTAGAAAGTGTTATCAAAAGTAGACGTTTATTGATGTTTCCTCTTAGTGATTGCAGTACTTCTTTATTTAAATGCATTAAGTCCTAGAGATTTACTTTCTTAGCAACCTTCGTTTCTAGTGCTAATTTTATTTGTATTATGAAAGTCCACCTGAAAGACCACATTTGCTACCGCAGTTCTAAGTAAGAAATCATCTTAATCCATCAACTAGCGGTTTGTAAACACTCTGGCTGAATACATTATCCTCTACACATGTTTATATGAATGTGTCCGATAATAACTTGGGCTATTTAGTACTCATATTAATTTGATGAACATGATCCATGGTATGTTTTTTTTATGTGACTGATGACTGTTCGTCTACACCTGGTCGTATATATTATAGATATCATGCTTAATCTTCATAAACGGTTGTGTCTCATTAGATGTCCGATATATGTTAGTATGCGCTATTTGATGTTCAGAACTTTGAGGACAACAATATAGATTCGTCTTTTTTGTCTATAATATTCTTTGGACTTTTCTATAACAATTGATTTTGAATGCCGATATTCTATTTATCATTGCAGATGTCACTACCCACGTCTCACAACCATATATTGCTACTGGAAAGATGTATCTTCTTAATAGTTGCAACTGGACTGTGTTTGGTGTAGAATAATTATTAACATCTAAACAAATTACACACAAGTTAAAAATGAGAATTATAAAATGCTACATCTATTCCATATTAATGTATGGCTCAGAAACATGGACACTAAATAAACAATTAGAAGACAAAATTGATGCCTTTGAGATGTGGGTATATAGAAGAATAGGGAGAACATCATGGAAAGAGAAGAAAACAAATAAAGAGGTGCTAAAGACACTTAATATGAAGAAATAACTACTAAGAGAAAAAAAGAACAGGCAAATAAAATACTTTCGACACATTAATAGACATGACACCCTATTGAAGAACTTACTTGAGGGTAAAGTCAAAGGGAAGCGAGCAAGAGGTAGGCAGAGATACAAGTGGGAGAGTAACATTACACGATGGACAGGTTGCAGTCTAGCAGAGTGCACCACCAAGACAAGAGACAGGAGATGTTGGAGATACGTTGCAGCCAACCTTCGTTGCGGAGACGGCACTTAATGATGATGAGGTGTAGAATAAACTGTTGGACTAGGGTTAGCGTTAAGGCTTATTGTTTATGGCTATTTTTATAGTTAACGATATAACTTAAAAGGTTATTGTTACGGTTAACCTCAGTGGTTAGGATTACGTTGCATTAGTTATAAAATTAAATGTTAGGATTAATATTACACGTATGTAGGTGGTAAATATTAGTCAAAAATGTTATATTGTTGAAAATACAACCATCATCTTTCTTCTTCATCAGCGTTCATTCTCAAACTCCCGCTATGTTTTTCTTGTAGCAGAACTACTAGATCTCCAGTAGGATGTAGTCCAGAGAATAGAATGCGTTGTGTCGCAGTTTTATTTGCGCCAATGGTCTGACACATCCGTCTTCGGCGGCAACAATCTGAATATTTCTTTACGAGAAGACACTTTCGTTAAATTCGATGTAACAGAAGTACATTTTGTGAGGAGTAGGAGAGGTTCCATCACTCGACAAACAATACATCTGACTAGTACATATACAATTACAGCTATACATATAAATTATGTAAAGTCTCTTGGTCGCATACGACGGCATACATGAAACAGGTATAGCGAAACGGTCAACAAAAAACTCATTATGTGCGCTAAATGAAAAATCATAAATTATATAATTTTACATTTCAAACAGACTAAGATGACGTTTCATGTAAAATTACCTTTATTAGACAAATAGCATAATATGTCTAATAAACAGGCACACCTTGCTAAGGCATCATTATAATGTCTATGACAAAATATCCCATCCGGTAGAGAAAATTGGTATTAAAGTTGAGAGAACTTACAAAGAGATCAATACGCGTAAGATTATATAAGTAGTTGTGAACTGACGTATCACAATGAAACATTATGGCATTCAGACAATTCGAAATATGTATTGACGTGTATTGAACTGCAAGAAAAGAGACAAAATTCAATCCAAATACATCATACTGTCAATACTGCATGTTACCAGTTCAGGTGTTACAGGGAGGGGATTGTATAGCTGTGTGATAAAAGCCGCATGTTCTTGCTGTCGCCACGTCATGTACAGGGTGAGTTTTTTAATTTACCCTCCGACAGAAAAAAACCCAGTCCTTACCGGGGATCGAACTCTAGACCTCACTCGTGTGAGACTAGCGTTTTAACCTCTCGGCCATGCACCACACTACACATACACAAGACATCATATACAGTGTCTAAATTAATGGTTAAAAAAACCAATATAAACGAATTATTACACTTCTGAATCAACTTTAAATGTATCTGCCTCCGCGTATAAATACTATCGATGTCAAATGTCATTTAAACATGAGTACTTGCACAGACAGCCTCTGAATTTATTAATCAATAGTTATTTGGTTCAATGGTCAGGGATCACATCACTGTCTCTTCCGAATCTCATCACATGTTACGTGAATTTGAATCGTTCATTGCTAGAAGCCAGTACAGAAGATCAGTGCCAGATCTATCATATACACAATGTGTATCCTGTTTATATGTAGCTCTTATGAAACCATTAATCACATCATATAAAAAAATAAATATGGTGTGCATATCCTGGAAAATGTGGGATTCAATTTCTCTGGGAATTGAGAGAATACACAAGATATGATTCATGTTAATATTTTGCTCCGATAAACACAATCAACATTCATTTGAATACATCTTAATTGGCTTTTGATCTTGATGAACGATAGCATCCAAACTTCCTCCCATGAAAGCACATTTACACGTGAATCTCTCTTTTATGTGGAATCAATGTTTTCTCTTTCGTTGTGTCGATTCAGAGTTTGTAGAAATGAGAAATGGTTCGTTAAGTCAAATCATGTTCACATCACATATACAAAACCGCATTCACATCACTTAAGTATTTGTGTGTGTAATCTATTGTTACGTTTAATGATTATATTTCGCTGTAACAGCACTCGGAATAGAACCATATGCAATAGTTCAACTTGTATCATCTCAACTGTGATGAAGAATATGAAGAGAAATAATTAATAAAAAGTTGTAAATGGATTACACTGTTATATGAAGTTACACGTAGACATTTTACGTTGTGTATATTGTAAAATGAAATTATTCCATCTTAGAATCAGAATGTTTGAATGTCTACGATCGAAAAGGACGTGTTTCAAAAGACTTAAGACTTAATCAGTGAAACGCCAATTTAATCACACTTTCGACATTTAAAGCAAGTAATATAGAATGTCGAATAAAGGTCTGATCATCCCCAATGTCTTTAAAGGTCTTTATGTGAACATATGTTTTCGGAAACAACTATTTTAAGCACACATACAATCATTGTACAAGATAATACCTTCTTGGACCTTAACATGTAATATACACATTAGTATAATACTTATTTAACACTGCTTTAGAATAACTAGATCAAAGTATCACGCAGTTATTTCATTTAACAGAATGCAACTAAGAGCCTGCACCATTCCCTCTAGTGAAATAGACATCAGCCTTGTAAATATGACAATCAGGAAAGTTGACAGTTGTCTTGGGCCTATACTGGTTTTGATCTCAGCATCGCCATATAAAAAATAGTAGCAATATAGCAACCACCAACAAATCTATGAATTCTGCGTGGTCTCAGGTTGGAAACACATGTGAAGGTCTAAAATGCAGTCATTCTTAATATGTTTTTATACATTGCACAACCCTGAAATGTTTACGGCTTCCGCCAAAATGGCCGACTAGAACGAATGTGTTCTCGTTACGGTGCTCGATTAACAGTTGTTCCTTCACGAAAGTAATGGCAACCTACGGGAATATTGTGCCTAGAAACTTCCAATGGATTAATCTAACTTTTTCTCTAGGATTGTGGTCTTATACGGCTGTGAAACATGGACATAAAATAAAACAGCGGCAAAGAAGATCAACGCCTTCGAGCTGAAATGCTACAGGAAGATACTTAGAATATCATGGAAAGATAAAATCAGAAACTCAGACATTATAAACACATTGAATATTCCAGAGTGTTGGTTACTAAATACAATAACACAAAGAAAACTACGCCTGTTTGGTCATATAAAGAGACACAACTGTTTAGAGAGACAAATAATGGAGGGAAGAGTACATGGGAAGAGGAGAAAGGACAGACCAAGAAGACGATGGACTGACGACATTAAAGATGACATGAATACATCGCTAGAAAATGCAAGCCACATCGCCCAAGACAGAGATAGGGTCAGAGAGTTTATTGGGAAGACAACGTTTTGGAAGGAATACGTCACATGACACAATCCTTAATATAGAACGTTCTTATGTGTACAACGGTGGAAAGAATTTCTAAAATAGATAAATTTCAAAAATCCAATACGGAAATCCAGCACGTTTATCAATCATGTTTTCCTCATGCCAGACGATTTTTTCGAAAGAGATTATTTTATGGTGTGCAGTGCTTAGGTAAATGTTCGAATGAATACCAGAAAAAGACCACATGAAGACATCTCTTAAGCATTTTAACATTGAACCAAGCTATTTGGAAACCTATGCTATTGACAGCCGAACCTGGTATGGTCAGATTAGTGTTGCAATTTACAGAAGAAATATATTATGAAAAGATTAGAACATTGCAGGAACTATGAAAGAAATGAAAACACAATAAGACATCAGCTGTTCCGTAACTTTTAAATTCATATTCATACCGCAACAGATTTTCAACAGGAGAATTGTACTCCTGAGTCATCTGTGAACATGACCTATTTGTTTACGATGGAGGAACATCATCTTCATACACCTATTGTGTTATCAATTAAAGGGATTCCAATGATAACAAAAGAAAGATTCTGTCAAATGGCAAGCATATCAAATAGAGTATATTCTATTGCTAGAAAAATGTATATGAATACTTTCGGTTCTTGTTAGGAACGCGTGACTCCTTATTTGATTATTTACCTTGATAATATTTGTCAGTTTATGTTTATCCATTTTAAGTATACATTTATTTAGGGTTAGAGTAAGTTAAGTAAAACACAACTCTCCTAACCCTAGCCATAAACAACTTTGTAATGAAATTAATAAAAGATGAACATAAATTGCAAACATTGCTAGAGGAAATAATTAAAATAGGGAGGCACGAGCTATAAACAATGAGCATATTTCCTGTAGTGTGTTAATAACAACAATATGTTTAGACATCGCCAAAATCTAACAAATGTTTGATGGATATTTGTACACAGATTTAATCTCCATTACAGAACAGCTTAGCCAAATAATCAGAATGAAAGACCATTTTCTCATAAATGTACAAAATTAATGGAAACATGTTGTCAAATCACTTGACATTTATACCAGGATGTATTTAAGAAAGGCAATTAGAAATTTGGAGTTAGAAAGATGTCGTAGCGTCATCTTCTCTGAGGATGTTCTCAGCCACAAACGCTAATCGTTTGGATACACATACAAAAAGCTGATGAACCGACAAAAACACAAGGAGCACGAAATTAGCAGTTAACAGATTAGGAATGAAAATACATTACGTAAAACCGATGAGCACATTGCAAACGATCACGAAATGTGTAAACATAATTACTGTATTATTTAGTCTGTCCGCTATGGGGCGGAGAGATACAAGAGTGCATTTGTGACTGCCAAGATTTTGTGATTCAGTCGCAAGACGTGATTTATAAGCAATCGCTCGTCTGTTGCAAGGGCCCGATAGGGGAGCAAAGAATAGCAACACTGTTTACCTTCCACGCATGTCGTAAAAGGCGGCTAAGGAGGTTATGTGATGGAGTTAGCTGTCCAAAACCATATAGGGTCAGTGACCCAAAGCTATGCTGAAGTCAGATGTGTCAGACCGAAAGGCGCAGATATCGCAGCAATGCTGTAAAACATGATACAACGCATTCCGTTCTCCGGACTACATCCTGCTAATCTGGAGGAGTTTGAGAACGAACACAGAAGAAGAAGAAGATAAGAAATAATATGGAGTGCAACATCTATGCCGACTTTATCCACGGATGAGGATATCTCTTTGTTTTATCGCGCCATACTATTTTTAGTTACTATATATTACAAAGACTTTCAAACAAAAGTCATAAACATAGCTGGATTCTGTATCTTTTAGTTTTGAGACCAGTGATCTATCTTCGCGGCCATGTACTACAGTTAATTTATAAATACATATTACAATTTAATAGATACGCTACCTCAATGTCTTTCAAATTTAGAGTGAATTGCCCCCAGTAAACTCTTTGACAAAACCCTACAACATATCCATAATTCAGCGTATCCACTCGCCTGTTTGTTGAAAACTTAAATCCATTAATTTTATTACTTTCTGTTACACAATGTAGAATAGGATGCCTAAAACATACAATAACTTGTCAAAAAAAGGAAATGGATTTTAATTATTTGATTCCCCATGCGGTTTTGAGATATTGTCTAAATATTAATTTTGATAAATGTATATGCTTTTATGATTACTGTAGACTGATATAACTATATTTTGCATAGTGTTACTTTGTAAAAAATATAATCACATTTCACTGTGTAGACCTAATCAATATTTACATTTGCTTTTATGGACGCATTGTCCCTGAAATATGAAGTTTCCAACCTAATGAAGTTCTACATTCGGACCATTCGGGAATCTATGAAATAATGTTGGTCGTAATACTGTCAGTTACAAATAATAATTAGTAAAAATTATTACATCAGTCAAACATGATTGGGTGATGGCTACATCCCAAATATATGATTAAAAAAATAACTATTTCTATCCCAGCAATAACAAATGTAAGTAAAATTACTTTGCATACACATGATCAGAGGCATACATATAATTTGCATTTATCTATCTGCATCCAAATTAAAAATTGGTGTTCTTATGACAGACTGTCGGACTTACCGGGAGTCGGACAAGAAAAATTAACGAAGGATAATAATACAATTTTCTTTTCTTTTTTTTGCTCAGATAGTACTTTTAAAAAGTAAAGAAAAACAATAGACATGATACAAAAATAAATTTACTAATTGTTGACGAAACAGGGTTATGGACAGAGATAATTATCGTGAATATTCAACCAGCCGTGCCCCAACACGAGTGTGGTAGAGGAGAATAAAATATTGCCAAAACTATTAATTTAAGAAAGGATGCGTATAGATTAGAATATTATGGAAGAGATTGCTGACAACCTTGAGTGGCACAAACTAGAGTAAAACTAAATTAGTAAGAAAAACATTTGCGGACAAAGCGTGAATACACATAAGTATTCAGCAAGATAGAGATTAAAAAAACGATCAAAACCTTAACATAATGGATTGTAATCAATTTTAATTATCAATCGTTCATTCGTCAGTAACTAAGAAAAAGGTCAGTTATGTAGCAAACGATTATCGGGGAACTGTCCATGAAGCAGGGCATGATTCCTCGAAAGCTATAGTTTTTATCAAGATGATTGTTAGAGTGCAAATTGTACAACTTCATGTCGGGAGAATTCGTCGAATGTCGGAATTTTTAGGAGCTCCTATGTTATTGTAAAGTATTAATATTGTTAATTCTAGAGTGAATATTGTTAATTCTAGTAATATAGATAGAATATTAGCATTAGGAGTGAGTAGGCGTAGTTGTCATACATGCGTATATGTTAGAAGTAAATTAGCAGTAGAAAGGTTATTAATCTGTTTATAAAAAATTAATAAACTATTTAGGTATTTGTTTAGGTCGTCGAGAACGTTACACCACGTATGATTCACCTTTTATGAAAATGAGTCTGAAAGAATATAATCTTCCCAGAATATGAAATATTCTGCTGGCTTGGCCGGAGGGAGATAAAGTTTAACAGAGTGATAAAATTCGAGACAACGAGAAATCTCTCCTACGAAATCTTTGTCCTAGAATAGAGGTAGAGAAAGTGAGAAGCTATGTTCTCAAACTTCGTCATATGCTCAATGCATCAGTGCATTGTGCATACTGTGAGATTGTATTACTCACCACCGAAGAGTTAGTTTAGTCATTTGTTAGGTTTCAAAGATGTTGTTAGATCTCTGAAACGTGATTGATCGCCTAGTGTTATAGAATGGGGCATATGGTGTCTTTGTATTAACTATAAGGAGGGCTAAATTTGCAGAGGAAGTATTTGTAGTTTCTTTTCGTGAAACTGCAGCATACTTTTAAGAAGTCTTACCAGCGTTTCAGGGTTTCAGCCTTTTTGAAGAATTATTTACACAGTGAACTTGTATGAAGAGCTACTCAATTCTCTAGCTTGTTTTCGGGATACAACCAGCCGGAGGTCTTGAATTTGGATGAACCTGATGTCTTTTCTTGAAGACCCAGCCAGTGAACGTTACCTTGGGAGCAATCGTCTTCGGGAGTGCAAGGTCCTTTTTCAAGCTATTTGGTTGGCTTAGTGAATAAACTGTGAGACTGAATTATCACAGTCACACCCCTTGTTAAGTTGTGTAATTTCATTTTCCCAATGGATGCGCCAAATTTATGAACAGTGAATACTACGTTATCAATGTCACCACCATCCTTATTTTCGATCTTATTTGGATAGCCGAACCAATCATATAATTAATCTCAATAACTGCGAACTATTGACTTGAAGAACATGTTTGACTATTAATGCATTTTTGAAATAGTGTTTTTAGTGATAAGTGGTTAGCTCGGATATCCCTTGATTTGATGTTAGAAACAATAAGCGATCAGCCTATTATAGAGAATGAACTGCCTACAGGGAATCAACAGCTCTTGATCCTTCAATCTCAACATTATTCTTCCTGACCTCCCTTCAAGTCTCGGTGACTTCATATAGCCCACGTTCAGAACCACTGATATTGTATATACTTACATTCACAATTTAAAACCATAGTGAAATTTACATTGAAAGTCTGCAAATAAATGTGTTTGTGTATTTCACAATATGTCTGATATTGGGTTTACTTTTCGTATCATTTTATTGTGTTGTGTTTCTGCATTGGACAGCATCAAATATATAATTAATACATAATACTTTATATATATATATATATGTATATATATATATATATATATATATATATATATATATATATATATGTGTGTGTGTGTGTGCGCGCGTGTGTGCACGTGTGTGTATAATCAAGCACATTTAGGAATTGACTCCACATAATAAAAATACTATACGTAAATATAAGAATATTAATACATTATGCTCCTTTGAGACACATGCACTATTAATTTAATATGAAAGATTGCTAGCATTCGTATAATAAAATATGGATTTAGCAGAGCTAATATATCACAGTTGAATGTATCAGTAATTTTTCACATCTGTAGTATTATCTGGATTTTAGTGCTTCTGAAATCCTCATCCCGTGGTACTTTGTATGTTTATCTACTAAATACTCATGATATAAAACAAGAAATCTAGGTATCTCATGATCTCGAAATGCTTGTGGTAGTGTCTATTGTGTAATACATTTCAGGTTATTTGATACCATACTCTGATATTTGAATAATATGTGTCAATGAAATAAGTTCAAGTAAAGAGCTGCATGATCACAGAAACCTATTCAACAAAAACTGCCTAAATCACAACATAAAGACATAAAAACCAAATCAAAACAGAAAAGACATAGACAATCTCTATAGGCAGAGAACGCAATATATTCAAAATAAGGAGAAATAATCAATTACTTAAACAAGTGGACGAGTTGAAATATCTTGGGCACTTTTTAGACGATGGAAGAATGAACATAGAGATCGAGAAAAAATTCAAAAAGTCAAGTACGCTATTTATGAACTTGAACCAATTTTGAAATACGAATCTATCCCACTGGAAACCAAAAGACAAATAATACATTCAATCGTTATACTCACATTGTGTTATCAATGTCAAGCATGGGCACTAATAAAAGAACAAAAGAAACCTTAATGCATGCGAAATAAGGTGTCTAAGAAAATCAGCAAACATCAAGAAGAGATAATATGATGAATGAAAAAAATGACAAGAACTGTTAGAACAACATCATTGATGGAATACATTTAAAAACTGAGACTGAAATGGTTTGCCCACTTAATGATAAAGACCCCTAAATGACCAGCCGCAAGAGCATACAACATGAACATTGAAACAGCAAGAAACAGGGGAAGACCAAGAAGAAAGTGGATTGAAGAGATAAAGACGCAGAAAAGTCATCAAAAAAGGCATTACTATGGGCCTGAAAAACATACCATAATTACACACAGTGATATTACATCGCTTGAACTGGAGAGCACAGGTTTCTACCATATACAAAGTGTTCGCGGTTGAAGGAACACAGATGCATAGGTACATGTTCCTTGATCAAACCACAACTTGCTCTATTATGTGTGTACTAATTTTAATATATAATACACGATTTACAAGAATATGTTTTTATAATTTATCGAAATTTATTCGCAAAATGTGTAGCTAGTGTTTTATGTTACAAATTATCCTTATGTTTGCATTAGAGATAACTGGGTTGGTGATACGGTTGTGAATATACAGTTATTAACAGACATAATTAATACTTTCTTCTTAGTCGTTCGTTCTCAAACTCCTGATAATTAGCAGAATGTAATCCGGAGAAAAAAATAATAACTTCCAAATTGGAGATTTTAGTTAGTGCTGACAATAGACTTGAACAATTTTATACAAAGAGGATTGAACAGAATTTGAGTAGCGAACTTATACAAGAACTCATACGGCAGCACTCGAAGCCACACGGTACAATAATTTGCACAGACTGCTCAGTAACGCAAGAAACACACATGTGTGGTTAGGGTTTCTTGGCCTACCAGATTGGCAAGAAATTAGCTGAGAAGTCAGCTGCCTACCCCACTACAACATCGAGTATGAGAATGGAAATAGAAGCGGTAACAGCAGCTCTACTTGGCTGGCGACGCACATGCGTCAAAGAGTCAAATGCGAAACGGACCTTAATCAACAATATAAGAAAAAAGCAATCTTATTTTTTATGTCCACCTCATAAGACAGGCAGGTTTAGAGAACATAGTCACAACAGGCAAAATTGAAGGCAACAGAGACAGAGAGTGACAACGTGAGAAAATATTAGACAGTTTGACAACCTGGTACGACAAGGAAACAACAACAACTTTGATACATACTATTGTGGACAGAGAGCTGTGGAGAGCCATGACCGCCTACCCCAGCCGGTATGGCACCTGATGATGATGACTGCACCATTGTACTTGCTGTCATGCGATATGCTCAATACATGATATTATACCAACTACTGTGGTTTTTATTTTATAGCCCCTAGTGTAGGTTAAATGTGTTTACACACTGCCGGCTTGCAAGTCCTGTCGTAGCGACGTGTATTTCACTGACCCAGTTTACATGTCAACATATTCACGTATTCTTCTACCTTAATCATAGAATACAAACTGACTGAATCGAATTTGCGTATCTAAAAGTCAAATAATTAAATCTTCTGCCTTAATCATAGAAATCAGTCAATAACATCGATGCAGGAACATAATTTAGCTATATTAAAGTCATTCGTATTTAAAGTAGTTATAAAATTGAACATGAGAGATAATGCGATGGTGAAATAACAAAGACAATTTATACAACAACCTTGATAAATCTGAGATTCAATTTAGTACTAAAAATAACAAGAATATTTAACGTGATATTATACACATTATCCACCTCTGCTACACAGCAGATGATGTATGTATGGATAGTATTAGTTAGGCACTAGGCTGATCTTTTGTCTTCACAAAATCTGACAGTAGAAACACTTTTCTGTGATTACTTGCCTCATTTATTAGACGATTCCTGTGACAGGTGCCTGAAGGGAAACTTGACATTACTTTATCACAGCCATGTCTTAATGAGAGTAGTGTTCACACAGATATATAATTTGTATAGGTAAGTCACTAGGTTAGACTTTTTCACGATACGAGTTGATTTTAATGGTTTATTACACAGGTGTTTCGGAAATAAAAGTACATATTCTGTTACGCATCAGGCACATGTATTTTTGTTATCAGCATCATTGCGCTGGATACATCCACATACATAATTAGATTGTCTGTTATTCCATATTCTTTTATAAGAGTACATATTTGTATTGTGTCAGTCTTTTGTTGGTTGTGAGTTCTTCGGAATTTGATAGCATATGAGCAGTCTATTTTGCATTTCCCAGGTTATTCCAAATTCTATAACTCTTTGAACTTCTTCTGCAGTTAATTGATGTCCACATTATCCCATCTTGATCATGTAAAGGGTGCTCTTGTTCTGGTCATTCTCCAGTTTAATTTGAAGGAATACTAGTATGGACCATATTGTCATTGCTTACTCTCTACTCCTTATCTTATTGTAGTGCATTCATGACTAATTTTATTTATAAAACAGTGCTCTTTCTCAGAACTGTGATTTCCGCTATTATTTAAGTATTATGTCTGCTGCGTACCCCACTACAACATCGAGTATGAGAATGGAAATAGAATCGGTGATAACAGCTCTTAATGGTTGGCGAAGTAATCAACAACAGACTCAGTGATTATATCGGTCTCTTAAAGTATGCTGCGCAAGATAGAAAAGTGCATTATCAGAACTGAGTGGGTCACTCTTCTCAACAACGCGCAGAGCATTACATACATCTACTGTTTAGGTCATGCTTGGGCCAGGGGAAACAAAAGAACCGATGTGTTGGCTGGTAAAATATTGGTGACGGCACCGAGATAAGAAGAGACATGATTGAATTGATTAGAGCAGTCATGGATACCCTACAAGAAGACGAGGATGAGGTCCAACAAAACAATGCCCATATTCAGAAAATAGTATAAATGGGAATGACTAGAGGCGATGGGAGAAAGTGCTCGCTCTCCGGAAAGATAAGAAGAACGCATAATCAGCAACTGACTGGGACACTGAGCTTATACACATTTAGATGGCTGACAGAACGGCAAGCAGGGCATATATGGTAATGACCCAGTACTGTGACGCTTGTTCCTAACCAAGAATCAAGTATTACATCAACTTATCACCGCATCCGTTGCCACTGACTCTCGTATGTATTAGGTTACCTATGTGCTACTTTGAACACAGGTATTATACACATGAGTTAACCACTTTGCATGTAAAATGTACCTTTTATCTTGTACAACACGCTCTCGTAGCGTGACATACGTAACTTGTGCAACACTCACATATTTATTAATCTGGCTATATGTACATATTCCTACGTTACATGTGTACTGTATACATAGATGCGTGGCTGTAACCCACCTCCAACATTTCATTCTCTTTCCTTGCTGGTTCACTTTGATAAACCGTTTCCTATTCATCTCATGGTGTTTTCCTTCCACGTGCCATTATACAATTCAGGCAATTCAATTATTCAAACATTTTACTAGATTGGCAAATTTCTATGGGATTCATTAGTGCTTTAAAAAAGGCATAATTAAATTATTGAATGCGTTCTTCTAGTCGACGGAGACAATAATCTTAAATTCAAGCTACAATACCAAGTTCATCGCATTCTGACGGCTATGCTCTACAAAATTTGTAAGAATAGCAATGTTGTCTATTCATGATCTACTTACGTAACTACACCTGTTCTTCTATATTTTCGATCATGTTGAGCAGAATTATACTGAATATGTACACTGGGATCTACTCGGTATATACACTAATATCACAATTATATAGATTAATTGGTATCCACACTAATATAACACCTCTATAGTTTACTTGGTACATGGCCAATAATGCCCAGTATTTCCCAGCACTATGCCCATGCCCCACAGGGGGCAATAAATTGTTGGTTTAATTTGAAAAAGTTGTAATTAATCTTCATTTAGGGAATAATTCAATTTTTTTTCAATATAAAAAGTATGCATATGTTACATGGGGGGGGGGGGGGGATCATATTTTTATAAAGCCTTACGTGGGGACATGATAAAAAAAAGGCTGGGAATCACTGCCAATGACAATACTATAAGAACTAACTGCAAAAAGTAAACATGCCTTAATTCGGTACTCTTTTTTAAAATTATTATCGTGCTGTCAATTAGTTACTATTTATATACTTGGAGTAGCCTTTGCTATTTTGGCATTGGATTCCAAATATATAAATATTAACCAACGAAAAACACTGGGATAATCATGAGAAGAAACCAATGAAGACCTATGTATTCAGAAAACAGGTCTTATACAGCCGATCGGTCGTGCTGGTGTGTCATGTCCTTCCAGAACGTTGTCTTCCCAATGAACTCTCTGAACCTCTCTCTGTCTTGAACGATGTGGCTTGCATTTTCTAGCGATGTATTCATGTTATCTTTAATGTCGTCTGTCCATCGTCTTCTTGGTCTGCCCTTTCTCCTCTCCCAGGTACTCTTCCCTCCACTATTTGTCTTTCTAAACAGTTATGTCTCTTTATATGACCAAACAGGCGTAGTTTTCTTTTTGTTATTGTGTTTAGTAACCAACACTCTGAAATATAACGATTAATCCATTGGACATTTCTAGGCACAATATTCCCTTAGGTAGCCATTACTTTCGGGAAGGAACAACCGTTAATAGCACCGTAAAGAGAACACATTCGTTCTAGTCGGCCATTTTGGCGGAAGATCGTGTTGGTACGTTTTTGGCGGAAGATCGTGTTGGTACGTGTACTAATATACCTTTCTAATTTACTCGGTGTGCACACTGATACGATATTTTGATAGTGTATTTGGTATTCACACTAATATTGTGCTATATAGTTACGCGGTATGTACACTAATAATGTGGTGATATAATTTACTTGGTATGTACACTTATATGATACATCTATAGTTCTTCTTGATTCTTGATTAGAAACTAGCTTCATAGCACGTGTAGCACTCCCATATGTGTCCTCTCTCCGCTCCAGCAACCATTCCATTGTATGTAGAGTCCCGGTCAGGTGTTGATTGCGTAATCGGGACTTTCCAAAATAATAAACATTTCTTTCTTCCCTTCTAGACACTCCTATTTATGACATTCGCTTTATATGCACATTCTCAGTCTTGCTGAAATCATCTTCGTCACGAAATGAATGTATTGCTGCCATGATCAATTCTGATTTATTTCTTTTCAGCATTGTGCTCTATCGCCGCATTGCCTGGGCGTTCCTTCTCTTGACTATTCCCATGTTTTCCGTTGGTCAATGTCTATACTGTTGGAATCGTATGCCAAAAATAGACAAGGATACAAGTAGCAATCAATGTAAAGAGTGACAATAATCAAAAACGTACCGAATGAAGGCCTGGTTACTTTTTTTTTTGCAATTATGTCTTATAGTACTATCGAGTAATCCATTGGAAATTTCTAGGCACAATACGGTTTTTACGGTTGTGAAACATGGACTCTAAGTAAAGCAGCGGCAAAGAGGATCAACGCCTTCGAGCTGAAATGCTACAGGAAAATACTTAGAATATCATGGAAGGATAAAATCAGAAACTCAGATATTATAAACACATTGAATATTCCAGAGTGTTGGTTACTAAACACAATAACAAAAAGAAAACTACGCCTGTTTGGTCATATAAAGAGACACATCTGTTTAGAAAGAGAAATAATGGAGGGAAGAGTACCTGGGTAGAGGAGAAAGGGCGGACCAAGAAGACGATGGCCAGACGACATTAAAGATAACATGAATACATCGCTAGAAAATGCAAGCCATATCGCCCAAGACAGAGAGAGGTTCAGAGAGTCCATTGGGAAGACAACGTTCTGGAAGGAATACGTCACATGACAGTACTATCGTGATCCCGAATTGGCTAGCAATTTCCCTGTTAGTTAATTTATATTAAATACTTCGATATTTATGTGTTAGTCAACATTACATGACCTATGTTTCTAGGAGTAGGTTTTTGCAACAAATCAAGCTAGCGCAAATAGATACTAGATATAGCAAACATACACTGTATACAATGATATTGCATAAACTATGATCGGATACCGTAAAATAGAAATGGGATTGCCCAGAATTGAGAAAGATATAACTATAGAAAATTAGAAAAGAGAAAGAGGGAAAGAAATAAGGAAACGTTTGATTATAGATAGCGATAAAATAGTACAGAGGAATGATTTCTGTGTACACGGTTTGCTCCATATATCATCATCATTTTCCTTTTTCGCTGAAGTTAGCGCATAGGGCAGATATCAGATCTCGCCAATTCTGTCTGTTCACATCTATTCTGTGCAGTTCTTGAATAGTATGAATATTGTTTGTTTTACTTTCTCTAAGTATTGTTCTTCTGCGTGAATGAAAAAAGAATTGTAATGAACTGATTTCTGTTACACAAATCGGTCTGGACTTTACGATGTTAGTTTATTAATCCGACGATCAACGGAATGACCTAGACTTGATTAGAGAAACACCCCACATCAACGGAAGTCACTACCGGAAGTACGTATATCGACCCCTCTTAATAAAACGGCACGGCATGTGCCGAGAGGACCACGCAAACAGGTAACTACGTAGCTTACCCTTCCCGCCACAATCTGATGGGATCGTCGAAAACAATGCACTTATAAACAAGAAGTCACGACAATGATCGAACCCACAATCGCTTGATCAAAGACACTTGGCTTTATCACTAAACTGTATCCCTGGTGTCTGTGTAAACAATATGATTATGTTAGTAATTATCAATGAGATATTATTTTCAAGCATTGAACCGATAGGTAAGGAGAGATGAGAGATATATTGGCATACTCGTTCAATGATATTCGTCCAATCTAATTTGTAAAAGAAAGTCCCTAAGCAATGTGATGCAGACGATCTGAGAGAGGGAGTGGGTGAGAGATAGAGGGAAACTGTTCTAGCAATTTATTGTGTATGAACCAGACAAATGATAAGTTCAATGATAAGTTGAATTATAAGTTGAATGACGCTGATCTTGTTTATTTGCTGTCTTCTATATTTATAATTTATATTTAGGTCACACTTCCTTCTCATCTGCTGAGTTCGTTGCAGAATTCTATGGCAGGATGTTGTCTGGAAAACGGGATGCGTTTTCTCATTGCCAGGTGATTTGTAGATTCGGTATAAAATTTCCGTATTTTGGCTCGACACATTCGAACTCAGTTGTAGGCATCGGGTGTTTAGACACAATCTTAACATGTTTCCTCAATCTCTTCACCGTGACCAGATCTCCTCCATCGAATGTGACTTCTTAGAGAATCAACACGCTTGGATAGAACATGGACTTAACAAATTGTGTTCTCTAGCTGTAGTGGGAACTACGAGTCTCCGCTGTATATACTAATATGCGTTGATGCACCTAAGTACTTACATACTGACGTCATTTGAAATAAGATATTGATATGTATGGTACACAGTATATACGAAAAGTAATCTGATGCATGTGTTTTATTCTTCTTTTGTCTTACTTTTCCTACTTTTATCAATTCCTGGTGGTTAGCATTATACAGCCCTGAGAAAGGAATGCTGTAAATCATTGTTTACAGCTAGGTTGCAATATCTCACTGGTCTAACATATGCATCTTACTTCAGATTGCATTTCGGTACTCTTTTCTCTGTGGAATAGGACAATTAATGTAATCCAAAAGCATTTCGTCGTGTTTTAAGACATACATGCCAGGGCCAGATGGCATTAGATACGATGACATTAGTCAAAGAACGGATGAGGAGTTGGGAGAGTTGGCGGACATGTTCAATAATAGCCTTCTAAAGGGCACAGTGAAAGAAGACTGGTTGCACAGCTATTTAGTTCCACTACACAAACCTGGGAAGGACCACACCAGGATACATGACTACAGAATAATAACTATGCAGAATACGATTGGCAAGCTTTTGGAAAACATTGTGGCCCGGAAGGTATCGTGTTATCTTGAAAGAAATAAGTGTTTACCAACATTGTTAGGAGGATATCGTCCAGGAAAGAAGACATGGCAGAATGCAGCCATATTTGCGCAGGATGTTTTTGAGAGGTTCGATTCGCGCATGGAGACATGTGCGGTCGCAATAGACCTTGAGGATGCGTACAATAGGGTGTCCTTGGATATCTTGATGCACCAGCAGTTAAATCTTGCAGTTAATCCTTTTGTCGTGCGTTGGGTTGGCGCCGCCCTGATGCACAGTGTTGTAGTTCTTAAGTGTGGTAACTGGATATCTACACCAACGGTTATTAGCCCTGGCCTGCCACATGGATCGCCTCTATCTCCTGTACTTTTCAATGTATACACAGTACATATCGCTAGCAATCAAATCACAGGTGTTGGCAGAACGATGTCATATGCCGATGATATCCTGGTGTATAGACAGGGCAGAAATCGAGAAGAGTGCGTCGTGGAACTACAGAAGGAGCTGGACAGACTGACAAATTGTTGTCGAGATACGGGAGCAGTGGTTAATCCATCTAAGGCATTCGTGACGTGGTTTTCCTTGAACAATCACATGGTAAAGACACCCATGCCACAAGTTTCGTTGTTCGGGAAAAGTTTAGAAAGAACTAGCACAATGAGATATCTGGGTGTATTTTTTGACAGAAGCCTGAGTTTCAGGGAACATGTTGACCACATTATCATAAGGGCAGGCAAAGGCTTAGCAGCAATGAAGGTTATGGCTGCTGCGCAGTGTGAGCAAAGATTCTTTCTTTTGTACCAGGGTTTGGTTGTGACTGTGGTGGAATATGCATTGGCAATTCTGACTCTTAGCCAAACTCAGATCGAAAGACTGGATAGAGTCTATAATGCAGCAATACGTATCATTCTGGGATGCACAAGAGCCACATCGACAAGAGCTATGCGATACCTACTTGACTGCCCAACAGCTGAGAATAGATTACAGTATTGCCGTGCACGAGAGTACCTTCAAATACATGCAGATAAGGAACACCCGTTGCATTCCGAAATACAGATTGTTGAAAGCAGCATACTCAAGAGAGGAAGGTCATGGATGGGACGTGCTGAGGATGTAATACAAAGCGTGTGCAGATTACAGGTTGTGGCAGCAGGTGCGAAATGGATAGGTCTACCCACAGATTTCGAAACTTGTTTGAGAGTAGTAATATCACTTAGCAGGGAATGCAGAGAATGGTGTCCCACAGCTGTGGAGAAAGAAGTGCAGGCTATAATCAGTGAGAATACCAAAGAGGGGGATGTGATTATATACACTGATGGATCTGTAATTAGAGATGTTCGCAGTGCTTGGGCCTTTACAGCTCAGTGCGCAGGTAAAACGATCAAGGAGGAAAGTGGTGCTTTTGCGGTCACTACGAGTAGTATGACCATGGAGACTATGGCGGTGACCAAAGCATTCGAGTGGCTACGCACACAGAAGGTAACGCAGGTCTGCATCTTGAGTGACTCTATAAGTATGATTAAGAAGGTACAAGTGGGTCTCGTTCGCGAACAGTGGATTGAGCCCTTGCGAAATGCGAGCTTGAAAGCGGTTACATTTATTTTCGTGCAGGGACATGTGGGCGTTCGAGGCAATGAAAGAGCGGATCAACTGGCATCGTGTGCGATTGTGGCACAGGGCGATGGGGCAATGGATCGCGCTGACGTTTTGAACTCCTTAAGAGATATAACACGCGAGAGTGAGACTAATGTGGATGATGATTCCTTTTCAATTGCTAGGATTAAAGATCAGGGATTCAAATGCGGTGTTGCTAGAGGTGAACATTTTGGAGGGCGCAGAAGAATGATGGTCAACCAGCATAGGACCGGTACTGTCAGAAGAAGTGTGATGGCGGATACACTCAAGGAGAGATCGTAGCAACTATGGATGTGTCCAGTTTGCAGTGATGATGATCCGACGACTAACTAACTAACTATACATGCCAATGTATGTACTTGAAATGCTCAAGTGTGACTTTAAATTCGCAGCCTTCTACCAAATTATTTTTTCCCAAAACTGAGGTCGTGAAAGTAATCTGCTCTCCAAGTTTGGGATCGTGAATCGAAAAAATCATTTCTCCAAGGTTTATATCGTTAAGATAATATCATGATACAAAGCCGTAGAATTAATACCATGCATAAGTTAGTTTAAATATTATTCTATATCATAATGTTGCTGAATGTCACACACGCCTGTGGTTGCGTCTGTGGGTCTCACCAATGGGCCAATAGACAAACCACCCATCTAACAGAAAACCTTAGTGGATGGCATGCCGTTATATTGAGGTTATCTTCTAGAGAAGCTTCATGGCACGTCATCTATACAATTATGCTTGTATTTTGTTTTTGAAATGTGTTTCATGTTTACCTTATCACACTCTATGGTTGGGAGAGAGCCAGAGATGTACTGTGCAGCACTGGGGAAGAGGAAACTGACAGCACTGTTTTTTCTTATGGCTGAAACCCATCATAGAGGCACAGTGACTCAGGACGTGAACGAATGTTCTGTTTTCAACGCTTCACGGACGCAATTGAAAAGGCAATTTGAAAGTGACCGCAGACTGGTGTTACTTTTTAAGGGAGATTTCACTAAACTCGGAGGCATCATGTGCCATTCATGAATGTGAAATAAAATTTGCAGTTACGGCATTCGAGAGTATGTTGAAAACCTATATCCCTACTACCTAAATGTTCTTACAAAAAATATAGATATTTTAATACCAAAGGATTACACAGGCGACCATAGTTGGAGATATAGATATTGTCCATTCGTAATAAAGTCTTCCCATTGGAAAAACTATAAATGAAAAGGATGCAATTGACTATTGATTATTAATTTAACATACACTTATTCATATCATCATTAATAATATCATATGGATGTCCTGCAAATTATAATCAAAGTTACACGTTTTCTAACTTTCTTGAACTAGTGCATGTGGATAAAACATTAATGCACCTCTAATTTCGCAATGACAAATCTGTATCAAATCAGAACATGATGACAGCACTCTCAAATGTGTATTTTTGAATCTCTCTGGTACGTGCAGAGACGATTGAAAAGTTATAATCTGGTATAGAAATCCATATAACGTTTGGCACACTTATCCAGAAAATACGCATGGAAAAACACGGACATGCCTAGCAGCAAACATTAAGAAAATCATGCAGAAAGCAGAATTTAAATCAGGTCTATACAGATGACACCCAAGCGCATCGCAAATGGAGTCAACAAGTGTTCCGTATTTGACCATACAGCGTGTCCAGTTGCGGTAAGTTGAAGACGGAGAACTTATTCAAATGACATTATTTATAGAAAACCATGGATTTTTAGAGATATCGGACACTTTCTTATTACCATGTTTATGTGTTTCACACTTTAGTGGTATATCTATAAATGTACTAAGGGATACTAACTGAATTGAATATATACATTTTATAAATGTGATGCATTCTTTTCTATTCCGAATATTTAGTGATACTCCTGCAAAGTATTAATTAATATTGGTACATGTATATCATATGTTCAAACATTCGATAAAATCTCATCTGAGAACAATTCAAGTTAAATGTGAACATGGATATCATTTTAATAGGTCATCATTATTCCAAGAACGCTTGCAGAAAATTATTAGAAGACAAATTTAAATAGTTTGCGACAAAATTGCAAGATACTGATTGCACGCATTTCAGAACAATTATTTTATGAGGTTATGTGAAGATACATATATTGTCATGCTAGCTTGGTTTGTAACCGCTATTTAATCATCATGCATGATGGAAAACAATTTTACTTGTGTACCAATTACAATATGGTTTACTGTCTATTGCCGCATCCCACAAAATGAGTAAGGAATGATGTTATTACCACCATCAGATTTGTACATCTTGGATGGTCTGTTTGCAACACAACCTTATCCCTTAATTATTTACCTCTTAGAAAGAAGTCTGATGTTTCATGTCGAAACGTGACGATATTGCAACTGAAATGCAAATAACGACAATACATTCCATCCTCTGCACTACGTCCTACTAATCAGATATAGTTATAGGGCAGACGTAGAGAAATGAAACGACGACATTATTTTGCAATCACTTTTGTAAATGATTATATTGATTTTCATTAGAAATGTTCTCCATTTATAGTAAGCATGTGATGTGTGTAAACCTGATGTTTTGAACATGATGGTCGGTCGATATTTGAGTTGTCTGTATTGTTCATGACCAACGTAGACTACAAAAAACATTTTGTTGGTTGGTTGGTTGCTGATCAAGCAGTCCATGGGCTGATGCCCTTTGACCTAATGCCATTAAATGGCATTATATTGCTGGGAAGTCTGTGAATTTTGAGCCCAATCCGGGACAGAGCCAGATAATAACTATCACACCTCCAGGAAGGTAGGTTTCAACCTATGCTCTGCTCCTAGTCACTGTAGCCAAGATAGGGTTCACTGTGCTTATTTCCCGCCACCAATTGACTACTGGTTATGCCGAACTTCTCTATTGCTCTAGGCATGCAACCAAATGTTCAAGTCAAAATGATTGTCACGTCCTGAGTCACTGTGCCTATATGATAGGTCTCAGCCACAGGACAAATAATGCTGTCCGTTTCCTCCTCCTCAGTGCTGCAAAGTACATCTCCGGCTCCCTCCCAACCACAGCCATATGCATATATATTCAGGTAAACATGAAAAACATTTCAACAACAAAAAAAGCACAATTGTATAGATGACGTGCCATGAAGCTTCTATAAGAAGATAACTTAAATATAACGGCATGTCATCCACTAAGCTTTTCTGTTGCATGAGTGGTTTGTCTAGTGGGCCATTGGTGAGACCCACAGACGCAATCACATGCGTGAAACATTTTGTTAATATCTTCTTTTTACCCACAAATAAATTAAATTTAAAAAACAACATATTAAACAACCAGAGTTAATACATGCTAATCCTATATTAACCAGTCAAAACTCTTGTTTGTTCCGACTGGCCGACATACTTTTTTTTTCATTCGATGACTATAGAAAGTGACCTTTGACAAAAAAAACGATCAATTCTTTATGGCTATTACGAATGGCTATATGACTGAACTACCAGAACCGCGTTCTCCGCGTATGTTTTGATGGTTGTAACGATCTGAAATAGCCAAATTTGACTAACATTTGCGGTTGAAAGGAACGTATCCCAATACACGTGTTATGTGTTACTTAACTAACTGCTCAAATGAATCAACTCAGAGGTCTGACACATTAGATGAATTATCTCGCTGGTCTTAGCTTATCTAAAGTCGGTTATTGTGTTTTTGTGTACACTTATGTTTTTATTCTGTGTGACTGAATTTATCTGTATAATTTTGCATCTTATCATCAGATCGTATTTATCAATACAATATCAGAGGATGCGCTCTGTGGTAAAACTACAATAACAAACTAAAGTAACTAAACGTTTTGTTAGTGGACATACATATTCCAAACAATTTGTCTCCGAAATATGTGAAAATCGAATAACATAACAGAATTATAGATACAACTGTCAATGTCAGATCTTGAATCCCTATGATTGACACCCAATGTGATACATTCAGAAATACGCTAATCTGGTTACATGGAATGTATGCGAGATTTTACAAAACTCATCTTTGGTGATATGAAACATGCCTTCATTCTCAGGTTGGTCAAACGAAGAGCTAACATGACTCGCTAAAGACGTCACTGACAGCCTTTGCCATTAAACCATAATAAATGGGGGGGGGGAGTTAGACGAAACAGAACTGTATTGCCATCTACTGTATAAAAAAGTCACACCATCTTGTGAAGAAAGGATAATTGCAGAACCTCAACACATGAGACTAGAAAAAAGGGAAGGGCATAATATAAAATGACAATAACATACCCGTCATCTTTCGGTCATCATATGTGTAATTGTTCATTTACAAACTTATAGACAACAATATGGCTGTAACTGAATTTCATAAAGTGGATGTCACAGATTGCCATCACTACTTTGGATGGAGAAAAAAATGATATCAACACACATATTGATAATGCTTCTATGTAAACTTTTTGTGAGACACACTTCTTTCAATATTTGCATGTGTTTTATTGATACACTTTTGTATCCCACTTATTTCAATATTTGTATGTGTTTTATTGATACACTGTTGTAGCCCAATTATTTCAATGTCTGTATGTGTTTTATTGATACACTATTGTAGCCCACTCATTTCAATGTGTGTATGTGTTTTATTGATACACTATTGTAGCCCACTTATTTCAATGTTTGTATGTGTTTTATTGATACACTATTGTAAGGCACTTATTTCAATATGTGTATGTGTTTTACTGATACACACATTACACTGGCTTCGTATATGAGTGGTCCTAGGTTCATTCCCCAGTTGAGGCGGAAATGTTTTTTCAGATCGCAACGGCTCCCAGGTCGACCCAGTCTTAAATGGGTACCGGATTAATCCGGGAAGTAAAGACTGCAATGGAGAGGAGATGGGCTACCGCCCTCATTTGCAGAGCCTTTGAAATGTGAGATCGCTAACATCTAACACCTCTACGGCATTAATAAATCTATGAGTTACTTTACTTTACTATGTGTGGCATTGGTGATTTGAGCTAACCAGTTTAGATGAAAGTGATAGTTCTTTGAATTTAATGCAAGAACGATCATCGAACTGCAAACTTGATAATTGCAATCACGAAAACTGTAATTGTTTTAATTGTGTTTTACATAAAGTCTGAACGCAAATATCAAGCAGGTCGTAAAACAAGACAAGAAAGTTTTAACAGGCATTTCAAGTCGCCCGATTTACAAAACACTTTTGTGGGTCAAAAATGGGACAAAGAATATCAGCACTGATATGCATGGAAGTAGTAAAAGTTCAATATCTCCACAGTCTATTTCGTTCAGAGCAATGTTAGCATCGCACTATTTACGGTTTCATCAATCATTTTTTTCTTTCTTTTCATTGTTTGGTATATGGTTCTGCAAGTTCAATGTGTTAGTTTGTTTTCTATCATTATGTGTTAGTTTGTTTTGGCTCATAAGCCATTGGAAAAAGCAATTTTAAATCCAATGTAGTTCGAAGAGCCAGTAAAAATTGCTTGGTGGAGGAATTTTATCTCGGGTCGTATTTTGTACATTGTCTTTAACATTTCTGCTAGACAAGTACTTTTAAAAAAATTTCGTGCTATCGTTCCCCTTTTTATAGTATATGGACCAGAGTATCCGAGTTGGTGTGTGTGTATGTGTGTGTATCAATATTTTATATATATTAGTGTGTTTTTACTGTGATTTTGAAATTGGAGGTTACTCACGTGTGGCTTGTTTACTAGTACTAAATACTATATTCAGATTTCCTAGGACGGGAAGAATACTGGGTTCAAATGTATTGCTGGTTTCGGGTTTGATCTCCCAAACCTCCACCTTATCTAGGGCTTTGGATTTATACCAATATAATTGTACGGTCTTCTGATTATTATCGGTATATAATAATTTTTTGTCTTGTTATTCTGCTAAAAAGGCACTATATATAAATAACTACTTTTTCTATTAAGACTAGACGCTTTTAAAGATATTCTTTCCAGTTTAATATTTTGTATTTAATATTTATGTTAAAATAGTTTTTATTTTATTTTGATGAAGGTCCGTTTGCCGTAACGTCGGTCGAATGTATCCCTGTTTATACTGTTTACAAGAATAATCTCAGCTTTGGGAATGGATTTGAAAACAGTCCAATAGTCTATTACAATTATATTAGTGCCCGAGACCACACTATACCATCAATTGAGATTCATAGAATAGTCCAATCTAATATATACCTATCGTACGTATATGTAGATTTATACATATTTGTCCATGGGTCGTTATTCCTGTTGTATAAAATCTATTTTAATTGGTTGTCATGATTTTCCTGTTATCAATACTCTAGAGTTGTATGTGTGTTTCTAATCAGTAATAAATTACAACTGCCTGGAAACTGTAATGTGGAAAATAAAAATCGGAAACAAATGATAATGAAATTTCGATTATAAATTGAAGAACACTGGTAACACACAGATCGACTTTTCAAACGAAATGACTTTATCAACACAACATAACAGTCGTGGTGTGATATGTTATATTATGATAAACGACATTTGTAGAGCAGGTCAATATGTATGTTTTCCTCTATGCATGTGTCGATGATCTGGTTTATTTTCGGTGAATATGGATCTCTACATTCATGTTGTAGTGCACAGATACCAAGAGATATCATCTTCCTTAAACAAGGTAACAAACAATTTAAACAATTTAATAAGGAAGAAATGATCATTTATGATAGCACACTCCTGACCACCCAGAATTATTCTCAACTGTTTCATTCTAAAGTTTAAAAGAGGAAATGGTTTAATCAAACTTCAGAAACGTATCAATCGTTCGATTATAATCTAAACTGACAGCGGGAATGGTTTCATTTGAAAGTAACTTTCAACGAATATAGCAATTACCACAGCGATTGTTCATAACAAACTTGTAGGCTGTGTTTGGTTATATGTACTTTGTTTGATAGAAATAGACGTTTGCTGCTTTTGTTTTCTCCATTCATTCTCGTGGAAAAACATCAAAGAAGTTGGGAAATATAAGTTTAATGTGGCAGAACCGTCTTTGTTTACGTGTAGTCACTGATTATATAAAGATTAATACGTTTGATGTTTCAGTTGTTGGTTTTGCACCTTTTCATTATTTCTGTAATTTATTCTTTCTTTTAAAGAGGTCTACCCGTTCAGAAAGCAATGGGGAACTACTGAAACGTATACAGTGCTAAGACATAATGTGTGTGTGTGTGTAATGTGACGTATTCTTTCTAGAACACAGTCAACAGTATGCAGTTACTGAAAACCGCACAGTCTCTGGCAAGTTGTCCCGCCCCATCTAGCGACATGTGCATGCATTTCTGAATATCTCTTGTCCAGGGACGTCTTGGTCCCTTTTCATAAATTGCCTTCTATTACCCCCTTCAGCAACACTTTTTCCATACCATCATGTCTCTTCACATGGCCGAAAAAAAACCTAACGTAATTCGTAATATGGGGTTTAAAAGCCAGCCTTCTTTAACGTTGATTATGCTTACATAAACAAACACATAAGGACCACAATTAAGCTACAAGGTTCTGACAGCGGGTCCGCCAGCCTGGGCATGGTTTATAAAGATTAATCATGGAAAGAACAGGTCGAGGGAAGAGAACAAGAGGCAGACGAAGACTACGAAGGACACATGGCATCGGCAACCTTATGAATGTGATAAAAGACGCTTTGCAACTAGCACGGAACCCAGAGGCTTACAGAGGGACATTGAAGATAACGTTCTGCTACTTACACGTCTTATATATAGATATATAGAAGATATCTGATTGAATAAATGCGTTATATATCATTGAGTGACAGCTTCTGAAGACTTTAATACATTGTGCTCACCCGTAAGCCCCGGCTGGTGGATGAATGCTATTTTAGAATAGTGTCAGCTAAAAAATATGGATTGGGTTTTATCGCCGTGAAATACACATTGACATAGATTGCTATAATCCTATAGTTTACTTCGTCGAAACGTTGTGTCAGACGACATTCGTATATGTATATATAAATATATATATATATCCTACGGTTATCCTACGGATTTACAAAGACGGCAGTTGTCAATAAAGATTATCAGAATGTCTCGTCGTAGAGACACTTTTCCAAGAGTTTATATGGAAAATATATGTGCGGGTGTCTATCAAGCTCTTCTCTCTACCAGTCATGGGTGTTTATGTTACATAGAGTCACTCATATTTACTTATTCGATTTGCTTTGTGTTTTTTATTGAATGGCGCTACAATGTACAAGCAAAGCGTGACAAAGCGGGGTATAGGAGACTGTCAACTTAAACTTTAAATATGAACTAGTTTCCGATTTACTTGCACTATATTGTTTGGCCTTGGCTATTTTTGGTGACTAGTCCAAGTATGTAAATAGGGACTAATCAACATTCCAACAATAATCACAAACGTTACAAACTTGGTGCAAATTAATTCAACTCGAGGGCCTTTAGTATTGTTTACAGCCATGAATAAAACGACTAATAATGACTTTCCTGAATAAGGATTTGGTTAGTTACTATGAGGCAGTCACGTTATGTTTGGTAACAACCGATGCCTTTTTAATTACACCGCAGCTCACCGTGGACACCTATAAAGCATCTAGAAGACCGTTATCTGACTCCTGGAGTAAGTGAAGAAAAAAATTAATAAATGTGATCAAGGAAAAATACCATTATGAGTTTACATACTTACATATTTTTCAAGATGGTCGCTGTCTATTCTAACAGGATAAAGTGCCGTGTTTATATTTAGATATTATAAGATATACAATACAATTCACATTGTGGATTACACCTGGAGGAAGATATTTCTATATTTCATAATAAGAGAAGTTTCTAAAGTGAATAAGTGCAGTAATAAGTTTTCAAAGTGAATATGTAAACAACAGAGGAGATGATAACAACAATTATGGCCGTGGCCAGCACGGGGAAATGGGCAATCCCGAGTAGACTTATTACACAGCCCTTAACCTGTGACTGACCTAGCACTTCGACAAGGGATACACAAAGTGCTCAATAAGAAAATTAAATGGAGAAGGCACATCACACGCAAAAGAGATCAGCGGTAACAACAAAAATAGTAACTGTCAACATATGTGGCATTAAGTCAGATCATTGGTCAATTAACACCTTTACTAAGAAACAAAGATATTACACTAGAAACAAAAAAAGCGCTTTTCAACACCATTTTCTTACCAACATTGTGTTATCAGTATCAAACTTGGACATTCGATTCTAGAACAATACATAAGATTAACACCACTGAAATGAAATGTGTGAGACGTATGATTGGAGTTAGCTTGAGAGACAAACTCAGGAATGAAGCACTAAGGAAACAATTAGGGATCAAGTCAACAATAGAACACACCCAGAAACAACAAGTTAAATGGTTCGGCCACATAACCAGACAGAAAGAGCAAAGTATTATCCAAAACACACTTAACAAACGATACGTAAACAGTCGACCTATTGGACGCCCACGTAAAAGGTGGATAGATAGTGTATTAGAAGACTCTCGGAAATATAACAGCAGAAGAGGCAAATAGAAGGGCAAAAGACCGTATATTGACTCTCCCCTCAACACCGAAAAGTACATGAGGACAGAAAGAAGAAGAAGAAATACTTTTCATAAAAGACGACTGAGGATGCTTGGTTTTGAGTTGCTGTCTCATTCGATTTAAGTCAAATCTTCATTAAAAGTCATATAAACAAGAGCATATAATGCTATCAACAATATATGTATACTTTCTTATTGTTCTGCATTCGTTCTTAAAATAATGCAAGTTAACATGATTTAGTCAGGAGAATGGAATGATTTGTTTCATGGTTTACAGCTTAGCTGTGATAACTTTGGTTTTTCGTGTTGATACTTCCTACTTAAGAATGCTTTTTATTTGATTTAGTTAACTGTAGACCATGTCACAACTTATTCATTCTTTCAGGCTACGTTGTGTAAGTCTGCAGGAGTTTAAGAATAATATCATAAAGGAAAGATGCATCTCCCAGTCATGAAATAATATAATGTTGTCAGATAGAGGCAATAACAGTTACTATATCTGGGGCAGTAATATAGCGTGTATCAAGTGGCTATCATCATGTGTACATAACATGACCATGCTTTACAAGGTTAAAACAGAAGCTATCTGCCAGAATTGAGCGAACATGCTATAGCTGTATAAAATAATATCAACACTTTCATGTTATTGACCAGACGCATGGTCATGACGGGTAGTGAACGAGCTGACAGACTTACGAGCATGAACACTGTAAGGGAATATACACCATCGGACAGTACTAACATAGGCAATGTTACAAGAAAGTATGTCCGTTCAGAGAATGTATATTATTGTTGTTGGATTATTGTCAGATACAAAAAAATACGAAATATTAGGGTAAAGGTTAGGGTTACCCAAAAGGACACGCTTAACCACTGCAGCTAAAGAAATCAAAACGTTGCTGCAACCATGAACCACTACACGCCGATGTATTTACTAAGACAATAATCCAAATACTTATTTCGATGTGTAATGATGCATGACTATCGTCAGTGTAGAAGACATCCGTACAGAAAGTTCACAAGCCTTCATTCGTTACTTTTTATTATTACTGTCATGGATTTCATTGGTCATTATTTATAAACTTGATTTTCCTTGGCTGTTTTTGGCTTGTGATTCGAAGTATATAAATAGTGAAACATGAAACTCACGACAATAATACGATACGAAACGAATTAAGGCTTGTTTACTTTTGATAAAGATGTATTCTATACTGCAGACGGTTATAGCTGAAGGTAACCTTCGCTTATTACTTATAACAGTAACGTGCATATTTTTAGTAAATTTGTGTGTGTTTGCTACAAAATATGTTCCAATACTTTTAATGTGTTTTGTTACTAATCATTTTCCAATATTATTACTGTGTTTTGTTGATAAATATTTTTCAATAATTTGAATCTTTTATTAATAAACATTTTCCAATACGTTCAATTTGTTTTATTACTAATTTTTTTCAAATACGTTGAATATGTTTTGTTACTAAACATGTTCCAATATTTCTAATGTGTTTTATTATTTTTAAAAAACCTCCCATACTTTTATGTGTATCTGTTTTAAAATTAATTGTCTCACTTTATATTGCGTTTACATTTCGTGTTTACTGCATCCGCTTTTGACAAAGTTTTACGACAATCCTTTCTGTTACCACATAAGTAGATGTCGTTAAACATTATGCTTTCTTTCATTAGATTATAGACTTCTCATTTCGGCATTCTCCCTTTATCAGAATGTATATAGCAATACAATTATTGATAAAGTCGTGCGAGCTAATATCAATATGTTATTGTGAAACATGAACAAATATAAACTAATACAATATTGAAAATAAGAGAAATGAACATAAATCTATGGAGGACAAATACAGCTGACTCTAGTAGAAAAGAGGGAAATAAAAATGTCAAGGGAAGTATGATTAACGGAGGATCAATTAAACGTATTATAAATAGCCATAAATGTTGGTTTATGAACAAACACGGGATGTGAGGTCATGCTCTGTGTCGGAGTGGTAAATATAACGTTTCGGACGTAAAGGTATTAGTTTAAAACCTCCTCGCTGGTAAGTGTCCATCGGGGCTGTTCAGAAAGCAAAGGCAACGTAGTGACCGCAGCTATATTGCATAGAATGTAACTACACCCAACGAAATGTTGGCATGATTGCTACGTTCTGAAAATGAGATGTTACCTGTTTAATATGTATGAGAGAATGATACCGTGTACAATATAGTAGTGAGGTATTTACAATGGGAGACATATTCCAGCCATGAAACACAGAAAACCAAATACGGTCACCATACATTTCAATGGTTGTTGCCATCGTTGTGCCCTTGATATCCAGAAGATGCGCCAATGATGATAGATCTAGATGCGCAATTGATAATGGTTTTTATTTTAATTTGGTACCCTTAAGCCTGTGTGACTGAAGTCCAATCATTCATTTATTTAAATTTTGGTTGGTGTGGACCTCGCTTTATTCTACCCATATGTTTTCTGTAATAATTTGTTTCATCCCTTTCTTATTTTCCCACTTCCTTTTTAGAAATAAAAACAACCCTTTAATATTACTTATGTACACCAATGTCATTATCACATTGAATACCCTACAGTTTAATTCTTCTTCTTCTCTTTTGTTCACTTGAAACATGTCTATATCTGTAATTCTGTTTCCAGAATAAAACTCAATGTTTTTTGTAGTTCACACAGTAGCCCATATAGTTTTGATTCCAGTTATTTCCTCTGACAAATATGACTGCCTCAGCGTTTCATACTCAGAACACTCTTGAAGTATATGTTTGACACTGTGCTGCTTGTCCAAATGAACACATGGCCTTGTTGTCAGTCTTGAACACTGTGCACATGTGACTGATGAGTCGAGTGTGTTCCGTTCTGAGGTGTAGAATTCCAATTTGCTCTTACTGTGTAATAATGTCTGCTTTATAATGATTCTGTGATAAGTACTATGGTTTTCCGTGTTTTTTCACTATTTGCTTTTTGTATTCTTGACGAAGACCTTACGGTTGAAAAGTTGAACATGCCTTGCATGCGTATTGTTATTTGTATATTTCTGTCTATATATCTCATAGTCGGATAGTATGTTGGTGATTGCTAATTTAAAAAGAAAACTTGTGTTCTACGTCAGTACTATAAGGTATATATGAGTTTATACAATATTATACATAGATATAAAAAAATATAGATCTTTTAAATAAATGAAATACTCGACTAAATACGTTATATGACATGTCGATGACAACACATTTGTTAGGAAACAAAATATAACAATAATAATAATAATAATAAGCAAGTGACGTATTCTTTCTAGACGTTGTCTTTGCAATTGATGTCCAAAACCCGATTATATCCTGTGCCAATATGTCTGCCTCCTGCAATTATCTCTTCATACACTATTTGATGTCAGCTATCCATCTCCTTCTCGTCTACCTTTTCTTCTACTTCTCGGAATTATGCCCTCTAATATGCATATTTCAATGCCATTGTGTCTTTTTATATATCCGAAATATTTCAGGTTATACTAATAATAATAATACTAGTAATAGTAATAGAAAATGAGATGTATAATAATAATAAAATACATGACTACTCAAGAGCCAAAGGCATTTTTGTCGCTATTGTAGCATAATGGTACAAGATTTCCAGCAAGATGTAACCCAGAGAAATCGGATGCGCTGTGTCGGCGCTTTATTTGCGTCAATGCCCAACACATCCAATTTTGACGCATTTTTGCAGATATAGAAGTAAAACATATATAAACGATTGGTACTGTTTTGAAACCTGCAAGGAATACTGATAGGTGGATAATCGGGAAACAAAAGTAATTTAAAATGGAATACCTTGAAAAAAAGACATAAAATGGTTCAAATTGGTTGTTGAGGATCTATTGTATACAGGTAGTTGAAAGAATAAATTAACTAACTCATGATGTGTCCATCTATATTCATACGCCCATATGTTGTCAGGGTTGTAGTTGTATTATGTTGAATGCATCATCACACAGTTATGCAACGATTTATGTCCTCAAAGATACAGATGGGTGTGTGAATACGCTCTGACTGGTCCATTCTCTGATGTTGTCTGCCCACTATTTCCTTTCTTTTTCTGCTTCTTCCACCACCAGATATTTCATGAATGGTATTTGCTTTAATAATGAATAATATTGGCTTAAATGCTAAACTAAGCACTTTCAAATTGTGATTCTCGTGCAGCTTCGCGCCTCTGTACTGTATTTCTTACTTTTACATTTGTCTAATAAAATGTATAGTAAATGTACAAAATTTGTCTAGAATACTAGTGTTCGAAAGCTCTCCATGTCTGCAGTGAGTGGCCAACACGTACATACATAAAGCATACGAGAACTGACATGTGAGCTGTCAATATGTAAATATGTATATATAAATGTATATTTTCCTAGCTCTGTACATTGGGGTTATATATATACTTCTCGAAAACAGAAGTCAAATTGACGGTATTCGGATCCTTTATAGTTTGGCTCAATTGCCAACCAATGGCGCTCATCGACATTCTTAAAAGTACTCATATTTTCCTGCACAGCTGACCAATGATTGGTTAATCATTTATCTCTGACAGGTGTACAAAAAAATCAAACAACTTCAAACAAATCCATAGGCCTAGAAAATATTTTTGTACATATCGATCACAGTTTACTGTGTTTTACTAGGCTCACTATTCCTTCTCCTTGCTCTTTGCTGATGTCATATATATTTCTGTCTGTGAACGAATCGCATAATACTATTTATATCTGCGTTTCTATTGTATCACTAAATTCTAATCGATTGGGAGTTGAATCCTTAGGTAAACAGTGAGATCATTACGTTCTGGAAAGAATAAATAGTATGGCACACATTAGAGTACGCAACTTTTATAAAGCTATACGTGTACGCCTTTTTTGTGTGTGTTCGGAATAACTCAGTTCGTACGAGCGCGAAATATATTATGGGAGGGAGTGTGGTGGTGGATGTTTGATCTAAGATATGTTTTATTTTAATTATCATTTGGTTAATATGTAGAAACTGAAATATATCAAAGTCATCGCTATATTGTAAGATGAATATTTGCATATATTCAATTTTCTTTTTTGTTTTATTCTCTCCTCGGTAGCGCCGGACATTGCTTCTAGTGAAATATATATTCGTTGAAATTGAAAAACAATCTTAACAAAAGTGAGATAATGTTATTGTCAAAATCTCCATATCACTTACCGGAGTGCGAACATTCAGTTTTAGAGAAAGAAAATTTTAAAAAACTTTTAAAGGAATAGATAATTGACGTCACTGTACTCGGGATTCACCATATGTAATTCGCCCTTTCATAATAGAGTATCGCTAAGTGTTCCGACAGTAGAGCTCAGAGAGAGTCTTATTGTACAGCAGCTCAAGAAATAATCCTCATGGACCTCCGAAAATACGCAGATCTAAAGAAGACGTCACCATGTCAATTTGTAATCCGGGACTTCGTAAACACAAGAATACTTTGTGTACACAGTGAGGGATTAATCATTTTAAGAGCAGAATCACCCCACTTGTAACATAATGCAGTCTATGTGGTTATATTAGGGAGTCTTAACTTCGCATCTTATTGTGATTATACGGTCTGGCACTAAATATGGTGTTTATTGTAAGTGCAATATTTGCGAGAAGAGGAGATATGTGCTTATAACGTACCATATGTGTGTTGTGTCACGAATGCCGTAGTGTATATGGTGTCTTTTAGTCTGTAACACTGGGATTGATTGATTTAGCCATGTAATAGATGTTTTTTTTTGTCCCTTAAGGAGCTGAGATGAATGTGTGTAGATAGTTCATGAATATATCGTCACGCATGCAAACACACGCACATATAATAGCAGTCGCTTGTGAGGCAATTCCCCCACATAATTCACATACCTAGGAAGCAATATAACAAAAGACGGCAGGACCAGCATAGAAATACAGAATAGATGTAGTAAAGCATACCAAGGCCTTGGGCAAATAACACCAATCTTCAGAAACAAAAAATATAGATTTAAACACTATTCAAAACAATTATTATACCAACGATGTGTTACCAATGCCAAACATGGACAACGACAGCACAAGATATACGTAAACTAGTGACAACTGAAATGCCATGCTTACGCAGAATCCTACGAATATCAATAAGAGACAGTGAGAAAGGAAGACATTAGACAAAGAACCGGCTCTACTCCATTCTTGGAATATATTAAGAGACAACAGATACAATTTTTTGCACACATCAGCAGACTACCATCAGACAGCATTCCACAGCAAGCTATGCTACACAGATACAGTGAATGTAGACCTAAAGGCAGACCACCAAAAACGATAAACCACTGAAATAAAAGTGGCGACAAATTACACTTTATACTCAGCACACACGAGGGCCATCACCAAAAAAATCTTCTACCCCTGACGCTGAAAGGCAACACAGGGTTTAGCGAATATATAGATAGCCCTTGAGGCAAGCGGGTCCAGGACTACTAGTTCATGGTGCAAAGGATAGGGCCACTATCTTCTTTCAGGCATGTCGACAGATAACTAAGGGAAGTGTTGGGATGAACTTTCAACCTGTCACCTGTGAAAATAGCATTGTCACGTTTATGTCTTGCCTCAAAGTCTTACTTTTGTCGTCTGTTAAATGGTCCTGTAGGAAAATGACAGTGAGTTAACCTCTGTCCTTTTTATGGGAAATTCCTTGTTTAAAGGGAATGCTAGATGCTAGAATAGTTAATCTTAGTCAAATGCAGATTTATAGACTTGACATGATATATAATGAAGCGATGCATATCGTTCTTGAATGCTCCAGAGACACCAAAATAATGGCAATGCCCATCTTGCTAGATCATATGCTATGATGCAAAGAGTGGATATCTGCCATTCTTGTTCATACCCGCACATCAGTGGCTGACAACAACCATTCACTAGAGACAACAGGTATGAAGGAAGGATGATGAACTAGTTGGCATGGATGTATATGCTTCATTCCTGACAGGAAGTGTGGTTCTAGGATATGACCACACTGGAATGTCTCCCTTCGGGGAGTAAACATGCATCGCTAGACCCCGCCTAATATAATAATGCCCTTAGGACAGAAAGCAAGATGTATTTGAGTGTCACTTCGGTGATTCATCTGAGGACATTTGATTTTGTTAGACATGCGATATATTATTAAGTTCCATGAGGGCATGATGGTCCTTGTTAACTGTGATGGAGTGTCATCACCAGCCTTTCCTGTAACACATGGGTCAAACAAGGATGCGGTCTAGCTCCTTGACCGCCATGTATTTTCTGCCATGCTGACAGACGCATCAAGATCAAGTGACGTAAGAGGAATACAAATACGATATAGAACAGAAAATAAACGTTGCCACCATCGGCGTTTGCAAGTCAAAATTGTGAGAGACAATGGTCAGGTCAACAATGTTGCAGATTACTGCGCTAGGTATGCTGATTCTGCAGACAGTATGCATGCCACTCTAATATAATTTGCCGAAGCATGCAACAACTTTTGTTTCACCATGAATACAAATAAAAACTGAGATCATATTTAAACTCACATCAAACAAACCACAATTAAATCCCCATATAAGGATTACAGAAGAGCTTCAAATAGTCAATAATTTCGTCTAACTGGGCAGCACTCTCACACAATTTAAACATCGACACTGATAACAACATAAAGCGAAAGCTAGTGCCACATTTGGAAGACTGCGAAAAAACGTATATGAAAGAAGAGGAATAACAACTAATACCAAAACCATAGTTTACACAGGCAGCAGTAGTAAGTAACATCACACCTTTACACCGTTGAAACATGGATATTATATACCAGACAGCAAGAAGACTCAACCACTTCTACCTAATCTGCCTTCGTAAAATACTAAACATCCATTTGTGTGATAAAATATCAGACAGTGAAGTACTGATGAACTCTAAGTCTGTAAGCATACATATAATATTGATGAAGGAGTAGATACGATGGGCAGGACACATGGTCCGCATGAAAGATTAGCTTCTGCCAAAGAAGTTGTTATAGGAAAAACTGAAGAATGACTCCCGAAAGGCAGGAGGACAGAAGAATCGTTTTAAAGACACTCTTAAGATATTGACTCACTTCAAAATAGACACATAATCATAGGCGACTCTTGCACACGACAAATCCGACTGGCGTCGCAGAATCAAATGGTGCAGCAGCTGCAAAGAATCTCAGACACGATGATGCACAGCAAAAACGAGCTAAAAGAATGGCAAGAGCTGATCAATGGCCACATACTTCTTCCACATATACCAACAATGTGGTAGACAGTTCCAAGCACGCATATGATTCATCAGTCACAGTGGGGTACACAACATACATGATTTTCATCATTATCGCAGTTGCGCTAAATGGTCAACTTGAGCTTTGATAGACTACCAGTGTCATGTGCTAGACAGATGAAGTGATTATTTCATCATCATATAATAATGTTCAAGCCCAAACTATGATCACACCAGTTTTAGATGTGTAGTATTGCATATCTCTGGTGTTTGCAGAGATAACTGAAAGCCTGATACTCGCATAAAAAGTCCCTAGCTATATTTGAGATATATATACTCAGAACTAGCTACATGTGTGTCTATTTTATCCTTTTTCTCAGCACGTTTTTTTCTGTAGTTCTGAGATTTTATTCTTATCAGCAATGTCATCACATTCGCTAGTATTGCTGCGCTACATATGACTATTTAAAGCTATGTACTTCCAGAATAGGGCACCCACATGGAATTAATTTTATGGTTAATGGAGTGCTTCTTCCATACATTATATATATATATATATATATATATATATATATATATATATATATGTATGCGTTTGTGTGTGTGTGCGTGTTTATGTGTGTGTGCGTCCAAACTCCGGAGCTCGGAATCTATGTCTGTCACTATAGAATTGTGTAGTACGTGACGTATAGAAATGCAGTTTTGTCATCGTGATAAAACAGTTAAAGTAAACGGCACTGTCGCTAACAGAAAATCGGATTACAGTCCAGCTGTACGGCAAAGGCTGACCAGTGATACGATTGGTTAGCCTTATACCACTGACCAATTCTCGAAGGTCAAACTAATAATTATAATAATATAGGTCTAGACGGCAGAATTATATATTTATGTATCCATCAATGTCTACACTGTTGTAACATGTCTGGTATTCTTTCTCATTGCGTTTGTGATATTTTTAATAAAAATGATTACATCAAATAGACTTACACTCAATATACGAGTGTAATATAATGTACTGTTAATATAAATAAACAGTTTTCAGGTTTTTATCGTCTTCAGTTTTTTTCTAAAGAGCCATTTGTGACTTACTTATTGACTCCCCCTCGTACTTTCACCGCCGATCGAAATACCATGCTTGTATCCATCTTACAATAACAGCTGCATCTAAATTATGACCACTATATATATATATATATATATATTTATACTCACATTTCTATATAAGTCGTTTAGTGGTTGTATGAATTAGATTGTTGTTCTTTTGGTAGCATATTTTTGGGGGTTCGATCCAAGAGACGGCGATTAAATCTGTTTAAATTCAATTTATAAACGGTTATGACAGTCTTTGTGGCGTTTCAAGAATCAATCGCATCAATTAAATTTTTTTTAAATAAACACGTTTGTGTTACTGTAAAAGTATTTGGTAAACATATGTAAGAAATTTTAACAACGCATTTCTCAACGTCAACAGTTGTGCTCGTACATTCTGATGGATGTTACAAAAAAAGAAGTGTCAACAATAAAATATTGCTAATCAATGAAAGTACTTTAGATGGCGTTTTGATGTAATTGGACAATGAGCTTTTATTTTTTATTAATCTATTAAATGTATACTATATTGTACTTATTCTCCCTCTTCCTCGGGCAATGTCGGCTATTGCTTTTAGTATATATATATATATATATATATACATTAATTTTAAACTCGCATATGTTTATGACAAAGATATGCATATGAACTAGTGGCATACCGAGGGTGGTGCTGCCGCATCGGGTATCAAGGCTTGAGGTGCATCAAAATGCACCTCAAAATAATGAAAACTTTGAAATGGGATTTAAGTGCGTTTGCCGTGCCAACGTTGATGCCCCACACCGTTAAACAATAACATTTCTCCTTGTTAAGCACATTTATTTGGTATTTGGGTAATAACACATTTTTGGCACATTATTATAAAACATTAAATCTATAATTAATTAATAAGTAGAACTAGTTTCTCTCGAAAGAAGACACCAACAATTCTAAAATTATATTTTAGCTTGTAAGAAAAAACGAAAAATAAGTTTCAGTTTCGATCGTCAATCCATTCAGTCGTACACTTAGCACTGTAAAAGTCCATCATAAGCAGTCTTTGAGTTCGATGACAAATCAAGTTTATTTCTAGCATCAACGATTCTATCATAGATAACGATCAAACATTGAAATCAAGTTTTAAACTTTGGCAGGCACAATCAGGCTCGTGTTTCAGCGCATCATAAATTCCTATAACGTAACTATAACCAGTGAAGAAATCAGATAGTGAAAAAGTGTAAAAAGTGTTGTCTTTAGGTGCATTCTAGATATTAAAAAAAACGCATTAACTGTGAGCTACTTTTAAGGAATTTAAAGAAAAGGACCAAATGCCTTTGGAATTACTTGCCTTCATTCAGAAACATTGAAAAATTTGCAAACAGAAAAGTGAATTTATAATTTTAAATTAAAATTAATTTCTGTCTTTGTTAAAAGTGAATAAAATCTATGATAATAAATAACGTGTAAAATTTTACTCTGATGTAATTATTTTTTTTCCATATCACATTTTGGGGGGTTGGGGGGGGGGCATCAAAACTTCATAGCACCACGCATCACTTGCGCATGCGAATGTGTCTGTGGGTCTCACCAATGGCTCACTAGACAAACTAACGATGCAACAGAATCGTAAGGAATAACCTTAGTAGATGACATACCTTTATATTGAGGTTATCTTCTTATAGAAGCTTTATGGCCATCGTCTATACAATCCCGTAGTCGTAACCTTCGATAGCAGTTACCAAGTTGTTCTGACAGGCCGACGTTGTGCTTGAACTAGTTACGGGCACTTTGTTGGTGGGCAGAACAACACAGAAACATGTCACAAGGGCCAGAGTTGTGCCCTGATGTCGACGTCTGTTTCGGCAGCATTGGACTCGTAATACCATCGAGTCGAATGGCTGCTGGAACAGAGGGCGGAGTACTTATGGGAATGCCCCACGTGCTGTGAGGCCAGTTTTCTTATCAAGACTCAAGACTGCACTTATCCTAGGTACGCCATTGATATGAACACCAGACATAACTTAACATTTTTGCAATTACAGATTCCATGAAGTTACATAAAGTATACCTTGCATTACAGCCGTTGTTGTTCATAAAACCACACTTCGTATTTGTCAGACACATATGTCTTCGCGCTCCTTCTATTGATGTCAAAGCGTACATCCTATTGGTTCAACTGGCCTCCACATAAGAAACATGTATTATTCTGCTCATAAATGTGGAGTTTTAATAATGAAGACGGAGATTCGAACGTTTTCTATGCACTGTTGTTGTTGTTTTTGTGCGTCACTTAGGTAATCTAACTTTGATTTGTTAAAATCACGTTGCTAATGACGCGATATTGTGTGAATAAAATCATGCTCCTTTCTTTGGCTTTACGTAGCACGGAAACCATGTTGCCGATAACATGCAAACACAATGTGAACTAAAAAACTGTACTATTATTATATAATATAAGTAGATATGTAATTGTGCACAGTTTCAATGTGGCACGCCTTATAGTTTTTAAAATATTTTAATGAAAAGCTTGCTAACAAACTACTTCTTATTCTTCTTCTTTCTGTCCTCATGTACCTTGCGGTGTTGAGTGGAGAGAGACTGTACGATCTTTTGCCCTTCTATTTGCCTCTTCCGCTGTTATATTTCTGAGTGTCTCTAATACACTATCTATCCACCTTTTACGAATGCGTCCAATAGATCGACTGTTTTCGTATTGTTTGTTACGTGTTTTTTGGATACTACTTTGCTCTTTCTGTCTGGTTATGTGTCCGTACCATTTAACTTGTTGTTTCTGGATGTATTCTATTGTTGACTTGATCCCTAATTGTTTCCTTAGTGCTTCATTCCTGATTTTGTCTCTCAAGCTAACTCCAACCATACGTCTCACACATTTCATTACAGTGGTGTTAATCTTATGTATTGTTCTAGAATCTAATGTCCAAGTTTGACAATGATAACACAATGTTGTTAAGAAAATGGTGTTGAAAAGCGCTTTCTTTGTTTCTAGTGTAATATCTTTGTTTCTTAGTAAAGGTGTTAATTGACCAATGACCTGACAGGCCTTATTACATCTTGCGTTTATTTCTGCTTCTTGTTTATTATCATATCTCAATATGCTGCTTAGATATTTGAATTCATCTACTTGTTTTAGTTGTTTATTGTTTATCTGTATGTTGATGTTCTCCTCTAACAAACTACGACTTGTGTAACTCTAGGATTCGATGCATAGTATGTTTCTAATCTTGAATGCAGAAGCGAAAATCCATGAACGATTTGCATTAATTTGTGTGTATATATTCAATATATGATACAACAATGAAATGATGATAAAATGTGTGTGTATATATTCAATATATGGTACAACAATGAAATGATGATAAAATGTGTGTGTATATATTCAATATATGGTACAACAATGAAATGATGATAAAATGTGTGTGTATATATTCAATATATGGTACAACAATGAAATGATGATAAAATGTGTGTGTATATATTCAATATATGGTACAACAATGAAATGATGATAAAATGTGTGTGTATATATTCAATATATGATACAACAATGAAATGATGATAAAATGTGTGTGTACATATTCAATATATGGTACAACAATGAAATGATGATAAAATGTGTGTGTATATATTCAATATATGGTACAACAATGAAATGATGATAAAAGAAGTTGTCGGAATGATTAACGTAGAAGCTTGACAGAAAGTCATACAGACATGACAATGTTGTGTTAACAGGGCCGTAGATATGATTACCGTAAAGAGGGGGTTTTACCGTACACTTTTTTGTAAGTGTCAGTGCAGTAAATCACACTATTTTACTGGCAGTGTAAAGGCATTTTTGTGAAAAATCACTGAGGGATGGGTTTTAACAAACATTTTGGCGCAATTTCAATACTAAAACCCTTGTTCAGAGTTTATAAGGGAAAGCGTTGCACACCACAAACCCCTTCCTTATCTACAGGCCTGTGTATTAATGGGAGTAATATGTTAATATCTAGGAGTACCTGGTATAGTGTGTTCATATTATTAAATATAGAAACAAATGAACTGGCAGGTTTTTTTTGCAGATTTATTCTATATTTGCACGTGACGTGTTTTTGCAGATCGTTGTCCTCACTATGACTTTGTAAGTAAATCGGTTCTCCGTAAACAGTCAAATCTCCACCATTGTCATACATCGATATCTAGTAATAAATCATAGTATTTCTCTTGTTCTGCTTCATGGTACATTTCCCTCAACAATTCATCTTGTATGTTAAGGTCTTTATAGATGTCTGCGTTAGTTTGACTTTCTGTCCGTGAAACATTTTTAGGACATGTCTATAGTATTTCATTTCAAATGCTGATATTATCTTTTTCATTGCGGATGTTATAGTCCATGAGTCATAGATGTTTCATCTGTGATGTGTTTTGTAAGGCCATTATTAAGTACTTTCATTGGAGAAATTTCCTGTGATATTGTTAATTTTCCCTAGAGACTTAAAGTTGTTAATTTTGAAGTTGTTCGTTGTCAATGACTATTGAATGTATGAGTTCACTTCTTTTTTTATGCATTTTGTTTCTGTTTTGCTTTGAGGACAAGATTTTAGGCCTGTTATGATTTTCAACTGACATAATTATATGTTCAAGATATATGGGACTTCTTGATATTAGGTCAGTGTCATCTCCTTTCTGGAAATTTCTGGAATCTCATGCCCTCGGATATTAAGCGGTAGGAACATATTCTATAGACGGTGCAAAGATGGAGATTGCAAGAGGGAAGGTGTTTTATAAAATGTGATTGAAAATTGTGCAGACAATGTGCTAATGACAGATGATGTGTTAATGTGGACAACATTAAAATTAATACAATTTCAGAAGGAACCGCAAAGAATGATACAAACACAAAGTAGTTAAGGAAGATATTAGCACCGAGTTACAGGCACACTAAATAGCTAGGTGCATAAGAGAGTGACACAATCACTAAGTAACTGTGGAAGAGAGTAACAGAAACGCTGAATAAATAGATACATAAGAGAGTAACAACAAGCAACAGAAACAAATGCAAATGAATAAGATTAATTTAAATGAATTTTGTAATTTACAGTTGACTAGATGCATGCATTTTTGTATTATAAATCATATTTTAACTTGGTAATAATAATTGAATTAAAAAAATAATGATTTCCAATATTTGTATCCATATATTGTAATATTGAATATGCAGGTTCTAAGGAAAGTTAGGTTATAAATAATATCAGGGCACATGCATATAATGTTGAGAGTACACCTTCAATCCCATGTAAAGGAAACATGAATGATAAACTTACACTTTTTCTGGATTGTATTATCATTATAATAATCAGTATTACTATTATCACCGATATCATGCAAGATAAATGTCGTGCTAAACATAGAGGACAGTAACAGGTCATCAAGAAAATCGTGGATAACTGCATAACTAGAAGCATTCCGATCATTAAACAACAGCTTGCTAATCTGCAGGGATTTGAGTACGATAATCAAACACCAGCTTGCTAATCTGCAGGGATTTGAGTACGATCATCAAACAACAGCTTGCTAATCTGCAGGAATTTTAGTACCATCATCAAACAACAGCTTGCTAATCTGCAGGGACTTGAGTACGATCATCAAACAACAGCTTGCTAATCTGCAGGGATTTGAGTACGATCATCAAACAACAGCTTGCTAATCTGCAGGGATTTGAGTACAATCATCAAACAACAGCTTGCTAATCTGCAGGGATTTGAGTACGATCATCAAACAACAGCATGCTAATCTGAGTACGAACATCAAACAACAGCTTGCTAATCTGCAGGGATTTGAGTACGATCATCAAACAACAGCATGCTAATCTGAGTACGATCATCAAACAACAGCTTGCTAATCTGCAGGGATTTGAGTACGATCATCAAACAACAGTTTGCTAATCTGCAGGGATTTGAGTACAATCATCAAACAACAGTTTGCTAATCTGCAGGGATTTTAGTACCATCATCAAACAACAGCTTGCTAATCTGCAGGGACTTGAGTACGATCATCAAACAACAGCATGCTAATCTGCAGGGATTTGAGTACGATCATCAAACAACAGCTTGCTAATCTGCAGGGATTTGAGTACAATCATCAAACAACAGCATGCTAATCTGAGTACGATCATCAAACAACAGCTTGCTAATCTGCAGGGATTTGAGTACGATCATCAAACAACAGCTTGCTAATCTGCAGGGATTTGAGTACGAGCACAGAAGAAGATACACGTACAATGTTTAATTCCTAGCGGATATTACCGAATTTTGTCGTAATTCTATAATAAAAATTTCTCTTGCTGGTGATACTGAGACAATTTTGCCTCAGTCTGTGCAACCACGTTCAATTTAGAAAAAAACTGATACAGTTATTTTAAGACTTCTACGTGCCACAATACTAGTCCATCCTTGCAACTTTTCTCTTTGTCGTCCTCTATCTCTTCTCCCCTTGATCTTTCCAGTGGTTATTAAGTGTTCAAGCAGTGTGTTCTGCTCAGCACATGCCCTAGAAATCTTGACTGATATTTCATCAACGTGGGAATTTTATGGGCTGCTCACTTAGGTATGTGAATATATTTACAACATTCAGTGTTACCTCCCTTAAATGCTAGAAATTTAGCAAAATGAGGCATTCCCCTTTCCCTTTATGATTTTCCGCAAAAAGGTCCTCAAATGTTCCAATAAAATTAAGAACTTACACACGAATATGGGTGAATGACCTTCTAGTAGGTAAAATTGTCCCTTTTTCAAGATTTATTTGGATCCCTGTATGCACCATTTATTATTCGCTTCCCTCACGGTTGTCCTATTTCGCTTCTTTCTCAACAGATAGACATACACCACATATATAAATAATGATTTCCTTGTATAAGCACACGGGTCTACTGATATTTCTCAGTTACATTACAATAATCTGAATGTGGATAATTATTACACAATTCGTTGACTAGTAATATCCGACACCTCACTATTCGTTATCATCCTTGTATCCAACACTAATTTCTATTATTCCTAACTGTAGGTAATGTTACCTCTACTGTTGCCATTAAAAGAATGGCGGTTGAAGTTGGTTTATCTTCTGTCTAATGAATTTGTAAAATATAATAGTATATTTCAATCATGTGTCTGACTTAATTCATACTTTGACATATTAAATGTTTGCTTTTGTTAAATGTAGCTGTAGATAACAATCGATAGGTATCCATAATGATTTATATACAACTGTGTCTGGTAAGGATAGAACACGCATACTAGTATTAAAATCATGGTCATTTTCAGTGGTATAGAGGGATCATGGGGGTCTGTATCAGTTGCTTAGAAACTGCTACAGTGGTATAGAGGGATCATGGGGGTCTGTATCAGTTGCTTAGAAACTGCTACAGTGGTATAGAGGGATCATGGGGGTCTTTATCAGTTGCTTAGAAACTGCTACAGTGGTATAGAGGGATCATGGGGGTCTGTATCAGTTGCTTAGAAACTGCTACAGTGGTATAGAGGGATCATGGGGGTCTGTATCAGTTGCTTAGAAACTGCTACAGTGGTATAGAGGGATCATGGGGGGTCTGTATCAGTTGCTTAGAAACTGCTACAGTGGTATAGAGGGATCATGGGGGTCTGTATCAGTTGCTTAGAAACTGCTACAGTGGTATAGAGGGATCATGGGGGTCTGTATCAGTTGCTTAGAAACTGCTACAGTGGTATAGAGGGATCATGGGGGTCTGTATCAGTTGCTTAGAAACTGCTACTTGCTGTTGACACTGTAATTAAAGACTATCTATACAGTTTCTATAGTCACAACAGGCAAAATTGAAGGCAACAGAGTCAGAGGGCGACAACGTGAGAAATTATTAGACAGTTTGACAACCTGACACGGCAAGGAAACAACAACGACTTTGATGCATAATACTGTGGAAAGAGAGCTTTGGAGAGCCATGACCGCCTACGCCAGCCGGCATGGCACCTGACGATGATACAGATTATGTCTACACGGTATCCCCTTTACTTTAGTAACCTATAAACTTAGTTATATCTAGGTCAAGTATATCACGCATGCACAGTCTGGTATAATTTATGCGTCTTGTCGTATTTCTTTCCGCCGTTCCCCGGCTCTATGTGAATCCAGAAAACATGGTGAGTAAACAGGTTTTAGAAAACCTAATAATTTATGTTTATAGTCATAAATTGTTATTAATATAATAATTAACATATCCTAATATTGTTAAGCTACTGCACTAAATGTGTTAGGTTGTAGATATTTTTAACCAGATACTTTAAAACAGTCACTATCAATTTTTATCAAACATTATCAAAATTGTAGTATTCCACTTACCTCGTTTGATTTCAGCCTATCAATCGTGCAAACATTTCAAACATGCACCGCAATTGTTTATTGCGGAACATGATTGCATCTGTTTTGCTCAAGTACATTGAGATGTGGGTGTAAACCGTCGCTTTGTATTGATATCAGATTGTGTTTATTTATAATTTTTAATTATTTCTTGATAAACTTGATGAACGTCCTTATTGGACGTACCGTCAAAATGTTCCATGTTCATTTGTTGTGTGTTATTTATCACTGGCATGACATTTTGTATTTTCTCTATTTATTAGCTAATTAAATTAGTAAGTAGTAACTAACAATAATACTTTATTATATGCGTCATCACATCAAAATGAGACAGGTACTACTGTTGCTGACCACTTCAATGTCTCGGGCCACCGATCATATTCTGGTGATGGCCATTACGTCGTGCTTCTCAAATGACCGGACCATGCATGCGATATAGAAACTATATATATATATATATATATATATATATATAATATATATATATATATATATATATATATATATATATATATATATATATATATATATATATATATATATATATATATTGGGATTATTGCTGGACAGTCGTATTGGTGATATCTTGCTGTTCAATAATTTATCTAATGTCTTGTTTCATCGATATGTGGGTGTGTTCGATCTGTTTTCTGGGGTTTTTTTTCACCTCTGGCCTTCTAGCTTTAACTCTTGCGGGTTATATCTATATTTATCTCTGCTTCCATGTGAATGTCAATAGTGCAGTTTTTACTCGTCGTGTTCTGTTGTGAATGCTTTTTTTATAAATGCATTTTCATTGAAACGTTTTTTTATGTGTTTTATTATTTGTTAATAGTGATTAGCGAAACTTCATTACCCTGTTTCAAATTTCACCTGTAAACGGCATTGCCCAGTAACAAACCCGTGTCCTCATGAACATAGAACTGTTTAATCGATATGATATGGAGATAACTAAATTTCTAGTGAAGATAACCTATAAGAAACGGCATTACTGTTTCTTGGTTGCTGATTCTGTGGTCCATGAGCTAACACCCTTTGACACAATGCCATTTTACTGGCATTATATTGCTGGGTAGTCTGTGGATTTTCGTCCCACCCTATCACACCATCAGGAATGTAGATTTCCGCCGCCGCCAATTGATTACTGGTTATGCTGAACGCCTCTATTGCTCCAAACATGCAACCAATTGTTCAAGTCAAAAGGATAGAAAAATAGGGAGAAAATCATGGATAGAGGAAAAACAAATAAAGAGGTGCTAAAGACACTTAATATGAAGAAAGAATTACTAAGAGAAATAAAGATCAGGCAAATAAAATATTTTAGTCACATTAAAAGACATGACACCTTACTGAAGACCTTACTTGAGGGTAAAGTCAAAGGGAAGCGAGCAAGAGGTAGGCAGAGATACAAGTGGGAGAGTAACATCACACGATGGACAGGTTACAGTCTAGCAGTGTGCACCACCAAGACAAGAGACAGGCGATGTTGGAGATACGTTGTAGCCAGCCTTCGTTGCGGAGACGGTACTTGATGATGATGATGAATCACCTATGGACATGCTTTGACATCTGAAACCAAGATCAAATGACTAGAAATCCTAATAGATATAATTTAATGCTAATAAATCAACAAATTAACTCCTATAATATTTTTTTCGTTACTGCATTTATTCTCGTAAAGGAGGCTTTTTGTGGGTTATGTAAATAATGGCTGTTATAATATAATGTACATAAATTCACAAACAAATTTTATCGTTCATTAATTTACAAACTAATTATATAATATATCGTTAATAAACTCATAAATTGAAGTAATATATTGTTCATAAACACACTTTATGATGTCAATTAACATTTTCATTCGAATTACACACACATGTATGTACATGTTTCAACTGATAACATGATACAAATATGAATAGTGATCTAGATGAGCTTGTGCATTGATCTATTATTTGTGAGCTTGAGAAGGATGAATTTCTGCAGCTTGGTTACTTTAGCGGATTTTTCAACCATACCTAGTCTTCTACTCACTATATAAAATGTTTTAGTAGTGATTCAGGCTTGTACAACATTTTTATGTGTATACAATTTGATATTTAAAAAAAACTAGAAATCATTATTTTGATAAACATATTTTGACCACTACTTACACCTCACATGTGTTGGCTACATAACATGTGCATGAAGCACGAGATTTATCATTCTATTTTACTGATGCGAATGATAACAATCCCGCTTGTATATCTTGGTAGTATCCATGATTGATGCGGTTACGGAAGATCTAAATGTGCTGTCGTTTTGATTTGGAGTGAGAAAGTGTTGTTATTGGGGCTGTCTATAAATTACTAATTCATGGCTTTCATAATAATTCCGCTGGACTGGCCACATCGTCTGTACGCCTTACAAGCGCCTTCCAAAGAGATTATTCTATGGGGAGTTGTGCGAAGGTAAACGTTCAAGTGGAGGGCAGAAAAAGCGCTTCAAGGATCACCTAAAAAGCTCTCTCAAGAACTGCAGCATCGATCCTAGCTCATGGGAGATTACAGCAATTGATCGCTCAGCCTGGCACACCCAGATCACTGCTGGCATCACGAAATTTGAAAAAAATAAAGAACAGTGGGGGCAATCCACAAGCGTAAGAAGCGGAAGGACACATCCGTGAATTCTCCTACCCCGAACCTTCAGCACTCCTGCATGCACTACAATAGAACTTTCCGTGCACGAATCGAACTCATCATGCATCTACGAACTCACAAACCAAATTAGTTAATTACCAATTTTAATTATTATATATATATTTTTTTCCCATCGCATTTAATGTTTTTTTTCATGCCATGCTCATCTTCGCTTGCGAAGGAGGAACAGCATCATGATCATCATCAATTACTTTTACAATATTCTCCGGGAGCGTTATGTACCTTGCTCTGCCAGTTTCACGATATATTTGCCTTTTTTTAAAACCACCTTCTGGCTCATTCAATTTCGGCATGCCTTTCTTTTTTAGCTTTTCTAGCCTCTGACAGCCTTTCTATATGTCACGGGTGATGAATGTGTATCCATTCTTTGTTGTGACGGTCTATCACGTTATACTTTACATAAAACAGCATGTCCCTGTTTCAGAGGTGGCGGTAATCAGGGATGTAAGCTGGGGTTGTCTTGCTCGAGGAGTTCCACTGTCAGTGAACTTGTCTCACATAATTACACACATTGTCTCTGTGCTTATCGGGTATTGATACTTTTCTCATTTATGATCACGTGTCCAGTATAGAAAACACTCAGCAGTAGAGTTGGTCGCGGGTTTGTTCGCCATCTTGCCCGAAGTATCATTCATCGACATCGTTAACCTCTCGTCCAAGCCTTAGTCTGTACACATATTTAGGACCAGAGATTAGAAGCTTGTTCTCAAGCTGAACAGTACGTTAGTTTGGATTTTCATGCAGCGTTCTCTCAATTATGTACGCACTCTGCTCCTTGAGTCTGTGCTGCCCTCTAATTGCACGCAATATGGTGTCCTTACGTGTACAGCGACTTGCCACGACTATCGTTATGTATCTTTATCAAGATAGGCACAAAACATCAGACGACGACAAATGAAAATTATCACAACACACAAACGTATCCAACGGAAATATGGAAATGTGATACAGGAAGGACAGGAAGTACATAAAAAAGGTAAATATATGTGGAAAGGAAACGAACAAAAGGATGACGTAAATTACGGAGCAAAATGAATGAGGACAAAGACCACTCCAACCCAGTACTAGACAAAAAGGGGTCGGAATTGAGTCAAAAATGCGTGAGTGTATCCAATTCAAAAATAAGACGATTTTCTAGAGCTTACCTAGATCTATCATCGGTGGTACAGGATCTAATGGCAGTGACCTGACTATCAAGAGCACCATGATCATCATAGCCGTTGAAGTGTGTTGCCACAGGAGTAGGTGTTCAGTGTTTGATGGCATGAAGATGGTTACAAAAGCGATCGCTCAATCTTAAGCCGGTTTTCACGATTTACTACTTTCTGCAGCGTTTTACTACTTTCTGTTGTTTTTTTCCTTAGATGCTCGTTCCCTGACAGCGTTCTTTCATCCGTTTAGCTCCGTGTGCGCCAGTAGTCTCGCCTCGATACCTTGACTGACTCCCAAGGCTATTCCTCCTCCTCTGATAGTATTAAACGTGTTCTTACCTTTCATCCTCATAAATCTTCCGACGCATCATGCTTAAACAGTATCCCCTCTCCAGTCTGATCCTGACACCCGTGCCGCTTTCCATGACATACCTCTGGTGGCCTATAGGTGCGACAAAAATCTGAAGGATATATTGGTCCAATGCAACCTTAAGTGTTCTGTTCCCAACCATTTTGGCACTGTTCGTTGCCCACGTTGCCGTTGCTATACATGTCCTTATGTGTTCCAGATGCGCTCCATGTCATTTCCCAAGGCCTCTTTTTCCATCGATGAGCCTTTACATGTGTATCCCGCTATGTTATTTACGTGATCATATGTAAATCATAACGGCGCTGACGTTTTCATACATAATATTTGTAAATTCCGAGTGAATCGCGAGTATATCAGTATGCATGGTAACCAGATAAAGAGCAAAACGATAATACATATGGTTATGAGATAACGAAATGGAAGAGGGAAAAACATTACGGGACCTTACAACAATTAAAGAAGCACAGCAACAATGAAAGACGCGTCAGTCTTGACTCCAAGTTGAGAATTTACTATCAAGGAATTTAGAAATATGTTATATAGGACAGGTGTAGGCGAGTATAATTCCCCTATGCTCGAATCACCAAGCAAGCAGATTGTAGATTTGGAGAGACATTTGGAAGTAGTAGGTAGGCGGTTATAGGCGAAGACGTTATTAATAGTAATGCAAAATGATGTAAAAAGGTTACTAAAACACTTACCTAGCCTATTAATAAAAATATATTTTTATTAATGTTCATATTTGTGTATACATATATATATGTATATTTATGTGAGCGCTTTTTTATGTTAATGCACGTATCTCCATTCTGTGTCAATGTGTATACCTATTCTGGTGTGAGCCCTTTCCTGTGTGTGGATACATTTACATGCCTGTGCATTTTGTGTGGGTATCCTTCACACATCTGTGTCCATCTTGTTATGTGTTTATTTCTTGACTCTTGGTGTGTGTTTACATTTCTATGTATGTTTAGGTTTGGTTTTATATATATGTTTATGTCTATATTTGGTTTCACATTCATTCCATGCGTTTTCAAATGTTGATTCTTCTTCTATCCTTCCTTCCCCAAACCCACTCACCCCACCACCACACAACCTCATCATTACTCATCTATCATTGTCATATGCCATTCTTGTTGGCGTAGGTGACCATGGTTCTCTGTTCACAGTATTGTTATCAGGATCGTTGTTTCCAAGCCTTGCTAGGTTGTCACATGAATATTTTCTCACGTCCCCATCTGTCTCTGTTCCCTTCAGTCGTGCCTGTTGTGACTATGTTCTTAAAACCTGCCTGTCTGATAGAGTGACAAAAGGGGTATTTTTCTTATCTTTTTCTTTTATTATTCTTGCACTCATCTATAGTGTCTCTAATTTCCCACTTTCGGTTTGTTTATAATGAATGCACGCATTTTCACCTTGACTAGATGCGTTGCCATCCCTGCGCTATTATGGAGACGAGGGCTTGATGAAATATAGACATCTATTTATTTTTTTATTTTATCGTTTTCTGTTGTTTGTCTCTTGAAAAAGGTTCAATTTGAGCCGATACGTTGAGAATTGTCCTGTTTAGTTTTATTGTATGTTTTTTGTTTTTTTTCTTAAAAATATATTTTTATTAATAGGCTAGGTAAGTGTTTTAGTAACCTTTTTACATCATTTTGCATTACTATTTGTTCATTAGGTTACTGCGGCACCATCCACTTTGTCGGACACCCTCTGGCCATTTGGTTATTTATATTTGACGTTATTAATAGTTTAGTGATATGGTGTTCGTCCTGCAGAATCGACGATGACCCTCTAAAGAGTTATAATGCGTACCTGGAATTTTCTATCGCACTTGGATATGAGTCTGCGGTGCATTGTTCTCTTGCATTTCTTCTAGCACAGTTTTGCACCTTATCATTGTGCCTGAGGTTCATAGAAGCGGCTGCACCACTTTTTATTCTTCAACGCCATTTGGATCTCTGCTGCGCAAGACTCGCCCTTAAAGGTGTGTCTTGGTTGAAGTGAGTCAGTGATGTCTTAAGTGCCTTTAAAATGCTTTTTTCTGCCCTCCGACCTTGTAGGAGCCAATCTGGAGTTCCCCATACATCATATTGTTTAGCAGACGGCGAAATTTCATGCGGACCACGCGACCTACCAAATGTTTTTGTTTCTTTATCAACAATACTTCCCAGCAATATAATGCCATTTAATGGCATTGGGTCAAAGGGCATGAGCCCATGAACCGCTGGATCAGCAACCAACCAATCAACCTTTATCAACAATGGGTGTATTCTTACAGATTTAGATTTCATCACTACCTTATTGTCTGGTATTTTATCCTACAAATGAATTATAATATCTTACAAAGGTAGCTTAGGTAGAAATGATAGAATATAATTATGTCTTTGTTGTATTCTGTCCACCAGACATTCTAGTTCACGAAATCCCCATTATCACATGGCCAGTTGATTTGGTAATAATAAGATCATTATGAATGATGATATTTGAGTTATGACTAACTCTGAAGTTTTAGTGAAGTGTGGACGATGATGATAATTGAGTTATGACTAACTCTGACGTTTTAGTGAAGTGTGGACGAGTAGTGATACACACATAATGACATTGCTCGAGTCCTGCATGCGTTTTAAAGATCAACATCTACGACAGTGCTCGCTCTATACGTGATTTAGATATGAGATTTACGTCTATCCACCCTAATCAGTATACAGTAGAAATCCGATTATTCGAATCGCAATTAACCGAATCCCCAATTATCCGAAATGAATTTGGGCGAAATAATTTTAGAGCGAGAGCATTAGCATACATTGCATTACTGTGCATATGTGCCATTTATATAATTTTACATATTTTACAGTACTGTAGTCTATGTATTTTACTTGAAATACAAAGTTGCTTATATATTACTGTACTATCAATACAATTCCGTTCAGTTCAATGTATGATTGTATGTATGTACTCTGTTTCTTGTAAAAACTAACTAACACTGTTTTGCTTTATTCCTGATCTACATCCAATTATCAAAATATTCGATTATACGAATCAGCTTGATTTCGCAATTAATTCGGATAATCGGATCTACTGTATTTAGTAACATTCATCATTTGAGGAAGCTGTGCGATGGCAATAAATTAGTATGTTATAATATCGGAGCAAGCCAGACGGAAGAGATACAATTTCTCAATAACATGCAGTGTGTTCTAGATGTAAATGTCAAATGTAAGGATCCACACGGTACAATATTACAATTATATTCTCTTTGTAATGAACCTATCGAAAATAAATTGTTTCCGCTGACTACCCAACAACTATCAGTTGACAAAATGTATAACTAGCAAATAGTGTTTCATGAAAACGCCAGTCACTTTTCATGACACGAACGGGAATTGAACAAGGTCCGTTCACCGCACCACCTTGCAACTCGAGTAAACGGGTTTTTCGGTATTTCACAAAACCACACCCCATTACCTCACCAAACAAAAACCCCGTTTACTCAAGTTACAAGGCGATTTGGTGCCTCTAGAACGGACCTGGTTAAATTCCCTTCAGTCTTAAGTATGTGTAATGTATCTTCATGCTTCCTACTTGAATGTACTTCTATAAGTAATTTTTCTTAGAAGCTAAGATATATCATGTAATACGTTGTCTCTGTTTTCATCAAGAATTATAAGATAATGAACACAATATATTTGATACTAGTAGTAAAGATAAAGGCATGCTGTGCTGTGCTCCAGCATCAAAGCAAACATGATTTTTTCTCTCTATTAAATGTTTGACGAGGAATCTTTGATTAGTGTCGCCTTGCGCACTTTTTCAGTAGCCATTGTGAAATTCCACCACAGTTACAGAATAAGAGAAATGTTGTTTCACTTTCTTGTCTTTGGGTGAACCACGGGAATAATTGCTATTTAAAACCATGAATAAATGGGAATTCGAAACCATTACTTGAACAACTGGTCTGGTGACTAGGGATTTAACTCTAAACTAACCCAGCCCCGCCTCACACAGACACGAGTAATGTAGAGTAATGTTCTGCACTTCAATTGCTCAAATATCTTCAAATCTTTTTAATTATTATTTTCTAGCATCTTTGTGTTTGAATTAATTAATATACAATATTGATTATTACGTAGTACCTGTTCATCAGTACTTTGTTGCATATGTTGTGTGTCTGAAAGTGTTTGCTTGGAACGCATGTTATATCGAACCATCGATTCACTGATTAATTGTTTTACGAGTAAAATTATGTTAGTTTGTGTTTTTATTTAAAACTTGTAATGAACGCGCAGGTGTGTGTGGCGTTCGACATGAGGGTACACCACGACAAGCAGCTATGATGATGATGAAGTAACTCCTTGAGATGTGAAAGATGTAGCTCGTGAGAGCCCATTGCGTTGTCGGCAAAAAGCAAATGTCCTCCCCAGTTGAGTAACGAGGTATGCCTGAAATCGTAATCGGTTTGTTGTCTGAAAGACATGGTTGTGTTTGGAGGGGGTTATTGGTGCATCTTAGTTCCCGAATGGATACATTCCAGTGCAACAGTAAAAGAGATAGAGGCAAGATATAATAAGGCCTGTCAGATCATCGGTCAATTAATACATTTACTACACATCAAAGATATTACACTAGAAACATCGAAAGCACTATTCAACACCATTGTTCTACCAACGTTGTGTTATCAGTGTCAAACGTGGACACTGGTTTCTAGAACAATTCAAAAGATTAACACCACTGAAATGAAATGTATAAGACGTATGATTGGAGTTAGCTTGAGAGACAACATCAGAAAGGAAAAACTAAGAAAACAATTTGGGATCACGTCAACATTAGATTATATTCACGCCCGTGTGTTGCCGGGGCCTGAAAGGGGAGCAAAGAATAGCAACACTGTTTACCTTCCATGCATGTCGTAAAAGGCGACTAAGGAGGTTATGGGATGGAGTTGGCTGTCCCATCCCATATAGGGTCAGTGACCCAAAGCCATGCTGAAGTCGGATGTGTAAGGCCGAAAGGCGCAGATATTGCAGCAATGCTGTAAACCATGACACAACGCATTCCGTTCTCCGGACTACATCCTGCTAATCTGCAGGAGTTTGAGAACGAACGAAGAAGAAGAAGAAGAAGATTATATTCAGAAAAAAACAAGTTAAATGGTTCGGCCACATAACCAGACAGAAAGAGCAAAGTATTATCCAAGAAATCCTTAACAAACGATACGTAAACAGTAGACCTTTTGGACGCCCTTGTAAATTTTGGATATATAGTGTATTAGAGATACTCGGAAATATAACAGCGGAAGAGGCAAATAGAAGGGCAAACGAACGTATACTAACTCTCCCCTCAACACCAAAAGGTACATGAGGACAGAAAAAAGAAGAAAAGAAGTATTCCAGGATCTCCACATCCTGCAGCAGTCAAGTCTATACTTCTTTGACTACCAATTAGTAATTTTTTTGTCTGATATGTTGATCCTCGATATATACAGTCTTCTTCTGCGTTCAGCAACTTTAGTCATGCTCTTTTCATGATGCAATACATCTCCTCCAAAGATATCAACAGACCACACTATTTTGCCTTAGAACAGGCTACTGCAGACTGTTGGGTCACCCTTACCGATTGAGGATCTCATACACAGATGATCCATGTGGATCCGGAACCCAGACTCCGGAACATATACTTCAGGACTGCCCAACATACAAAGAGCAGAGACAGCAGACCTGGCCAGAGAATACAGACTTGAGGCAAAAGCTATGGGGTTGCCGCTCTGACCTGGAGAAGACGATGGACGTCGTCTTGACGACATATACAGTGATGTTCATCTAGCATTTCGCCACCACGTAGTAGCCTACTACAGCGGTGTAATTTTCATAGGCCTGCACCTCTTCGTTATTCATAGGGACAAAAAGACATAGGTAATATATGGTGATTATCGAGTGACAATGGTGATTTGTTTTCACAGGTGACATGCTGTCATCCTAACCCTCTTTTCTGAGAAAAGAAAGTCTTAGAATCTACGAAAATGTATAGTTAATAGATGCTTAAATGTTCACATGGATGCTTTATGTGAATGAATTCCACACATTTTGCCAATACACATGTATGTTGTGTACAAGAAGACGCATAAAATATAAATCTGATTAAATAGAAGTACGATTCCAATCAACCAAAATATTATGTTGTTGTCTGAATTTTATGTGCCGTTTGCTCCTAGATCATGATATGTCACCGAAATCTTCTTGAGAAATTGCCTCTTAGTTTCGTTTACGCCGTTGTTTTTACTAAATAAGATCCCCATTTTTTCCAGGAATTATAGTTCTAATCTGTGACTTAATTATATGAAGAAAATTTAACATGTAAAAACTAATTTGCAGAGAAATGCTAGACTCATGGGGGAAATTATTACACACATAATCTGAAACCATACGCTGGTTGAACAGGAAGCAGTCTTGAAATTAAAACATGTCTGCCTTGATTCAGGCGGAAATCTAATTTAACGTTGTCTTGTACTTGCTGGAAGCTGAAATGTCACCGCCCTTTTATACCATGTCACTGAAGGTTGTTGACCGCTATTCCGAGATCAACATAGTGTTCTTAGTTCCCACGATTTTTATTTGCCTCAATGGAAGCAATAAATGCTTCTTTTTGCCTCCTCCTTCAAACATATGTTATCGTCTTGTCTCAATGTTCATATTAATTGTTTCTTTGTGTTATCGATGACATCACAATGTTCTAATAATTTTATGTAATTGTTTTGATATTGCTTACTGAATATATAAATATCTGCACAGTCTGACTCAATGTTTCTAATACACTAGTTTGTTTGGTGTATCTTTCTTTCATTTAACACAGTGTATCCCAAAACATTTTAGCACCGTAGAATCCTTCCGTTGCCTTTTTTTTTCCCCACACACATGAATTTTATCTTTCATTTAAGACCCTGCCTAAATTAACAGCCTCTCTAATATTGAATTTTGCTAAATAAATTAACTTCTAATTTTTTTTTTTTGCCACCTGACACTGTGCTGTTCACTTTGATCAGAATTTTGTAGAGTGGACAAAAGTAAAACAAGAAGAACTTGTATAGTTTTTATTCATACCTTTATTAAAAAGTATCAATTTCGTGAACCCCCACAATCTGTTCTCGCTGAATGGACTCCCTGCAAGTTTCAATCGACATCTGGGGGTCCATATATAACACTTTGGGAACCTATGATTTAACATGAGACAGCAGATAGGATTAAGGCACATGTACATTATAAGCGGTGAATTGTGAATGCGTAAGAACCACAGCGAAGTTGATTATCTATCACCTGTTAGATGTGGAAACTGAGATATATGCCGCATATAATTACGCGATTGGAAGTACCGGGCCCGAATGGGTGGCAAAGAATAGCAACACTGTTTATCTTCCATGCATGTCGTAAAAGGCGACTAAGGAGGTTATGGGATGGAGTTGGCTGTCCCATACCATATAGGGGCAATGACCCAAAGTCGGATGTGTCAGGCCAAATTGCGCAGATATCGCAGCAATGATGTAAACCATGACACAACGCATTCCGTTCTCCGGACTACATCTTGCTAATCTGCAGGAGTTTGAGAACGAACGCAGAAGAAGAAGAATTAATATACTTCAACATTTGTTGAGGTAGATTGAGCTCCAATGGGTATGTCCGGGTTGCAAAGATATAAAATAGAACGGATTCAGTTCTGTCATGATCTAGAGATTGGATGATATGTTTACACATTTCGACCCAATTCATCCGACTTCTAAAAGACATGCTGTTGATTTTGTGATCTACCGAACATGAAATCCAGTAACCATATTCTAGTACTTCGTTAGTGGCCTGTGGCGACATGCAATACTATTCAAATTCTTACTATTCTTTGCTTTCATATCGGATAAGAAACTAAACATCGATACACAAGACATTCTTAACATTATTTTCTGACAAAGTTACAAAACAGCCGAAAGATCTATCAACATCAAAACTAGTGGGGAAATATTAACTAATTAAGAGCCCCATGTTTATCTTGGGGTAACACTAGACAGATAAAAAACACTAAAAAATTACATAGAAAATATCAGAGGAAAAGCAAGCAAAAGTCTAAACGTCAAATGCATGGTGGATCAAATGTAAAATTATGTATGGTTTTTGTATCTTGTGATGGATCCACTTCATTGCCATAGAGTCTGTAAAAATTACTGTGTCTGATGGATTTTCATCTAAGTGAGCAAACTAAAGCCAAGTGAGTTAAAAGACTAACTAGTGCAAACTGGGCGGCAGACAAAAATACTCTCTGTCAACTGTATCTTGGCTATGTGGGTATGTAGCTTGGCTATATTACAACTTTCTTGTACAGACCGTTGTGGACAATATAATCATCTTACCACTGAATAGGGTACAGAACCAACCTCTAGACAAATCTGTGGAGAGACTAATCAAGACCCACAGCAGTATCGGAGATAGGTGCAAATGTGTAGTCGCCGGATATCAAACGAAAAAGAACACTGATGGAAGTAGTATAAAAGTGCAATAAGGGTACATAATTACCACGCACGTAAAATACTTATTATTAACACTTGGAAACAAACAAAAAGACTAAAAGTCTGTTCCTACTAGTATATTGGATATATCAGAAGAGACAGATGACAAACAATATCCACCATAAGAGAGGTAACTGGAAATCAAATATCTCAGACTACCCCCATGGAAGATATTGCATAAAAACATTTACGAAATAAAACATCCAATAATGAAACAATACCAACAATCCTGAGTACATGTGCCCTAGCGATCATAAACAGTTATACGTCATCAACAATCACGGCCTATACAAATGTATCGACTTTCAACGCCACCAGTTTTGCAGGATATGGCATCCGTATACGATACCCTTGGGTTATGTCTTAGAATTCCATGACTTGTGGTGAAAATTACTCAAATTATGGAGCAGAGGCCGAGGCCATCCAAACATAATATATATATATATATATATATATATATATATATATATATATATATATATATATATATATATATATATATGTTTGAACATCAGATGGCAAGAAAAAGATTCCAGATACCACTATCCTTGATAGAGTTGGTATCCCCAGCAATGACACTATCATTATGCAGACACAGATTCGTTGGGCATGTCATTTAGTGCGTATGCCAGACCATCGTCTGCCAAAGATGATTCTCTATGGTGAGCTGGAGAAGGGTACACGATCTCAAGTTGGCCAAAAGAAGCGCTCCAAGGATTCGTTAATGACGTCACTGAAAGCCTTTTTAAAATATACCAGGATAAATGGGAAGAACTTGCACAATTTAGATCTATATGGCGTTCTACAATAAAAAGAGCGCATCAGCTTGTGAAAAGAGCAGAAATTGAGCAGCTCAACAGCGTAGGATAGCTAGAAGGTCACGGCTAGACCAGGATCTGTCTACAGTGGTCATTCCATGCCCGAACTGTTCATGGAAATGTACAGCTCGAATAGGGCTCATTAGCCATCTAGGAACTCATAATCAAGGACAACACTCTAATAGAATTTCAAAAGTGGATGTAACAAATGGTCATCATCACATGTTCACAGATGAACAACAATACTACGTGAACATTTCTTTGCCACCTTTTCATATCCGATCTTCCTCTGTCAACAATTGTTAATTTTCAGTGACACCCCTCCCCCCCCACTTTTTCGCATAATTACGTCACAATAAGTTAACTATTCCTGCATTAGAAGAAGTATAGGGTGCCCATTTAGTGGCATGAAGTTTATTTAAATTGAAGTAAAGTGCAACGTCATTTTTACGTCATGGTTCCACCTTCATTTATCTGTACTTGATAATATCGCTGCTATATTTAGATGTTTTAGTATATGATCATCTTCTAACTAAACCGCGGCTGTATTTCCAACACCTTTTGTGAATAGAGCTGTAATATGAAAAACTAACCAAAAAATACATACACATACAATAGCAGTATATTTTGCAGGCTTGGAATACAGAAGTTTGAACATCAATATTTTCACAACAGTGTAGTTATTAATTTGACACCCTATATTCAAGTAGTTACAATATCTATTTTACATTCCAACATAACTTAATGTGTTCCTGCGCTTTGCCGCCCTCGCAACACCGGTCTGAAAAGAGATTCTGACAAATCAAGCTATGAAAAAGGACTAGAAGAAAAAAAAACCCAAAATAAATGAAATCTTGTGAACATTAAGAGATTACAATTTTCTGAAGACCTTACTCTAAGGTAGAGTCTACCGGTAGCAAAAAAAAGGGAGGAAGATATACAAGTGTGTGTAGGGGGAGGGGGGATAGGCTGGATACCGTTATTTTACAAATTTATTATTGAGATATCATTGACACTACAAACTTATTATTGAGAGATCATTGACACTACAAACTTATTATTGAGAGATCATTGACACGGGCGCCAATATGAACATAAACATCTCTAAACATCGTGAGATATCATCGACAAGTTACAATAATACTAACACTAAAACTCAGATCATATTGCGTGCTAGACTACATATCTTTATAAATCGATGTCAGCGAAGAGATGATAATATTTAGTTTATTTTTGTCTGAGCTAATATAGCCATCGAGATTTCTGTTTGTGATTAGAGCCATTGGAGTGTAAAATGCTTTGAGCTACCCATGGAAGCACGTATATGTTTTTTTGAGATTTTTGTCCAAGTGTATCTGATTTCTGCTCGAAGTTGATTCATCTCATCGTTATTTTTTCTAAATGGGAATTACTTGTCGACTTTGTTCATAAACTGTCAAACAAGTGGTTCTGTTTGCGAAGTACTGGCACGTGTAACTGTGGGAAGTTGTGTTGGTGAGATACTGGAACATTTAGACGTAGGAAGTGGTTGTATTTATGATGTAAAGACATATTTTACTGTACAAATGGTTGTGTATGTGATGTACTGACACATTTAGCTGCATGAAGTGGATGTCTCTGTGATGTACTGACACATTCAGCTGTAGTACATGGTTGTGTATGTGATGTACTAACCCATTTAGCTGTAGTACATGGTTATGTATGTGATGTACTAACCCATTTAGCTGTAGTACATAGTTGTGTATGTGATGTACTGACACATTTAGCTGTAGTACATGGTTGTGTATGTGATGTACTAACCCATTTAGCTGTAGTACATAGTTGTGTATGTGATGTACTAACCCATTTAGCTGTAGTACATGGTTATGTATGTGATGTACTGACACATTTAGCTGCATGAAATGGTTATGTTTTTTGCGTTCTGGCACATTTATCTGTGAGAAGTTGATTATGACGACGATATAACACGGTGTGAGTGTGATCATTATGTTATGCCATGGAATTGTATCAAATATTTTACCTGGCAATCTTTTTCCTAAGGAAGTTTTTTCGAGTTCGCCAAGTGCAATACGAATTAGTGCCTCATTTTTATGTGTGATGTGTATAATATACTGCTCTGAGCAGTTCTACGCTCCGAGTTGGACTATGTAGTGAATGTCTTTGGTTTTGATGAAGGTTGTAGACAAAATGGATGGCTCCCTTACAGTAGTCCAAACATAGATCTTCAGCATGGTTCATCACATCTAACATCGTGAGGTGAAATAGCAAACCCACAGCTACTATTGATAGATGTTTCTTGGCAATTTATGTGTAGGTGTGTGTATAATATATACATAGCGTCTATTTTATTGGCTAATGCGACGGAACATTGGTCTTTTTGTGTATAGCTTTTGTAACTAATCAATATAAAAGATGAAAAACTTCAGAAAAGCCTAAATAAGTGACTCTATGAAGATGTATACGGTAGGCAATTTTGGTGAAGGAATTGGTTGCAATCAACTATTGTTATGAAGCAGTAGCTTGTCCTTGCATATAGTTGGATGGCTGTGGTTCAGCGCATTCATTATACAGAAGATAAAAAGAAGGTATGTATGATAACTCAATGTCAGAGGTCACGAGATAACAGTGCCAAGATATGGCGATGATACAATACTACTGCCCCACAGAAATACGCATCGAGTAGTATAATATGTTTACATATAATATATTATTACTATATTAGGTATTTACAACATATATAATTCATAGTATATACTATGTTAATACAATTATATATTACATTACATGTATTATATATGTTATAAATCAGTATTGAATATAATTTATAATATTTAATACATTCCATCAAAGATCACGGTGTTGAAGTCGGAGATGCCAGAATGACAGGCACATCAGCAACCATTGTATCCTTCAACGCGATTAATAAAAATGCGCTTACAACAAAATTTATTTACTTTCTGTGCAGACATGGTAAACTGAAAACGAAAAAGAAAAGAAGATGGCTTTTGGAAATTGAATCAAATAAGTTGGTACAACTGAAACATGAACTGCAACACAATTTAAACCGTTTCTTTACAGCCTGCTTATTCCAAGCGGCAATATATGAATGTGATTCTTGGATAATCACCAATATACACATATGCAGCAATGAAAAACAATGTTACAGAGGAAATTAATAAGAAAAAAATGACCACACACAAAATTATCACTAATAAGGACATCATGAAAAAAGTGAATGTAAAAGAATACTAGCTAAATAACAAGTCCATCTCTACAAAATTACAATATGTTAGCCATATCATGACACATCCGTCTACAATAGACCATACTGTATTAAATGGAGCCAGGGTAATGAAAAAGAGGTAGAACAAGAAGATGGGCATGAAGTGAAACTCCGCAAATACATAACGCCCTCCAGAAGCAGCAATAATATCTCATGTTGATCAGGACTTTAACAAGAATGTCAAGATGGCTAAATCCTGTGCAGGTTATGCTAACTGAGGCTGACGTATGAAAAACAAATAAATACTCTTGCTGATCATGAGAAACATATTCTTGCAATTGTAAAACGACACAAGCATGCGTTGTTTGGGCGTATTATGGTGCATGATTTACTTTTTAGGACTTTTCTGCAGGGGATAGCTGTGGATGGTGGAGGAAGAGGGGAACAAAGAAACATATGAATTAATATTTTGGCGATTACACGACATATAATAAATACCATTTTATTACAAAATTATATGCCGGTGCATGACATGGTCCCATATAATAAATCTCCTTAGAAAAATTACAACATATGGGATAAAAGGCTATATAGTCTGAGAAAGGCTATATAGTCTGAGAAAGGCTATATAGTCTGAGAAAGGCTATATAGTATGAGGAAGGCTATATAGTCTGAGAAAGGCTATATAGGTCACCGAAGAAATCAAATAAGAAATGAAGACATCAGAAAGTTAATAAAGATCATACCATGAAATCTATATATAGATGAACAACAGATGGATTGGTTCGGCCATCCTATGCGAAGGGAAACATCACAGTCAGCTATCTAGACATACAACAGCAGAAAGAATTGCTACAAAGCAGGAAGACGACTAAGAACAAGATATGAAGATTACTCAGAGAGATTGTTCAAAATCATGGCCTAACCATGACAAGCGAAAAAAAGTTGGTCAAAGACAAAAAATTGCAATTATCAACGATGAATATGTGGCCTATCTGCATTTATGGATAAGACAAAATAGAAAAAAAAAATACAGACTGGACATGAGTAAGATTCTACACACTCAAACAAGGAACTTAACTGAGAATAGAGAGACAAGTCTGTGGTGTTGTTTCCAACGTCGAAATTCTACTACCGTGTGATGATTTGCGTTTCATGTTGCTGCTGATCTAGGTTGTAATCGTTATTATGTATTTGCAATTGACATTAACTAACACAATCCAACATAAATACGAACACAGTATTTACAAAAACTGTTTATTTTCTATTGCCCGACTCTTATGACTAGACTTCAGCTTTATTTGTGATTTCTTATTAGGATAACAACGCATGAAAAGTATGTTGACCGTTGTAGAAATGAAAAGTTATTCCTGCAAAGAAATACAAGATTTTGTGTTAAATTTCAAAGTTCTGCAACTAGAGGTGACCAATTTTAGAACAAAACGTCTAAAATGTCTGAGAGTTACAAGTGGATGTATACAAGCAGAGTAACTATGCATGTGCCGCGTACAGTGCATTTAGTGAACCTGGTAGATTTTTTAATCATGTAATTGGCAACATTCCCATACGTGTTCATCTCATCAGTGAGTTGTTGGTTGTGTGTTATTCTGAGCTTTCAGAAATGACCATACTGTTTGTTTCCTCTATCTCTAATCGCCTTTCTATCATTTTTTGAACATGTACATTTTTCGCATGCAAAAAGTAAAACTCCGACATGTTAATTGATAATGGGAAGAATTGAGAAAGCAATAAGAACATACTGAACGTATGTATATTGCAAAAAGCAGCAAAAACAACATTCAGAGAAAATGAAAAATATAATGTGTAATATGACCTTGTTATTAGAGGTGAGGAAGAGAGTTCTGCTGTGCTATATAACTCCTATATTCTAACATATAGATGCGAGTATAGGTCAATAAACAAACTGGAAAGCGGGAAATTAAAGGCAATAGAAATGTGGTTCTTTAGAAAAATGCTGAGAATACCATGGACTGCCAGAAAAACTAATGTGGAGGTGTTGAAAGAGTCAAATGCGAAACGGACCTTAATAAATAATATAAGAAAAATACAATCTTCAATATTGGCCACTTCATGAGACAGGAAGATATGGAAAACATAGTCACAGCAGGCAAGATTGAAGGCAACAGAGACAGAGGGCGACAACGTGAGAAAATTTTAGCCAGTTTGACGATCTTGCACGGCAGGGAAACAACAATGATCTTTATACATAATACTGGAGACAGAGAGCTGTGAAGAGTCATGATCACCTACGCCAGCCGTATGACCCCTGATGATGATGCATATTGCCTAGGAAAAAATCAACGGCCAAACATACTGTGAGCATCAGTACGTCTTAAATACCTTACATTCCATAACAAACCTTTGCTTAGTGTACCTTGTAAAAACGGTAGACAATACATAAAAAACAACTCCTACTTAACTGATCAGCACATTGTTTTATTGTAACAGCTTACTCCAATCTAAACACAATTTTCTGTAAATGAAGCCATTGGAATTCTTGTTGAAAACGGATATCCTGACATGTAAACATGCCAGTTCCTTTTTAATATTGGTCCGAGGTAACCGGTAAAGAGTTAACAGTTGCTGGAGCATATGCAGGAAGTTGAAATTGGGTGTTCTGACAATTGTATCATTTTCTTGTCTCCAGATTACTAGGAAGCCAGTGAAACACGAGTACAGTGTTTTTATCTGACTCGGTTTCAGTAGTCGTATTACTGGGGAGACAAGACAAAATCAATACAGCAATGACCTATAAGAAAATGTAAATTTCTTTAAGTTTGTCCTCTGGAAAAGTCAATGATTTTTTACTCTCGATAAGTGGCTTTAATTTTTAAAGATTCATATCACTATATAACGGTAGGAAAAGTATGTTCAAAAGGAGTTGAGGGTCTTTAGGGGTGTTTTGCTGAACTTCATTGTATCTCACTGTAACATCAATAATAGGAAAGAAGGTGCACTGATGAACTGGCAAAGAAGAACCAGAAAGTACGACATATTGTTCATACAGGTTGAAATGAAGATTTTCAGTTGCATATGTACGAACGAGTGAGACGTATCATATGTATTCAATACAAAAAAGAGATGTATTACTCGTTTGAAGATGTAATTGTTGACTCCACATCTTGCTTTGTCTGTTAATCCTGCGGAGGAAAATACAATTTTAAATAATCATGAATACAATAAATTATTATTCAACTATTGAAAACTTTTCAGCCGTGACTAGTTGACGTTCCCTGACGCTGAAATGTAATAACATGTTTAGGAAATGGATAGACTAGTAAGTACAAGTAAAGTAACCCATAACATTTATTAATGCCGTAACGGTGTGAATTGTTAGCGATCTCACATTTCAGAGGCTCTGCAAATGGGGACGGTAGCCATCTCCTCTCCCTCGCAGCCTTTACTTCCCGGATTAATCCGGTACTTATTTAAGGCTGGGTCGACCTGTGAGCCGTTGTGATCTGAGAAACATTTCCGCCTCAACTGAGGAATGAACCCAGAACTATTCATATGCGAATCCAGTGAGCTAACCACTGATAGATTAGTCCATCCACTCGTATTCCCAATACAATGCCTGGTAGACGTTTGAACAACAAGATTTGCACGAGTTAGATTAGCGAACATAGCTCACTACCAAATGTACTACGAAGATAGCTAAATTCCCAACTCTTCTAAACTACACACCTTGCTACGATACAAACTGTGCATGAAGATAACTCTCCACTAATTCTGCAAAACTACCAAATCAGTTCCACTTCCAACTCTGATACACTACAAACTCTGTTATCTTACAATATGTGCAACGTATTCAGCGCACTATTGTCTCTGCACACTGCCAACTCTGATACACTACCCCCTCTAATACACTACCACCTCTAATACACTACCAACTCTAATACACTACTTCCTGTAATACACTACCAACTATGATACACTACCAACTCTGATACACTACCAACTAAGATACACTACCAACTCTGATACACTACCAACTCTAATACACTACCAACTCTGATACACTACCAACTAAGATACACTACCAACTCTGATACACTACCAACTAAGATACACTACCAACTCTGATACACTACCGACTCTGATACACTACCAACTCTAATACACTAGCTCCTGTAATACACTACCAACTCTGATAGACTACCAACTCTGATACACTACCGACTCTGATACACTACCGACTCTGATACACTACCAACTCTAATACACTACCAACTCTAATACACTAGCTCCTGTAATACACTACCAACTCTGATAGACTACCAACTCTGATACACTACCAACTCTGATACACTACCAACTATGATACACTACCAACTCTAATACACTAGCTCCTGTAATACACTACCAACTCTGATACACTACCAACTCTGATACACTACCAACTCTGATACACTACCAACTCTGATACACTACCAACTCTGATACACTACCAACTCTGATACACTACCAACTCTGATACACTACCAACTCTAATACACTAGCTCCTGTAATACACTACCAACTCTGATACACTACCAACTCTGATACACTACCAACTCTGATACACTACCAACTCTGATACACTACCAACTCTGATACACTACCAACTCTGATACACTACCGACTCTGATACACTACCAACTCTGATACACTACCGACTCTGATACACTACCAACTCTGATACACTACCAACTCTGATACACTACCAACTCTAATACACTAGCTCCTGTAATACACTACCAACTCTGATACACTACCAACTCTAATACACTAGCTCCTGTAATACCCTACCAACTCTGATACACTACCAACTCTGATACACTACCAACTCTGATACACTACCAACTCTGATACACTACCAACTCTGATACACTACCAACTCTGATACACTACCGACTCTGATACACTAACAACTCTGATGCACTACCAACTCTGATACACTACCAACTCTAATACACTAGCTCCTGTAATACACTACCAACTCTGATACACTACCAACTCTAATACACTAGCTCCTGTAATACACTACCAACTATGATACACTACCAACTCTGATACACTACCAACTCTGATACACTACCAACTCTGATACACTACCCACTCTGATACACTACCAACTCTAATACACTAGCTCCTGTAATACACTACCAACTCTGATACACTACCAACTCTAATAAACTAGCTCCTGTAATACACTACCAACTCTGATACACTACCAACTCTGATACACTACCAACTCTGATACACTACCAACTCTGATACACTACCAACTCTGATACACTACCAAATCTGATACACTACCAACTCTTATACACTACCAACTCTAATACACTACAAACTCTAATACACTACCAACTCTGATACACTACCAACTCTAATACACTAGCTCCTGTAATACACTACCAACTCTGATACACTACCAACTCTAATACACTAGCTCCTGTAATACACTACCAACTATGATACACTACCAACTCTGATACACTACCAACTAAGATACACTACCAACTCTGATACACTACCAACTAAGATACACTACCAACTCTGATACACTACCAACTAAGATACACTACCAACTCTGATACACTACCGACTCTGATACACTACCAACTCTAATACACTAGCTCCTGTAATACACTACCAACTCTGATAGACTACCAACTCTGATACACTACCGACTCTGATACACTACCGACTCTGATACACTACCAACTCTAATACACTACCAACTCTAATACACTAGCTCCTGTAATACACTACCAACTCTGATAGACTACCAACTCTGATACACTACCAACTCTGATACACTACCAACTATGATACACTACCAACTCTAATACACTAGCTCCTGTAATACACTACCAACTCTGATACACTACCAACTCTGATACACTACCAACTCTGATACACTACCAACTCTGATACACTACCAACTCTGATACACTACCAACTCTGATACACTACCAACTCTGATACACTACCAACTCTAATACACTAGCTCCTGTAATACACTACCAACTCTGATACACTACCAACTCTGATACACTACCAACTCTGATACACTACCAACTCTGATACACTACCAACTCTGATACACTACCAACTCTGATACACTACCGACTCTGATACACTACCAACTCTGATACACTACCGACTCTGATACACTACCAACTCTGATACACTACCAACTCTGATACACTACCAACTCTAATACACTAGCTCCTGTAATACACTACCAACTCTGATACACTACCAACTCTAATACACTAGCTCCTGTAATACCCTACCAACTCTGATACACTACCAACTCTGATACACTACCAACTCTGATACACTACCAACTCTGATACACTACCAACTCTGATACACTACCAACTCTGATACACTACCGACTCTGATACACTAACAACTCTGATGCACTACCAACTCTGATACACTACCAACTCTAATACACTAGCTCCTGTAATACACTACCAACTCTGATACACTACCAACTCTAATACACTAGCTCCTGTAATACACTACCAACTATGATACACTACCAACTCTGATACACTACCAACTCTGATACACTACCAACTCTGATACACTACCCACTCTGATACACTACCAACTCTAATACACTAGCTCCTGTAATACAATACCAACTCTGATACACTACCAACTCTAATAAACTAGCTCCTGTAATACACTACCAACTCTGATACACTACCAACTCTGATACACTACCAACTCTGATACACTACCAACTCTGATACACTACCAACTCTGATACACTACCAAATCTGATACACTACCAACTCTTATACACTACCAACTCTAATACACTACCAACTCTAATACACTACCAACTCTGATACACTACCAACTCTAATACACTAGCTCCTGTAATACACTACCAACTCTGATACACTACCAACTCTAATACACTAGCTCCTGTAATACACTACCAACTCTGATACACTACCAACTCTGATACACTACCAACTCTGATACACTACCAACTCTGATACACTACCAACTCTGATACACTACCAACTCTGATACACTACCAACTCTAATACACTACCAACTCTAATACACTAGCTCCTGTAATACACTACCAACTCTGATACACTACCAACTCTGATACACTACCAACTCTGATACACTACCAACTCTGATACACTACCAACTCTAATACACTACCAACTCTAATACACTAGCTCCTGTAATACACTACCAACTCTGATACACTACCAACTCTGATACACTACCGACTCTGATACACTACCAACTCTGATACACTACCAATTCTGATACACTACCGACTCTGATACACTACCAACTCTGATACACTACCAACTCTGATACACTACCAACTCTGATACACTACCAACTCTGATACACTACCAACTCTGATAGACTACCAACTCTGATACACTACCAACTCTGATACACTACCAACTCTGATACACTACCAACTCTGATACACTACCAACTAAGATACACTACTAACTCTGATACACTACCAACTCTGATACACTACCAACTCTGATACACTACCAACTCTGATACACTACCAACTCTGATACACTACCAACTCTGATACACTACCAACTCTGATACACTTCCAACTAAGATACACTACCAACTAAGATACACTACCAACTAAGATACACTACCAACTAAGATACACTACCAACTCTGATACACTAACAACTAAGATACACTACCAACTCTGATACACTACCAACTAAGATACACTACCAAGTAAGATACACTACCAACTAAGATACACTACCAACTCTGATACACTACCAACTCTGATACACTACCAACTCTGATACACTACCAACTCTGATACACTACCAACTAAGATACACTACCAACTCTGATACACTACCAACTCTGATACACTACCAACTAAGATACACTACCAACTCTGATACACTACCAACTCTGATAGACTACCAACTCTGATACACTACCAACTCTGATACACTACCAACTCTGATAGACTACCAACTCTGATACACTACCAACTAAGATACACTACCAACTAAGATACACTACCAACTCTGATACACTACCAACTAAGATACACTACCAACTCTGATACACTACCAACTAAGATACACTACCAACTAAGATACACTACCAACTCTGATACACTACCAACTCTGATACACTACCAACTCTGATACACTACCAACTCTGATACACTACCAACTCTGATACACTACCAACTCTGATACACTACCAACTCTGATACACTACCAACTCTGATACACTACCAACTCTGATACACTACCAACTCTGATACACTACCAACTCTGATACACTACCAACTCTGATACACTACCAACTAAGATACACTACCAACTAAGATACACTACCAACTAAGATACACTACCAACTCTGATACACTACCAACTCTGATAGACTACCAACTCTGATACACTACCAACTCTGTTACACTACCAACTCTGATAGACTACCAACTCTGATACACTAACATCTAAGATACACTACCAACTCTGATAGACTACCAACTCTGATACACTACCAACTCTGTTACACTACCAACTCTGATAGACTACCAACTCTGATACACTAACATCTAAGATACACTACCAACTAAGATACACTACCAACTAAGATACACTACCAACTAAGATACACTACCAACTCTGATACACTACCAACTATGATACACTACCAACTAAGATACACTACCAACTCTGATACACTACCAACTCTGATACACTACCAACTAAGATACACTACCAACTAAGATACACTACCAACTCTGATACACTACCAACTAAGATACACTACCAACTAAGATACACTACCAACTCTGATACACTACCAACTAAGATACACTACCAACTAAGATACACTACCAACTAAGATACACTACCAACTCTAATACACTACCAACTCTAATACACTAGCTCCTGTAATACACTACCAACTCTGATACACTACCAACTCTGATACACTACCGACTCTGATACACTACCAACTCTGATACACTACCAATTCTGATACACTACCGACTCTGATACACTACCAACTCTGATACACTACCAACTCTGATACACTACCAACTCTGATACACTACCAACTCTGATACACTACCAACTCTGATAGACTACCAACTCTGATACACTACCAACTCTGATACACTACCAACTCTGATACACTACCAACTCTGATACACTACCAACTAAGATACACTACTAACTCTGATACACTACCAACTCTGATACACTACCAACTCTGATACACTACCAACTCTGATACACTACCAACTCTGATACACTACCAACTCTGATACACTACCAACTAAGATACACTACCAACTAAGATACACTACCAACTAAGATACACTACCAACTAAGATACACTACCAACTCTGATACACTAACAACTAAGATACACTACCAACTCTGATACACTACCAACTAAGATACACTACCAAGTAAGATACACTACCAACTAAGATACACTACCAACTCTGATACACTACCAACTCTGATACACTACCAACTCTGATACACTACCAACTAAGATACACTACCAACTCTGATACACTACCAACTCTGATACACTACCAACTAAGATACACTACCAACTCTGATAGACTACCAACTCTGATAGACTACCAACTCTGATACACTACCAACTCTGATACACTACCAACTCTGATAGACTACCAACTCTGATACACTACCAACTAAGATACACTACCAACTAAGATACACTACCAACTCTGATACACTACCAACTAAGATACACTACCAACTCTGATACACTACCAACTAAGATACACTACCAACTAAGATACACTACCAACTCTGATACACTACCAACTCTGATACACTACCAACTCTGATACACTACCAACTCTGATACACTACCAACTCTGATACACTACCAACTCTGATACACTACCAACTCTGATACACTACCAACTCTGATACACTACCAACTCTGATACACTACCAACTCTGATACACTACCAACTAAGATACACTACCAACTAAGATACACTACCAACTAAGATACACTACCAACTCTGATACACTACCAACTCTGATAGACTACCAACTCTGATACACTACCAACTCTGTTACACTACCAACTCTGATAGACTTCCAACTCTGATACACTAACATCTAAGATACACTACCAACTCTGATAGACTACCAACTCTGATACACTACCAACTCTGTTACACTACCAACTCTGATAGACTACCAACTCTGATACACTAACATCTAAGATACACTACCAACTAAGATACACTACCAACTAAGATACACTACCAACTAAGATACACTACCAACTCTGATACACTACCAACTATGATACACTACCAACTAAGATACACTACCAACTCTGATACACTACCAACTCTGATACACTACCAACTAAGATACACTACCAACTAAGATACACTACCAACTCTGATACACTACCAACTAAGATACACTACCAACTAAGATACACTACCAACTCTGATACACTACCAACTAAGATACACTACCAACTAAGATACACTACCAACTAAGATACACTACCAACTCTGATACACTACCAACACTGATACACTACCAACTAAGATACACTACCAACTAAGATACACTACCAACTCTGATACACTACCAACTCTGATACACTACCAACTCTGATACACTACCAACTCTGATACACTACCGACTCTGATACACTACCAACTCTGATACACTACCGACTCTGATACACTACCAACTCTGATACACTACCACCTCTGATACACTATCAACTCTAATACACTAGCTCCTGTAATACACTACCAACTCTGATACACTACCAACTCTAATACACTAGCTCCTGTAATACCCTACCAACTCTGATACACTACCAACTCTGATACACTACCAACTCTGATACACTACCAACTCTGATACACTACCAACTCTGATACACTACCAACTCTGATACACTACCGACTCTGATACACTAACAACTCTGATGCACTACCAACTCTGATACACTACCAACTCTAATACACTAGCTCCTGTAATACACTACCAACTCTGATACACTACCAACTCTAATACACTAGCTCCTGTAATACACTACCAACTATGATACACTACCAACTCTGATACACTACCAACTCTGATACACTACCAACTCTGATACACTACCCACTCTGATACACTACCAACTCTAATACACTAGCTCCTGTAATACACTACCAACTCTGATACACTACCAACTCTAATAAACTAGCTCCTGTAATACACTACCAACTCTGATACACTACCAACTCTGATACACTACCAACTCTGATACACTACCAACTCTGATACACTACCAAATCTGATACACTACCAACTCTTATACACTACCAACTCTAATACACTACCAACTCTAATACACTACCAACTCTGATACACTACCAACTCTAATACACTAGCTCCTGTAATACACTACCAACTCTGATACACTACCAACTCTAATACACTAGCTCCTGTAATACACTACCAACTATGATACACTACCAACTCTGATACACTACCAACTAAGATACACTACCAACTCTGATACACTACCAACTAAGATACACTACCAACTCTGATACACTACCAACTAAGATACACTACCAACTCTGATACACTACCGACTCTGATACACTACCAACTCTAATACACTAGCTCCTGTAATACACTACCAACTCTGATAGACTACCAACTCTGATACACTACCGACTCTGATACACTACCGACTCTGATACACTACCAACTCTAATACACTACCAACTCTAATACACTAGCTCCTGTAATACACTACCAACTCTGATAGACTACCAACTCTGATACACTACCAACTCTGATACACTACCAACTATGATACACTACCAACTCTAATACACTAGCTCCTGTAATACACTACCAACTCTGATACACTACCAACTCTGATACACTACCAACTCTGATACACTACCAACTCTGATACACTACCAACTCTGATACACTACCAACTCTGATACACTACCAACTCTGATACACTACCAACTCTAATACACTAGCTCCTGTAATACACTACCAACTCTGATACACTACCAACTCTGATACACTACCAACTCTGATACACTACCAACTCTGATACACTACCAACTCTGATACACTACCAACTCTGATACACTACCGACTCTGATACACTACCAACTCTGATACACTACCGACTCTGATACACTACCAACTCTGATACACTACCAACTCTGATACACTACCAACTCTAATACACTAGCTCCTGTAATACACTACCAACTCTGATACACTACCAACTCTAATACACTAGCTCCTGTAATACCCTACCAACTCTGATACACTACCAACTCTGATACACTACCAACTCTGATACACTACCAACTCTGATACACTACCAACTCTGATACACTACCAACTCTGTTACACTACCGACTCTGATACACTAACAACTCTGATGCACTACCAACTCTGATACACTACCAACTCTAATACACTAGCTCCTGTAATACACTACCAACTCTGATACACTACCAACTCTAATACACTAGCTCCTGTAATACACTACCAACTATGATACACTACCAACTCTGATACACTACCAACTCTGATACACTACCAACTCTGATACACTACCCACTCTGATACACTACCAACTCTAATACACTAGCTCCTGTAATACACTACCAACTCTGATACACTACCAACTCTAATAAACTAGCTCCTGTAATACACTACCAACTCTGATACACTACCAACTCTGATACACTACCAACTCTGATACACTACCAACTCTGATACACTACCAACTCTGATACACTACCAAATCTGATACACTACCAACTCTTATACACTACCAACTCTAATACACTACCAACTCTAATACACTACCAACTCTGATACACTACCAACTCTAATACACTAGCTCCTGTAATACACTACCAACTCTGATACACTACCAACTCTAATACACTAGCTCCTGTAATACACTACCAACTCTGATACACTACCAACTCTGATACACTACCAACTCTGATACACTACCAACTCTGATACACTAACAACTCTGATACACTACCAACTCTGATACACTACCAACTCTAATACACTACCAACTCTAATACACTAGCTCCTGTAATACACTACCAACTCTGATACACTACCAACTCTGATACACTACCAACTCTGATACACTACCAACTCTGATACACTACCAACTCTAATACACTACCAACTCTAATACACTAGCTCCTGTAATACACTACCAACTCTGATACACTACCAACTCTGATACACTACCGACTCTGATACACTACCAACTCTGATACACTACCAATTCTGATACACTACCGACTCTGATACACTACCAACTCTGATACACTACCAACTCTGATACACTACCAACTCTGATACACTACCAACTCTGATACACTACCAACTCTGATAGACTACCAACTCTGATACACTACCAACTCTGATACACTACCAACTCTGATACACTACCAACTCTGATACACTACCAACTAAGATACACTACTAACTCTGATACACTACCAACTCTGATACACTACCAACTCTGATACACTACCAACTCTGATACACTACCAACTCTGATACACTACCAACTCTGATACACTACCAACTCTGATACACTACCAACTCTGATACACTTCCAACTAAGATACACTACCAACTAAGATACACTACCAACTAAGATACACTACCAACTCTGATACACTAACAACTAAGATACACTACCAACTCTGATACACTACCAACTAAGATACACTACCAAGTAAGATACACTACCAACTAAGATACACTACCAACTCTGATACACTACCAACTCTGATACACTACCAACTCTGATACACTACAAACTCTGATACACTACCAACTAAGATACACTACCAACTCTGATACACTACCATCTCTGATACACTACCAACTAAGATACACTACCAACTCTGATAGACTACCAACTCTGATAGACTACCAACTCTGATACACTACCAACTCTGATACACTACCAACTCTGATAGACTACCAACTCTGATACACTACCAACTAAGATACACTACCAACTAAGATACACTACCAACTCTGATACACTACCAACTAAGATACACTACCAACTCTGATACACTACCAACTAAGATACACTACCAACTAAGATACACTACCAACTCTGATACACTACCAACTCTGATACACTACCAACTCTGATACACTACCAACTCTGATACACTACCAACTCTGATACACTACCAACTCTGATACACTACCAACTCTGATACACTACCAACTCTGATACACTACCAACTCTGATACACTACCAACTCTGATACACTACCAACTCTGATACACTACCAACTAAGATACACTACCAACTAAGGTACACTACCAACTAAGATACACTACCAACTCTGATACACTACCAACTCTGATAGACTACCAACTCTGATACACTACCAACTCTGTTACACTACCAACTCTGATAGACTACCAACTCTGATACACTAACATCTAAGATACACTACCAACTCTGATACACTACCGACTCTGATACACTACCAACTCTAATACACTAGCTCCTGTAATACACTACCAACTCTGATAGACTACCAACTCTGATACACTACCGACTCTGATACACTACCGACTCTGATACACTACCAACTCTAATACACTACCAACTCTAATACACTAGCTCCTGTAATACACTACCAACTCTGATAGACTACCAACTCTGATACACTACCAACTCTGATACACTACCAACTATGATACACTACCAACTCTAATACACTAGCTCCTGTAATACACTACCAACTCTGATACACTACCAACTCTGATACACTACCAACTCTGATACACTACCAACTCTGATACACTACCAACTCTGATACACTACCAACTCTGATACACTACCAACTCTGATACACTACCAACTCTGATGCACTACCAACTCTGATACACTACCAACTCTAATACACTAGCTCCTGTAATACACTACCAACTCTGATACACTACCAACTCTAATACACTAGCTCCTGTAATACACTACCAACTATGATACACTACCAACTCTGATACACTACCAACTCTGATACACTACCAACTCTGATACACTACCCACTCTGATACACTACCAACTCTAATACACTAGCTCCTGTAATACACTACCAACTCTGATACACTACCAACTCTAATAAACTAGCTCCTGTAATACACTACCAACTCTGATACACTACCAACTCTGATACACTACCAACTCTGATACACTACCAACTCTGATACACTACCAACTCTGATACACTACCAAATCTGATACACTACCAACTCTTATACACTACCAACTCTAATACACTACCAACTCTAATACACTACCAACTCTGATACACTACCAACTCTAATACACTAGCTCCTGTAATACACTACCAACTCTGATACACTACCAACTCTAATACACTAGCTCCTGTAATACACTACCAACTCTGATACACTACCAACTCTGATACACTACCAACTCTGATACACTACCAACTCTGATACACTACCAACTCTGATACACTACCAACTCTGATACACTACCAACTCTAATACACTACCAACTCTAATACACTAGCTCCTGTAATACACTACCAACTCTGATACACTACCAACTCTGATACACTACCAACTCTGATACACTACCAACTCTGATACACTACCAACTCTAATACACTACCAACTCTAATACACTAGCTCCTGTAATACACTACCAACTCTGATACACTACCAACTCTGATACACTACCGACTCTGATACACTACCAACTCTGATACACTACCAATTCTGATACACTACCGACTCTGATACACTACCAACTCTGATACACTACCAACTCTGATACACTACCAACTCTGATACACTACCAACTCTGATACACTACCAACTCTGATAGACTACCAACTCTGATACACTACCAACTCTGATACACTACCAACTCTGATACACTACCAACTCTGATACACTACCAACTAAGATACACTACTAACTCTGATACACTACCAACTCTGATACACTACCAACTCTGATACACTACCAACTCTGATACACTACCAACTCTGATACACTACCAACTCTGATACACTACCAACTCTGATACACTTCCAACTAAGATACACTACCAACTAAGATACACTACCAACTAAGATACACTACCAACTCTGATACACTAACAACTAAGATACACTACCAACTCTGATACACTACCAACTAAGATACACTACCAAGTAAGATACACTACCAACTAAGATACACTACCAACTCTGATACACTACCAACTCTGATACACTACCAACTCTGATACACTACCAACTCTGATACACTACCAACTAAGATACACTACCAACTCTGATACACTACCAACTCTGATACACTACCAACTAAGATACACTACCAACTCTGATAGACTACCAACTCTGATAGACTACCAACTCTGATACACTACCAACTCTGATACACTACCAACTCTGATAGACTACCAACTCTGATACACTACCAACTAAGATACACTACCAACTAAGATACACTACCAACTCTGATACACTACCAACTAAGATACACTACCAACTCTGATACACTACCAACTAAGATACACTACCAACTAAGATACACTACCAACTCTGATACACTACCAACTCTGATACACTACCAACTCTGATACACTACCAACTCTGATACACTACCAACTCTGTTACACTACCAACTCTGATACACTACCAACTCTGATACACTACCAACTCTAATACACTACCAACTCTGATACACTACCAACTCTGATACACTACCAACTCTGATACACTACCAACTCTGATACACTACCAACTAAGGTACACTACCAACTAAGATACACTACCAACTCTGATACACTACCAACTCTGATAGACTACCAACTCTGATACACTACCAACTCTGTTACACTACCAACTCTGATAGACTACCAACTCTGATACACTAACATCTAAGATACACTACCAACTCTGATACACTACCGACTCTGATACACTACCAACTCTAATACACTAGCTCCTGTAATACACTACCAACTCTGATAGACTACCAACTCTGATACACTACCGACTCTGATACACTACCGACTCTGATACACTACCAACTCTAATACACTACCAACTCTAATACACTAGCTCCTGTAATACACTACCAACTCTGATAGACTACCAACTCTGATACACTACCAACTCTGATACACTACCAACTATGATACACTACCAACTCTAATACACTAGCTCCTGTAATACACTACCAACTCTGATACACTACCAACTCTGATACACTACCAACTCTGATACACTACCAACTCTGATACACTACCAACTCTGATACACTACCAACTCTGATACACTACCAACTCTGATACACTACCAACTCTAATACACTAGCTCCTGTAATACACTACCAACTCTGATACACTACCAACTCTGATACACTACCAACTCTGATACACTACCAACTCTGATACACTACCAACTCTGATACACTACCAACTCTGATACACTACCGACTCTGATACACTACCAACTCTGATACACTACCGACTCTGATACACTACCAACTCTGATACACTACCAACTCTGATACACTACCAACTCTAATACACTAGCTCCTGTAATACACTACCAACTCTGATACACTACCAACTCTAATACACTAGCTCCTGTAATACCCTACCAACTCTGATACACTACCAACTCTGATACACTACCAACTCTGATACACTACCAACTCTGATACACTACCAACTCTGATACACTACCGACTCTGATACACTAACAACTCTGATGCACTACCAACTCTGATACACTACCAACTCTAATACACTAGCTCCTGTAATACACTACCAACTCTGATACACTACCAACTCTAATACACTAGCTCCTGTAATACACTACCAACTATGATACACTACCAACTCTGATACACTACCAACTCTGATACACTACCAACTCTGATACACTACCCACTCTGATACACTACCAACTCTAATACACAAGCTCCTGTAATACACTACCAACTCTGATACACTACCAACTCTAATAAACTAGCTCCTGTAATACACTACCAACTCTGATACACTACCAACTCTGATACACTACCAACTCTGATACACTACCAACTCTGATACACTACCAACTCTGATACACTACCAAATCTGATACACTACCAACTCTTATACACTACCAACTCTAATACACTACCAACTCTAATACACTACCAACTCTGATACACTACCAACTCTAATACACTAGCTCCTGTAATACACTACCAACTCTGATACACTACCAACTCTAATACACTAGCTCCTGTAATACACTACCAACTCTGATACACTACCAACTCTGATACACTACCAACTCTGATACACTACCAACTCTGATACACTACCAACTCTGATACACTACCAACTCTGATACACTACCAACTCTAATACACTACCAACTCTAATACACTAGCTCCTGTAATACACTACCAACTCTGATACACTACCAACTCTGATACACTACCAACTCTGATACACTACCAACTCTGATACACTACCAACTCTAATACACTACCAACTCTAATACACTAGCTCCTGTAATACACTACCAACTCTGATACACTACCAACTCTGATACACTACCGACTCTGATACACTACCAACTCTGATACACTACCAATTCTGATACACTACCGACTCTGATACACTACCAACTCTGATACACTACCAACTCTGATACACTACCAACTCTGATACACTACCAACTCTGATACACTACCAACTCTGATAGACTACCAACTCTGATACACTACCAACTCTGATACACTACCAACTCTGATACACTACCAACTCTGATACACTACCAACTAAGATACACTACTAACTCTGATACACTACCAACTCTGATACACTACCAACTCTGATACACTACCAACTCTGATACACTACCAACTCTGATACACTACCAACTCTGATACACTACCAACTCTGATACACTACCAACTCTGATACACTTCCAACTAAGATACACTACCAACTAAGATACACTACCAACTAAGATACACTACCAACTCTGATACACTAACAACTAAGATACACTACCAACTCTGATACACTACCAACTAAGATACACTACCAAGTAAGATACACTACCAACTAAGATACACTACCAACTCTGATACACTACCAACTCTGATACACTACCAACTCTGATACACTACCAACTCTGATACACTACCAATTAAGATACACTACCAACTCTGATACACTACCAACTCTGATACACTACCAACTAAGATACACTACCAACTCTGATAGACTACCAACTCTGATAGACTACCAACTCTGATACACTACCAACTCTGATACACTACCAACTCTGATAGACTACCAACTCTGATACACTACCAACTAAGATACACTACCAACTAAGATACACTACCAACTCTGATACACTACCAACTAAGATACACTACCAACTCTGATACACTACCAACTAAGATACACTACCAACTAAGATACACTACCAACTCTGATACACTACCAACTCTGATACACTACCAACTCTGATACACTACCAACTCTGATACACTACCAACTCTGATACACTACCAACTCTGATACACTACCAACTCTGATACACTACCAACTCTGATACACTACCAACTCTGATACACTACCAACTCTGATACACTACCAACTCTGATACACTACCAACTCTGATACACTACCAACTAAGATACACTACCAACTAAGGTACACTACCAACTAAGATACACTACCAACTCTGATACACTACCAACTCTGATAGACTACCAACTCTGATACACTACCAACTCTGTTACACTACCAACTCTGATAGACTACCAACTCTGATACACTAACATCTAAGATACACTACCAACTCTGATAGACTACCAACTCTGATACACTACCAACTCTGTTACACTACCAACTCTGATAGACTACCAACTCTGATACACTAACATCTAAGATACACTACCAACTAAGATACACTACCAACTAAGATACACTACCAACTCTGATACACTACCAACTCTGATACACTACCAACTCTGATACACTACCAACTCTGATACACTACCAATTAAGATACACTACCAACTCTGATACACTACCAACTCTGATACACTACCAACTAAGATACACTACCAACTCTGATAGACTACCAACTCTGATAGACTACCAACTCTGATACACTACAAACTCTGATACACTACCAACTCTGATAGACTACCAACTCTGATACACTACCAACTAAGATACACTACCAACTAAGATACACTACCAACTCTGATACACTACCAACTAAGATACACTACCAACTCTGATACACTACCAACTAAGATACACTACCAACTAAGATACACTACCAACTCTGATACACTACCAACTCTGATACACTACCAACTCTGATACACTACCAACTCTGATACACTACCAACTCTGATACACTACCAACTCTGATACACTACCAACTCTGATACACTACCAACTCTGATACACTACCAACTCTGATACACTACCAACTCTGATACACTACCAACTCTGATACACTACCAACTCTGATACACTACCAACTAAGATACACTACCAACTAAGGTACACTACCAACTAAGATACACTACCAACTCTGATACACTACCAACTCTGATAGACTACCAACTCTGATACACTACCAACTCTGTTACACTACCAACTCTGATAGACTACCAACTCTGATACACTAACATCTAAGATACACTACCAACTCTGATAGACTACCAACTCTGATACACTACCAACTCTGTTACACTACCAACTCTGATAGACTACCAACTCTGATACACTAACATCTAAGATACACTACCAACTAAGATACACTACCAACTAAGATACACTACCAACTAAGATACACTACCAACTCTGATACACTACCAACTATGATACACTACCAACTAAGATACACTACCAACTCTGATACACTACCAACTCTGATACACTACCAACTAAGATACACTACCAACTAAGATACACTACCAACTCTGATACACTACCAACTAAGATACACTACCAACTAAGATACACTACCAACTCTGATACACTACCAACTAAGATACACTACCAACTAAGATACACTACCAACTAAGATACACTACCAACTCTGATACACTACCAACACTGATACACTACCAACTAAGATACACTACCAACTAAGATACACTACCAACTCTGATACACTACCAACTCTGATACACTACCAACTAAGATACACTACCAACTAAGATACACTACCAACTCTGATACACTACCAACTAAGATACACTACCAACTCTGATACACTACCGACTCTGATACACTACCGACTCTGATACACTACCAACTAAGATACACTACCAACTCTGATACACTACCAACTCTGATACACTACCAACTAAGATACACTACCAACTCTGATACACTACCAACTCTGATACACTACCAACTAAGATACACTACCAACTCTGATACACTACCAACTCTGATACACTACCAACTCTGATACACTACCAACTAAGATACACTACCAACTCTGATACACTACCAACTCTGATAGACTACCAACTCTGATAGACTACCAACTCTGATACACTACCATCTCTGATACACTACCAACTCTGATAGACTACCAACTCTGATACACTACCAACTCTGATAGACTACCATCTCTGATACACTACCAACTCTGATACACTACCAACTCTGATACACTACCAACTCTGATAGACTACCAACTCTGATACACTACCAACTCTGATACACTACCAACTCTGATACACTACCAACTCTGATACACTACCAACTAAGATACACTACCAACTCTGATACACTACCAACTAAGATACACTACCAACTCTGATACACTACCGACTCTGATACACTACCAACTCTAATACACTACCAACTCTAATACACTAGCTCCTGTAATACACTACCAACTAAGATACACTACCAACTCTGATATACTACCAACTCTGATAGACTACCAACTCTGATACACTACCGACTCTGATACACTACCGACTCTGATACACTACCGACTCTGATATAATATCCTCTACTAAACTACTTACTCTGATACTCTTCGAACTACGCTACAATACCAACTCCACTACAATATAAACTCCACTACAATACCAACTCCACTACAATATCAACTCCACTACAATACCAACTCCACTACAATATCAAATCCACTACAATACCAACTTCATTACAATACCAACTCCACTTCAATACCAACTCTTTTTCACTACCAATTCTGGTACTGTACCACCTGTACAACACTACCAACATTGCTACGAAGAAAGCTCACTAGCATCGCTGTTATACTACCAAATATGCTACACCACCAACTATGCCAAACTACCAACTATTCAACACTACACAATATACTACACTGCAATATATGCAACACTAGCAACTATTCCAATCAACCAACTATGCCAGACTACCAACTATGTTACAACACTATGCTACACTACCAATTATGTCAATCTACCAACTACGCTAGCTATCAACTATGCTACAATACAAAATATGCTATACTACCAACTATGACAAACTACGAACTACGCTAACTATCAACTATGCTACACAACACGCTAACTACAAATTATGATACACAACCAACTATGCTATAATACCAATAATGCTACGATGCCGGTAATTTGGAAACATAGCAGGTAGCAAACAACCCATATAGGAGACATATATAATACGTATGTGTTGAACCCCATATCTCTAGACACAAGTGCATACAACGTAGTTAACAACGTCACGAGACATCTGACTAAAATACCTTGCTAGGAACTCCCATAAACTGCCAAATAAACAAAACACAGACACACGTATGTGTAAGTGTGATTATCAGCAATATATTGCAAACTAATCAAGAAAATCAAATATTCTTAATAAATAATTTGAGTTCTAATGATTTTCATTTTACACTATGAGTAAGATAAGACAGCCAATGAAAGTCAAGGCAATAATCAAATGAATCATTACAAAAGTCTGGATTTCGCATTAGCGTTCAAGCGAAGGCACAGCTTAGTCTGCTATGTTTGTCTTGTGAGTTCGCAGCTTAATTCTGTTAGGTTTGTTTTGTGAGTCCTCAGACTAGTCATTTAGGTTTGTGTTGTGAGTCCTCGGACTAGTCTTTTAGGTGTGTGTTGTGAGTCTGCAGCTTAGTCTGTTAGGTTTGTGTTGTCAGTCCGCAGTTTAAGTCAGTTAGGTTTGTGTTGTGAGTCGCAGCTTAAGTCTTTTAGGTGTGTGTTGTGAGTCTGCAGCTTAATCTGTTAGGTTTGTGTTGTGAGTCCGCAGCTTAGTCTGTTAGGTTTGTGTTGTGAGTCCTCAGACTAGTCTTTTAGGTGTGTGTTGTGAATCTGCAGCGTAGTCTGTTAGATTTGTTGTGAGTTCGCATTTTAGTATGTTAGGTGTGTATTGTAATGCCATAATTAGCTGAAGTGTGAAAGCCAATCTTGAACTAAAAAAAACGTTACGAACAGAAATAATGAAGTTCTTGAGATTAGAGAAAACAGTCTGACTTATTTCGTGTCTGTATCTTTCGAATTGCCTAAATCTTTTCAATCGGTGTTTTACAATTTTTCAAGATTATAATATATGACCTGGCGTATTGGTGCAGTCTGGTAATTCGTAATTTTGAAACTCGTGCACAACATGCGGCTAATGATGTAGGGATCGAATAATGGCTGCGTTCAATAAGATGAAAAAATTATTACATACACATACTATCGTTGATTGCATACATACATACCATATGTCTGATGACTACCTCTAGACTGCCTTGATCTGTTTGTTAACCTGCAGGAAACTGGAAATGTCAGTCGTTAATTAAGCAATTTGGAACATGCTTAAGGAGAGATCGAATCACCTATGGATATGCTCTGTGCAAAGTGCTGATGATCTAACTAACTAACTGACATCCTACACAACTTTAGCAGCACAGTCTAAGACAACAGCGTCTAATCTAACAATCGAGTTAGCATTTCCAGTAGTCGAAGATATTGAAATCATTGAACAAGTCATTGGACAACACAAAATAAAAGTGAAATGATGACGCTTTTGAGTGTATGCCTACAATTACCCTAGGATAATGGTATAAAGTAGCACTCAGCGCACATGCAAAATTACCCATGACAATGGAATACAGAAACCGTGACGGAACCATTGTTCATAGTTGATCACGTGTCTAGTTATCTTCTAGAACAAATGGCGATGTAATAGTCAGTGTGATACCACAATAAATCGTTAATTGTGCAGAGAAATGTGTGTTATATACAGAACTTGTTGATTGTTGGTGAACTAAAAATTGTCTAAGAGAAGGACTAAACATCCATCCAAATCTACTGTCAGTTGTTCGAAATTATGAGCGACGTCTTCAATGATATGCTACTATGATTTGGTGCCGTTAAACGGACTAGTTCAATTCCCGTTAAACTCAAGAGTCTTCAATGATAACAGGTTTCATATCAGCGATAACATGGAGCAATGAGCCTTCTGATTATAAGAGATCAGTTCAGTAATAAAAAAATGTATCGTTCACGATATGCTTTTTCGACTCAGATCTAACTAGCTGCATGCCGTTTCAACACCGAAACTATTCACTCCCGGACATATTAGCATCAAGTCCAAAAACACAGTGGGTAATAAACCATGTTGTCGTAGTGTTGATACCCTATCAACGATTGTCAACAGAATGTATTGCTGTCACATGCCGGGGAAGCCAACTAAACAAATGCATGTCGATAATGGACGTGTTATGCCCTACATGTTGCAACTTTGCACCTACTTCGTCGCTTGCATTCATTCTTAAACTCATGTACATTGGGAGGATATAGTCCGAGGAACGGAATGCGGTGTTTCATCATTTACAGATGTGTTGCGATATCTGAGCATATTTCGGTCTGACATATTAGACGTAACTTGCTTTCTGTGTCACTTTGACGCTATATGTGGTTGGACAGATAACTACACACATAGCCTCATTAGTCGCATCTTGCGACATGAATGGAAGGCAAACAGTGTTGATATTATGTGCTCCCATTTTGGGCATCAGAGACACGCAAAGATACTGTAGTAATTATCTCTGACATGCAGCTAAAACTGTAAATAAAGCAGATCCCCTAGTGCCCGTAAACAGCGAAAAATAACGCTCTCAAATACTTAATTCTCTCCAAATCACACAAATACCAACACAGTACATGTATTTCTATCTTTACCCACACAATCACTGTATGTTTGTCTATGTATACCCACCAAATCACTGTATCTCACAATGCCAACCACATCGCTGTATCTCACAATGCCAACCAAATCACTGTATCTCACAATGCCAACCAAATCACTGTATCTCACAATGCCAACCAAATCACTGTATCTCACAATGCCAACCCAATCACTGTATCCACTAATGCATCCTTATCAGTGTATCTCACAATGATGCCTTATCACGGTACCTCATAGTGTCCACCCAATCACTACATCGCATAATGTATGTCTAATAAATGACTGTATAACACAATGCCTACCAATCATTGTATCTCACAATACTCCCGTATCATTGTATCTCATAAGTCTACCCAATCACTGCAGCTCCCAGTGCTCACCCAATCACTGTATCTCACTTTGCCCACACACTCACTGTATCTCACAATGCCCACCCAATCACTGTATCTCCCAGTCCCACCCAATCACTGTATCTCGCAATGCCCACACAATCACTGTATCTCCCAGTGCCCACCCAATCATTGTATGTCACAATGCCAACCCGATCACTATATCTCAAAAAATGCCACCCAATCAATCCATTCCTTATACACTGAATGATTCAAGTAAAAATATATATCTACAACTTCAATATTGTACGGACGTTAGAATGCTACAAAACTCTTGTATATTGATGATTAGCGCTCTTAAACCATTCTAGGAACTTACATTTCAGCAATTAAATAAATCTACGCGAGCAGGAAACATTACATATAAATACACAGAGCGAAAACATTCGCAAACATTTTTATGTGTCTATTACAAAACAGATTGTTGTCTAAAATTCTTCGTTTAATTGCGAGATAGAAGGACAGATCCTAGATAGAGACATAAGTGTTATTAACCCATTCTCCTCAATCGGATCTCTGACATTTGCAGTTACATGACATAAGAGGGGAAATTGTTAGGAAGTAGAGTGAGTAAAATCTGGCAATTCCGATCAACGGTTGTTTGATTCGCTGTCAAGGAATCGGGGCCTCGCTATTTTATAGATCAGGGAACAACATTTTACATTCAAACTGGAAAATATCGTTGTATCTCAGTCTTAGACCACGTTGTCTGGAATGTTTAATCTAAATTCAGAAATTATGAGGATTCTGATCTGAGAATTTTCTCAGAATTTATTTAAAGGTATGTGAGTCTGTATTTAAGTTCGCATTTTGTTCCTTGACAGATATATAATATAATTAAAAAATGTGTGGCTGAAAGGATTTTGTGGTTAAATGTTGTATATTGAAGAATATGCGAGTGTTTGATGAAAGGTTGACAAAATTTGTGTTATGGAGATATAAGTGAAATAAAACAATGGCGGTAGTTTTCAGTAGGGACAGTGGGGATGAGTTCAATTTGATTTACAACGGTGATTTGCCCATCAGAAGATCCTCTTGTTCATGAGGCATTTCATTAACTTTTCGAGAGACATTTTTAGGAGTGAGGGTTACATACATTTCGGCATTTTAAAAAATCGTTCTGATAGTCATGTTATTACATTCTAGGCGGGGGAGGGGGTAAACTTAGTCATCCCCGCCCCCCCCCCCCTACTTCTTATCTGCGTGCTTGAATAACACTCAGTAACAATTTGGCCACATTCACACAAATATTTTGACTCCACCTTGTAAATAGAATTAGTTTAACAATTGCCATCAACTGTTTGGTAGAGAAATGCGTAAATGCAATTAGAAATGGTGTATGTGTGCGGTATATTTACTTACAAACACACACCCATAGCGTAGTGGATTATCTGAAGAAAAGCCATGCAGAGATGCAGCCAGATTGACAAGTTCAATGGCATGCAGAATGATTGATCGAAATACCTTATTACAGATGATGACATAAAGTATCCGTTCATCAAATAAATTAAAATATCGATCTCTAGATCTATATATCTAATAATCATTTCCATAAATGTTCTCAATACAATGATCAGTATACAATTCGATACACAGTATCAGCTTGCTGAACACAACAGAAGAAAGTAGATAAGACATATGGATGGTATAGATATGGAAGGAGGTTAATGGAAGCGATGCATGACAGTAAACAAAATGTCCCAAGATAAACTGAATGGAACTGAAATTTGGTTTTTAAGAAGAATGATGAAAATGCAATGAGTAGATAAGAAAGCTAATTTAGAAGTTACCAGAGATTCTGTGAGTAAAACGACAAATTATAGTCTAAAATAGAAAAACGCAATCAATAATTTTAGGGCATGTGATGAGAAAAGTAAACTTGAATATTTCTTATCCCGAAAGATTAAGAGGAGAAGAGACAGAGAAAGACAAAAAGATAAAGAAATTATGGATGGATTGTCCGTAGTAATTGACAGAGTACCCTCTAGCTGATTTAGGCCTTCCTTCGTTACGTTTCTTGATTATTTGCATGTTTTCCGTTGGTCACTTTTATATACATGGAATCAAGGACACTACAATTATATAAATAGTAACCAACAGAAAACGTGACAGTAAACAAACCTTTAGCAATTAGTCCTCTATTTCCGACGGTCACTAGTTCTCACTGCAGCATAAACAGAAATCACCAACTGAGCTAATTAATAACACAAGAGAGAGAGAGAGTTGTGGAGAAGCATAATCGTCTACGCCACTCGGCATGACACCTGATTGATTGGTATATATACACGTGTGTATATTTATGGACAGGAGGATGGGCAGAATGACGAACATCAAGGCTGACTAACAGAAATATACACACACAGACACACACAAACATGCACACACACACACAAATATATATATATATATATATATATATATATATATATATATATATATATACTGTTCAAGAACTGCACATAATAGCTGTGAACATACAGCATTGGAGAGATCTGACCATATGCGCTAACTTCAGCGCTAAAGGAGAATACATGAATTAATGAATGTGTACCGATTTGTATTGATGGCACATCGGACATTGGTCGCCACCTAGGAGTCTGCTACAGAGGACAAATGTACAATTTCCGCTGGTCTGCATCTCATCGAAATCGGTGGGGATTATTTGAAATAGGTTAAAAGTAAGAAATTAAGACACGAATTGCATGAACTAGGTGAGGGACAACCGGGCATACATGAGATGTCCACTACATACAACATTACATAACTTTACAACTGTAAAGATGAGTGTGAAATTATTTTCACACGTAGAAAAGTCTCAATGGAGCCGTATCATCTACTAGAAATGTAATGTAGCAATGGACGTTTGTTTGGTAGGCCAATGGTAAGACCTGCAGACCAGGCACATGCGGATAATTTTAATTACCAATGTTCCTTCCTACGACAAAGTTAGGTTGCGCAGTACATTCTTCTTATTTATCTACCCCTCATCTCTTCAACTTGTCTGTTGCCACGATCACATCTATATTTCCTCTTCTCACTATGTGTTCCATGAAGACTATATTTTTTATACATACTCACACAGCATGCTGCGTAAGATAGAAAAATACATTCTGATAAAAGAATGGTGAAACTAATTGACTAACTCAATTGTCCAGAGCATTACATGGATATAATGACCTGGTCAAGCGGGGGTCAGAGAAAAAGAGAAAGCCGACGTATTGCAGGAAATGCTGCGATAGACAGCACCAAGGTGAGAAGAGATAAAGCAGACTTGATCAAGGCAGTAATAAATTCATTTCAAGATGAAGGTGATGTCAATGAGGTTGATACCGTGCACATACAGGGATAGTAGGAAATGGGAGTATCTGGAGGGGAGGAAAAGTGATTTTTTGGAAGGCTACGAAGATCAAGCAATCAACACCTGACAGGGACTGAGTCTACATACACTGGGATGGCTGCTGGAACGGAGGACGGAGCACTCATGGGAGTGTGCCGCGTGATGTGAATCTACTCTAATAAAATAATCAATATTATTTTTTTTGTAATTAAGCATATCACTTTTTGAGTTAACCTTACCTTCATCAATTCATCAATTTAAACATTTTTTATCTGACCATCCTGTTTGCACTAGACATCTCATGTAGTTAGTATTACCCTATCTGGCTACTTTTTTAATGTTGGTACATATGAAAACTTCACGTATTTATGTGATTTAGTACATAATAAAGATGAACGCTGAAACAAACACATCCGTACTATATTCACAATAATACTAATAATATCACATATTCTGTCCAAGATAATATATAAACCTCTAGGATCTTAAAGAAAGAACACATTTCTGATCTTGTGACCACATATTATTGATGGACTATAGCGAATAAATTATTGATAATTGGGGGCAAGGGCCGCTGAGCGATTTGTCTGAGTAGACCACATAATGGTTACTATGGGGACTTTTATTTGTCTTATTTATTGATATGGGTTACACACAAAACAGTTATTTATAGCTATCATATATTTTCCACTATAATCATTAACTATAGTGTACACATGTCAATTGCGGGATCTCATACAATCTGACATTGTTTGGAAAATATGTAATGAAAGAAAAATTACTGAAACAGGTTAAAAAATAAACAAAAAAAACATTCTTAAGTATGATCGTTTGTGTTTTATTTTATTTGTTAGATATTAAGTTAATATGTCAACGTGGGAATCCCATATGCGATTTTAGCTATAAGTTTATTTTATTAAGTGTAAACTGTAAAATTGCTTACCAATATCCTTTCTCTGTGCAATGTTGTTGCATTGGCATAAACAAGATATGTTAGTTGCTAACGGTATACTCCAAATATAAATATAGAATAAACACAATTTGTATTTTTAATAAACATGTTTTTCGAGAGCATCACATGACGGCCTTACATTTATAGCATCACTATATATATATATAATGATATATATTGATATTATATTATGTTTGAGTTGTCGTCTCAACGCTTTTTGGAACCTTCTTATAAAATCACAGTAGTTCTACTAGATTTCACTTTGGATGTAGTCCAGAGATGGATATGCTTTGTTTCGCAGTTTATTTTTCAACAATTGCCGGATACATCCGACGGTAAGTGGTGCGTTATTAATAATTGGGTTTTTCATTATATAACAAATAAACAATAAGAAAACAACATTCATAATGAATGACTAAGTGTAATTGAAAATAGAAATTGAAAGGTAATACTACAAATAATTCGTGGAAATACTATTACAGATATCACTAGAGAAAAACAGACATGGTGATGGAGGTAAATATAACATTCGTTAAGAAGACCAACGAATATCTTATATCTGACACGGCATTGATATGGAACC